>JAVQMG010000088.1:6355000-7555000 GCA_032878915.1 Castanopsis chinensis | reverse complement strand
AAAGTTGTAAAAAATTTTATGTTACGTTGTCAATAATCAATATATGCCTTGTAATCTTTATCATTGTCATGGATTCATGTTTGTCTTTTAGGGTATGTTTGGAATTGCAGTGAATATAGTTTAATTACAATGCGGAAATTTAATGAAGGTCACAGTTACATTGTAGATTTATATTTTTCAAATTCCTGTATTGCATTAGATACTCGTGAATTTTAGGAAAAAACCATAGAACAAAAAGGAAAATCCTTATTATAGTGCTGACATTTTTCTATTCTTTAGTGTTGCAAATGACATCCTCAAATAAGTTAGCAGCAAATTGTTTCCAGAATAAATTTCTTTTGAGTTGCCTACCGAGAGGATCAATTAAAGAACAAAGCCAGTGAAGTTGTTTGGGATATATTAACAATGGAAGCTATTACTTGAAGGAAAGCTAACTACGCCCTTAGATTCTTATATAAAATCAAATCATTGGGGGGCAAATTGTTAGCTCATAATCGATAATTAATATCATAATATATAATTATGTAATAAGGCCCCAGATGACAACAGTTCAACGTGCAACTTAAGCTGATATCATATTATGCTCTAAGTCGCCCATTAGATATAATTTAATCAGGAATTAGTTAGTGATGACAGACAAAACCTAATACAATTATGTAAACAAGAAAGTCCCATCTTAGATAAATACTTTCCAAGCCTTCTTACTTTCATAGTAGTCCAAAGAAATTTGATTCTCTATAGATACGGAAAAGCTTTTCTACATTATGGATACTGAAAAATTAAGTAACAAGTTCATTCATTTTACCACTTTTTTTAAAGTAACAAGTTCGTTTCACCATCAATTAGTAGACTCTTGTGCGTTTGCCTTGCGCGTTGGCGTCTGGCGTTTGATGAAAAGTCACGTTTTTTTTTTTTTTAACCCAGCGTGTTATGCACTGTTCATTGGCCATGAACAGTGTATTTAGGCCAATGAACAGTGCAGAACAGTAATAAACAGAAAAAAAAAAAAAGTAGTGCTTTCAGTTTTCAATTTTTAACTAAATAAGCAGTATCCAAACGCACTAGGGTCTGTTTGGATACAACTGAAACTGAAAATGAAAAATGAAAACTGAAAAATATTATAGCAAAATAATTTTTTAATGCATAAAAAATACTGTTTACGCCTAAAATCACTGTTTATTGATCTAAAATTAATGTTCATGGTCAATGACAGTAAACAATGCGCGTCCCATTAAAAAAAAAAAAGGGGGGGGGGGAGAGGGGGGGAAGGACGCTGGGTGTTTCAGCCCTTCCCAAACGTAAAAGGACCATAAATGGTTGAAAATTAATTAATTTGATCTTTCAACATCGAATGAATTGGCTTCTTGAGTGGCATTTAGTTTTGGGGAATCGGAGTGTGCATCCCAAATCCCAATAGATGAGCCTATGATGTCGCAACCGAAAAAAAAAGCACAAAAATCGGTTAGTAATTTAGGGCAATTAATTAGTCATGGGAGTTCCGTCAATCATTTGTAATTCATTTTGCTAGGTAGGAATGAATATAAGGGATTGCTTTTTGCTTAAACCAAACCCTTATCAGTCTTTGGCAAAAGGGTTGTCAAGTTTGAAATTGGAGCCCGAGGCACTTTCCTCCCAACTTCACAGTCACACACAAAAACGAGTAGTGTGTGTCCCACACATTACTCTTTAGGCAAGCCGTGATTGATGGCAAAAATTTCCACATGGAATCCTTAGGTCTCACTCCTCAAAGTTCCAGCACTCTTAGTCCTATTTTTTGGAGGGAACATGGGCATGCATACCCCACACTACTTTTCTTTTTCTTTAGTCACTCTCAAGTTTCAACTTTCAACTAACATCCATTCTATAAAAGAAAAACCAACCCCCCAAAAATAAAAGTCTAAGTAAGCCCTCAACTTCACCAACTTCCTTCTACATTATCTTCACCTCCAACTTTATATAAATATATATCACTCTAGCTCTTTCCCAAATTATCACACACACACACACACATTCATATCATTCCTATAGCCATGGATTGGTTCTCATGGCTATCTAAAACCGGCCTTGAACCGTCTCTAGTCTACGAGTATGGCCTTGCTTTTGCTCACAATGAGCTTGAAGAAGAAGACATGGTTTACTTCAACCATGAGTTTCTCCAAAGCATGGGGATTTCCATAGCCAAACATAGGCTAGAAATCCTTAAGCTTGCTAGAAAGGAGAAGGGTGCAAGTCCACGCCCCATATCAAGGCTTCTCGTCGCGATCAAGAGGACAAAGAGGTGCTTAACTAAATACATTCGTACATGGATTCATCGTGAGGAGTCAGCTCTGGTGGTTGTACCAAGGCCTAGTTATGGGACAAGATGGAAAGGAGCTATGATGAAGAGGAACAAAAGATTGATGACGGCAAAACAAGGGAGGTTGTTGCTCACAAATGGGAGTCCTATGGTGGCTAAATCAGGGCCAATTCGTGCTGATAGTTTTTCAAGTCCTATGGTGCATGATCATCTTCGTAAGGATGTAAAGATGGATGAAAACGATGATGGGTACTGGTCGACTGGTATTGAAGAGATCAGGTGGGATACCATGTTTCAAGATTTAAAACCCACATAATTTTTTTTCCTTTTTGTTTTGTATTTCTTAGTTGTATTTTGTATTTGATCTCTTTGTTTTTTCCTCTATTCAAAGTTAATTTAATGGTGAGAGATGGGTTTTTTTGGGATCTTTTACCAGTGAGTTTTGATTGTGTGTTTGAGAAGACTTTTTTTAATTAGTAGTGGTGGGTGGGTCATGCAGATTGCAGAGTTTGGTACCAAGGTCTGTTTCAGTAATGAGATTGTCTGCCCTGCTTTTGCATGTTTAAAGGCCTTTATTCAAAGATAGAAGAGAAAGCACTAGTATTTTTAGTGTCTTTGTTAGCAGAATTATAGTGTTTGATAATTTCACTCCATTTTTCAAGCATGGTTAAGTTCATTGGATTTATTATTCAGCCAAACAAAATCATCAGTTTTATTTTTGATGTCGAAGATAGCAAAAAAGAATCCACATCAGTAAGGGAAAAAAAGGAATTTAAACGATCGTATCTCTTTTGATGCCTTTTGACTCAGACAAGTATACTTTAGTTGAAAATTTGACCCATCTGACATACGATATTGGTTCGACATAGCAAAATGCAATTAAGATCTTGAAATATATACAAAATTATTCAAGTACTTTATACTCCTTTTGAGATGGGTTTGGGGCTCAGTGTATAAGGTATTTAATATTCTCGTATCAATTAATTACTATTAGGAAAGACATTATTTCATTACTTCAAATTCAGCACTTTTCATTTTCCATGGAAATATTATAGACCTCAGCGTAACTATCACTTATAAAGCTCACTAGAGGTGGTATCTCATGAGACGATCAGTTTTGGGTTCCACATGTTATGGCCTTGTGAAGGGGAGGTTGCATGAGATGTCTCGTGAAATAATTTTCCCATTGCTACATGATGTTGAGGAAAGTTTTAGAGTTTTACTTTATAATATTGGATAATTTATTTGTTAAACAAATGGAGGATGAGTAGGATTTTCTGGCTCAAAAATATAGGATTAACCTGAAGTAAGCCAATTAATATAAAGTCAAGTACAATTCTGGGGGTGCAGTCCAAAAACTACATGATTCAACCAAACCAGCCCCAACTTGTTACTAAGAAATTGTGTCAACCAAATTTAAAGTATAAGAAGGGGTATTTAAGGATATATGATAGCAATTATCAGCAGAGCCATGTATTTTTCAAGTGTTTTGTTCTTATCATTTCTTCATGAATAATGCTAAAGCTAAAACACTTGAAATAAACAATTTTAATCATAGTAGATACATTACCCAAATGTACTATAAAAGAACCCTTTCTTCAATCACTATACGGTTTGTATATAGTTTAAAAAAAAAAAAAAATTCAGCCCACCTTGGCATGAGATTTTCTAAATTCTAACTTTTGGTAAGTAAACAATTTTTGGTCCTGGTGAGTTTAGCCAGCTAAATTGCATAAAAGTTAGACAAAATGTGTCTTCAAGAAAATAGATTTATTGTTTAAATCCATTTTTTGTTTCGCCAAAAAGCAAATAAGCTGATAGCAAGTAAAAAAAGGGGAAAACTTATAGCATATCTTCCCTAGAGGTACACTTAAATGAGTGTGAGAAAAAAGTCCAAAAAGACTTCAGATGCCATGGAAAGCATATTAAGAGAATTCATAGCCAATGTAATTTCACAATACATGCCATCTCCACAGGTAACCAATAAACACAGCAGGTTGATTGATGTCAAAATTTGGAAGATTCGCCTCAAGATGAAATGTGGTTGTATTGATACAACAGGGAGGAAAAAAAAAAGTCCCTCAAACGCTAATAATGAATACTTGAATTCGGGATGCCTACTCTAAGCCCCAAGAAACTATATCTTATTATAGATATAAATGACTTTAATTGAATCTTCCCCAAACAAACTGCCATTAGCTGGCAGCCTGGCACACAACCAACAAATAATTACCTTGGGGGCAACCAAGGCTTAGCAGATTGCATGCATATAACGATACTACATAGTAAAGGCAAGCCACAGATATTCCCTATGCAGCTGAGATAACTTTATTGGAGCATACCTCTACAAAACCGGCATGTCCTGATCCTATCAGGTATTATTAACTCCACCTATCAGTGGTTTGAACTTTGAGGATGTCGGAAAGAACCCCCAGCATAAAGCATTTGGTAAACTGGTCGTACTCTAATTGTCAGAATTATGCTCAAGATGGTGCCCAGCCCACTAAGGCCAGCTAGAATCAGGAATGTCAGCCTGAAGCAATTGGGACCTAAACAGGTAGACGATCCTTGCTTAGCAGCTTCAGTGTCATATATATAACCAGCTAGCAGAGCTGAGAAAAGGACTGCACCAATTGGATTGCCTAATGCCATGGAGCTGTAAATTATACCAAAATGTCTTAACCCAAAAATCTCAGAAGCAGTCGGGACCATTATAGAATACTGAACACCATAGCAGATTCCCAGCAAAGCAGTTGCAACATAGAGAGTACCACTGAGGCCTAACGCATATAAAAGAAATGATATGATCATGAGAACATGTGCACATATCATCCAAATTGTGCGAGGAAGTGTTCTTGACCTGCAGTGAACATAATCTCATATCAAGACATTATTATGGCCTTACAAAATAGCAAGAAAATAACACCCATGAAAAAGACAAGGTTCAAAATTTACTCTAAGAATTTAGGTCACAATAGAAAGTTTCATGAAACTGTTGAGGTACATGTGCTAGAACCCAATTCAGAAAGATAAGTTCCCTGCAATGCAAAAGAAGAGAGAAACAAAGAGAAAATAAAAGAATGCATGTAAGGGGCCAAAAAGTTTTTTCCAGAATATACTAAGAGCCTTGTAGCTCAACTAGCACCTCCTGTTGTTTCCAATTAAGACATCCAAGGTTCAAATTCCACCTCTCGCTTTGAAACTATTGAATTATCAAAAAAAGCTTTTTCCAGAATATTCATAGAAGCTAAAATTAAGCTATGTATGCTTGATGAAAAAGTGAGAGCCATAGTTAGAGAGAGAAGAAGAAGAAGAAGTGAGTAATGACCTGACAAAGTGTTCAGAAATGACACCTGAGCCAAGACGACCCACAAAATTGCAAAAGCTGAAGAGAGACAGCAATAACGTTGTATCATCAACACCTAATGCAATCCCAATCTGAGCCAAATTATTGAGAACTGTTACTCCTGTACCAACTGCAACGAAATATGAAAACCAAAGAAGCCAAAAATCAGCCTTGACAAGAGCTTCACGAAGCTTGAAATCCTCCCCCCTATGAGGAGGTCTCCTTTTCTTCTTGATTGCCCCCTCCCCAACAGCAAGAAGTGTTTCCACATCTGAAGCTTCCTCATTCTCATAGAAACTTCCAAGATATGTAGCTGATGAAGATGGTGTCAACAAAGGATTTGTCTGGGTTGCACCACCTTCCCCCTGAACCAAATTGTCTGAAGAATTAACTGCAGAGGAAATTTTCTTTGCAGGGAAAAGTGTCATTTTCACAGGAATTGCAAGGGGGGCCATTAGAAGGATGACCATTATGGCAACTAAAATGTAGGAAATAGTGCCACTTAGAGAAACTGTGTCACTTATCACTGTAGTTGAGAGAAGATAGATAGCAAGCAAAACACTAGCACCTTGAGTGAAAAGAAAATGTACATGCTCTGAAGAGTCTTCTCCGGATGCTGGAGTACAAGCCCGAATAAAGTACATCAAGGCTAAACATAAAACAGGAAGCCCAATCGCAAGGAACAACAACAGTTTTGAAGATGAGCTGTTAAGTACCGTATCATATATCACTGTATATACTGCAGCGCTGAGTCCAATATAACCTTTGAGAATACCAGCCACAGTGCCCCTACTTAGAGGGAAGTTTCTCATGTTGGTTACAAGCACAGCTGTACCAAACCATGCATTGCTATTGGTGGCGATACATAGTGAAATCCATAACTGCCATTGCGTCAAGTACAGAGTTTAAGTAGGTATGCTCCAAGATATATTTATATAGCAATAGCAAGTTTCTAAATGGGTATGCCACAAAAAAATTATAGCATGCAGTGCTATGAGGGAACCAAAAGAAATTAACAGTTATTGCAAACAGCTTAAGGGGGAAAAAGATTGATATTTCAAATGAATGATCGTTTGTTCACAGAAACAACTCTCCTCTACTCACTCAAAGCATTAACTTCCACAATAATTTATTCGTTTGTCCATAATTTTGCATCTCTTCATTGAGATATGAGAAGAAAACAGAAAAGAGAATTAGATATCTTTTCAGAAACTGGAATGGATGATGCAGGATTACATAAACAGGTATTCACATGTGATAATGTGGAGATAAATTCTTTAATTTGATAAACTCAGTTTCACTCACATCTCTGACACCCAATCAGTGGTGGAACAATCCACCATCAAAAGGTCACATAATAATTGTAAAATGGCCTGGCTAGCTCTGTAGCTTGCTTGCAGATAACAAATTTAACTAAAGTCTAAAACCAACATATATAGAGAGAGACACATGCCTAAAATCATGGGAATCTAATAAGTTGCAAAGATGCAATCTAAAGTATTGGACAGGAAATGAACTGCATTAAATTTCACAAAAAACTTTATCAAAAAAAAAAAAAAAAACATGTGAAGGGTAAACCAACTGATTTTCCTTCATCACAGCATCCACTCCATCCAAGCTCTGGCAGTGGAAGGGAACCAGAGAACTTATTCTTGACAGAACTTATTCATGGCATTTAACCAATAATTCAATAAGAAAAAAGAAAAAAAGAAACACACATGCAACAAACACAAACCTACAAATGTCATATGAAAGAACACATGTCCTTTAATCACGCTACAAAATCCACAACCTATAATGCGATCCATAAAAAGTAATTAGTATAAGGATCAAGGAATTCAGCAAGTAATATGATTTGACTATGACCTGATCAAAATGTGATTAGGAAAAGATAAGACTTATCTGTTCACAAAATTTAATTGGATGGTCATCCAGTGCATGTGTTAATTTTGGTGTTTCCCACACTGATCTTTCTTGATAATTCAATAATTGGGGAAGGGGGTTTTCAACCCTAGATGCCCTTTTTGGAAAAACTAGGAAGTGCCAGCCAATTGAGCTACAAGGCTCTTGGCATTTCCCACAGTGATATTTAAAGAGAATGCTCAAGAATTAAAGAGACCATATACCACCCTAATTAAGAAACCACTACACCCTATAGCCAAGCGGTACTTCACTGGTTTTTTCCCATAATAAGGGGGTGCTTTCAACTTTCAACCCATGGGAAGGGAAAGACTAGCCCCCATTGTGTAGCATTGCACCAACTTACTACTCTTAGAATAGTAATATAGGATTTGCATAGGAAAACCAATCAATCTCTCCATGATTCCATGATAAAAATTCTCCAAATCAATGAATACTTATTCCAACAAAGAAACACTATAGCCATGTCCATGTGAATACTAGTAGTCTAGTAGTCCATCTTAATTTACACATTAATATATGAAAAAACAAGTCTGTATGCCTTGTTACCTTGTTTTTAAAGCCTAGAATTCCTTTTTTCCTTATTTTATTATCTATTTTGATATAAAATGTTTAAGAATGTTAGGTAATTAAATCACAGAGCTTTGACCCCTATGTCCTGATCCTAAGAAGCAAAACACATTTTAAGTCCATGTTTGAAAATGACACTTCTATATTTTCATATTAGTTACATTAGTAAAAATGACCTACGATAACCTCTCTTAGACCCTGCAAAAATGGAAGCTTTGTGCCCAAGGTACAAGAAAATACATTAGTAAAAATGACACTAGTATCATTTTTCACAGACTAGAGACTATGAGCTTATAAACTAAAAGTCACCCTATTCGACTTGTCGCAAAATTTAATAGGGATTTCTCATAAAATCCTTCTACTTCCTAGCTCTCTAACATGAACACCTCCAGAGTTCTCAATTTTTTGTCACTTCCAGCTGTTTACAGTCTTTTTATTGCTATTCAAATATTACTTAGATAGACTAATGATTGCCATAGATTTATACAATTGAAAAGCTACTCTACAAGCTCCTTGGTGATTTCGGCACCCATATATAGAAATTTAATTAATCTTACTTCGGGTTTACACCAACCCAAACATTAATATGAGAGAACAAAGCTAAATGATGTACTTATTCTATTCAAGCTATCCACAAGCACAACCTGCACAAAGTTCATATTGATGCAAAAATATATGATCTATTACATGGAGATTGAAAGATTTGATATTGCTTTTACTGCATGTCTACATAAGATATTCCATACATCACTGGGCATCCATGGACATTTGGAACACCACTGTTGATGATTAGCAATATCCAAGAAGAAAAAATAAGGTGCTCAAGTTTGATTCTATACTTTCAACAAGGGAAAATTTGCGCATGAGGATTTTGTTCAACTTAAGGAAATTCATCCGCTCCAGGTCACAATGCTTAGACTGAAATCCAAATAAAGAAAATAAACTCCTAACAAGTTGATATACAAATTTTACAGCCTTAATGATTTTGAGAAATTATAGAGGCTCTAGACTTATGTTGCATGTGGACCTCACTAACGAGGATTAAATTAGATGGGGTCAAAAAAAGTAAAGATGGGGTCAAAAAAAGTAAACACAGTTACAAATTGATAAATTTTCATTTTGTAAGAAGATTTTCTTCAAAATTTTAAGATATATTAGCAGTAGGAAAATGTCACAACGTACCCTTCCAAGAGTAAATAGAATTTCACTGATTTAAATGTTATTTTTCAGCAGAAACATGTCGATTCAAGAAGATGCCCTGTATTTTCACTAGCCCCTTAAGCATCTAAATGACAGCTCAGCAAGAAGTATTACTAAATTGCAGACAAATTCACCAAATTACAACATCAATTTCAGCAAGCTCAAGACATACGATTGGGCAGCTGTGGAATTCTTAAAAAAATATTTGCAGAAAACAAGTAAAATTCCAAACATGAAATGCTATGATCAAGCAGTCATCTTAAAAAATTTATACATAAACCATTAAAACTCTATTTTGAGGCAAAACCTAGTTCAAGAAATATTTGTAAATTATAATCTATTCTACATTTAAGTACAGAAGAGGTTATGTAAGGATTTACACTTTTACAAAGAAAATTTAGAAAGAAAGACAGTTCTTTCTCACAATAAATTTCAAAAGGTATGCATAGAAAAAACAAAACCAACGGAAAAATCCCACAACGATCAAATAGACAAGCAGGTATGCAAAAAAAAAAAAGAAAAAAGAAACCTTGAAGAAACCAACTCACTAGCCAGTTGTTCCAGACAATCCATTTCAAAAGGGCATGGAATAATGCATAAAAAGACAACTAAACCCACCAAGCAATAACGCCAAAACAATCAAATCCACAAAAGGATATGCAAAAATTTCAATTCCAGAATAAAACTAACTCCCCAACCAGATGCTTTATGCAACCAAGTTCAAACATGATATCCCCAAAAGAAGTCCTGGAATACATCAATTAAAACAAAAATAGATTGGTATAGAGTGATGAAGTGATCACTCACCAGCCAGTAAGGCAAGTTTTCAACAGTCTGACTAACAGAAAGCCATAGAACACCATATCCAAAGAAACAAAGCACAGTACCAACCAAAAGAAGAGACCAAGGTGGGAACTTGTTGCAGGCAATACCAGGAAGAATTCCCACGCTCTCTCCAATATCATTGGCCACTCCAAGTATTGTAATCTGCTGCTGATTGTAACCCAGAACTGATTTGATTTCAGAGGAGTAGAGTGGGAAGTTGTAGGAATTCCCAGCCGCTATTTGGACCCATACAGCAGCTGCCAAACCCACCCATGGTGGCCTGCTTCCAGCTTTCAGGGCTAGTTTTGGCATTGGTCACTGTATACACACTATTCACTTTGTACTTTTGGGTTATGAAATCCAATATATATGTGGATATATATACCCAGAGAAAAAGTATATGAAAATTAGGACATCGAGAGATTTGACATTGCTGTTTGATTTTGGTTGGAAAAAGAGAGAGATTATAATTTATAAGGGAATTTCTTGCCCTATTGGGACTGTTGAAGAGAGAGAGAGAGAGAGGATTTGAAGGGTCAAGGACAGAGAGGTGTTGTTCACGTGGGAAAAGCAGCTATGTTTTGTCATTTTTTGTTCTATAAGTGTGGTCCAAACCCCATAGTCACACACTCCCACCCACTGGCGGAGCCAGCATGGGGCGGGGGGGGGGGCAATTGCCCCCCCTGACTTTGTAAAAAACTTCCCCTACAAAATTGCCCCCCTTGACTTTGTAAAAAAATTCCCCCTAACTGCTAGTTTTGTAGTTTTGTAGGGGGCATTTCACTATTTATTTAAGGTGTTGGACACTTTGACCCACCCTTTTGATATGAAAAAGAGAAAAAGTTGGTCCACTCCACCAGTCCACCTTTAAAGAAGCAGACCAGAAAGTAAAGAAAAATGTTTTCCTGAAAAGCTAAAGTAAAATAAAAAAAAAGATAAAAAATATAAAGAAGTGTTATATTTACAATATTTTTATAACAAGTTATATATGTAAGATGTAATTGGTTTTAATTTGAACCTGTCATTGAATTTTTTTTTTTTTTTTACTAATAACAACTTATAACAACTTTTCGTCTAAGATTTGTTAAAAAAATGGTGTGTACATAGTATATTCCTTATTTTTTCTCTATTACATTATTCATGGCATTTGTCTTTTTTGTTCATATCTTATAAATGACTTGTCCCATAAATAAACAGTAAAATGTCATTTAAATTTTTTTTAACAATATGCAACGTTTACTTTTCGTTAAATTTGTTTACAATTGTTTATTTATTTTGTTACTATAATTGATTAATGTATTAATTTTTTTTAATACTATCCTTTAATCTTGCCCCCCCTAAACTAAAATCCTAGCTCCGCCACTGCTCCCACCCAATGAAATCTTACCATGTTCATAGCGGCACGACTTCTTAGCGCTTCAGGTAGAGCCTCAGCCTACCTCCCATATCAGTTCTTATGCTGTAGTTCCAACTTCCAAGCCAACCTACCAGTATAGCCATATGGCCATACCCACAGGGTAAAAATAGTGTTACAAAAATTACTGGGTTAAAAAGATAGACGAACATAATGAATTGGTTCAATGGTATCTAAGTTCTTGTAATATTAATAACATTCTAGGTTCGTAATAACGTGTTCTTATAATTGGAAATAGTCAAATACTTGGGAATAGTATGGTATAGATACCATAGTAAATAGTATCATTTGTGATGTCCTATGTTTATAGTCTTAATTATATGTAGGGTTTCAAAACCCTTCATATAATTAAGACTATAACCGGGTTTTAAAAACACAATTATATTGGTTGTTTGACCATTACAGTTTTAACATCAATTTAACATCTCTTAGCTACTTTTTGATTGAGGCTGCGGACATGGACGAGAAAAGTGTAGAATTTCTCCATTTTGAAAATTCTCATATTTGTGGTAAAATGAGATTTGAAAATCTCAAATTTATGGGTGAAAAGGGCTTTAGAGAAGTGACAATTGAAAATATATGGAAGTGAATCTAAGTACTTTCTGTTTATAGTTTGTATGAGTGATTATGCATTTGTGTTTATGCTATGCTGGTGAAAGTGAGAAGCAACATTTTTAGATTTTAAAGGAAGAAGAATTGGGTTGTGCTTCACCAAACTTCAATTAGGGTTCGATGGAGAGAGTGAGAGAGAATTAGGAGGAAAATGCAAAATTGATTTGCACTCTAATAAATCAAAGGAACGGGTGGGAATTTGGAAAGCGTTAGATCATTCACATTAGTTCTTCTAAAAATTTCTGTCTATTTTAGCATAAGATTTTACAGTTTCTATTATACATAATTACTTTTCAAAAACACTCACTTCAGATTACTAATAATATAATCCATTTAATTTAAATAGTCATTGTAAGGACTGGATTTGGCGGCCCAAACGACTGAAGGACCCGGGCCCAAATAACCTAACACAATGAATTTGTTAGAGAGTGGGTTTCGAAACTAGGCTTTCATGGATGAGATAGCGCTTACCCTAGGCCAAGAAAATCAAAGAGACAAGGAAAAATAGATGGCAATCATAGTATTGAGAAGAATAATTCTCCTCGAACTTATTCGAGGAGGTTTTGTTCATGAATATATCACTATCTGACTTGTTTACAATTTTCTTTCTTTGTGCTATAGTGTTTTTCTCTGCTATTTTTTTTTTTTTCAATCTCTTCTCTCTGAGGGACCTTCTACCTTATAGAGGTCCTTTTAGACGATCCTGGCCTTCCATTTGTTGATCACGCAAGCCACTACTCAAGTGCCAATCCCATCATCCACCTCCTATGTACTCCTGTGAGATACAACAACCAAGGCAACACTGTTCAAGGGTTTTCTCCACATAAATGTGGCTAGGAGGTTTGGTATGATGCATTAAATGTGGTGGCAGCCTTCAGTTCTTCAATCATGTTAGTGCTAGTCCCCATCCCAATGCTCTTTCACACAGTAAGACCTCCTTTGATGACATGTTGATGATGTAATCATAGAATCTGAGGACATGGACTCCTCGGCGCAGCAACTACCCTTCTCGGCCACGCTATGACACGTGGCATAACTGTCTTACTTGGAATTCTAGTACCCCACAGTCATTTTTTATTATTAGTTTAATTTAGTCTCTCTCTCTCTCTCTCTCTCTCTCTCTCTCTTATATCAGAAGAAAACTCTCTCTCCTCTCAATTCTATGCCTCTCACCTCTCTCTCAAAAGAGTACTTTCTCCTCTCTCACCTCTCTGTCATCGCTACTTCTTCACCATTGCTGCCGTTTCTTCTTGTTCTTCTTCTATGATGATTTAAATGAAGTTGTATATGGATTTGATGAATTTGAGATCTAGATTTAGGATGTGTTTGATGAATTTGATGATTTGTATGTATTTGATGAATTGTATGTATTTGATGAATTTGTGTAGCATTTTCTTTTGGGATTCAAGAGGAGACCGAGAAGGAAGAGAATCAAGGAGAAGAGAGGGAATATCATGTGAGAAGTGAGAGAAAAATATATTAAAAAATAAAATACAAAGGTATAATAATCATGTATATTTATACAATTACTGTAGCAAAAAATGCAAATCTATAGTGTTTTAGATAAATAGATATAGGGAGTCTTTGAAGAAACATGTGTAAATTTGACACATTTTTCTATTATACACCTATTGATATGAATTATGGTAGGTTGGGAAAAAAAAAAAATGTGGATGAGTGATTGATAGGTTAAGAGGCTTAGTTGATTCACTCGTAGAAATATTAAGTGGAGCTCTACTATGTATTCCTTCTAAAACAAATCAAATTATACTTTCATATAATATTGTCAAGAATTAAAAAGGTACAATAGGAAAAAAAATCCCCTTGATATCTCTTATTATCTTACTATAATATTTAAAAATATAAACATTACTGAAAATATTTTAGATATTTGTATAAAATGCTATTAGTTATAAATTTATTATACATTATTTTAAATTATTTATGATCTCATCAATTCAACCATCATTCTTACTAAGGACATACACGAGAACCAGTATTCAGTTCCCTTTCCAATTTTCTATCTGGTTTGATTTTTATAACCAAAGATATACTGTGACTTAGCTTGTTTTTTTAAACTAAAGAAGCCAATAAATTTATGCCTTCCTAAACAATTACTTAATTTGGGTTGTAATTATTATGGGGCTTGACTTTGGTTTTGTGATTATTTTATAGGTCCTGTTAACAAATGCCTTTCGGGCATTTGTTAGTGGGCTATTTTAGAAAAAATTTAATACTACTTTTATAGAAAATATAAAAAGATATAAAAAAAATCAATTGTTTTTTTAAAATAAAAATTTTCTATAAATATTTCATAAACTAATTCCCTTAGAGCATTCTTTAACTTTTCCCTTATCTATATATCTATATAATAATAATAATAATAATAATAATAATAATAATAATAATAATAATAATAATAATAATAATAATAATTGTGGTGCCAATGGGCCCAAAAGATGTACTGGGCCGGTCTCGAAGCTCTAGCGAGGTGTAAAGCCCAACCCAATAGCATGGATGATCCGAGGACATGATAAATCCCGCCTATGAGATAACGTGACAAAAGAGAGGTGCCATGCATGAGCAGATATCCCGAAGCATGATGTCCGAAGATGGCACGTCCTCGGCAACATGCTGCCGAGGACGAGAAGAGTGATCTGGCAATTCGATGGCATCAGCACTGAGGACCTTGGACACAAAGGCTGACAAAACAAGGATGGAAGATGAAAAGAAGTAACAGAAAAATATCAAGGATAAAACTGCTATCACCGCATTGAAGGCTCTGTACCTACCTCTCTGGCTGCATTAATGAGGAAGTGACGCCTGAGCATTAGAGTCCAATCTTGCACTTACCGTCAAAGACTTTGGTAGAAAGGGATGATGGAACAAGTATCTAAAAAAATACCCTCTAGTCTACACGTGGAAGTGAGGAGAAGAAGGAGACAGGGCTATAAAAGGCAAAGGAAGAAGAAAGAGGGAGGGAGGACAACAAAGAAATAGAAAAACACACTCACACACATAGAAGAGAGAAATTATAAGGAAAGACCAAAGATTGTCTTTGGCATCCATATATAAAACAATGTTTCATCCATGTACGAGGAGTATGCATGTGTTCTGTAATTTAACTAATCTTTTGTGTTATCTACCGTCCAAAAAACCTAGATTAGAAGCCCACTCTCTATAAATTCATTGCTTAAGGCTCATTGGGCTGGTCCGAAAGTCCAACTTTAGTCCAATGCAACTTGTGTCCTTACAATTGGCGCCGTCTGTGGGAATTCTTGTGTTTGAGCGCAGATAATGTGATGGCGAGTTCAAATCCAGACCATGCAGAATCTTGGGGATCTCAACACGAAAATCCTTTTCAACATTTAGAGCAGATGGGAGATCAAGAGGGCAGTGTACACCCAGGGCGAGCTGCCAGCAATCACCTACGGGGCGGAAGCAGAGTCCCCTATGAAGGTGGCACTAGGGCCATGCAGAGGGAAATTGACTAGCTGAAGAGAAAGTTGCGTCGCGCCAAACGAAAATGAACGCCTTCTGCGTCTGATCCTTCCTCGGATGACTCCTAGAGTAGCGGTTATAGGCCCGGGTCAAGAACACCTCCCAATGAAACCTTTTCATACCAAATGGGACCTGTTGACAATAGGGAGAGCAGGAAGTCTCTTTCTAGGGGTTTGGGTAGTGATGCCATGAGGAAGGCGTTACACCAACTTTCCGAATCCCCTTTCACGCGTAGAATTGAGAAAGGGAAGCTGTCTCATCGTTTCACACAACCAAGTTTCACCATTTACAATGGCAAAACAGACCCAGTGAAGCATGTGAGCCATTTTAACCAACGCATGGCAGTGTATTCAAAAAACGAAACCTTGATGTGCAAGGTGTTCCCTTCGAGCCTAGGGCCTATCGCGATGAGGTGGTTTAATGGCTTGAAAGCGAATTCAATTGATTCCTATATGGAACTCACAATGGCGTTCGGGTCTCACTTTGTTACATGCAGTAGGGTACCTCGACCTCTGGATTCGTTACTGTCCATGGCCATAAGAAAAGGGGAGACCCTAAAAACGTACTCGGACAGATATTAGGAGATGTTTAACGAGATTGACGGGGATTTTGATGAAGTGGCAGTTAACACTTTCAAGGTCAGCCTTCCAGTTAAGCATGATTTGAGGAAATCTCTGACAAAGAAACCGGTAAAGAATGTTCGTCGGCTCATGGATCGTATCGACGAATATAAGCGAGTTGAGGAGGACCAACAACAGAGCAAAGGGAAGATAAAGGTTATCCCTCAAGAAAGGAGGTATTTTAGGTCAGAAAGATACGATAACAAATGGCCTAGGAGAAGTTTCGCTGGGCAATCTGGGTCGGCTCCTCCTCAGACTGTGAATGCTGTGTTTTGCGAACCAGTGCAACAAATGTTAAAGAAGATCCGTCATGAACCCTACTTTAGGTGGCCCAGTAGAATGATAGGGGATCCAATGCAGCGTAATCAGAATCTCCATTGCCATTATCATCAGGACAAGGGTCATACCACGAAAAACTGCAGGGCCTTTTGGAATTATCTATATCATTTGGTCAAAGAAGGGAAGTTGACACAATTTCTGAACCGACCTAGTGCGCAGACCACGTAATCTGGTTTAGTGAATCAAAGTAGTAACATTTTAAGACCTCCCTTAGGTACGATAAATGTCATCTTTGCTGCTCTGGGTCGGATCGGGTCTTGCCTTACCAGGGTAATGTCAGTTTCACTATTGCCAGTCAAAGACCTAAGTTATGGGCCGAAGAGGATCAAGGGAAACCCTCCACTCATCTTGGGTTTTTCTGAAGAAGATAAGGTCGGAACTATACAACCACATGATAATGCATTGGTTATCACACTAAGAATAGGAGGATATGACGTAAAAAGGGTAATGGTTGATCAAGCGAGTAGGGTTGATATCATGTACCCGAACTTGTTCAAGGGGCTTAATTTGAAACCTGAGGATCTTACAGCTTATGACTCCCCGTTGATAAGTTTCAAAGGGAAGGTTGTCATTCCGAAGGGGTTAATCTGATTACCTGTACAGTCTAGACCGGTGGTGGTGGACGCGGACTTTATTGTAGTGGACGCCTATTCCCCCTACACGGCCATAGTGGCAAGACCATGGTTGCACGCCTTAGGTGTCGTGTCATCAACTCTGCATCTTAAGGTGAAATTCCTATACGGGGATGTAGTTGAAGAAATAGTTGGCAGCCAGTCAATGGCAAGACAATGCATAACGGCAGCAATTACACATTAGGCGAGATAGGAGTCCTAGGCCTTAGCCAAGAGAAGTTTATAGCAGCTAACGTCCTCGGCCAAGCCAAATGTGGCCGAGGCTGAAGTGCCTGGTTGTGAGGATTTAGAGAAGGTGCTTATTGCCGATGATATAGAGAAGTTCTCCCAGGTGGGAAGTTAATTGCCACTCCAAGAAAAAGAGGAACTAGTTACGTTTTTAAAACAGAACATCAATGTATTTGCATGGGACGCTTACGAAGCCCTAGGGGTTGACCCAAACTTCATTTGCTATCACCTCAACGTCAATCCAGCAGCAGTACCACGGAGGTAACCACCTCGGCGCTCATCCCAAGAGCATGCTGATGCCGTTAAGGAAGAGATACTAAAACTTAAAAAAGCAGGTGCTATCAAGGAGGTGTTCTATCCAGAATGGTTGGCGCATACAGTGGTGGTGAAGAAGAAGAATGGGAAGTAGAGAGTATGTGTGGACTTTACAGATTTGAATAAGGCTTGCCCTAAAGATTCGTTTCCAATGCCCTGCATAGATCAGTTGGTGGATGCTACTATAGGGCATCCTCGGATGAGCTTTCTAGATACTTTCCAAGAGTACCACTAAATACCTTTAGCTCTAAAGGACCAGGAGAAGACAGCCTTTGTCACACCCACAGGAAACTACCATTATAAGGTGATGCCCTTCGACTTGAAGAATGCTGGGGCTACCTATCAGAGAATGATGACGCGGATGTTTGAATCCTAACTGGGAAAAACAATTGAAGTATACGTAGATGATATGGTGGTCAAGAGTAAAACTATCTCGGCTCATATACCGGACCTAAATAACACCTTTCAGACGCTGAGAAAGCATAAGCTACGCCTTAATGCATCTAAATGTTCCTTTGGAGTTAGATCTAGTAAATTCTTGGGCTATATGGTGACACATAGGGGAATCGAGGTCAATCCCGCTCAGGTCAAGGCCATCAATAGCTTACAGCCACCTCGGAATCCAAAGGAGGTGCAGAGATTGACCGGGATGACTGCTGCCCTTAACAGATTTATCTCGCGGTCTGCTGATAGGTGTAGGCCGTTTTTCCAGTTATTGAACAAGTGGAAAGGATTTGAATGGACAGAGGAATGCGTCGTCGTCTTTCAGCAACTTAAGGAGTACCTTTCATGTCCTCTTATCATGTCTCGGCCCAAAGTTGATGAAGTTCTATTTGCATATATAGCAGTGGCAAGCCATGCCGTTAGTTTGGTGCTGATAAGGGTTGACAGGAATGTACAGAAGCTGGTTTACTATATGAGTAAGTCTTTACATGAAGCCGAGGTGCGTTATTCACCATTGGAGAAGGCAATCCTAGCCGTAGTGCACGGTACGCGTAAGCTCCCCCACTATTTCCAATCTCATACGGTCGTAGTTCTAACTCAGCTTCCCCTCAAAGCTATACTCCAAAGTGCCAATTATACAAGTAGGATTGCTAAGTGGGGAACCATCTTGGGCTCTTTTGACATCAAGTACATGCCCCGCACGTCAGTGAAGGGCCACGTGTTAGCTGATCTAGTCGCGGAGTTTGCTGAGCCCACAATAAAAGATAATGCCAAGGACATGGATATTGATGAAAAATCAGTTGGCATGATTGCGTGCAAAGGACCCCTAGTGTGGACTGTTTATGTTGATGGGGCTGCCAATCAAAGGGGATCTGGGGTGGGGTTGATAATTATGACCCCAGAAGGTCTCACGCTGGAAAAATCCTTAAGATTGGGATTCTTGGCTACTAACAATGAAGTCGAGTATGAGGTTTTACTAAAAGGTATGGACGTGGTTCAGAAATTGGGTGGAAAGATCGTGCAAATGTTCTTGGACTCGCAATTAGTTGTGGGCCAAGTAGATGGAAAGGTGGAGGCCAGAGATCCGAGAATACAAGAGTACTTAACTCAAGTCAGGTTTTTACAACGCAAATTTGAATCCTTTACTTTGTCACACGTCCCTAGGAGTAACAATACGCATGCCGACTTTCTAGCAACTCTAGCCACGTCCTCGGCAAAAGGTCTACCCCGGATCGTCCTGGTTGAGGACTTACTTAAACCCTCGGGAATGACTGGAAATATTACCCAGATTCATCAGATTATGGTGGGGCCTAGTTGGATGGATCCCATTGTATCCTTTCTTAAAGATGATACTCTGCCAGAGGAAAGGGTTGAGGCGAACAAGGTGCGTAGAAAAGCATCTTGTTTTTTGTTGTCCAAGGATCATAAACTATACAAACGATCCTTCTTTGGGCCATACTTACTTTGTATACATCCTGAAGCGACAGAGCTGCTTTTGGAGGAGTTACACGAAGGAATTTGTGGAAGTCATACGGGGAGGTCTTTAGCTCACAGAGGTCTTTAGCTCACAGAGCTCTAACGCAAAGATATTGGTGGCCCAATATGCAACGAAAAGCGCAAAACTATGTGAAAAAATGTGATCAATGTCAAAGGTTCGCATCAAACATTCATCAGCCTGGAGGTGTGCTCAACCCTCTAACGAGTCCTTGGCCTTTTGCACAGTGGGGTCTGGACATTGTGGGACATTTCCCTAAAGCGCCTGGAAATAGAAGGTGGTTAGTAGTAGGCACTGACTATTTCACCAAGTGGGTAGAGGCCGAGCCCCTAGTATTAGGGATGTAGATGTGAAGAAATTTGTGTGGAAGAATATCATCACTCGGTTTGGAGTCCCTCATACTCTCATTTCGGATAATGGTTTGCAATTTGATAGTAAAGCTTTCAGGTGATATTGCTGCGACCTTGGCATAATCAACAGGTATTCCACCCTAGCTTATCCGCAAGGAAATGGACAGGCCAAGGCGGTTAACAAAGTTATAGTCAACGGGCTTAAGAAAATGCTAGATGACGCTAAAGGTAGATGGGTAGAGGAATTACCTCATGTTTTGTGGATGTATTGGACCACGCCCCGCCGATCAACGGGAGAGACGCCATTCTCGATGACTTATGGTGCCGAGGCTGTGATTCCTTTAGAAACCGGATTCCAAACAATGAAAACAAGTTCCTTCACACCAGACGGTAATGACAGACTACTAGAAAGGAGCCTGGATCTGGTTGAGGAGCGGAGAGAAATGGCCATGATCCAGTTGGCTCATTTTCAACAAAAATTGAAACAGGGGTACGATTCACATGTGAACTCAAGGCCACTTGCTCTTGGAGACTTAGTCTTGAGGAAAGTCGTAGGTAATACCAAGAATCCAGCATGGGGGAAGTTGGGACCAGATTAGGAAGGGCCATACCGCATCACATCAGTAGCTGGCATAGGAGCCTACTACCTTGTAGATTTAGATGAAAGGATTGTGCCTCATCCCTAGAATATAAGTAATTTGCGACGGTATTACTATTAATAAAAGGCACTTCTGCTACTTTGATTCTATTGTTGTTATGCCACACTTAATCTTATGATGAACCATGTTAATATAAATTGTAAAATAAAAATAAGGTTATGCCGGGTCCTCGGATCCTCTACCTTGTTTTAAAAATAAAAATAAGGTTATGATGGGTCCTCGGATTCTCGACCTTGTTCTAAAAATAAAAATGAGGTTATGCCGGGTCCTCGGATCCTCGATCTCGTTCTAAAAATAAAACTAAGATTATGCCGGGTCCTCGGATCCTCTACCTTGTTCTAAAAATAAAAATGAGGTTATGCCAGGTCCTCGAATCCTCGATCTCGTTCTAAAAATAAAAATAAGGTTATGCCGGGTCCTCGGATCCTCTACCTTGTTCTAAAAATGAAAATGAGGTTATGCCGGGTCCTCGGATCCTTTACCTTGTTCTAAAAATAAAAATGAGGTTATGCCGGGTCCTCGGATCCTCGACCTTGTTTTAAAAATAAAAATGAGGTTATGCCGGGTCCTCGGATCCTTTACCTTGTTCTAAAAATAAAAATAAGGTTATGCTGGGTCCTCGGATCCTCTACCTTGTTCTAAAAGTAAAAATAAGTTTATACCGGGTCCTCGGATTCCCAAATACTCTACCGTGAGAAATAAACATTTTAGTGCAGGTTGTTGAACAAAAATTGGGTTGTGTAGACTCCCCGGAGTGCAGGTATGCGTCATACAGAGACAAGTACTTTAGAAAGTACCCAACAGATATGTGATCGCAAAAAGTATCTCAAATGCAAGTTTCACGTAACTTCATCCGTTATTAAGTATTAAGCACAACATTTGAGCCACCCCTAGTTCAAGCATGGAACGAATCAAAGATGTTAATGTTTCTTGTCTTGACATGTTGTTATGAAGATAGTTCTTATATGGGTCTTAATCGAAGTGGTTTCACGGGAACATCGTGTTTTTTAAGTGTCTTATTTATCATTAGAATTGAGTGAAAACTTGTGGTCATCACTTAAAGCATTTGCAAGTATATGAGTTTCACAAATTTCCTCTATCCTTATTTGGCTATTGATATGGAATTATTAATAAGTACCATGAATTCAAACTGTTGTTTTGCCATATTACATGAATAATAATAGAGGAACTTGTCAACACCAAGTACAACACGAAGTAGTGAATCAAATAAGAAATTCTTCTCATTAAGTGAAAAATCTTTCAGCACATTCACAACCAAATCGGCAAGTTACAAGAGAAAGAAAGTAAGGGCTGAAACTAGTTAACAATAGTAAACAAAAAAAAAAAAAAAAAAAAGGAAGAAAGAAAACACAAAAAAAGGCAACAAAAAGCAAAGCAACGGAGGTAGGGGCCATCACGGCTTAGGCTGGACTTGGTTTTTGGGGTCAGTTGGAATTGTTGTTGAGGCCGAGGATCCTCCAGTCACCTCCTTATCCTTGGGACCCCCCTTTAGCACAATAGGCAGAGTCGCCAAAACTAACTCCAAAGTATCGCTAGCCTTAGGGTTGGGGAGCAGCTCTTTGGGGGCAACTGGAAGTTGTGCATCTTCAGGTTGAGCCCCTTCCTCTTGCGTTGGAAGGGAAGGCTCAAGAACAGTTGTGTTAGCAGCAACTTCCTTCACCTGTATCCTGGCTGCTGAAGAGCCGGCATCATCCTCGGCTTGACCAGAGTTGGCTACTCGGATGGTCGGAGGGATGTAGGCATTTTCTACCTTCCATAAAGGAGAGGGCTTCCTTCCATACTTGGAGGCAGTAATCCCTACAAACCTCGGGTACTTGGGCCTTAAAGGTGTCAGTAGTTTCTGCCACCCCCACCTCATAGTCACTCTGTTCAGCCTGGTCAACCATTTCCTCAGCCTTCCATGCCTTAGCAAGTGCCTCCTCTGTAGCCTTAATGGCCTCCTACTTAGCCTCCTTAGCTTTCTTAAGGTCCTGCTTGAGGCCTTCAATCAGCTTCTTGGCAGAGGCGAAGTTCTCATCGGCTTGCCTCAATTGTAGCCTCTGCTCCTCGGCCTGCCGCTCAGTAGTCTTGAGCTGGTCCTCCAAGCCAAACCTTTCACTTTCTGTCTTGGTTAAGCTGGAGGTAACCTCTTGTAGCTTCTTTTCCTTCAGCTTAAGGATCCTTTGGGTGTGATCCAGCCTCACCTCCCCGGCCCTTAGTGACTTGTAAGAATTAGCTGCGATCTCCTCTACCCTATACGCAAATTGAACAGCCTACACACAAAGTATTGTAAGTTAGTAGCGTGCAGAAACAGTTCTTATCAAACAGGAAGTAATAATAACAAGTACGATAACCAAAAAAAAAAAAGGGGGTAGCAGGGAACATTCAATTGAAACCTTTACCATGGCTAATTCTTTCTTCAAGATCATAAAAACATTCTGATCCCTCATCCTTCGTAACTCGCCCATGTCCTCGGGCAGCAGAAGCGCTTGCTCCACGGCATCTATAATGCACACAGCGGTGCCCTCATCGGAGCCCCTTATGGTGGCATTGGCAGTGACTGCGTGATCATCCACGTTCATCTGGGGAGCCCATATGGGTGCATGGACGGCTACGGGAGGATCAGCCCGTCTTTCCAATCTCATCTGAACATGACGAGCATGTTTCCCTCCCCTTTCCTGTTCCACATCTTTAGTAGGGAGGTCTTTGCCCCCTTCAACTACCTCATTTCCCTTGGGCTGATCCCTTTTCCTTTTATGGTCAGCTGGGTCAAGGTGTTGAATTTAGGTTGGAGGAGGAAGAAGGAGTTTCATTGGAGGAACCTTCTTAGTGCCCTTATCTTTGGTCTTCACCAGGGGCACTTTAGGAAGCTCTTCAACTCCAACTTTAGCTTCCAGCACATCCTTGAGGCTGGGCTTAGATCTGCGTTGAATACCATTCTCACGAGTGGTTGTTCGTCGTCCGAGGATGTTAGTGAAGGCGTACCGACGACAGGAGATTGGTCTCCAGGTGATGGAAACTGGTCAAAAACTTCGAACTCTTCTTTTGAATCTGAGAGTTCAACGATCTATTCTTCTTCTTCTTCTTTTTCTTTTTCTTCTTCTTCTTCTTCTTCTTCTTCTTCTTCTTCTTCTTCTTCCTTTATAATTGGCTGGGAAGAGGAACTTTCACCCAACTTGGGTCGAGCCGAGGATGCAGCGAGAGGAAGAGCTCCGGGGACAATCCTCACAGGCTCAGTAATGAGAGTCCTTTGAGGAACAGGAGCACCCGCGGGGAGCAGAAAGCCTTCAATTGCAATGCTGATTCTAGGTAACCGAGGGTCCTTTTCCTTGATAACGCACTTCGGCACTTAGAATGCTGTTGAGATTGGATCGTACCCGAGGATGAGATGTGTTGCTCAAAGCTGACCGTCCGAGTGTATAAACACCTCGGCTCTTAGGATCTTATCCAAACGAGCAAAGTTGACGAGATGAGCCCGACAAGTGAGCGCACGGCAATCTGCGCAAGTATTCAAAAAACAAAACAGTGAGGTCAAAGCAAAGAGAAATATAATCATAGGAAAACGACAAAGAAGAAACATAGAACTAACACTACACGGATACTCACCAAGTTCCCCCTCTCTCGTCGGACAGGGGAGACCATCATGCCAATCCCCGGACAGTATTAGGAAATCTTTGTTTAGACCTTTGTTGGAGTGGGGTAGGCATTGAATTAACCTAACCTCGGCATGTCTAGATTTTAGGTAATATCCTTGCCCTTTCAGATGGTGAAGGTTGTACACCCAGTTCACCTCGTGGTGAGTAAGTCCTAGTCCCAATTTTTCGTTTAGGGCGTCTACGGCACCTAGAATCCTAAACATGTTGGGGGCACACTGTGTAGGGGATAATCTAGCCATTCTGAGATAACTTCTAGTGATTGGTCTCATGGGGATTCTCATTCCCCCCTCTATGAATGCTATCATGGGGATCACCACCTCACCGATATCCCTATCGGTATGCCACCCTCCTAGCGGGCAATATTTAACGGATACTCCCGGTGGGATTTCATATTTAGCCTTAAACTCCTCTATTTTTTCAGGGCTATCTACTAAGGGTGGAACCTACCCATTTTCTAAAAATAAAGAGAGAATATTATGGTGGTGCTGGGAAATTTAGATGGCCGAGGATGAAGAAACTAAGAATAACGAGAAAGATTGAGAAGCAGTAATGAAAGCAGAAAGTTAGAGAACTTACTTTAGAGTAATAAGGTCACCTCCGCTTGGAACTGAGAAGGTGTAAAGACGCATGTAGATTGCGGGAGTAGCTAAGTTCGTTATACAAGTTTTGAAATGAACAGAGAATCTTTGAACTGACAATATTTATATCGCGAAAAGTCATAAAGCGGGAAACCTCCCGCCTATCTCCTTAAGCTGCGCTCACCCGTTGGATAAGCATCGTGCGGTTGGACGTGGGGAACAAGGAGTCGCCAGCATTTAATGGGAGCGTGTTCCGCATCATAAAATGCTAGAAGCGGATTGTCCAATATGCATGTGTCGAAATCCTCATTCCTCCTAGAGAAGTAGAAATGAGGATCTCGAGGGGCTATTGTGGTGCCAATGGGCCCAAAAGATATACTGGGCTGGTCTCGAAGCTCTAGCGAGGTGTAAAGCCCAACCCAATAGCATAGATAGTCCGAGGACATGATAAATCTCGCCTATGAGGTAACGTGACAAAAGAGAGGTGCCATGCATGAGCAGAATGTCCCGAAGCATGATGTCCGAGGATGGCACGTCCTCGGCAACATGCTGCCGAGGACGAGAAGAGTGATCTGGCAGTTCGATGGCATCAGCGCTGAGGACCTTGGACACAAAGGCTGACAAAACAAGGATGGAAGATGAAAAGGAGTAACAGAAAAATATCAAGGATAAAGCTGCTACTACCGCATTAAAGGCTCTGTACCTACCTCTCTGGCTGCATTAATGAGGAAGTGATGCCTGAGCATTGGAGTCCAATCTTGCACTTACTGCCAAAGACTTTGGTAGAAAGGGATGATGGGACAAGTATCTAAAGAAAGACCTTCTAGTCTACACGTGGAAGTGAGGAGAAGAAGGAGGCAGGGTTATAAAAGGCAAAGGAAGAAGAAAGAGGGAGGGAGGACAACAAAGAAACAGAAAAACACACTCACACACACAGAAGAGAGAAATTATAAGGAAAGACTAAAGATTGTCTTCGACATCCATATATAAAACAGTGTTTCATCCATGTACGAGGAGTATGCATGTGTTCTGTGATTTAACTAATCTTTTGTGTTATCTACCGTCCAAAAAACCTAGATTAGAAGTCCACTCTCTATAAATTCATTGTTTAAGGCTCATTGGGCTGGTTCGAAAGTCCAACTTTAGTCCAGCGCAACTTGTGTCCTTACAATAATAATAATAATACTAATAATATGTAAAACAGAGAATAAATCCAATTAGATTTCAAATTGAAATTCAATTAGATTCTAATTTTGCAACACGTGTCTCATCTAATCTAAATTTTAAATTTTTGTGCCAAATGAGTTAATTTAGTGTAAAAATTAGATTTTAATTAGAGTTTAATTTTGAGCCATGTGTCCCATCTAATCTAAGTTTTTTTAATTGTTGTGCTATATAAGTTGATTTAGTGTAGAAAATGAAAAGTCCAATATAAATAAACCATAAAAAACCTAATCATATAGCTAAAAAAAATTCAAATTTATAAATCATTTATGTAATATACCATGACTATGTAATATTTGTATTTTAACCAAAGTTTAGAGAAAATTCAATTAGAATCAAAATTGGATTGTGCGTTTGTTAGCTTTCCATACAAATTAATTTGTTTAGATTTTTGTTTTTGTTTTTTGTTTTATGGGTACTAATGAGCATATTTTTTATACAGTTTCTATTCAAATATTTTGTATGTGAATATATTGAACGTAACAAATTCTAATTGTGCTAAATAATCCCATACACTTATCCTCTTTCAATTTAGGAGATACTATTTGACCAGTTTATTATTTTAGTTTGTGTTATATTTAGTAGAATTTTACAGACAATAATTATAAATTGATATTATATATGTCGTATCCAATAATAATTTTCAAAATCATATACGTAATAGCAATATAATAGGAAACTTGATGTAATCAATATTATGAAAATTGTAAGGAAAAATTATTTTAGTACCTCTAAATGTTATAGTCAAACTATGTCTTATATCTTTAATAACCCAATCTAACATCAATTGCACAACTACAATTCATCATTCTCGTGCATAAGCACGAGTTAGATACTAGTTTATATATAAATTCATTTGAGCTCTCTCACGTTCTTGTGCCATAAATGTGGCAAACTCAAACAATTTAAGCCTCATTGATTGTTTTGAGTCAGTTTGAACTAAATATTAATTGGTTAACTAGGCAATTGACTATGAGATTTTAGATTGTTGACAAATAATTGTTCGTAGTGGCCAATTGACTTTTTTTTTTTTTGTAGCAATGCTATACATTCACAAAAGATTTTATAAATAAATTCATGAGAGGGGATGATGTATTCACGTTTACCATATTAACTGATTATTATTGGCTTAATGTCAACTTTTCACATATAAAAGTAGTTCTAAAAGTTTTCTCCATCTTGAGTTCTTGACCAAAGCTAAACTAGAATTTGAATTCAAGAATGCGCATTTGAAAATAGCATGTAACCTTTTTTTCTTTTTCTTTTTTGAGAAAGAAATAGCAAGTAATCTTAAGCATAAGTTCACAACGATGTTTTTTTTTTTTTTTTTCTTCTTGCAACCTCTCCATGGATGATTTCCTGTGATCCAACCCTAATAGTGAGATGTACTAATTGTTTAATTCAACCAAAGTCTTTCATCCTTGAAAATTAAGAGAGATATGTATTTGAATTTCACCAATATCATAAGCCAATTGATATCTAAAGTGAATATTATACCCCTCATTTTTACATGTTTCCAGTCAATCTCAACCCATATTGGATTGTCCACGTACAATTCGGTCATGATGTTGGTAGCAATACTAGTAGATTGAGTGGAAAGGGCGAAATTTAGATATAATACCTTAAATGTTATTCCTTAAATTTAATTTTTAAGATTCAGTTATATGTTTACTTAACTAAAACATACACTTCCATCTTATGAGAAAAAATACAAATGACAGAATCTTAAAAATGGAACTTAAGCAACAGCACTTATGTTCTGTACCTAAGTTTTGCTCGAGTGAAAAAATCTCCATCCACATTCTCTCTCTCTCTCTCTCTCATTTCAATGAAATAAGAGAAAAATTCATTTCCTCCCTCTTTTTCAGCTATCGTATATTTTCCTCCTAACCAAACATTACCTAAAATGCGTTTTACATTTGTCATCTACCGTTCTTGCTATCTTTCTTCTTCACGTGTTTGAGAATGGACAATCACATTTTTCATCTTGCTATGTTTTCCTCTTTCTTCAAATTGGGACAGGTGTCATCGTGCCTTTTTTAAATAGCACATATGACACTTTGTATTCCATATAATCTAGACATCAAGTCACATTATTACACGTTTCTTCTCCCAAAAAAAAAAAAAGTCACATTGTCACAAACACTTCCCTTTCACTAAAAATGGGTCGTCTTCTTGGCAAAATTCGCTTGGATAATTCATGCTGGTATTTCTTACATGAACACTAAATTCTGTCCAAGAACTTCATAAAGCGAAAAGGTAAAAATGAAATAAAATAGAAGAAGAACAAGAATAATGGTGGCACTAGTTAAAAATAAAAGGTATCTAATCTACTATTTGCCATATTTTATATATTCGACTTTAAACTTAGTCTAATCACATTTGAAGTTTTTTATAAATGTTTATAAAGTCTAATTTAACCTAATATCCTTCTCAAAAAAAAAAAAAAAAAAAAAAAAAAACCTAATATATGCTGTGATGCGAGATTCACTTGCACGTCCACATCATTTACACTTAATTAATCAATTTTGATATTACTATCTCATAAATAAAAATTAAAAAAACATTTAATATTACTATATATATAATTTTTTGTTATAAATTTCCTTTTGGTTAACTAGTTGTAGTGTTTCCGAGATTTTAGGTTTAGGAGGGAGGGTTAGATATGATCTTATGATGCCTAAATGTATTGCAATTCAATTATTTTAGTAATACTTCCATGTGATTATAGAAATGATAAGGTGTGTATCAAAAAAAGAAAAAAGAAAAAGAAATGATAAGGTGAGAAGATTCTATTAGAGTTAAGTTAAGAGGATTTGGCCCCTAATTAATATTGTGTCACGTGAATAGATTCTTCAACGCTTCTCTTATTCAACTTGTAACACAAATCCAACTTTAGTCTCGAAAAAAAAAAAAAAAAAAAAGGAAATCCGGGTATTTATCCTTTGGTGGGTGGTTAGTGTGCCATCCAATCTATATTTTTTACATTTTCTATTGGCTTGATATTCCTTTGATGGTCCCCAATAATAAAGCACAAAGACACAATTACCGTACTAGTATAATAATTCGGGCAGCAAGGACATGATCAGATAAATATAATAACTTATTACTGTATATATGTACTAGTACTATTCCTTCGAGGCGTACTTTATAGAGGTGTGTTCAAAATGAACTCTGGCATACGAGTCGAACGCAAAAAATGACAGTCACGATGATTATCCGTTTTTTTTTTTAAATGGATTGTATTAGCGTCTACCCAAATTAGTAAATCTAATATAGGAAACAAATTTGGATAACCTTTTCAGTTTTTTATAAATTTCTTTTTAAAGTAGATGATTAATATATGCTTTAATAGCACACATTGATCGGACTCTTTTTAAAGTAAAGTAAAAGGTTTAAAAAATTTATTTTCATAATTTTATTGGTTTATTTTATATTTAAATACTATGTTGAACCCAGAAAAAAAAAAAAAAAAAAAAACTTTGTCGAACAAAAATATAATTATAATAGGTCATGTTAATGAGTGCTGTGGGGATCAACAGTTTGGATAAGGGTATTTGGATCGTGAGCTACGCCCGATGACATAAATGAGCCCGAGGACAAACAAGTGTTAGTAAAGGCAAGTAGGTTGTCGGACCGAGGACAAAGGCTGGTCAAGACAAGCAGGAGATATTGTTTGAGGACATAAACCTTCTCGGGAAATAGAATGAAAGCCTGAAGTCCGATCACCTAACAAGTACTAGGAGGGGGACAACCATGCTCGAAAAGAGGATAAACTTTGGAGAGAGGAGAGTCAATAGAGAATTGAGAAATATCTAGGAATAAAGCTGCTACCACCGCATTGAATGCTTTGCACCTAAAAAACTAGTCGCATTAATGTGGAGACGATGCCTGAACAGTGACTTCTAGCATTACAGTTACCCACCAAGGACTTCAAGAAGGCTTTGATGAAACAAGTATTTAGAAGATGAGCTATTTGATCAACATGTAGAATGTTCAAATGAGAGGAAGGGGGGAGTATAAAAGAGAAGAGAGTCCCTTACAGAAAGGGGATTAGAAAAAGAAAGGAGAAAACCTCTTTGCAACCAAGAACTTGAATATTTGTATAAATCTGAGAAATATATACAAGAACATACTATCCTCAGACTTGACTGAGGAGTGTTTTTCTTTTCAACTTTTTATTTATGTTCATTCCAAGATTAAACTAACCCGTAGTGATTCTCACTAGACTCACTGAACATCCAACATTAAACCCACTCTCTAACAAATTCATTGTTGTGGGCCTATTGCATCATTGTCCAAACCCATTGGGCTCTATACCAATTCTTGTCCTTACAATTGGTGTTGTCTGTAGGGAGTTGAATACTCTTGAGCCTGTGCAATCATGGTGGGTTCAGGGCCACACCGAGAAGAATCTGTGGGGTCTCAACGTCATGACCATTTCGTAAACCTGGAACGAATGAAAGATCATGAAGTGTGTGTGCATATGACTCACACCAGCAGAAGCCAATCTAGAACTGGGAGTCATGTTTCACATGAGGAGGATACTAGAAACTTGCAACGGGAGATAGATCATTTGCGGAGGAAGTTACGTCGTAAGCAAAGGAAAGAGTCTCCATCAAGCTCAAGGTCCTTATTTGAAGATGATGACAGTTACAGGCCTTGATCAAGGACTCCTCCTAGTGAGTTTTTATCTGACAATGAGGAATGTCATTATAAGTGAAGGAGCAGGAGCCCAACCTATAGGGGCTTAGGAAGTGATGCTATGAGTAAAGCTTTGTGCCAAATCTCAAAGTCACTGCTTACACAAAGGATTGAGAGGGCAAAGCTTCTTCAGCGGTTCACACTGCCAACTTTTACCATGTATAATGGTAGGACCGAACCGGTGGAGCATGTAAGCCATTTTAATCAGATGATGGCAGTTCACTCGAGAAATGAAGCACTGATGTGCAAGGTGTTGTCATCTGGTTTGGGGCTTGTGGCAATGAGATGGTTTGATGGGCTGGAAGAGGGCTTTATTAGCTTTTTTGAAGAACTTACCAGAGCCTTTGGGGCTCGATTTGTTACATGTAGGAGGGTTCCTCGTCCCTTGGATTCCTTATTGTCAATGGCGATAATGGAGGGGGAAACTTTGAAGACTTAATCATATAGATATTGGGAGATGTTTAATGAGATAGATGAGGATTTTGAAGATGTGGCTATATGGATGTTCAAGGTTAGGCTCCCTATTGAGAATGAGTTGAGAAAATCCTTGACTAGAAAGCCTGCACGTAGCATGTGTCAATTGATGGATCGCATTGACGAGTACAAATGGGTCGAGGATGATCAATAGCAAGGGAAGGGGAAGACCAAAGTGATCCCCTCTGATCGAAGAGATTTCAGGTCAGGTAGGTACAATAACAATAAGGCCGGAAGGGACTTTCTAGGGGCTGGAGGATAGTCAACTGCACAAGTAGTTAACACAGTTTTCAGGAAACCTGTACACCAAGGATAAAAAATGAGCCGTACTTTAAGTGGCCAAATAAGATGGGAAGGGATCCTTTTTGGCATAACTAAAGTTTTCACTACCGGTATCATCAGGACCGAGGGTATACTACAGAAGATTGCAGAACTTTGAGGGACCATTTGTAGCAGTTGGTCAAGGTCGAAAAATTGAAGCAATTTTTATTCCAACCCTTTGCACAAGGAAGCCAGGCAGGGTCAGTCCCTCAGCGAGAGAAATATTTAAGACCATCCTTGGGAACAATTAATGTAATTCTGGTGGCCCAAAGTCGAGTAGGTATGTGCCAATCCGATGTCTGTGTCAAATTCACATGCCGAAGACCCAGCTTTTATGGTTAAGTGAGTGAAGATGCAAGCCCGACCAGTCCTGATTTTCTCTGATGAGGATAAGGCTAGAACTCATCAGCCACTTGATGATGCTTTGGTGATTACCATTTAGATTGGAGGTTATGACATAAGGAGGCTCCTGATAGACTAGGGCAGTGGTGCAAAGTTCATGTATCCTGCTCTGTATATAAGGCTTAAGTTGAAGCCTGAAGATTTGGCCATTATGATTCTCCTCTAGTGGGATTTGTCGGGAAGATTGTTGGATGTCTTTGCTTGAAGCGCCTATAAAGCCCTTAAAGTGGACCAGACTTCATATGTCATCATCTGAATGTCAATCTAAACGTTGTTTCGAAGAAGCAGCCACCTTGGTGCTTATCTAGAGAGTATGTCGAGGCTGTTAAAGAAAAAGTGTCAAATCTTTAGCGTACAAGGGCAATAAAAGAAATCTTTTACCCAGAATGGTTGGCCAACATGGTGGTAGTGAAAAAGAAGAATGGGAAATGGCAAGTGTGTGTAGATTTCACGAATTTAAACAAAGTCTACCTAAAAGACCCATTCTTGATACCCCAAATATACCAGTTAGAGGATGTGACAGTTGGACATCCTCGGATGAACTTTTTGGATTCCTTTTAGGGGCACCATCAAATATCATTAGCTATGGCTGACCAGGAGAAAACTGCTTTTGTGACTCCCACTGAGAATTATTATTATAAGGTGATGCATTTTGGATTGAAGAATGCAGGGTCTACTTACCAAAGGATGATGACTAGAATCTTTGAGTTCTAGCTAGGCAAGAATATTGAGGTCTATAGTGATGATATAGTGGTGAAAAGCAAGGTGGTTGCTGAGTATTTGAGGGACCTCGAAAGTGTCTTCAAAGTGTTGAGGGGCATAAATTGCACCTCAATGCTTCTAAGTGTTCATTTGTGTTTAGCTTGAGCAAATTTTTAGGTTATATGGTCACACATCGTGGAATTGAAGTTAACCCTGATCAGATTAAAGCAATTAATGATTTACAACCACTTCGGAATCCTAAGGAGGTCCAAAAGTTAATTAGGATGACTGTAGCCTTGAATAGATTTATCTTTTGGTCAGCAGACAAATGTAGGCCATTCTTCCAACTATTGCACAAGTGGAAAAGTTTCGAGTGGAATGAGGAATGTGCTCTTGCCTTCCAACAACTGAAGGATTACCTTTCTCTGCCACCCATTATGTCTAGACCCAAAAAAGAAAAAGTCCTTCTTGCTTATATTGATGTGGCCTTTCATGTGGTTAGCCTAGTATTGGTGAGAGTAAAGAATGGGGTGTAAAGGCCAGTTTATTATGTGAGTAAGTCGCTACAAGAGGCTGAAGCTCGTTACTTGCCTTTAGAAAAAGCCATCTTGGCCATGGTACACGCTACGAGAAAGCTTCCCCATTACTTCCAAGTACACATAGTGGTAGTTCTGACTCAACTCCCTCTGCAGTTGCTGCTGTGAAAGGCTGATTATACGAGGAGAATTGCTAAATGGGGAACAATTTTGGGTGCATTTGACATAAAATACATGCCTCGTACCTCAATTAAAGGGCAAGTACTTACGGATTTGGTGGCAGAGTTTGCTGAGTCTCTAGTACAGGGAGAGGCTGAGGAGCTTATACTTGAAGGAAAGCAAGTTTCAGTAGTTGCTTTACATGGGCCCTCACCTTGGAAGTTATACATAGATGGTACGGCAAATCAAAAAGGATCTGGGGTAGGGTTGGTGATAGTGTCTCCAGATGGAATTACTATTGAGAATTCCTTGAGGTTGGGCTTCTTGGTTACGAATAATGAGGCAGAGTATAAGGCTTTACTAGTTGGGATAGCCATGGTTAGGAAGATAGGAGGAAAAATTGTTGAAGCACTTTCAAACTTAAGACTGGTCGTGGGGCAAGTGAAGGGAGAGTTGGAAGCTAGGGATGTGACAATGCAAGGGTATCTGAGTCAAGCTCGACGTTTGCAGTCAGGTTTTGAATCTTTCAGTATACTACAAATCTCTAGAAGTAGAAATACGCATGCAAATTCCTTGGCAACTTTAGCAACATCTTCTGGACAAAATCTTCCTTGAGTCATACTTGTTGAGGATCTGGATAGGCATACCAAGGAAGAAAAGGGGAAAGTCCAAGTACACCAGATCAGGGTCGGACCTAGTTGGATGGATCTCATAGTCCTATTTCTGAAGGAAGGGGTTTTGCCTCATGAAAGTAAGGAGGCAGAGAAGGTACAGAGGAAAGCTCCTCGTTTCTAGTTGTTTGGGGAGCAAAAGTTATACAAATGCTCTTTCTCTGGACCATACTTACTTTGTGTTCATCCTGAGGTAGTGGAGCCACTTTTGGAAGAGTTGCATGAGGGAATATGTAAAATTCATACGGGGGGTAGATCGTTATCACATAGGGCTTTTACCGAAGGGTATTGGTGGCCCAATATGCAAAATAAGGCGTAAGAGTATATCAAAAAGTGCGATCATTGCTAGAGGTTTGCTCCAAACATTTATCAGCCTAGGGGTGTACTCAATCCTTTGTCTAGTACGTGGCCATTTGCTCAATGGGGTCTGGATATTGTAGGACCTTTTCCCAGGGTTGTGAGAAACCGAAGATGGCTTTTGGTCGGAACTAAATACTTCACGAAGTGGGTGGAGGCTGAGCCATTATTCAATATTAAGGACGTAGATGCAAAAAAGTTTGTGTGGAAGAATATTGTTACTTGATTTGGGATTCCTAATGCCCTCATCTCGAATAATGGGCTCCACTTTGATTATAAAGCCTCTAGAAGATACTGCTGTGAATTGGGCACTAAGAACATATACTTAATTCCAGCCTACCCGCAAGGAAATGGGCAAATTGAAGCAGTTAACAAAGTCATAGTCAATGGGCTTAAGAAAATGTTAGATGAAGCGAAGGGTAGATGGGTGGAAGAGCTGCCACATGTTCTTTGGATATATCAGACCACTCCTCGACGGTTAACTGGGGAAACACCATTTTCAATGACATATAGGTCCGAGGTTATGCCTCCTTTAAAGACTGGGTTTCTAACATTAAGGACAAGCTTGTTCACTTCGAACAATAATGATTGGCTATTTGAGAGAGCTTGGATTTAGTTGATGAACGAAGAGAAGCAGCTATGGTACAACTAGCGCATTATCAGCAAAAGCTTAAGCAGGGGTATGATACAGGTGTGAGGGCAAGACTATTGGCACTAGGTGACTTGGTGTTAAGAAAAGTGGTGGGTACTGCAAAGAACCTATCTTGGGGAAAGCTAAAGCCCAATTGGGAGGGGCCATATTGCATCACCTTGGTAATTGGTATAGGTGCTTACTTTTTAGAGGATTTAGATGAAAATGTTGTACCACGTCCGTGGAATGTAAATAATCTACAAAGGTATTATTATTTATGAAAAGTAGCCATGTTGCTTTCTATTTCTGCTGTTATATGTTTTACTCTTATTTATCAAAGTATTAAACATAATCTTGATCATGCTTGGTTTCTCGGACCACATACCTCAGATAAATTAACGCTTTTTATTTATCTTAGTGTTAAACAAAATCTTGGTCATGCCTAGCTCCTTGGATCACATGCCTCGGGTAAATTAACACTTCCTGTTCATTTAAGTGTTAAACAGAACCTTGGTCATGCTTGGTTCCTCAACATACCTTGGGTAAATTAATACTTCCATTTATTTCTTTAAGTGTTAAACAGAACTTTGGTCATGCCTGGTTTCTTTGATCATATACCTTAAGTAAATTAATACTTTCATTTATTCATTTAAGTTCATTTATTCATGTAAGTGTTAAACGGAACCTTGGTCATGCCTAGTATCTCGAACCACATACCTTGGGTAAATTAATACTTCCATTTATTTCTTTAAGTATTAAACAAAACCTTGGTCATACCCGGTTCCTCGGACCACATACCTCAGGTAAATTAATAATTCCAGTTATTCTTATAAGCATTAAACAGAACTTTGGTCATACCTGGTTCATCGGACCACATACCTTGGGTAAATTATTACTATTTATTTCTCTAAGTGTTAAATAACACCTTAGTCATATTTGGTTCCACGAACCACCGACTTAGGGTAAATTAATACTTTTTATATGGCTATGTGGTGAGCAAAGCCCTAGCCATGTCTAAGCTAAACATCTAAGGTACACTAGTTCTAATTATGAATTAAGTAGTTAAGTTATTGATTGTAAGTGTACGTTAATATGGAAAGCCATGTTATGCTTTAATGGATAAAGCCTGCAATTCAGAATTCATGGTTAAATACTTAGTTAGGCCATGCTTAATAATACACACATAGTATGAGTCATATAAACACAAGGGTAATGAAAAGATAACTAATATTTTTCATTAAATAAAAGCCTTGTGAAGGCAAAAAAAGTACATACTATAAAAAAATACATATAAAAAAAGGTAAAATCCTAGTTAGTCTTAGCTGAAGGAGGATCATTCTTGGATGCTGGCTGGGCAGAGGGCTCAAGCACCTTGGCTGAAGTTGCATCCTTTGCTTTGGGATCCTCCTTAATCATAAGAGGAAGTTTAGCTTGCCCAGATGCTTGACCTTGGACTGCCCCCTTCTCCTTGGAGGTATCTTTGGGTAGAGGTAGAGGCTTAGCTGGTTTGGGAAGCTTCTCTTTGGTCACCTCTTTCCCCTTGTCTTGGGCACCTTCTTGAACAAATTCTCTGGGGCCCTTAAAGATAACTAGGAGAGTGCCAGCAGGGGTAGCCTGGCTGAACTTAGATGCCTTAGGAGGGATGTCTGCTTAGGGCCTGAGAGGACTAGCTAGACATAGAATCGGAGGGGGGGGGGGTAGTAGACATTCTCCATTCTCCTTAATTCCGAAGAAGTGTCTACCCTGGCCTAATTTAGAACCTCGGTCCATACTTGGAGCCAGTAACCTTAGCAGTCTCTAGTGACTTGGGCCCTTAGATTCTCTTCAGTTTCTTGGACTCCCACGTCTTAGCCATCTTACTTGGCTTAAGTTGCAACCTCCTCTGCCTTCGCCAACTTTTTCTTCAGAGCTTCTATTTGCTCTTTGGCTATGGCAAGTTGGTCCTCGGCTCTAAGCAGTTGTTGGCGTTGATCCTCGACTTGCCTCTTTACCCCAGCCAATGCAGCCTCGGCACTTTTCTTAACCTTGCTCACCTCGGTCAGCTTGGTGTTGAGGTCTTGGATTCTCTTCTCAGCAACGGCGAGAGTTTCAATGGGAGCTATGTGTCGACCCTTCTCGTCCTTAAATTGCTTATGGGCATCATCCACCCATTCTTTAGCAATATTCGTTGTCCGGATTGCCTATAAAAAAAAAAAAGGGAGACATTAAAATAATTCCTTTAAGAAAAGGAAAGAGAGGGTGTATTCAATACCAGTAAGAGATAGAAAAACTTACCATGGCCAGATCACGCTTCAAGGCCAGGAAGACTTCATGCTTCTTCAAAGTCCTCAGGTCAGCCATATCTTGAGGTAGAAGTAGGGGCTGTTCCAAGGCATCAGCCACATAGTCCGCCTTACCTTTTTGGAAGTCCCTGATGGAGGATTCTAGGGGAAGTGGGGCTCCTTCCAACTCTAGTGGAGGGTTCTAGATCTGGACCCTAGAGCGACGATTTGGAACTCTTTCCACGCCCGCTCCTTCAATCGAGGGCCTCTTGTGTGCCCCTTTGGTCATTTTAGCCCCTTTCTAGGGTTCAAGCTCCTTAGAAGGAAAGATTTCACCTTTCCCTTTTTATCCATTTTCCTTTTCATGTATGCTTGTTTAAAAGGGGAAGTGTGGATAGGGAGAGGGGTTGGAGGCCGGGTCTGGATGGCTACTTAGGAGTAGACCCTTCGGCGTGTGACTTCAGTAGTTCAAGGAGGCTTATCTTCTTCTTCCTCTAGAGCTCCATGCCTTCAGGAACGTTGGATGGTTCTTGACTGCTGCTTACTTGGGTCGGGGGTAAATGAGAAAGTACAGTACGTGGGGAGTCTGGCAGAGAGTTGATCAAAGATCTCGAAATCCTCTTCGGAGTCTACGACCTCTATTACTTTGAGTGCTTTTTCCTTTGTAGTTGGGCTTGAAGGGGTCGCTTCTTCCTTGGAAGCTCTTTGATTGGAAAGTTCCACTAGCTGAGTGCTTGTGGGGGAGGACCATTGAGAAATTCGAGAACGGTAATATTAATCTGGTGAAACCGAGGATCCTTCCCTTGATGACGTATGTAGGAGCCTGGAAGCTTGTGAATAGTGGCTGGTACCCGAGGATGACGTGAGATGCTCGCAACTGCCCGTTTGTATGGAGAAAGATCTCGGACTTAAGAATCCTCCTCAGGTCAGGTTCGTTGACTAAATTAAGATTGGGGGCTATGAACTTCTTGTCTGTAAAAACCACAAAAATGAAGATGTCTTTAGAAAAAAAAATGTAGTAAATGAAGGAAAGTTAGTTTAGAATGTTAGTGTTAAAGCAGGGAATCTAAACCTAAGTACCCCACTTGGTTTCCCTTCTTATGTTAGGCAATGAAATCCAACATTCCATTCACCCGAGACAATTAGAAAATCTTGGTCCATACCCTTGTTAGTTTTGGGAAGACTCAAGATGAGTCTGACTTTAGGGACCCTAGTTTTAAGGTAGTATCCCAAACTCTTAAGGAGCTGGTAGTTATATACCCAGTTCATGTTGTGATGAGTGAGGTTTACACCCATCTTCTCGTTAATGGCATCTACGCTACCTAGTATCTTAAACATGTTTAGGGAACACTAGGTTGAGCAAAGTCTATGGGTAGTCAGAAAATTCATGGTTACTCTACCCGTAGGGATCCTCATCCTTCCCTTTATAAAGGCAATCATAGGGATTACCACATCTCCTTTTGATCTCAAAACGTGCCATTCTTTTTGAAGGCAATGTCAGATGGAAACCCTGATTGGTATATTATATCGAGCCTTAAAGCTCTTTATGCCTTCAAGGGTATCTACTAAGCTAGCAAATCTACCCATTTTTAGACGTGAGTAGGGATGTTAATAGAGTAAGACAAAAATTGAAAGGCTGAGGAGGAAGGAGGTCCTAATAATTAGCAGGTGGGCTAAAGGTTACTTACAATTTTAGGAAATGAGCACCTTAGATTGGTTCTTGTGAGTTGAAGATTCAAGAAGTGGGGTATTTGGGTTCTTCAAGCATTTTATAGAGGAGAAAAAAGTAAGCGAGTAAGTTCTTGCTCGAATCCCTAGAAGAAATCTCTACTGTAGGATCTTTATTGCATCGTAGAACGTAAGGAACAGGGTGCAGTGTAGAGTAATTGCTGAAGCATCCTAGATGCCAAAGTGTCAAAAGCGTGCTTATGGCAGGTGAAAAGACATTCACACGGGTGGAAACGTCATAAGTGTGGGAAGAATAGTGACACAAGATTGAAACCCCATTTTTCTCTCAAGGGAAAAGAAATAATGGAGTTTTGAGAGGCTATTGTGGGGATTAATAGCTCGGATAAGGGTATTAGGTCGTGGGCCGTACCCGAGGACATCAATGAGCCCAAGGACAAACAAGTATTAGTAAAGGCAAGTAGCTTGTCAGACCGAAGACAAGGGCTAGTTAGGACAAGCAAAAGATATTGTCGGAGGAGACAAACCTCCTTGGGAAACAGAATGGAAGCCTGAAATTCGATTACCCAACAAATACTGGGAGGGGGACAACTATGCTCGGAAGGAGGATTAGCTTTAGACAAAGGAGAGTCAACAAGGAATTGAGAAATATCTGGGAATAAAGCTGCTACCACCACATTAAATGCTCTGCAACTAAACAACTGGCTGCATTAATGTGGAGGTAATGCCTAAACAGTGATTTCTAGCCTTATAGCTACTCACCAAGGACTTCAAGAAGGTTCTGATGTGATAGGTATCAAGAAAATGAGCTACTTGATTAACAGGTGGAAGGTTAAGATGAGAGGAAGGGGGAAGTATAAAAGAGAAGAGAGCCCCTTACAGAAAGGGGTTCAGAAAAAGAAGGGAAAAAACCACTTTTCAACCAAGAACTTGAATATCTGTATAAGTCTGAGAAATATATACAAGAATATACCATCCTCGAACTTGACCGAGGAGTTTTTTTTCTTTTCAACTTGTTATTTATGTTCATTCCAAGATTAAACTAACCCTTAGTGATTCTCTCTGGACTCACTGAACGTTCAACATTAAAACTACTCTCTAACAAATTCATTGTTATGAGCCTATTGCGTCATTGTCCAAACCCATTGGGCTCTATACCAATTCTCGTCCTTACAAGTGCCTTTAGGGCAATGATGAACAATCCATTTTAGAAAAATTCTAATACCACTTTTATGAAAAATGAAAAAAGTTGTCAAAACATTAATTGCTTTTTTTTTTTTTTTCCATAAAAATTTTCTTTAAATGGATTGTTAACCACTGTCCTAAGGGTATCCATTAACATTTTTCAATTAGAATATAAAAAGAAACAAAATTTTAAAAAGTTGCTTATAAAATAATGGCAAAAATAAATGAAATCTTAAACTTATTATATACACACTATGACATCAAGGAAGTGAGGAGTCGAGGAGGGAACCAACTCTTTTCTCCCAAATTAACATTTTTTTTGGAGTTCATAAATGAATAGAATAGAATAGAGTAGAATAGAATAGAATAGAATGGATCATAAAATAATGGGAATGAATGAAATATATTTTAGTAATGAAAAGAAAGTAGGGAAAAATTAATGAAATAGAATTGAGTAATTTTGTTTAAATATTTTAAAATAAAATAATAAAAATGAATGGAATAACAGTAATATTGTTTAGGTGTATCATGAAATGAATTTAATGGAATATAATCATTTTATAATACACTATTGTCGTACCATTATATATATATATATATATATATATATATATTAAAAGGCTTTTCTCTCAAAAAAAAAAAAAATATTAAAAGGCTTAATGTATAGGGGTATTTTGAGAGTTTTGATTAAAATTTCATTAAATCCAATTTCATTTCATCCTAATTCTCCAATTTTGGGAATGAAAATTTGAGATTTTGAGGAAAAATAAATGAATTGGTGTCTTCTCTTACCTATTCAATTCTCTCTCACTTAAACTTCTAATCAAATGAATGATTTTTTCATTTTCTTCATTAAAACTCCTAAGGGATAAAATGAATATTTCAAAATAATTGTTTTCATTCCATTTCTTTTGCTTCTCTAAACGGAGTAAAAGACAAGATGTGAAGGAGGATAGAGAAAATTGGGGTGGTTCTCTCAAGGTTAAGAGCCCATGAGATGCTATTGTGTGTCAAAAACTGCATCAAGGATTATTTCTATTTCTTGATGTTACTAAAAAAACCAAATTAAAAGGATGAAGGATGAAGGAGGAAGAAATAAGGAGAATCCAGAGTAAGAAGCAAGAAAATGAGGATAGATAGATTTGTATCATTTAGTTTCAGAAAGGACTGCCATCATAGCACATATATAGCTCGCCGTAGCCCTTAGGAGTTGGGATACAATTGTTTCACTCGAAGAAATTAGGGGGCAATCAATGCACGAACAAAATCATACTTATGTTGATTTGATGAACTTGGCTTAGTGGGTGTGGGCCTAAGTACCCAACCATCTTGACATTTTCCCTATTGCTACAAACACTAGGTTGTTATTCTTGAAGGTTTGTCCAACAAAACCATAGACCCGACCACCCGGCCAATTCTATTGGACCCGAACCGTCTGCCACCCCACCCAACTACTTGGCGGTTGATGGTGGGTCCCTGCCTTCCTAACCCAGTTCTGGTGGGTTAAGTGGCAGGTCCTCCCTTCAAAACTCGATCCACCCAACCTGACCGTGATATATAAGCCTTACACTCCTCATCATCACCATTTGTTTCTCAATCCTCTTGTTCTTTCTTAGTCTTTAAGATCTCTCGATTTTTCAACACTCAACAGCTAACACCTCCAGCCCATTACTGATCTGCAAAACTCCATGGCACATCTCCATCTCCCATCGCCGATCTGCAAATCTCCATTGCCCATCAACGAACTACAAATCTCCTCCATTGCCCATCATCGATATGCAAATACCTCCCTTAGGTTTGATTTTTAGTCATCTTTTTTCGTTATTTTAGTCACTTGAAAGTTCAAATATGCTATCATCTCTCTCTATTTCTGTTTTTGTTCTTTGGATTTGTGGGCTACTGGTGTTTAGGTTTGTAAATTTGTTTGTGTTCTTTGGATCTGTGGGCTATTGGTGTTTGATTTTGTAAATTTGTTCGTCGGTATAGATTTATTCTTTCAGATTTATGAAATTTGTACCAAGTTTGGTTCTTGATTTGTGTTTTTTGGTCAAAGTTGGATTTGGCCACCGTATACCTGAGCCCGTTCCGATTGGACTCGTGGATTTTCATGGTCAGCGGCATGTTTGCTGTCCTACAAACTGACAGGGTCAGGTTAGTTCTAGGTCGAGTCCAAACCCGAACTGGCCCGACTCGTGGACACTCCTAATTTCTTGCATGAATCCTTTCTCAACATCCTAAGATCCCAAAATGCATCAACCACTTCTAAAGCTAACTGGCTATGGAGAGACCTGCTACTAAGAGGTTTATGTTGGGAGATGCAGGGGATTGAGTAGGGTCGTTTTTGGTACAAAAACTTCCTACTAGGATAATGTTTTTCTTTAAATTAGTTTAAAGAGAAACCTTTTAAACTCTTTCTATATCTTTTTATTATTCTGTGAATTTTGGAAATCTAATCGTTGGATTATATGTTCTTAATATATCCTTCATGCATGCAAAATTTCAAGAAAATTAAAGATCAATTGCTATGTCACAATCAAATAAATTTCAAATTTTGTGGTCTAAAATTATGTATAAAAAATAAATTTATTGATGGCGAAAACCACATTTTCGTCCCTACATTTTCAAGCGATTTCCACTTTGGTCCCTATGTTTTATTTTCACCACTTTTAGTCCTCATTTTGAAAAACGCGTTCCGTTTTAGTCCTTGCCGTTACTCATTTGACAGAATTATCCTACGTGGCAAACGGTCCAATAGTAAATGCTGACGTGTCCATTAAAATAATATTAAACGTGTCCACGTCAGCAATTTCATTTAAAAAAAAGCCACGTCAGATTTAAATAAAAATTTCTAACCTAATTAAAAATTAGTTAAATTAATTTTTTTCTTTTTCTTTTTGGAAGAACACGAAGAACAGATCTGTGTTCTTCGTTTTCTTTGTGTTTTTCATTTTTCTTTGTTCTCACTTCTCTCTCTTTGTTCTCTGTTCTCGCTGATACCCAGACCCACCAACCTAGCACCCACCATCGCCGAGGATTGTTCTAATGTCCCTCTGTTCTCTGTTCTTGTTCTCCCTTCGTGGGTCTGCGTGGATTGCAAGAGTCGTGGGTCGGAGTGTGGGTTTTTCGTTTGGAGCGTGGATCGAGTGATTTGTGAGCATGGATTGGAGGATAGGTCTGATTGTTCGTGGGTCAGAGCATGGATCGAAGGAGTTGTAGGTCGGAGTGTGGGTTTTTGGTTTGGAGCATGGATCGAAGGACTTATGAGCGTGGATTGAAGGGTGGATCGAAGCGTTGATTCTGGGTTGAGTTTTGTTGATCTGGGTTTGTGGTGTATGAGTTGTTGAATTTAAGGTTGATCTGGGTTTTGTTGATCGGAGTTAGGTGGTTTTGTTGATCGGAGTTAGGTTGATCTGGGTTTTGTTGATCGGAGTTAGGTGGTTTTGTTGATCGGAGTTCGGTTGATTTGGGTTTTGTTGATCGGAGTTAGGTTGATCGGAGTTAGGTTAATCTGGGTTTTGTTGATCGGAGTTTGTTGTTTTGGGTGATCGGCGACTTCAAATTGGGGAAGAAAACGAAGAACACAGCTCTGTTCTTCGTGTTCTTCCAAAAAGAAAAAGAAAAAAAATTAATTTAACTAATTTTTAATTAGGTTAGAAATTTTTATTTAAATCTGACGTGGCTTTTTTTTTAAATGAAATTGCTGACGTGGACACGTTTAATATTATTTTAATAGACACGTCAGCATTTACTATTGGACCGTTTGCCACGTAGGATAATTCTGTCAAATGAGTAACGGCAAGGACTAAAACGGAACGCGTTTTTCAAAATGAGGACTAAAAGTGGTGAAAATAAAACATAGGGACCAAAGTGGAAATCGCTTGAAAATGTAGGGACGAAAATGTGGTTTTCGCCTTTATTGATCGAATAGTAAATAACATTAAATTTGAACGAAATTTGACATGCATTTTAAGAACATAAAAAACATATAATCTAATGATTATATTTTCAAAATTCATACCCAATAAAAGGATATGAGAGGAGTTTCAAGGGTTTCAATTAAAACTAGTTTGGAGAAAAATCTTTTTGATTCCTAATAGATTTAAGACATGTTTGGTATGACACTAATAGATCTAATAATGGAATGGTTATTCATATGTAACAATTACTTAGTTATTTGATTGCATCTTTATTTCAGGGAATAGTTATTTCTCTCTAAAATGTGGTAATAGATATTACTTAGTAGATATAACAACTTTTGAACCTTGGATGTCGAAGATTTCCAGAGGTCTTTCTCAACTATTGCCATGTGTGACATTAGGATTCTATGGGTGAGTTTAATTTAGCTTTTTTAAATTGTGATTTTTGAAAAAGTGGAGGTTTTAAAAAGTGCAGTATGAAATTGAACATTTTTAAAAGCAGAATGTTTGGTAAAAGCTGTCAAAAAGCGTTTTTAGAAAAAGCTATGTTTGGCTAGTGTTTATAAAAGTTGGAGTTTGAGTTGTAAATTACCAAAAATAACAATGTATGTATTTCTTTCATTCATATGTTTTCACATTCTTATTTATAAAAGTGGGAGTTTGAGTTGTAAATTACCAAAAAGGACAATGTATGTATTTCTTTCATTCATATGTTTTCACATAATAATAATAATAATAATAATAATAATAATAATAATAATAATAATAATAATAATAACAACAACTTTGTTTTTGGTCTTGGTTATTATTTTTATTAAGTCTTAATTATTTGTTATTATTTTTAATGACTTCTAATCAATGGAAATTAATTATTTAATTTTTCATCACTATGGAGCACAAAATTTATAGGGATGTACATCAACTAGGTTGGAAGGTATTTACAATCCAAAGTAAAAATTTTCCTAATTTTAACTCTTTTTTAGTAATCTTTACTTCATCAAGTCTATCTATCAACAAAGTTTTGTTTAGGAAAAAAAAAGCTAGGACCATAAAAAATTACACAGTTTTTTCCACAATTTGCCATATGGCAAGTTGTGAGTACTAGAGAAAAAGTGGTGGGTCTAGTGAGCTACGCTTTCATTACTCATAACTCACCAATTAGCAAGTTAAGGCAAAAATTGTGTAATTTTTTGTGATTCTAAAATTTTCTTAAAGAGTGGTTCTAAGACCACAAATTATTCCTTAACTGTGATGTGACAGACTGTAAGTAGTTAACTATCATTTGCACACAAACTCACTATTATTTTTATCAATCACAGTCTACCATGTGATAGTTGTTACGATAAATTGTAAAAAATGTTAAGGTTTACACTTTTTCTTTCTTCATTCTAATTTTCCTGACCATGTCTTTTTTTTTTTTAAAGAAATATCTCTTCCACTCTTCTCCGTTTTTTTATTCACCTCCACATGTTTCCTTCACCAATTTTCTAAGATTTTCATTTCTTCTCATTCTCCTACCCTTTTCGTTCTTTCCTCTTCAATTTTTCTCCTGCCTTGTTTCTTCTTTCCTTTATAGATCTAACAGATCTCCATACCTATGCCTCTCACTCTCTCATTGTCCTCTGTTTTGCTTTAGATATATAAAGACATAAATTAAAAAATTAAAAAAAAAAAAAAAAGAGAAGAAGAAGAAGAAAGGAAATGAACACAATAGCAGCATAGAGGAAATCCCTTAATATGTTGAAGGATTGTGATGAGATAAAGGGAAAGGAGCCAAAAGAGCAACAACATAGTGGAGCTCCTAGAGAGAGGAGCATGTGAGATATAGGGTTGACCAATTGTGTATTTTGCCTTTAAAATGAAAGGTAAAGTTGGATTTTTATGGAAAAATTGAGGGCAATTTAAGTAAAAGTGTGAAATTTACAATGGTAATATTTATGTTTTGATAAAGTGCATTTGTTGCATTTTGCAATCGCAGCTCAAAGTTGCAAATGCGAAAACGTTGGAAAACATGGTTTTGGGAGATAACGCACTTAATTTTTTTTTTTTTTTACCTCTTTTTGGTAGAAAGGAAATTGCATTAATGAAGAAAGAGTTAAAGGGGATAGGGGAGATCAGTTATGGATCTGTTATGATACAGACCAGCTTTATTAGAGCTTAACAATTCCAAAAGATCCACAGGCAGATCATGATACAATAAAAAAAATTTCATTCTGATAAGTTCCTATCCAAGCCAAAAGGTCAGCATATGAATTGGCTTCACGAAAGCAATGTCTGATCTGGACTTGGGCTATCTAGGAAATCAACTACCTGTAGTCATCAAGAAGAGGCATTGCACATTTGTTAGCATTAGATGAATTAGAAAGAAGCTGAATCAGAAAGAAGCTGAACAATTGCTTTTGCATCAAGCTGGATATCCATGGCATTCAAATGCATTTCATTACAAAGAATTAGACCATCCCTAAGACCCCAAAGCTCTGCCATGAAGCTGTTTGAGCATCCAATACTCCTAGAGAAGCCACCCAGCCATTCCCCACGATCATTCTTGATGAGGCCACCACGCCCAGCTCGGCTTGGGTTCCCTATAGTTGCAAATATTATTCTTCCAGTTGTTTTCCAGCCACTGAACCATGTTTTCCTCATAGAAATTGCTATTCAGATTGACTCCTAATCTCTCCCAAATCTGTTTAAAGGTCCCATAATCCCTTAGCCTATGGAGAATTGTTTCGGGCTCTCTTTGACACAAAGGACAGATATCAGATTCACAAATGCATCTTTTGTGAAAGGCCAAAAATGTATTGACCCCTTATGATGGATTAATTGATTAATTAGTCAAGTTATTAATTAATCAAATTATCATGCAAAGCGCGTGGTAGCACAAACAAATAACCAAATAAACTAAGTATGCAGCGGAATTAAATGACACAGTGATTTTTTTACGAATTGAGAAAACCTACACGGCAAAAACCCCACTGAGTGATTTTAAGGCCGCCACTCCCGAAATTCCACTATTATCATAACAAGCGGTTACAAGTAAAAGAATCCCAAGTACCTTACCAACCTACAGTTGAACCCTTACCCCAATGCCCAATTAGACTTGTTCTGTAGTGACAATTTCTTCTTTCAATGCACAGCTCCCAAGTACGTGACTAATCAATTGCGCGGATCCTAGTACACGACTTCAATCACCAACTAGAGAAAATTGTTGGTTGCAAAGTTCTTCAATTCATCCACACGATGAAGATCAAGAAGATGATTGGTTACAAAACTCTATAGTGCACATTACACAGCAACTTCTTCACAAGAGAGATGAACTAGGGCAAGAACTTTGTCTCTGGTCACAACTTGCTTGAACAAGGATTTCTCAATACTTGTGCAACTTGCATACACTTTTATGGCCCTTAAAATAATCCTGTCATATGTCTAGGGTTAGAATAAAAGAAGTCTCAAAAACACATCCACAGATTGGAATCAAAACAGATCTGAAATTCTATTTTCTTTAAATCTCAATAGCTATAGGTGTTGAGATGCTGTCGAGGAGCTGTTGAGTCTCAGGGCTGAAACAACTCTTTAAACCTCGACACATGCTAGCTGTCGAGCTTTAATGAACTTACACTTTTCAGCTTGTTTCTTGGACAGACTTGATGACTTTAACACTTGATCTTGAAACATAGTTTCTTGAAGCGTTAAACACATCCTAAATCTACCCAATTACAAGTAAAGTGTGTTTTGTCAAAGAATTAGTCAATTACATAAAAGAATGACATATGTTTTAAACAAGTGAAACACATATGTCCTAACATTTTGACAAGGCATTCTCCCACTCCAATGCTATTATGTAAGCACTACCAAATGAAGGTTTTAACTCGTAGGATGATGTCCAATTTCTAGACCCACATCCCATTAAAGGAACCTTCATTCGATTCACTCCCCATGGCTAAGGCATAAGCATGTTTAAGATCAAAGTCCCCCTGATTAGCTCCCATCCAAATCAACCTATCCTCCCCCTGAATTGCTCTCATAGAATAGGGAATAAAGTTAATCTTCATAAGGATATTGTTAGGGAGTTGAAAAGATAACATAGACCAATCCCATCCATGCATTCCAAACACATCTTTAACCTTTAAAGAATCATCCTTAGTAGTAAGAGGGTTTGAATGAGAGATCTCAAAGTAGTATTGGGCATCCAATTATCATGCCATAGATTCAAATTACTACTTCTCCCTGGTATCCATCAGATTCCCTTGTTAAAAACCTCACCCCCAATTTTCATAGTTTTCCAAGTCCTAGAGCAAGGAAGTTTGTCATAATTTTTCGCATTTAGTCTTCGATATAAGCAATATTTACTATTAAAGACTTTCACCCATAAGGCATCTTTCTCCATCCTAAATCTCCAATTTAACTTGGCCAAAAGACCTTGGTTCCTAGCCTTTGCTACTTGAATTCCTAAACCCCCTTCCGCTTTAGGTTTAGTAACTTTATGCTAGCCCACCCAATGAACTTTCTTTGCATCATCCACCGATGCCCACAAAAAGTTTTGATTGACCCTATCAATGTTGTCAAGCAACTTCTTTGGAAGCGCCATACATTGCATAAAATATGCATGTATGGTAGATGTGGATGCTAGAATGAGAGCATCCACACCCGCCAAGGACAAGAGATTGGCTTTCCAACCAACCAATTTTTGCTTAACTCTCTCCAACACATAGTTGAGGTTCTCATTATTGGTTCCATGGTGCTTTATGGGAAATCCAAGGTACTTTCCTAGGTTTGGTGATGAATGAAAACCTAGTATCCACATCAACATTCGGGGAGAAAAAAACTCTTGATTTGCTTTTACTAATGGACTGCCTGGATTTAGCACAAAAATTATCAAGAACATCTCGAATCGTTGAGCAATTAACATGGTTCACCTTTGCAAATAGGACCAAGTCATCCGCAAAGGATAGATGCGAGAAGGGAACTTTTAACAGGAGTCCAACTTTTATCTTTGCATTTTTCCCCGATTAGGCACCCAAGGGCTTCCATTCAAAAAATGAACAAGTAGGGCAAAAGTGGATCACCTTGTCTAATTCCTCTTGAAGGAAGAATAGGCTCCATGTTACCACCATTAAACAAAATGGAAGTGGAAACTGATGAAACACAACTCATTATATGGCTAATCAAATTTTGGGGGAGATTGTCATTAATGAGCACTTCTCTAATTAAACTCCACTCAATTTTATCATAACCCTTTTTGAGATCCACTTTGATAGTCATATAACCCACTCGACCTTTCTTGTTACTAATAGTATGGATAATCTCTTGCACCATAATGACGTTATCTACACTTCTCCTTCCCGGTACAAAGGCAGACTAAAGGGGAGACACAAGCTTATCAAGATATGGTCTAATCCTGGCTACAAGGATCTTAGTGACAATCTTGTACACTGTATTGCATAAGCTGATTGAGCGATAATTCCCAAGCTTTCAGGTCCCATCATTTTCGGAATCAAAACCATATTTGTTTTATTAAGGTATTCAGGAATGTCACATTCTGTAAAGGTTTTCCTCACTTTTGCCTTCACCGAATCTCCTACAATGAGCCAAAATCTTTGAAAGAAACCCGCATGAGGACCTGGAGCTTTGAAAGCTTTCAATGCCTAAAGACCATCTTTAATTTCAGCATCCGTTGCCATGCCACTCATGTTGGATCTATCTTTATTAGAGAGGCCAGCTAGCCACCAAGAATGCCGAATGGGGTTAAGAGGAGCAGGGTCAAGACTAGTTGTGAATAACCTCCGAAACCCCCTTCTAATGTAATTCATAGCCCCCATCTCACTTTGAATCCATTCCCTCATATCATTTTTAATGCATGAGATTTTGTTGCGCCTTCTCCTAACAATAGTGGACATATGATGAAAGGTTGTATTTCGATCACCCACAATCAGCTGGTTAATACGTGATTTCTGCACCCACAACTCCTCTTTGTGCAAAACTTTCTCCAACTCAAGCAATGAATGCAAAAGGTGTATAGCTATGGTTTTTTGGATGCCATTAAGTCGAGCCATGACTCTCTTCTTCTTTCTAAAAGTATTGCCAAAATGATTCTTATTCCAATCCGAAACTTTCCTAGAAAAATTACCAAACATGTGTTCTCACATTTTGGGATGGCTAACGTGCGTTCAGGTCTGGCCTTAGAACGAGGCTGCCTAAGGCTTCGTTTGGAAGTTCATAAGGGACAAGCACCATATCTCATTGTTGCCTAGAATCTCTCCCCTACCTCAAAGTTCTATGTCTCATTCATTCGCCTTACCTTACCTCTCCTCTTCTAAGAGCATTCACAGCTGGGCTTGCAAATGCCATATGTAAGCATATTTTAGCATTAAGGAATTAAAAGTGAGCAACATTCGATCTTGTAAAATTGCAAAATTGTAAAAAGTTTTGGCATTGTGCTACAGTGCCATCGTAAATGTATGATGGCACTGTAGCATTATTGTATCTTTTTTTTTAATCAGATTTATTCTCTCTCTCTCTCTCTCTCTTCTCTCTCTCTCTCTCTCTCTCTGTTTTGCTCTCCCCTCTTCAAGCCCATAACCCATGGTGGACGGTAACACCATCACCCAGCCACCATGGTCGGAACACTGTCACAAGCCACCGTAACCCACTGACCAAGCCATACCTCTCTGTCTTCTCTCCGTGGGTCTCTTAAGTCCGACTCTCTCCTCTAGCTTATGGGTCTCTTAAGTATGGTATGGGTTGTGGCTTTTTCAAGTCAGCGTGGGTCGTGGGTCTCTGTGACTTGCTCTCATCTATCACTTTCTCTCTTTGTGCCGGGGGTTGGGTCTCCACACTAGTAAGAAGCAGAGGCTGTGGGCTATGATTCGGGCCGTGAGTCTAGGTTTTATGATTTTGTGATTTTAGGTTTTGATTTTATGATTTTGTGATTTTGAATTTTTTTTCCTCTAGTGGTGGTTGGATTTGTTATTTTTAAGGTGGTGGTTGGATTTTTTTTCCTCTAGTGGTGGCTGGATTTGTTCATGGTGGTGAGAGAGAGAGAGAGAGAGAGAGAGAGAGAGAGAGAGAGAGAGAGAGAGAGAGGGTGGAGGAAGAGTGGAGAGATATTGTTTTGGTTATATATTTAAGTATGTAGATATATTATTTTAATGTTGTGTATAGGAATATAAAAGTTGGATTGTTGGGTGTATTGTAAAATGGTATTGTATAATTGATAAAATCGCTTTTTGATATGGTAAAATAGAACAAGATAACATTTTTCATTGTCAATGCTCTAGCTTAATAATTACTAGCCTCTGAGCACGCGCTCACGTGCGTGCTTAGAGGCTCTTCTATTTTTTGGGTAAAGATTAATAATTTGCATTTGTTATAATTTGGGATTTTTACTTTTTCTAATTACAAATAAAAAAAAATCTAAGAGTGTGATGAATACGTGGGGTGAGTTTGTAGATTGGAGAAGTTTTAAAAATAATAAAAGAGTGATATTATTTTGTAGGGAGTTAGTCAGTAGATGTATGAATTTAAATCAACTTAAAAGTAGGAGTTTATTAGAAGCAAGAAGGCAATTCAACGTAGAAGAAAGAATTTATTATTTTTGTCAATTTACTATTTTAACCCTATTTTTAAGTTTTAGGTAGGGGTATTTTTGATAGTAAAAAAAATAATAACTAACTTTCTTTTGCCAATTTACTATTTTAACCCCATTTTTAAGTTGTTGGTTAATTAATTTAGGGGTATTTTTGATAGGAAAAAAAACAATAACAAACTTTCTGAATCCTCTTAATATATACAGATGACTATGATGTGGCTAACTCCTAAATTAATACTAAAAGGTATTATATATATGAGATGGGTTCAAGTTACACTTGGTGTAACTCTTTAGAGTTACACCTTTTCTAAACCATTAGATTTATATAAATCTAACAGTAAAAAAACATACTCATTAATGCTAATATTTTGATTAAGATCTCATTAATTATCCCTTATTTATTGCATTCCATACCTATCTCTAACCTTATAAAAACACAAAAAAGTATACATCTTTCTCCTATTTTTTTTTCCACCGTATCTCAAGAAAAAAAAATTCCCTTCACTGCAGTCTCTGACAGAAAAGAATGAAAAAAAAAGTGGTTGAATTTGGTATTTGAAACAATTATACACTAACAGAAATTCTTATATTAACGATAAGTTCCAGAGATGGCAGGCAAAATAATCTTATAGCCGATAATAGCGATCCATTTCCCTAACTCACAAGTGTATATAAACTCATGTCCACAGGTCAATTAATTGAATCTTCATATAGTAATCATCATCCCAAATTCACAATGTGTATACAAGATCTATTGCATGGGGACATCCAGATGTGATTCAGAAGCTCAGTGTGTGGTACCAACCATTTAGGAATGGCTAAAGGCAATTCCATGCAAACAGAGTGAATGCTTGAATCTTATCCAACAGACTAAGGGTTCTTGGCAGAACAATCACATGGGCCGACAAACTGTAGTATCTCCACCCCTACAGCAAAGGTCATATTGGTCTGCTAGAGTTGATCACACTCAGTCCAAGTATTCAAAAAATGGATAGTTTTTTTTTTTTTTTTTAATTTTTTTTATTTGAGTAAAAAAAAAAAAATGAAATCATCCCAAACCCCCATTATGTTGATATTGAGAGTAATGGTTATTAATGACTCAGAGATTGTTTGTGATAGTGATGACCTCTCAATTACGACTCTGATTTAGATTCAAGTGAAATGAGCTTATGAGACACTCAAGAAGAGCAAGTGGTTCATGGCATACTTTGAAGAAATGGATAAACTACCTACTAGGAGATTGATTGACCATCAAGGCAGTGGCACTGCCCAGCATGACAAGGGGATCCCTAGTGCCATTGATTGGTTCGTATGGCAAACTTTGTCCAATTCAGTGGAGGAATTTTTACTTTATTTTTTTTTTTGAGATACGGTGGAAAAAAAAAAATTAGAGAGAGATGTATAGTTTTTTGTGTTATTTTAGGTTTAAAGATAGGTATGAAATGCAATAAATAAAAGATAATTAATGCAATCTTAATCAGAATATTAGTATTAATGAGTGTTATTTTTTATTATTGGATCTACTTAAATCCAATGGTTTAGAAATGGTGTAACTTGAACCCATCTCTCTCTCTCTCTCTCTCTCTCTCTCTCTCTCTCTCTATATATATATATTGATTATCTTTTAAACTTTAATTCATTTATAAGATAATTGAAATAAACTAAAGGCCTTATAATTCAATTGATACATCTTGCTATTTCTTACAAAGATATTCCCATTATATTTAACTTTGTTATCTCTTATAACAATATTAAAGATTTAGAAGGAGGTCATTTCATTTTACACAATCCAAATATGAAAATTATTTTTTAATAGCGCCTACTCCAATAGAAATTCTGTATGTTTGAAATTACTAAAAAGGCTTATTTATTTATTTATTTGAATGTAAATAATTAAATCTAAGACATCACTTCAAAATTAAAACGAACACAAATAGAGGGACTCCAATACAACATAGGATCAATTACTTGCTATCAAATGCAAAATATAAACCGGCTTTCTCTTATTATTTCACTTGCAGATTGAATAAACAAAGTAGAATAAAGATTCCCCCTCAAAAAAAAGAAAAAGAAAAAAAGAATAAAGATAATGAAAAGAGGCCAAGTGCTCTATAGCATTTTTTACAAAAATGTTCAAGGTTCAATCTTCCCACGCGACTATTGAATTATAAACAAGATAGAGAATGAAAAGAGGTTGAGAATTGAGATAGAGAGACTCATACAGTACTTAGTTTGTCTCCTATACTATTCATCTTCCATAGATACAGTCAGAAATAGAAAAGAGAGGTGGGAAGATGGAGCAATAATCATGGTTTTGAAACTCGAACTGTTAATTGAATTGTAATAGGGAGAGGTTTAAGGTTTTTAAGGTCGAACCGAGATTGAATCGGGGTTGAACCGTGATGACGTCATAATTAATTTAATAATTATTTAAATATAAATAAATATATTAAATTTATAAATATTAGCAAAATTTACTAATATAGTTCAATTAAAATAAAGATCCATATTTCAAATATATTTTTCATGTCATAATTTTTACCGAATAAAAAAAAAATTAAATCTTAAGCAAATATAGATATAGTATTTATTTATTTATATGTTAATTAATAAAACTTTAATGATGATAATAATAATAATAATAATAATAATAATAATAATAATAATAATAATAATAATAGAAGTAGTACAATAACTATTACAATATAAGAACTTTTGTGCATGGTAAATCGGCAATACAGATATACCGAAGGCTTAGTATTATCAAGTTGTTTTTTCAAAAAGAAAAAAATATATATTATCAAGTTGTCTTATCAAGTTACATCATGTTAGCTCAATGCTGAAAAGTGAGAAGAAGTCATGGCTGAAGCTGAACATTCAGCTCATTTTCTATTCACAAATTCAAAGTGCCAGGCAAAGTCACGTGGAGGTTCAAGAAACTTCAAAAATAAATACAAAACAAAGAAAGAGCAACCACATATAGCATGAGGGAAACCAATGGACGGCTTAGAAGCTTTCAATAAATAAATACAAAACAACAAAGAGAAACCACATCACTGTCATGTATTATAGACACGTGGAGAGCTTAGAAGCTTTCAATATTTCCATTTTCCAAAGATAGTGTCAGTGCAGTCATAACAAATACAAATTACAAAGAGAGAGAAAGTGAGAAATCAGACCACATATAGCAAAAAAATGAGAGAGGGAGCCGGAAAGAGAAGAAGAAGAAAAGAAAGAAAGAAGAAGAAGAAGAAGAAGAAGAAGAAGAAGAAGCAGTTTCTTCATGGCGCCACCCTTGCTTCGTCGTCACCTTCTTCTTTTTTTTTTTTTTAAGGTTCAGATTCAATGGGAAGTAGGGAGCCGTGAGAAGCAGTCTGATCACGGTTCTTAGAACCGTGAGGTTCGACCACGGTTCTCACAGGTTCCTGCTTTTTTTTCATAGGGCGGTTCTTGAGGCTAAAAGAACCACAAAAATGAACGGTTCGAGGTTTTTTCGATCGGACCGTATGGTTCAATCTGAGTTTCAAAACCTTGGCAATAATGACGAGAATAGAATGCAACCTTTATTCAATACTCTCGTATTGCAAAAATGTGATATTCACTCCTCTCATATGAATAGTAAATTTTATTAATTAAATTCATAATATTATCATTCATACAAGAGGAATGAGTACTATGGAGCGACACTTTAGTAATATAGAATAATTACTCAGCTAATATGTTAAAAAACAAAGAATGTTATGTTTATTTAAAGCTTAACATTCCAAATTTAAAATAATAATAATTAAACTTGACATTCTTTTAAAAGCAAGTCATTATTTTAAAGCTATCATAGTCTTTGAGTGGAATTTAGGGTGTACTTTTGGAGAAATTATATAGTCCTCATGATGGATCACGTCACTTGTTCACCATTCCATTAAAAGACTATCACTTGTTTAAAATTGCTGAGTTAGTAATCAGTTTCTGTTTTTAAAAAATTTTGACTCAGCAATTTTAAACATGTAGGAGTCTTTTAGTGGAACGGTGAACCACGCCATTTGTCTATCAGGAAAACCTTATAATTTTTCATACTTTTGTGTTAGAAACTTAGAATCTCATTCCCTTTCTTTTATGTGTGTGTGTTTGTATGTTTCTCAAAAGAAAAAGTTTTAGTAATTATTAATTATTATTATCACTTGCGCAAGTGATGCTAGTTAGAACTTGGCTGTTTTTTTTTTTTTTTTTTTAAGAAACAGAACTTAGTTGTATTTGATCTCAAAACAAAAAAAAAGGACTTAGTTGTATTTGATCTCAAAACAAAAAAAAAGGACTTGGTTGTATTTCAAATTTTATTAAAATTAAGTAAAAAAGATTTGTGTGATTATTTATTATTATACCAAGTATTAATGTGTCGTATTCACTAATCACACGTGCCAAATTCACAGGAGCTACCTTTTTATAAGTATACTCTATTATTTACCAATAAAGATGAAATATTCTAAGCATTTCTTTACATATATATAGATCTAATAATTAAGAATTAGGGCCATTCAGAAATAAAAATAAAAACGAGCGACCAAACTACTTCCGTGCCTTGTTTAATTTGATTTAGATATATGTCGCTATTAGATTTGATGTGGGAAAGGCCGGCTAACAGCGAGAAAAAAGTGCAAATTGAGTGTGTGATTCAATCAAATTGACTTTATGCTCATCATATATTGTGTAGAAACAAATACGTCTTCCGACAAATATGAGGTGATGCAGCCAACGTAGGCCACCTAAGTTAAGAGAAGCTAGAAGGTTCAACTTGGTCTCTCATATTGACTTTAAGCTCTCACATATATATTATGGGAGTAATTCTACGTTACCCCCCAAAAAAAAAAGGAGGGATACAGCACTCATTAGTAGGTAACCTGTTACACTAAGTTACTTTTTTCTCACATCTGACGGTTTCATCTTTATATTATGCAGTTCCAACATCATATGTGACAGTTCTTTTCTCACGTTTGGCAGTTCCTTTACTTTTTCTCACATTTGACGGTTCCATCCTCACATTATGCAGTTATAACATCACATGTAACAGTTCTTTTCTCACATAGTGGTTCCTTTACTGTTTTCTCACATTTGACAGTTCCATCCTCACATTGTGCAGTTCCAACATCACATATGACAGTTTTTTTCTCACATTTGGTGGTTTTTTTTTTCTCACATTTGACGGTTTCATCCTCACATTGTACGGTTCCAACATCACATATAACAGTTCTTTCGTCACATTTGGTGGTTCCCTTACTTTTTCTCACATTTGACAATTCCATCCTCATATTGTGCAGTTCCAATATCACATGTGACAATTCTTTTCTCACATTTCGTTATTTTCTTACTCTTTTTTTTTTTTCACATTTGATGGTTCCATCCTCATATTATGTAGTTCTAATATCATATGTGACAATTTTTTTCTCACATTTGGTGGTTCCCTTACTTTTTTTTTTTTCTCACATTTAACAATTCCATCTTTACATTATACAATTCCAACATCACATATGATAGTTCTTTTGTCACATTGGATGGTTCCCTTACTTTTTTCTCACACTTTACGGTTTCATCCTCACATTGTGCAATTTCAACATCATATGTGACAGTTCTTTTGTCACATGTGTCAGTTCTTTTGTTACATTTGGTGGTTCCCTTACTTTTTTCTCATATTTGATGGTTCCATCCTCACGTTGTGCAGTTTCAATATCATATGTGACAGTTCTTTTGTCACATTTGATAGTTCCTTTATTTTTTTTTCAGACTTAACGGTTCCATCGTCACATTGTGCAGTTTCAACATCACATGTGATAGTTTTTTTTCTTACATTTGGTGGTTCCCTTACTTTTTTTTTCCTCATATTTGACGGTTCTATCTTCACATTGTGCAGTTCTAACAGCACATGTGTCAATTCTTTTGTCACATTTGGTGGTTCCTTTTTTTTTTTTTTTTCATATTTGACGGTTTCATCCTTATACTGTGCACTCCAACATCACATTGGATAGTACTTTTCTTACATTTGAAGGTTCCTTTTTTTTTTTTTTTTTTCTCACATTCGACGGTTCCATTATCATATTGTGTAGTTTAAATATCACATTTAACAGTTCTTTGGTCACATATAATGGTTCCTTTATTTTTTTTCTCAAATTTGATGGTTCCATTGTTATATTAAGCAATACCAACATTGCATCTGTTTTATTTTTGTCACATGTGATAGTTGTATTCTCACATTTGGTGGTATATTTACTTTTTTCTCACATTTGACGGTTCTATCCTCACATTGTGCAGTTCCAATATCACATGTGATAGTTATTTTATCACATTTGGTGGTTCTCTTACTTTTTTTTTTCTCACATTTGACGGTTCTATCATTATATTGTGCAGTTCTAACATCACATGTGACAAGTCTTTTCTCACATTTGGAGGTTCCCTTACTTTTTCTCACATTTGATGGTTTTATTGTCACGTTAAGCAGTACCAACATTGTATTTGACTCTATTTTTGTCACATTCAATGGTACCCTATTTTTTTATTCTCAAATTTGACTATTCCATTATTACATTGGGCAGTACCAACATTACTTCTGATCGTACTTTTGTCACATTCGGTGGTATCCTATTTTTTCCTTACAATTGACAGTTCAATCGTCACAGTAAGCACTACCAATATCACATTTGACCATAATTTTACGTTTGGGCTTATCACTGAGGTCACTTTTTTATTTAGGGGACGTTTGGTAGACTGTAATAGATCCTGTAATGTAATGTAATAGTTATTCCTATGGTTTAGCTATACAGTTGTTTGGTAACGTTTTTATTACATGGAATAACCATTCCATATGAATCCCTATTCCTTAAAATGAGGAATAGAAATTCCTTATTAAAAGTGATGAATCTCTATTCCTTGCTAAACGTAATACGCTCTGCTTAAATAAAATTCCCAAAAACCCCAGCTGCCCGCGTCTTTTCCAAAATTTCTTTCCTTGCTCTATTAACAAAAATCCCCCATTCCCCGCATTCTCTCCAAATTCCTTCTCCTTGCTCTGATAGCAAATTCCCAAAATCCCTCACCACCTTCATCTTCACCAAAATTTCATCACCTTCCTAAATTTTCTATCTCCCTCCTCTCTAAAATTTTATTTTACCGCTACTAGAGATCTATATATATGGGTATTGTCTTTCTCTCACCCTCAGTTGCTACTCTCTCTCCTCAAGGAAATTTTTTTTCCCTTCTTCCCTTAGGTCTGCGATTTCTACAGGTATTTCGCCCTCTCTCTCTCTCTCTCTCTCTTCTTTTCTCTATTGTTTTATACTACTAGAGATTATTTATGGGTACTTCCTTTTTCTAGCCCTCAGTTGCTACTCTCTCTTCTTAGAATTTTTGTTCTACCCATAGATCTGCCATTTCTACAGGTACCACCCTCTGTTTTTGTTATCCATATCAATTTCAAATTTTCCATGCTTGATATTTGTATAACTGTGCGGTGACCTTGATCAGCTAGCCAATCTAACGACAAACCATATCAATGATATATATATATATATTAACAAAAGACTTTTATTCAGTTGTGATTTTGGCATTATATTTAGGAGTATATAAATGTTAACGTGTTTGATATGTAGCAAAATGTAATTTGTGGGTTGTTCATTGAATAATCAAAATTCAGAATTTCAAAATCAATTAATTAATATTAGGAGGTAGAGAATTGAAAGTTATCTATTGAAGTGTAAAAGTTATCTATTGAAGTGTGGGTATGTGTCAAACTTATCTATTAAGTGTGAAAATTATCCATTGAAGTGTAGGTTTGTGTCAAAGTTATCTATTAAGTGTGAAAGTTATCTATTGAAGTGTGGGTTTGTGTCAAAGTTATCTATTGTGAACATTAGTCTCAAGGAATTTGGTGGTGGGTTACCCACACACTTGGTATTGTGGTCATTCATATTTAATATTTTATTTTAATTATCATCTTGTTCAGTTATTTAAATTTTGTACAGATTTTATTAATGATGTCGTGAATTTGTTCAATGCTATTGTTTGCAATTATGTCTCGTTTGAGTTTAGCCACAAGGAATAGGATAACGAAAAGGAAGTTGGTTTTGGTTGTGATGTTTTGGTTGGATATGTTGCACATTGTTAGTATGTTTTTTCAATTATTATGCTTTATAGTAGAGTACCGCAAAAGAAAAAGATCATTGAAGCAACATATGGTCATGATTTTCATTCAAGGAGAGGGGAAATTCACTGTTTATGCTATGAGAGTGATGAAACTTGCATTAACCAACTTAGGATGAATAGAAATGCATTTACCAGGTTATGTAATATGCTTGAAACAATAGGTGGCTTAAAAGATACAAAACACATGTTAGTAGATGAACAGGTTGCCATGTTCCTACATACATTAGCTCATCATGCAAAAAATAGAGTTATAAAACACCATTTTAGGCGCTCAGGAGAGACAGTGAGTAGATATTTCAATGATGTGTTACATGCTATCATACGTTTACAAGGAGAGTTATTTAAGAAACCAGAGCCAGTTCCAGAAAATTCTTCAGATGAGAGATGGAAATGGTTTAAGGTATCCAACAACGTGAATTTTCTTTTCAAGTTATGAAGTAGAAATATTGAATAATTTGCTGATTGCATTTTTTTTTTTTTTTTTTAACTACAGAATTGTTTAGGTGCATTAGATGGAACATATATTAGGGTGAGAGTGCCTTTAGAAGACAAACCTAGGTATCGAAATCGTAAGGGGGAGATTGTCACAAATGTACTAGGAGTTTGCTCACAAGACATGCAATTTATTTATGTTTTGCCTGGTTGGGAAGGCTCTGCTGCTAATGGTAAAGTGCTTTGAAATGCAATAAGTAGGAGGAATGGATTGAGAGCTCCCCGTGGTAAGAGAAATAGGTTGCCTACTAAGTATATTATTATTTTTTAAATTTTTATACACTTGTTATACTAAAGACATTACATTATATGGGTTATTACTATCTTGTTGATGTTGGCTATAAAATGGTGAGGGATTTCTTGCCCCATATAGAGGACAACGATATCACTTAAATGATTGGAGAGATGGCCATCAGCCAAGAACCCCAGAAGAGTTCTTTAATATGAAACATTCTTCAGCTAGGAATGTTATAGAGAGATGTTTTGGATTGCTTAAAATTCGATGGGCTATACTTAGGAGTCCTTCATTCTTCCCAATTAAGACACAAAATTAGATTATTATGGCATGTTGCCTTCTCCATAACTTCATAAGGAGAGTGATACTTGTGGACCCAGTAGAAGATGAATTGGACAATAATGAGCAGTTGACAGAAGGAATTAATGGTGACCAAATAACACATATTGAGACTTCAAATGAATGGAGTGCATGGAGAACCAATTTGGCAAATGAAATGTTTAATACATGGAGAAATAGGAGAGAAATATAGTTTAATAATATAATACTTTGATCTGTGACTTTTTCATGTATTGTTTCCTTGAGTAAATAAATTTTTTTTATTGCATTGGTGTTAAACTGTTTATTATGTGTGTCTAAACTTTTGCATATTATTTTATTATCTAGCCATTTTATTGTTAGTATTTGGAGAGATATGGAAAAGACTGTACTTGATTCTCAAGATCCTTCTAAACGAAAGTGGACTCCTGCTGAAGATATAAAACTAGTGGAGGCTTTGGTAGAATATCACCATGAAAAAGAAGGTAGCCCTGAAAATAAGTTTAAACCCGGATATTTGAAAATCTTGGAAGGAAAGATTTCTACCAAATTACCTAATGCTGGCTTAAGAGCGAAACCACATATTGAGTCAAGATTGAGGACTTTGAAAAGAGAATTTCAAGTTATCCATGAAATGTTGACTGGGCCTAACATAAGTGGGTTTGGATGGGACATTATGAGGAAGTGTGTTACTGCTGAAAATGACGTATGGGATGCATATGTGCAGGTAAAAGTTCACCATCTTATAGATCCATGTATTTTCTGTCTTTTGGTTTAACATAAGTTATTTAATTTTATCTTGCCATTTTCATATTTTTGTCAATTGTTTTGTAGAGTCATAAGGGGGCAGCTGCTTGTAGAAATAAATCATTTCCACACTATGAAGACCTTTGCATTGTGCATGCAAAAGACCATGCTACTGGTAAAGATGCTCAAGCACCTGCCGATGTTGTTGAAGAACTAGAAGCAGAGAAAAATGATGACAAATTAGATGATATTCCTGAAGACATGGACTGCACACAAATTCCCACCCCTGGCAGTAACGGGGAAGAACATAATGCTCGAAAAAAGAAAAGAAGAATTCAATGTGGTGAAGATAATATGGTAGAAGCGATGAAAGAAGTTACAATCATTCTTGCTGCTCAGTTAAAGGATGCATCAGATAACCTTAGCAAGGCAGTCATTGGAGTAGCAGCAGCTGAAAGTAGGTCTAAAATCAATGATGAATTACTAAAACTACCTGGCCTTACAACGAAGGAGCGTCACAAGGCAACTAAATTGATTGCTTGTCAACATGAACTAATAGATGTTTTCTTGAGCATGCTAGATGTTGAGAAGGAAGAATGGGTGAAAGGCCTTATTAATGGTGACTTTTGAGTGGCTTACAAAGGTTGGAAAATTCAATTTGCATTTATGCTTCTTTTTTATCCCACTTGAACATAGGGCTCCTAAGAATTTTGGATGATTGTGGTGTTCTTTTTATGTAAATGGGATGTTATGTTATTGAAATTTTATATAATTTGGGCATTTTAAGACTTTTCAATGGTTATTCAACCTTTAGCTTCTTCTTTCTTGTTCTTTGATTTCATTAATGTGCTACTTGAAATTTTGTTGCTGATGCTTTAGCTAAAAAAGCTAGGAACATGGTGGGTTCTCAGGTTTGGTTTGAGGTCATGCCTAAAGGCATTGCACTATAGTTCGCTTTGATGTTCATTTGGTGTTATTCAATATATTCCCAGGCTCATAGTTGGTGTCTAAATGTTTAAATGCTTTTGGTCCAGGATACTTCTAGTTCTTGTTAACCAAATATAAATATATATATATATATATATATATATATATATATATATATATATATATATGTTAGGGAAAAAAGATACCTTTAATAATGGGGTAGTGTCTAAGATTTAGTCTTTTTTTTTTTTACTAAACTCCTAATAGAAACAAAGAGCGCACATCAATAATGAATGGGATTTTAAACTAAGATATTTAGTTGTTGGTAGTATTTACAATTGAAAGAATAATGAAATAGTGATACTGTTTGTTGGGAAAATTTTACAGGTGTGAGACAACGTTGAGAAGAAGACACGTTGAGAAGCAAAAAAAAGACAACTTAATTTTAATGCAATGAAATGAAAGTAATCCAAAAAAAAAAAAAAAAAGATTGGGTTTATTAAACCAAAAAAAAAAAAAAAAAATCATTAGAGGTCTCCATTCAAGATTGGGTTTATTAAAGTAATCCTTATAAAAAATGTATTTATTATAATAAGGGCATTTTAGGCAATTTAATTTAAAAAGCTTTCATTGCATCGTTTTAAGATGTTGTACCAAACATGTGGAATACAGATTCAAGGTTCTATTACTATAGGGTTACCAAACAACTGAATAGGAATAATTATTATATTGCAGCATCTTGCATTCCTTGTAATACCCATTCCTATTCCTATGTAATCATTATTACAGTCTACTAAACGTGCCCTTATTAATAACCACTCACCATAATAGCAATTTTTTTTAAGTTATTAAAAAATTTAGATCTAAAATCAAAAACCAAAAAAAAAAAAAAAAAAATCCCATGAAATTAGCCCAACCACAATAATTACTCTTGTACACAAAAAAAAAAAAAAAAAAAAAAATCAGCTCGAATTATCTTGGTTTCTTCCACAAATATTTGAATATACCAATTAACTTCCTATGTATATCCCTTTATAGCTTCCATCATATTCAGGGGCATATCTCCCTATAAAATAACATAGTTGAGGTCATTTTCTTGATGTTTATATTTTTATTATTTATATATGATGGTGAACCAAAAATTAGACTATCTCCAATTCGTCCATAGTGTCGTTCAAGACCAGAAAAATCATCCAAGTGCAAGAAGGTCGTCTAGTATGGAGTCACCTAGACGACCGCCAAACACTTAGAAATTTTCAGAGTAAATCTATATCCAAAAGCTTATGATTCGAACCACTTTCTACTATTTTGAAGTAGGAGCAAAATTCTTATTCATTGCTCTAACTTCCCACTAAGCTCTTAACTTCTGATAGGAGTTATAGAAGTTAAGTCTGAATCTTCTAACTTCCATCCACGTTGAGGAAGTTACTAAACAAGTAACCACTCCAAAGCTCACTATAAAAGGACGCAGTCATATGAAATCAAAATAAGTTTTTCACCACTTATAGAGTTGGAATTCTTGAGTTCAAGAGCGAAAACTAACTTACGCATTGGAGGGTTCTTGGCCAGTTCACCCTGGTCACCTTTGATCTTGTGCTTCTTTCTTTTCAGGCCTTCCAAGCAATCTCAAGCCCATTGAAGCTCGGAGCATTCAGCCTACTGATTTTCTGTGTATCATTAATATATATAATAAAACTGAAGATGTATAACCTTATGTGCTCTTTAATTGTTCTTATGCAACATCTGCAATTTAAACATAATTGTGTGTTTATTGTGGTGTTTAAGGTTGGAAATAGGGTGACTATACAATTAGCAAGTTATGCAAAAAATCCAATACAAAGATTGTTGACAATTTTAAAATTTTCAGTAAACACTTGAATTTAAACTATAGATCCAGTATGAAATAATCATCAATCAAGGCTACTAAACTAGCTTTTATATTTTTTAGGCATTTTCATTAAATCCGCGTGTGCATAAGTGTCAAATGACTATGTCTAACATGAGTATAGCCACCCCAACTAAAGTGTCTATGCAGTTTTGTTTCATAAAATTATTATTATATTTAGACACATCTAAAACAAAATAATTATCTCAAAAAATTTCCACAATAACAAAAATTACCAATAGAAAAGCTAAAAACAATTAAGCACAATTGACCCATTTTACCAACAATGAACAATCCAGTCCTTTTTAAAAAAATTATCAAAATAATTTTGTCATTGAGAGTTTAGCATATTAACCACAATGATAGGTGTGAGCCTCATTTGAGTCAGCAGAGCCTCCACTATCTAAGTCTGAGAGAGTCCTAATAGCAATGAAATGTTTTCGTTGTTGAAGACTTATAGGTGCCACAAAGCACTTATCTCTCTCTCTCTCTCTCTCTCTCTCTCTCTCTCTCTCTCTCTCTCTCTCTCTCTCTCTCTCAGGGTTTTGCAAAATTTATACAAACTTGTCATTCTAAAGCCATTTGGTATTTGTTTCTATAAAATATTGAAATGTGTAATTTGAACATAATTGGCCGTTAAAAGGTCAATTTTCATCTCTATACTTTATTCATTCATGTAGGTGGCTGATAATAACCCTCACTAACTCCTCAGTGTAAGTAAGACCTATTTACTTGGATTTGAGACTAAGCCATATAATTTATGACATTGTCTTCTTTTAGTTGCTTCAATCTTTATCTCTCTCTCTCTTTATATATATATATATAATTGTTTTAGAAGCAATTCCGATAGTCTTTATTTCTTGTATTTCTTGATGAAGTTATATATAATTGGTTTAGAAGCAATTCTGATAGTCTTTATTTCTTGGAATGGAGGATTACCAGTAAAAACATGGGTTCATTGACTATCATCTAATGTAGGGAAAGGTCCAACTTTAACGGGTTTTAAACTTTTTAGAACCCGTCGTCCATACTTAAATGCCAAAACAATGAGACCAAAAAGGTATAACAGGAAAATATTCAGTCTTGATAGAACGTAAAGCATGATAGAGATATTGCTTCCTCCCTCTGTGTTTATTCTCATTAATGTCACCCTTGGCCCTATCCACCCTACAGGGAAAAAAAAAGCAACATGTATCAACACATGATTTCAAAATAGAATGTAGAATTTTATACTGCATATGTGAGTTATTGTTAGTTTGTTACTTATGATCTAAGTAACAACAATGTTTTGGTTAGTAGTTAGATTCATCAAAAGTTGTTCAACTATTCTATTGAGGTTAATTTTATGAGATACAACAACAACAAAAAGTCTCATTTTATGAAAATGTTACTTATTAATAGCTCAACATTCAATATCATAAAACATAGCTCGTCCTAGTTCAGCTCGGTTACACCTTGAAGCTATGATGGATAAGCTCTTATTATGGTATACTTTGAGCAATAACCCTGGTTAGCAGTTGAGCTAGTTTTATCACAGCATACTGAAATCTAGAATTATAGTTATAGTTAAGAAATTCCGATGCAGTGAATTTCCTAACATTAGGTTATATTTCCAGATCTCTTTATCCACAATATTGATATGCAATGGCTGTAGGGCAAAAACTAGAATGTACTTCTAACTTTCTAAGTGCTATAAGGAATTATTGGGCACTCCTACAGCACTATACTTCCTATTTACATGCATATCTGTCCTACTCCTATCTATGAACTCACATGCAAGGCCCTATTTTATGTAAGTAGGGCTTGTGGTGCTCTGATAGTATTGGATAATGACTCCTGAGCTACAGCTAAAGGTCATGATGTCAATCCAATCAAAGGAAGAAAGAGAGGCTTTTGTCTTCAATGTGGAATACTCACCAGACTTTTTCTTTGGCAAATTAGTCCATTCATTAGGATTGATACTCACTTCTGATGCCTTGATTAATTCAAGAATTGCTTGATTGACCTGAAATTTAAGGGAAAAGAAAAGTTTTTAGGTTTTGTTCTCCTTGTAAACTATGGTCCATTCAAGTCACGGTCATAGATTTCAAGAAGCACTAATAATAATAATAATAATAATAATAATAATTATTATTATTATTATTATTATTATTATTATTATTATTATTATTATTATTAAGCACCGATTATTTAAATCGTTTCATCTTAGATTTTTACCATGCCATAATCCAATGAGCTGCTTTATTGTAATCAAATTATTTATAGATGAAAAATGTACCTCTTCGGTCCTCTCAGGGCTCACTAGATGACCTCCATGAAGTTCTATCATTCTAGCAACAGGATGCAGCTTCTCTGCAAATCTCCTTGCATAACATATTTCAGCAATTATATCATGCCTACACATTTACAAACAAAGTCTTGAGTGGAAATCTTGAATCAATGAAATTAAATGGTAAAATGTTCTAAAATTTATCCTTTCTGAAGCTTTAAAAATTGAGTTTTCAAGATATGCTTATTACTCATTGTACAAAAGAATATTATCTTGATACATATCACAGAACATAACAACTATGCTCAAGTGCAATAAGAAATCGAGTTGAGAAAAGATTTTGTGACCAAGCACTGTTTAATTAATACAGAAAATATGCCTACACACCTGCCATGAATGACTGAAACAAGAAATCCAGCTGAACGGATCAATTCAATTTCTGTTCGTGTCATTTTATGGGTCCAACAAGCATTAAGTTGACCCTCAAAACCATAGTTAGACTGCATTCCAGTTGCTGATGTACCTTTTACATATTCTTGCAGCACACAGGTTGTTGGTCAAGTTAGGGACTTCTTAATGTAAAGTCTATGAACAATTAATTGAGAATGGTTTTCGTTAATAGAAAATCCAATTCTATGTTTAACCTCAATACTTCTAGGTGACGTTTCCAAAAAATTACAACAAATAGTTAAAGGAACGCAATTGAGAAGTGATAAGCTTTTAATATTTCTTACTTGATATAAGATTGCTCTTCTTGTGTTAGGTCCAATACATTCTTCAGGATATTCCTGCAGATTGTAGAGAAAGCGAAATTGTACGAGTTAACCACAAAAAGAATGGTAGTGTATTTCTAGTTTAGAAAAAGTGAAAATAAACCAGTGCAAAAAAAAAAAAATATTGTAAAACGAATATCAAGATAATCTTCTACTAAATGTTCAAACAAAACAGTTTTTTCACCAGTTGAACATCCAAATACATAAATAGCAAAACTCTGGACAAACTGAGAGCAGCTTTTACCTCTGAGTAGTGGGTGTCCATTGTCCAAGTCAACAGCTGCCCGTTGCTCAGGAGATTTGGCCTATAAGAAACGGATTGCAACGGATAAAGTTTTCTTTTTTATGAAGACCAACGGATAAAGTTTTAAGATCAAGCTGCTGGAAACAAAATAATTTGAGCATCTTTTTGAGGAATAAGTTACTTGCAAAATTAAGTTACCGAACATAATAAATTTATATCGTTGAGAATTTTACAATAATTTATTGCTACAATAATTTATATAGTTTTCTTATTAAAACATAAGAAAACTATGAACATCAAATAGAGCAAGGGGGATAGTGTCCCCAGGTAAGTCTTCAACCCAAACCTGAAGTTCTAGCCCAACCTGAGAGTTCTTTGAAAAAGAATCGGCAACCTTATTACAATTTCCTTTTTGATTAGGCCAAAATTGATACAAACCTCTCGGCCAAAAGACAAAAGACAAAAGCATGGAAAACAAATAAACAACGAAAAAATTATTAAAAAAGAAGAAGAAGAAGTAAACATCGAAGAAATTTTATGGTTATGCTTCAAGAGATAACCGACCTCCCAACAAATATAAGCTTAATTTTTCTCATAAATATTCTTATTATACCTCTTTATTGTTTATTGATAATAGACCTTATAAATACAACCAAATGTATATAAAAAAATAAATCAACGCCTAAATGGTCAGGATAGAAACAATTGCTATCCTACATTCCTTCTAATCTGATAAGGTCATAAGGATAAAAGACAATTGCTATCTTATTGTTCTGTTGGTGTTGGACAACCCCCAAATCGGAGTTATTTACTAAATAACAAATGCGTGAAATATAAGATTACAACAATAGCTAAAAGCCTAAGATAAAGATAATTCCTGAACAATTCAAACTACCAAACAACCTATCATATTCAAATCATCCCCTCGTGTAACTTATCATATTTTTGTCCTTAAACTTTCAAATGGTTTTTTTTTTTTTTTTTTTTAAGTTACTGAACAGTGAATAGGAATTTTTGAGTTTAAAGTGATAATTTATTTTATTTTTATTTTAAATCTTTTAAAAGATTTTAAGTTCATCTAGGGCTAATTTTGACACTACAGTACTCATAAGGGACAGTGGGCCACTAGTATCCATTGGAGTTAGCTTGGCTCTTTTTAGCCCAATCCAATTTTCATTGAGTGGGATCCCACAATCCTACATCTTCTTACGTGATCCTTCTTATAATGCTAGCTTATAAACAATACTAATACCTTTTTTGGATAAGCAGGATCACATGATCTAAATCGCGATTTTGCCAACCTTGCTATTACATTATAAAAATGATGTTGAATAAACCATAATAATCCCAATAGCATATTTGAGATTTCACATATTTGTATTAGAATTAAAAAAGGTATTTATATAGTAGGTGGCTATTAGGGATCCTGTCATGTATTAATAAATATCTCATGTATGTGAAATATGCATCATCCCTCTTATAATTTATAGACCTCATTGTAAAGCCCACACGATATAGGAAGAATGATGCATATATTAGATTTATAAGATACATTCTCTTCTTGTATGGTAATCAGGGCCAACATCTAGGAATGGCCACTTAGGCCATTACCTAGGGCCTCCAATAGAAGAAAGCCCCAAAAATTTTAGATTAATAATTATTTTTATTTGGAAAAAAAAAAAAAAAAAAAAAAACATAGGCAAGCTCTCTTATTTCAAGAAGGCCCCAAAAATTGTGGGGATAATATTTATATATGTAAGAGTGAAAACTCACAGTTAGGTTTCTTCGTCTAGCTAGGCTCAGAAAGACAAATCTTGCAATAAAGAGCAAGTGAGAGGTTATGGCTTGAACATTGGTGGGGTGTTGGCCAGTGACCTATCGATGATTTTGTCAGTGTTTGTGAGACAGAGATATAGAATATAAAGCACAATTGTAGGTTGTGTAAAGCATACCTCTCAATGTGGAGTGGTGTTTCCTTTTATAGGTTGAGTATCTGTATTCATTCGTTGTTAGTTCCTTTAATGTCATGCATTTATGAGATTAGTGTAATGTTTGGCTTATTTAGCGTGCCAACGAATATTTGTTTGTTGCTTGGAGTAACTATAGATCTTGGCAATAAATGTTAATCTTTGGCTATTTATTCATTTATAAATGCCCTTGCACTTATCAATATATATCCAACTCAATTAAAATCCAACATTGTGTGTGTGGGATTGTACCAAACTATTGTTGATGATTAATTTTTCATTACAACTTGATACTTCAAATTTTATAAGTCAGTTTCCCACACAGTAGATTGTCAAACCATCCAATCTCTTACATGGTCACACACTAAATAATCTCTCTCTCTCTCAACACCAAAATTGAATTTGGAAATTAGATTTCAACTTTTCTTCACATTGTGTCACTTTATTCCACATAAATTAAATTCATTGAAAAAAAAACATTTTATCACTTTTTTGTTAAAATTTATACATAAAATATGATATATTTGATTCTCTGTGTACAAATAATCTTGATTTAGTTGGTATTAACTCATAAAGTTCTTATCAAATCCATCTTTGTTTGGTAAGCTAAGATTGTTACATGATTATGTTATTAAATTAAGTTGTAATAGTGACTTTATAAATTAGATTATACTAAGTCATTAATCCGCGTTGTGCACGAAAAGGTTTTATATAAATGTGATACATATATAGCATATGCAAAATTAACTTGATTTCTTTTTCTTTTTTAGTTAATTAAATGCAATTTTCAAATGTTCTTTAAGATGTTACTATAAGTTGAAAATTATTCCAATCAAATGATGGTGCCTTATGCTAATCCGAAATAAAATTAATTTGCAAAATTCAACATTAACATCTATTTGTCATATCTCAATAATTGAGCAAAAGAATATTGCCAAAATCCTATTCGTTAATTCCTTAACCTTCTTGATCTTCCACACTAACCAAGCAAAGGAAAAAAAAAGCACCTAAAATTTAGGAGTATGGACCATCTAGCCAAATTAAGTGCAAATTTAAAAAATAATTATCTTAAATTTTTAATAACATTGAATTTCCAAAAGAAGCAAAAATAATAATAAAACTTTAAAATACGACCTTAGACACCTATGCATTCACTTACAACAAAAGTAGTAAAAGTTACAAAGAATAATATGTCTAGCACATAATATTCCCATATTGACACCAGTCTTAGGCTAAGAAATCACTTTGCACATCCCCATCATATTTTTTGCAAGCCCATACACAACTTCCTTTCACTCTTCAAAGCATAAGGAACGTATCATCAAACTACATAAACTAATTAGGATGATAGTTTGATATCTATTGTAACAATGTGCAAGTTAAGGCTCTACTTTCTACACCACTTTTGCACCTTTTAAAACACCAAAAATATCCAACTTCTTATAATGAAGTTGTAATACCCGCATACTTTTATTTGAGGTTATTATTAAATTTTATTTTAAATATAATTTATGGGTCATAGGTATTCTTTTTTTATTAGTAACTGTAGCCCGCTACTTCACTAATCACACATCTCTAATATGAACTATAGGGTAAATGAAGAGATAACCAAGGTTTTCATAGGAAGGGTTTTATCAAAGAGGCTAAGAGGTGTTTTTCCTTGGAGTTTAGAGCACATGCAATTGAAGAGGCAATCAGATTGTTCAAAGTATGATTTCTCACCATTAGAAACAAAGAATTAAGAAGTTAGAATTCTATCATGGAAAACTTTAATGATGCGTAGATTGTTGAATTGGTAATTTCTTAGATTATGATTTTACACTATTTCAGTTATTCTTGAATCCAAGGTTGCCACTATTCGGAGTCTCAAACAAAAGCCAAAATTGTTAAACCCATGAATAAGGCTGGCATCACTTTAGTAGGTCTAGAAGAACTTTTGTGCTGCTGATTCATACTGTAACATTAATTCTAACTTGCTGGAGAATTTGCACCCAACCCCACCCATGTGCCACTAATTAGCTCTCACTTTTTGTTAAAGTCCAAATTCTCTGATGGATGGATTAATGGCCTTGGTAGTTTTTGCCTAGTCTAAACACAATAAACCATTTAGGTTCAACACGTCTACAACTTTTTTTTTAAAAGGCTAATGACCGGTTTAAGATTTTATACCAAAATCCTTATATTAAATTCTAAAGTGTTGTTACTGCATTCCTCATGGTTAAATGAGTTTCGATTAATGCAAGGATGTATTATTGATTAGAATACCATTAGTTAGAGAAACTTTAATTTAGTGTTGAAAGTATTATTAGTTCAGCAAAGTATAACTCTAGTGAGTCCATTTGTATAGTTCTATAAGTTTTATATTTTGTAGAACATATTAATTATATTTTCATGATTGATTATAAGTCCTATTTAAGAGTATTTTGAGACTATTTGGAGGGTGTTTCAACTAGACTTTCAGAGTGATTCAAGTGCTGTAAGTAATTATGCATAATATGTACAAGTTTTGTTCTTTAGGTTCTTAGAAGTTAAGATTTTCAAAAGTTATATTTTTTTTAAGCTTACATTTTTAAAAGTTTATTAAAAAGCATTTTTACATCATTGAAAGAGAAACTTTGGCTTTAAAAAAATAATAATAATGTTTTAAAGAAAATTTTCGAATTTTAAATAACGTATTGAATGTCTAAATCTTATTTAAAAGATGATTTCTAAACTAAACTAATTTCCGAAAATAATTGAGTTTTAAAGTAAATTTTCTAAAAAGGTTCTTGTTTTTTAAATTTGTTAGAACCAAGTGATTTCAAAGTCATATCCCTATTCTCCAATTGGTGTTTAAAATTTTTCTTTTAGTAAATTGAATTTTCAGATTTACTCAAGAATTGTAATATATTTATATAAACTCCTCTATTTTTATTCATTTCCCAAGTGAGTCAAGCATCCTTTGATTTATGTTCTATTTGATATTGTGATCGTTGATATGCCTTTGTATTTGGAATAAATGTTAATATCGAGTAAATTATTATATTTTGTATAAACTTTGCTTTTGTGATATGTGACTTAAAATAAGTGTTTTTTAGAATTGATCAGATATATGTATAAACTTGCTCACATGATTATATGTGAGAATATGTATTGATCCCTCACTAGCAGGGGTTAGATGTTGGTATCCGCTCATAGGATTGTATGTGAGAATATGTGATGTGTATATGTGACATCGTGATCTGATCAATTATATGTATGTGATTTTAAATGATTTTAAGATATGGTTACATATGTATTAAGTGATTCATTATAAGTTTTGTGGAATAATTATTTTTGATATCATTGAATGAGTTTGTGAAAAATCAAAATACTCGTACTTTGCTCGAGTCTATTCCGTTATGTATTCTGTATAATTATTTACTAAATGTGTGGCTCACCCCATCAATTACTATTTTCAGATTAAAGTATAGTTGGGAATATAGAACCTTTGGATCGCTTTGTGAGGTGCGAGATAGAGCGTGGAAGTTGTAGGCGATTTCAGTATTACTTGAAGACTTATAGAATTTCAAGTTCCTTTATTTTGTAATTTATGTTTTATATAGTGGAGATTATTTTCAATTTGTGGAGTTTATATTTTTGTAAGAGGTTTTTGAGAGTATTGTTTCTTTGGAGTTTCAATTTATTTTGGATTAATTATGTTTATTGAGTTATATAAGTTCAGCAAGTTAGTCATGCATCTAAATTCATGTTCCATGGATTTGGGTCGTAATAGAAGTTTAATGTAATCTCTTTTAAATTAAATCATTAAAATAATTTTATCAAAAAAAAATTTTAAAAATAAAAAATACTTAAAAGGATAATGACTTTGTGAAAAATATTAAAACATTTTAAAACTCAAACTCAAACTTTTGCACTCACCAAGGAAAATCAAATATTGTTAACACCTTCACTGAGTACTATCTTTGTGAAAATCTCAAACCATGAATCCGAGGTTGAGGTCGATTCTATAATAGCCTAAATAACCGCTGTGTACCTGAAAATACCAAACAAAAAAACTCAATCAACCAAATTAACTCTTGTACATCTTTAGCTTTATATCATTCTTACCGTCAGAATTAATATCTCTAAATTATGTTACTGGCTGGTGTCACATTATGTACATAAATATTCTCTCTTTTTTTTTTTTTTTTTTTTTTTTTTTTTTTATTTCTTCTTCCTACATAAATATACTCTATTCTGTAGGATGGAAAGCTAATGCAGTCGAATTTTATTATTTAAAGGTTTTTGACTTTGTACCTGAAAGTTATAGACTTATAGTGATGAAATTTGAGACCGTAACATCAAAGATAGCAAAAGAGATTCAATTGTGTTCAGGTTGATTGGTGAGAAAACTGTGAGGAAAAAAAACTAAATTAAACATTCCCAAGAAATAAACTAAATAAACAAAGGGTTACACAAAACATAACCTACTTACGAATAAACAAAACAAAGGCTCACACAATCACATCTTGAACAATTTCTCAAAAAAAAAAAAAAAAAAAAAAAAAGCCTGACTTAGGTAAATATCTAAATCTTCAACATCGAAACAAAGTTATAACTGAATACAAAAACTAAAAGGACTTTTTTTTTTTGCTAAGCAACTTAAAGGACTTGTTAGCACATAGTACTAATAAGCCGGATCATAGTCCATATGAATTATGAAACACTGAACGTAATTATTTGATCCCAATTTGTGAACATAAAAAACTATAATTGAATGCAAGAACTTAAAGGACATATTAACACATATTATTGATGATATGGAGATGTTGGAGTCGGGCTACACATTCCTGAGGACTTAAGAATTGCACTGCCATTGCCTTCTAATGAGGGAAAAAAAAAAAAAGAAAAGAAAAGAACAAAACACAATAAAAACAAATACAATTTTTCTAAATAGATAAGGATTAGCATTGCAAAACCTTCAAACCCACATTATAATATAGATGCTAAATTTACTGTGAGCTTGTCACGGTATTGTGCCATGTGATATTAAATTGCTAGCCAAGACAAACTTTCATCTAAAACTAAAACTTTTTTTTAAGGATTGTCATTATTCTCATTATATCACATTGTTGCAATAAAGCATTGTGAACGGGTCTCAAATTTCATCACGGTAATTTTATTATTTTGCAATTTGCCATGTGATTCATTGTTTCTTCACATGCATGGCAGACTTTCATTAGAGATAAATTGTATCAATATTGCGTCTACTTTGAGCCGCTCGTAGTGTGGTTCACATGGGCGGCTCCATGATCAGCCTAGGGGGTTCAAATGAACCCCCTGACTTGGTCCCAAAAGAAACATTATATATTATTTTTAATTTTTTTTTTGTTTTGGTCCCTATAATACAAATTTTGAACACCCTTACCAGGATGATCCACAAGAAAGGTGGCAGGATTCAAACCTATGGCCGGCCCTTCCCTGACCTGATTAAATTTTTTGTTAAGCCCAATTGAAATAAACTGGAATATGATCCTTAGTTTTTATATTTTCTTAATTTTTCTCTATGTCCAATCAAGTAGTTTGATAAGTGCTCTACACATTTCTAAGTCCAAAAAATATTTTATTGCTTACTCCAATTCAAAGAGAGTGACCGAGTTTTAACCATACACTTCAAAAACAAAAATTTATTACTAGAGTATTATTTTTCTTAGTTTCACGCTTACTCTCTATTAGAAGTATGTGATTAAATGATTAAATTTACCATAACCCAATAATTTAAGTTTTTGGAACAATTGGTAATTTAATACTCTCAACCCTACTCCTAAGTGTGTTACTATTCTTATTTATTCTATATTTTTTTATTCAATTGATATAACTTATAACTATAATAATTTATTATTAATTTGTTAAAAATGCATTATTAGTTATTTAATTCTATTTGTTTGTGTGTCAAATGATTGTTGTCTTAATGATCTTTAAATTGTTAATAACTTTTTAGACTATTGTAAAATATAGTTGTATTGTATATAACGTGAAAGTTGTATATATAGAAAAACAAACAAAACAAATTAAGTTATTTATCTTATTTTTTACTCGTCTATCCCCCACCAACAAATTTCTAGCTCTGCCATTATTGACCCCCCCTAGAAAAAAATCTTGGAGCTGCCACTGGTGGTTCAAGTAGGGTTTGGGAAGAGTAGAGGTGCATGTTTAGGGTTTTCTTTTGTTTTATTTATTGAGGAGGAGAGAGAGAGAGAGAGAGAGAGAGAGAGAGAGAGAGAGAGAGAGAGAGACTCCTAACAAGAGTCTTTCCCACTTTTTTTTTTTTTTCTTAATCCTAACTTTAAAAAAAAAATGTTGTGTCAAAATGTGAGAGCTCTAAAAAAAAGTCAAAGGCTTCGGTTATATATATAGATTATCAACGTTTGAGTTTGAGATTAAGTTCGATTTGTTAAAGAGATAGAGTTTCACTCCTTGTTAAGTTTGGATTAAACAAATAATTTTGTTTTAAAATAATGATAATGATGAGTTTATGTTTCAGTTGGACTTATTAGAGAGATAGAGTTTCACTCCTTGTTAAGTTTGGATTAACCAAAATAATTTTGTTTAAATAATGTTGACGTGGAAAAATGTAAGAGTTTTAGAGGTTTCGGTTATATATATATATATATATATATATAGATTATTCATTTTATTCAATTATTTTTTTTATATTATAATTTATGTTTTAAATAGTGTTTCTTCTATATGTAAATATTTCTCAATTGAAAATTTATACTAGAAATATAGAAGCATTGATCTGTATACGAAAAACCTAAAGGAAAAAAAAAAAAAGAGAAGAATAGAAAAATTAATTGAATCTCAAATAGGATATTTTGATAAATTTATTATAAGGAATATAAAAATATAACATAAATTCAAATCAAATCTCACAATTCAATGAGGAAATTAATCAAAAAAGAGTTGGAATATAATAAAATAATTCTACCGAAAGATAACAATGAATATAATCAAATACACACAATATACTATTTGCATCAATTTAATATGCATCTAAAAAGTTGATAAAAAAAAAACCTAGCACCTTTTTGTATTTTCAATAAAAACATTTAGGATTAAAATTCCTTTACCCCAACAAAGGAATTATTTAATAAAAAAGAAAAAGTTGCATCAAAAATCAAAAGGCAACAGTGCGTGCATTCTCCGTACTAAGGTTCAGTTCGGCCTATCGTATTGTCCATCTGGGCCCTAAAATTTTTAGAATTGTAAGGTGGATACACACACATCAAGAACCAGAACGGAAGTTTGGGCCATATGTTATTGAATATAGGCCTGAGCGAGGTGATACAAATCCTAAAATCATTTATTACTTTTTTGGGTCTGGCTTAATTTATGGGCCAGTTAAAAAGGCGAAGAGAGAAAGAAAGAAACAAACAACATGCCCCAAACTCCAAAGGAAAAGCAATAACATATCCTGTTCTCATCAATCCTTTTTGACTACTTGACGCATTTCTGATTTCTACCCATCTCTTTCTCTTTAGCCTATAAATTCATTGTTTGTACTTTGTAGATAGCTGATAATTATACTCATATTTTTATTTATTTAAATAATTAAAAAAATGTAATATTTCCCTACACACTTGCCATTTAAGATGAAAAAAGAACTTATTTTAGTTAGAACTTATTAGAACAATATTAGGACAACAAAAAAATTACACAAATTTTGTCGCAACTCACCTTATGATGAATTGTAAGTAGTGGAAGTGTGGACTCACATGGACCCATCATTTTTACTCCACTACTCACAACTAGCTACGTGATAAGTTATTTTATTTTTTATGGTCTTAACATTTTTTTTGGTTATAAGAAAAAATATGAAAAAACGAGAAATAACATTTAACCCTTTCCATTTTTATTTTTTCAAAAAACTCTAATGTATATATTTCATTATCACACTTCGGGGGTGTTTGGTTTGATATAATGTTACATTATTATAATTTTACATTAATGTAATGTTAATATAAGAATAGAACATTATATTGTTAAGAAAAATGATGTGATATATTTTGTAATTTTAAATTATAGTAATGTTAGAAAAATAAAATAAATCAAAATTTTTAATGTTACATTATCTTAATATACATCACATCAATTGCACGTTGCAACGATCCAAATGCTCCTTTCAAGCATAATTTGGGTAGAAGCTTTCATGGTTACACTAAAAGTACATCCATTGAGAGAACTTGTAATTATCAACTAAAACATCTTAATGCTAACATTAGACTGGAAATAATCAGGTTCTTCCGCCTATAATAAATTCCCTTGAGGATGCTAGAGTTTCTATTTTGATTGATGCTCAGCACGACAGTGGAGTGCAGAGTTGGTTGATGGTATTTTTGTCCCTGAAGAAGCCGAAATTATTTAAAAATATTCTGTTAGCCCGTACAGTTTCCGACGATATTCTGTTCTAGCCATGGGAGGGCGTTTGGTCTGTTCAATAGTTAAAAACTTCCTCCGGAGAGCTTGCCCAAATGGGTTGCCCACCAAAACCAACTTGGTCCGAATGACTCTCAAATCATTAATAATCTCGTATGTGACCGTTGCCATGTTGCTCCGGAAACTCCCATCCATGCTTTGTGGTCGTGCTCAGAGCTTGACACGGTCTGGTCTGATGCGGCTCTATGGAATTTTCGTCTTCAAGAACAGTTAATTTCTGGACTACAAAGAATTATTGTCATTTTGAATAATGAAAAGAATGCTGAACTTTTTGCCATAACTGTTTGGTCGATTTGGACACTGAGGAATTAGGTCCAGCTCTTTCAACCTGTACTTGTGCCCTTCATTAGCTACCTCAGATGGCGAAATATCGATGTGAGGAGTTCTTGACCGTTCAACCCATTCCTCCTGGCCATCAACCTCGTACTCGTGCTACGTGGTGACCTCCCCCGAGTGATTGGAGGAAGATCAATTTTGATGGTGCTATTTTTTTTGCAAAAAATAAATCTGGGCTTAGGATTGTGATTGGTAACAGTACTAGTTTGGTGATTGCTTCATGCTTCCAGCTTCTGCTACAAGCTTATCTTGCTAGTGAGGATGAAGCTTTGGCTGCTGCGAAGGCCCTTAATTTTGCCAAGGAGGTTGGTGTTTCGAAAGTCATTTTGGAGGGTGATTCGGCCATGGTTAGAGTATCAGGTTTTTTTCATAAAAAATGTCATTTTGATACATCAAAAGCATATTTTATTATTTGACCACATCATTTTACAATATTCCATTCATCAGATGTTTTATTCTTCAATTCTATACATTAAAATAATATTTACAATACATTAAAATAATATATTAAATTCCTCCCCATCATCATCATTATCAACGACGACGACGACGACGACGACGACGACAACAACAACAACAACGGCACAACCACCATTGCCGCAACAACGACCACTAACAACCACTGCCGCAACAACATCGACAGCCATCATCGGCATAAACCCACAACCAAAAAAATTGTTGCGGCCACAATCACTTGGAAAAAAAAAACCCCAACCACCAAAATCAACCCACAACCGCTGCCACCCACCAACATCAGCCCATCACAACCAATGAAAATCAACCCACAACCAATCGCTGCCGAATACACCATCAAATCACAACCACCAAAACAAAAAAACAAAAACAAATCAGAACAAAGATCGGCACCACCACCAATTCATCAACCAAAATCCGCCACCACCGATTTGCCCATCACCAGCTGACCCACCCACCCATTAACACCCCACCACCGATTCGCCCACCAAAACCCCCACCACAGAAAAACAAAAACAACAACAAAAAACACAATGATCGGCATCAAAGATTGGCATCAGGTGGCGTGGAATGGAAGAGAGAAAAGCCACCCACTGTTGAACCCACCCATCAAATCACTGCACAAAAAAAAAAAAAAAAAAAAAAAAAAAAAAAAACCACAGCTACAGAGATCGGCATCATGTGGTGTGGTGAGGCCAAACAAAAGAGAGAAAAACAACAACAACGAGAAGAAAAAAGAGTGAAAGAAGAGATGGGTATACCATATGTCTGAGGAAGAATGAGAGAGGAGAGAAAAAAAAAAGGAATAAAGTGATGAGAGAGGAGAGAGAAAAGGGAATAAAAAATAATAAAATTATATGCCATTGTGATCTGTACCGTGCCAAAGATGATAGGGTACTGTAGCATGTTTCATAATTTTTTGGCATTTAACACACCACATGAGGGTCTGTTTTTGGTGTTTGGTGTGCCAAATACCAAATATTTGGCATTTGGCACACCTGATGATGATGCTCTTATGAAGGCTTTGGTCTGTGACGATGTCTCTATGGCTTCGTATGAATCTTTGAATGAAGATGTTATGTTAAATTCTAAGTTTTTTTCTCAATTACATTGCTCTCATGCTAAGAGAGAAAATAATAAAGTTGCTCATTGTTTAGCTAGACATATTATTACTATTTCAATTTTGACAGTGTGAATGAAGGGTGTTCCACCACAATTTATTTTTGTAGGCTTTTCTTAATATATATATATATATATATATATATATATTCTATGTTTTGCCCTTCAAAAAAGGGGGGGGGGGGAGATTATCATGTGAATTAAATGGGTGTCCTTTTTATAAATTTACGAATTATCACTTTTTTTTTTAGAGAGAGTTTCAACTTATAGCGTCCGCTCCCGATGATATCTCTTTATCATTAGACCAAGACACCAATCAGTTTTTGGTGTAGGCGGGGATTGAACCCCAGATCTCTTATTCAACAATTAGAAACTTTACCAGTTGAGCTAGTTGTTTTATTCAACAATCAAGGACTATACCAGTTGATCTAGCTGGAATCCACTTACGAATTATCACTTTATCAGTTATATTTAAACCAATACGAGGATGTGGGTTCCAGTTAGCTCAATTGGTATAGTCTTTGATGGTTGAATAAGAGATTTGTGGTTCAATTCTCGTTTACACTGAAAACTGATTAGTGTCTTGGTCTGATGATATAGAGTTATCACCAAGAACGGACGCCATAAGTTGAAACTTTCTCTCAAAAAAAAAAAAAAAAAAAACCAGTTCGAGGATCATAAGCACTAATAATGTCGCTTCACAACAATTGACATGCAACATTTTATTTTTCAAGTTGATCTCTCATATATAACGTTATACATTAAAGTAAAACTAATCATTTGCTCAATAAACCATGGTTCATTATTAATTTTTTGCACAAACGGACTAGTACATAGAAGCAATAATTATATTAGTTTATATATTTTGTAAGAAAAATGCTAAAAGTGTAATCCATTTTACAATGAAAATGTTCGCCTATTAACATGACGATAACATATTTTGTATTTATAAATTGACACATCTATTCATAAAATTTATATAACATCACTCATTGTCTCTAAAATCAACAAAGAATGAGATCTCCATGTATTGCAATATGCAAAAAAGTGAAAACCTTAAAAACATCAAATCTTCTAGCTAGCTCATTAATGCTATACGTTTCCCAAATCCCTTTCCAGTTTTTTTTTTGGAAATAAATATCTGATTCTAATTTTTTTTTTTTTTAAGTTAAGGATAAATATCAGATTTTTTTATTTATTTTAGTTTTACACTTTTACTTGTTTTTTGAGAGTCCTTACACTTTTACTTCCATTCTACTAGTATATCAAATTTAATCCAAAAAACCTATTAAAAACCATCACAAATTCATATTCATCAAATGTCTCTCTCTCTCTCTCTCTCTCTCTCTCTCTCTCTCATGTTTCAGAGTTTCTCCGCTGGTAAAGAAGAACTAACAAGTAAACCTGAAAAATCACCGACTTGGCTCGTGGGATTTCGGCTGCCATTGTATTTCGCTATGCACGCCTAATCGTAGGTCTCTTCAATCCATAAAATGCCAAAAATAGCTGCTCCGAACAACTACACATTTTATTTTATTTTGGAAAACCAAAACTGATTAATGTTTATTTAAATTTTTTTTATTCAAGCTTATATTAGTGCTCCGATTAATCTCGTATTATTGATAAAACAATAATGCTATCTATAAGGTGTGTGTGAGAGAGAATCTATAAGGTGTGTTTGTGAATGATTTTTTTATAACTTAATTTTAATGATAGTGTACATAATAATAGCTTCTTATTTACGTAATTTCACGAAATTTGCCCATTTTATTGAATTGCTGCATTCACATCAATTAATTGACTATAATAATATAACCCTCTAAATTTGGCCAGTGAATCCAAAAAACAAACACCCACGCATTAACTCATGCACTCATCATGCAAAATACGATTTTATTATAGTATTTGTCCAGATTTAGGAGGCACCGTGGTTTATGCAAAGTAATTTTTTTTAAAATGTTTTTTCAGAGTAAAGAAAGAGCATGAATGTTGGTTGTTGTGTGTAAAAGTCAAAAGAGAGAAATAATTAAATATAATAAGAAAAGTTGATATTTTAATAAAAATAAAATATTGAATAAACATTGACTCATTGAGATGTGAGTTTTTTGAAAAATAGAAAAAATATATACTTTTCTAAAATACACAATAATTTTTTTTTGGGCCAAGTTTAAGTCTAGTGTCCAGTAGTATTGAACCCGTTGAGATGATAGCATGTGTCCACTTTTAGACACGTGCTACCATCTGACTGGGTCCAGTGCACTGGATGCATTGGACCTAAACCAAGTCTTTTTTTTTTGTGTGCATAAGATGATACATCTTACAAGAGTTGAGTTCGCTTGACAAGCATGGTAGATAATCTAATCTTAATTATATGCATTATTATTTATTAGGAGAAATGCTGTAAAAATACTAAGTTGCTATAACCTGCTAGGCACTCTCGAAACCAAAATCTAAAAAATCATCATCTATTGTTCCTTCATCAAAATCAGCATCATAAGCAGACCACCAAGTACGAAGTCCCAAACACAAGTACTTCAAAGCCCATTAACTATATCACAATCATATGATAACCAATGAACTATGGGCAACCATCACCATTAGTAGGGCTGTCCACGGGTCGGGTCGGCTCGGGTTTGGGCCTAACCCGGACTCGATCCGACTAGATCGGGTTATCAAAAGTGTGATTTGCAACCGACCCGATATATAAATTAGACCCGATGGTTTGGGTCATCGGTTGAACAGGTCAGATTCGTCGGGTGGGCGGGTTTGGGTTTCGAATTGGGCTAAATTTGTGAATTTGCATGATTTTTTTTAACTCAATTTTGATAGGCTTTTTGGGCCCAAAATAATGGGCTTACTTTTAACAAAGATTTATATATTTTTGAACCATGTATTTATATCATATGGGCCTCTTTTCACATCCTTTATTTCAAATTGGGTCTTTAAGCTCAACTTGTATGTCATTACACAATTTTGAATTTTTTAGGCCTCCAAGCCTTATCAGTATAAACTTTATGTTTCTAGCTCACATATAATTTTAACAAATACTGTAAATAACAAGTAAAAATTTGGGCAATTAGCAAGCACATAAAAACAAACATAATATCACTTCTAACCACCTGTTAAAACCACACAACAGAAGAAAGAAAAAATTTTCAAAACGCCTTAGCATTAAGACCTGGGCAGTACCTTAAAAATCCAAAAACAAATCAAGAAATTCTAATAACCACAAAAGCAGATCTCAATCTATTAAACTTGCCAAGTTGTGCCAACCATTCCATACATGTAAGTATGACAACATACATTCCATACACAACTTACACAAGCCAACAAACATTCCATTCAACCATTCCATACACAACTTACACAAGCCAGCAAACAAATTTTAACAAATAAATCAATCACATCCACACCACAAGTATGGCAACAAAAGATAATAAGAGCATCTTGCAAGTTGCAATATTTCCATAGAGTCAGAGAAGGCAAAAAGGTAGTTACTACAAGTATGTAAGACAATAACTAGTTATAATTAGTTACAATTATGAAATACCTAAGTATTTCCAAAAAATAGCTTTTCTAAGCATTAAAGAGCAACTACTCTATAGTTAAGTGACTTAAGTCCATGACTTATAGAAAAGAAAACCTATAAACTTAATAAGTTTTCTTTCCTATAAGCAAGAGTTGATTTATATTATAAGTTAGAAAAGCACTATTTTCAAAAGAACTTCCAAAATGTATCCAAAAATCTGCCTCCTATACAAAATGTATCTTTCCTCCTACAAGAAAATGGGCAAAAATATATTTATTAATAAAAATATAAGGACAAGACCAAAAAATAGAGAAAAGTAATAACCAAAACAATAGAGAAGGCAGAACCAAACTTAATAAAAATAACAATAATGGCACAAACTTACCCAGTTAGTGATTAGTCATCAACACTAATTAAGATACCTTTGCTTGAACTTGAGCTTGAACTTCCACCACTTGCTGTTGCTTGACGTATAACTAGAAAAGAGAAAGAAATGAAGGCTATTAGATTAAATTTAATTTGCATAAGACATATTTAATTGCACTTAATAGACAAATCGACGTATGATTCAATAAATTAGCAATACCATGCCTCTTACTATCAGCTAGATAAGTTTTTTGACAATAATTGCATACAGCCTTAAAATGATCCTCATCAATATCTACTTTTTCAAAATGGCCCCAAGCAATAGACTTTTTTCTATTATTACACACCTTGCTTTTACCTTAAGGTGGAAGTGGGGGTACCTTAACATTAGTTGGAGAGACAGTAGGTACAGCTTAGGCAACAGGTTCAGCTTGGGCAACAGGTTTAGCTTGGGCAGTAGGTGTTGTTTGGGAAGGGGGTGCATCACTAGAGGGTTCCATAACTTAAAGACATCAAATTTATGCATTAGCAAACTGCCATAACAATGATATTACTAAACCAGTAACAAGAACACACACAAGTGACACAACAGCAACAATAAGTCAAAGCAGCAACAAAAACAATAACAAATTAACAAACAAACAACATTATGTTAAAAGAGAAACAACTGAAGATAAATGATACCTTAGAGAATCCTTAGCTATTAGGGATTCACCCTTGAAGAGGAAGCAAAAAAAGTAGCCTACTTGAACAAATTTCAACTCCTATATAAAATTAGGGTTTCAATTTTTTAAATTAGGAAAGCAAAATGAATCAAACAAATTAGCAATAACATATAATCAAATAAACAAAATAAAAATGTGTTAGGATTTCATTTTTTAAAATTAAGGGTTCACCTTCTTTTTTTTTTTTTTTTTAAGTGAAAATAGACTTCTTGCTCTTAAAAAAAAAAAAAAAAAAAAACAGAACAAGGAATAAAATTAGGGGTTCATCTTTGACCCAACAAATCAAATCAAGACAATTAGGGTTTCATATTTGAATCCAATCACTTGGTTTGTTTTGGTCCCCTAATCTTTGAATCAAACAGAAAAGTATAGAATCAAGCTCATGCAAATCTAGGGCAGTACGGCTAAGCAATCTTTAAGTTGAACAAGATGAACCCCTACTTTTCAATAAGTTGAACAAGATGAACCCCTAATTTTCAATAAATTGAACAAGATTAAAAACCCACATCTCAACAAATTAAACAAGATGAAATGCCCATATCTCAAAATAGAGAAAAAGACAGATGAAAAAGGAAGAAAATATACCTGCGGCTGAGAGTCTTGAGACTAAGAAGCTGATCCGTGTGCAACTGAGCATGAGAAGGCTTAACCCATGGTGGAAAGTGAGGCGAAGCTGTGACTGTGGTGATGAGGTGGCGGTAGCAACAGCTAGGGTTTGGAAAGGAGTGTATCCGTGGAGGGCATGGAGTGAGGGGTTGAGAGTTGAGACTAGAGACTTGAGATAGAGTGCAGAGAGAAAGGAGACTGAGATTGAGAGTAGAAAGACTTGAGAATTGACATTGAGAGTAGAGAGAATGGAAACTGATATTGAGTGTGAGATACTGTCATACAGACTCAGTGAGAGAGTGAGATACTGATATTGTTTGGATTACCAAGTATAGGGAGAAGTTTGATGGGATTGAACACTGAGGCCATTTCAATTTTAGGCTTTTAGCCATTCTGATTCTTCTGAAGCTCAAGTGATCTGATGTTTGCTTCGGTGATTTGATCTCTGCTTTTGCGTGGAAGGAAGACTCTATATGGTAAATGTCAGGTGTTCTCAATTAGGCAATGCTCAGTCTTATCATCCTTAGTTCACACATGCTCACCTCAAAAGAACCGAGTTGTACTTTTTTTTTTCTCTAAAACTTTGGCCGGGTCGGGTTATACGAGTTTTTAAATCCTTAACCTGCTACCCAAACTGAATACTTGGGTTTTATGAGAGAAGGACCTGAATCCGACTTACCAAGGCTTCAGGTCGACTCGCTGGGCTTCGGGTCAGTCAGTTTTGGGTGGTTTGGTTGGGTCCTGGACCTGTTGGATAGCCCTAACCGTTACCCTGTCTACTACTAACCCAAATGCAACCACCATCACCACTAGTTGGATTTTTCATCCGCCATTGATCCAATCTTTCCTCATGAATTTGAGCCAGAGCTTTTTGAAGATGATCCATGTTATTAGGGTTATTTGGATTCCTTGTTGCTTGCGCCTGTTCTTGATTCACTTTCTAATTTTCAGCTGGATAGGGGATTTGATTTTTTTGAAAGGCCTCGTTCCTTAACAAATGTATCTTCTGCTTTATCTGAAGTCAACAACAAGCCCTCTCCTATTAAGTCCCCAATGTCACGAGAAAAGCATAGTAAATCTGTGGTGGATATGCATAATAGCTTACCTGTGGATGTGGATGATGATAATACTAATGCAAATGAGAAAGGGGCATGGCAGATGTGGTAGTCTGCTCCTTTGGTTCAGTAGGTGGGCTTTTAATCAGGAAAGATTATGTGCAAGAAAAATATGGCTTCTTCACTGGTTACAAATGAGGACCATGTCCTATCTGTCATTCTTTCTCTGGATAATATATATATTATTTGATTATGAACAGAATGGTGAGCCATGCAGCCCTAAAACTTGTTCAGGTGATACTCACCACTGGTTATAGAAAGGTTTCTTTTCACCATTCTTTGTAAGTGAAAATTTTGCTCCCAAGGCGAAACCCAGAATGATATGATTTATGGTAGAAATTGATTTTTTTTCGTTGTTATATGATGTGGTTGGATGTCTTTTTCATGAAAAAAAAAAACTTGTTTTAGAATGTTACTGAATGTAAGAATCGGTAAATTTTCTCGACTTCTATGAAAGAAATTTTTGGATGACTCATCCACTAGCTAGGACATGAATTAACTGGAAGTCGTACATAATCAAAAAATGGGTTAACTGGAAGTGTCTTCTTGTATGAGTTGTTTGTTGAGGTGGTTGTCTATATATGCTAGCTAGTTATTCTTAATTTCTTATTAGTTCGTTTTAGTCACAGGTCACTGCAGAATTAAACACCTTAGCTATTACTGTTTTCATATTTTTTGCGAATTCTCTGACAGGTAGTGGCTAACCAAAACAGTTTTGAAATTTAGGCTACAGACCTAGGCCTTCTTAGTTTTGCCATTGCCTTTGGAGTTTGGAGTGAGATGCGCACATGGATCTAGCGAACCTTTTAATAAAGGAACAGGCGAACAGCCAGACAGATCGAACAAAGAAACCAACCTTCTTGGTTTTGGTACTCCAGGATATTTGATTCAATCTTATAAACAAACTCTACATGTTTGGATGGGCTTTCTCTCATACTCTGCCCGTAAGTGAGGTGATATAAAAGCTGTTTTTGTTTTTATTTATTTATTCATTTTTAATAATTTGGTTTGGGTGTAACATCTTCCGTCCACGTAATAAACTGTAAGATATGTGAAGCAAACATACTACAAACTCCTGAAAGACATTATCAACCCAAGAAAACGATCTTCCAAAGGAAAAGCGACAACATATATGGTTCTCATTTAGGAGTGGTTACAAATTAGTTATGGGGTGGGTATCTTTATCCCTGGCCCTGGGACTAGCACCTGCCCCATTAACTAAAAGGGCGCCTTCTTTCAGTAACGGTTGTAAGAATTTTTTTTAGGGTGGTCTTTAAGAAATTTAAATTATACAAAATTTAATAAAGTAATAACTTGAATATTTGTTATAATTGTAAATTGAGTCATTAAGGAGAGTAAAATTGTTGTGATTGCAAAGCTAAAGATAATATAATTGTCGTTACCATAAAATAAAACTGACAATCACAATATTTTTCTTGGTACCATTTTTTAGGAAAAAATAAAATTAGAGATTATTTTTATTGAATAGGTTGAACGAGTTACAAATTTAAATGTTTAGCGATTTTTATATTTATATTTTATAGTAGGTTTTTTGTTGAATAATTAAATCACTTGTTCTTTGGTCTTATCTAGCTTTTGTTTGGTTTATGTTTATTGTTATTTGGGCTAATATTTATTGTTGTTATTTAAGTTTTTTTTTTTCTTTTTTTAATTTTATAAAAGGGATTAAGGATTATGTTTGGCGGGCAAGATTAATCTTGGAGTAATGTTGCGTCTACAATATTTTTACAATAATCTTATGCAAAAAACTATTATTGATGGGTAAAAAAATAATATCAGTATTGTGCCCAAATTAGAATTTGTAATAACTTGCTATATTAGATTTGTTGTAAAATTATTGTGAAAATGTTGCGAATGTAACATTATTTTTATTTTTGTTGAATCCAACTTTTTGAAGTTCTCAGGTGTTCACTATTTTTATTAAAATAATCACAATGAATTAGTTTAACATATAAATTTTTTTTTGGTATATATATATATATATATATATATATATATATATGTAATTTTTTGCAAGTCAGGTGGTCCTGTGACCACGTTGACTTACGTGTAGAGCCACCAGTGGCTTTTCTTCGCCGCCTTCCCTGCCCTTATAGGATCCCATGTGGAGTGTTTCGTCCCTACAATTTTTATTTGTATTTTTTTATAAATATAGTTGGTTTTCTTGAAGCCTAAATGCCCTAAACTAGGGCCCAATTTTGAAATCCAGTCCATATTTTTTCATTCAAAACAAATGAATAATATAAAAATCTAACCGCTGTTTTTAATCTACAATAATAAAAGCACATTAACTTCAAAAATCATAAACATGAACAACACAACAAGTAAATTAGTTCAACATAAACTTTCATTTAGGAGAGAAAAAAATACATAAATTAAGTTCACTATAGCCAGTAAGTTCCAGTTAGTTTAACTAGTAAAACCTTTAATGGTTGAATAAGAGATTTAAAGTTCAATTTTCGCCTATATTAAAAACCAATTAGTGTCTTGGTTTGATGATAAATAGTTATCATTAAGAACAGACGGCATAAGTTGAAAGTATCTCTAAAAAAAAAAAAAATTGAGTATAAATGAAAAACATAAAGTAAACAATATTTCTTAAGAAGATTAAAAGACTGGTAGCTTAGAATTTGAGAGAAAATAAGATATACACTTTTTTTTTTTTTTTTTGGAGAAACAAATAAGATATACACTTGGGATATTCAAAGTGAAAATTTTTTTAAAGAATTCTAAGTGAAAGTAATAACTGCAAATGTCAACCGTTTAAAAAAAAAAAAAAAAAAACACTGGGAACAAAGTTTGTCCGTGACATTACTTAATTGAACAGGGTAGATTTATATAGCCGGCCAGGCTTATTGATTTGAAAATTAGACATGATGAAGCCACATGTTTAAAAAAGATAGAATCTTTATCCAAGCCACATAGCTATGTCCTAGATTCGCCAAAGCACATCCATGCAGATGTCTCCTCTCCTGAAACATGGATGCATTGCATTACATTGACTATCATTTTGTTCTTTTGCCCTTTTCTGGTTCAGGGAACAATAACCAAGAATTATCATTGGTATTATTGGCGACAGGCCATTTATTTATACAAGTATATATTTCAAGAGAACATTTTTTTTGTTTGGGGGGGCGGGGGTGTGTAGTATGTATATGCATAGACACCAGCTGTCATGGCTATGTAGCCATTTCATTTTTGGATTATTTGGTCTAATTTTAGTTTTCGATCTAGAAGGGAACCCAAACTTAGACAATGTAAAAAGCATTTTTATTTGAACTAAAAAACTAATAAAAGAGAGGTTATTTGGTAAGAGATTTATAATAACGTTGTTACTTTTTTGTGGAAATATATGTGAGTGAAAAAGTGTGTGACAATATGTGTAATAGAGTTTAAATATTGAAAATTGTTGTTTAAAAACCGTAACACATATTTTCACAACACTTTTTCATCCACACATATTTCCACAACACTTACACAACGTTATTAGAAATTTCTTATCAAACAGACTCTAAGTTACACTCAACGAAGATAAAACACAAGGTACTTAAAATTACAATTGATGATGCACAAAAATAGGCTAAAATGCTTTGGGCTAAGGTGATGGTTGTAGGTCCTAAAAAGAAAGAAAGAAAGAACTGTCAAGGTTGATCAGTGTAACTTGGCCAAGGACCTTCTGACGATTAAATTAGTTTGCTCTCTAGGACACAAGATGAGAAATAGTGAACGGTGAAAAACTTACTTCGGGTGAATGAGACTTGTTCCTTTTATAGGTAGTTTGAAGTGAGTCTGCTTGTTCGGATCCACTGCCATCATAGGTGATGTGAATACTTAATGGAGAAAATGGGTAAATGGGGTATGTGAAGCGGATTACGGGAAATTTCCTCCATGTTTCAAGAGTAGCACATCATGGTTAGATCATAAGAAACTTTATGAGAAGTTCTTGTAAGATTCACTAAGTGTCATATGGTCGTCCATGCTTTTGTGCTATGGACGACTACCTTGGAACTAGATGATCTTATTGTAAAGGGACGTGTATTGTTCCTACACACAATGCTATTGTTGTTCTCTTCTTAGGGCTTCTTGGATGTGATCAAGTTATGGACGTGGTGGTCGTGGATGACTACCATGGACGAACATTCTGAACTTGGGTCCCTATCAACAATCATTCCATAGATAACATGGGGCACAATTTCTTTTTCCATACTAATATGCAAATGCATATGAAAGAGATGCATATATTATAATAGAGATAAATTTATTATAGGGTATGAGAAATTATTACATAATTTAGGATTCAAAGGTCAGGATGCTAACCTTGTAGTCCCAATCAATAAAAACATGCCACAAATGATATAATTAAAAATTGTTTTCATCAACTTACCTGCCAGCTCAGCACAATATTTGTTGTTTGTTTATTAATGCTTGAAAGCAAATTCAAATTTTTTAGGATGGCGGGACATGAAGCTCCTAGGCTGCAAAGAGTTTTAAAAATTTTGGGCCAACATCAATAATTAGATAAAATAAGTGAGAGAATGGTAAAACTATCCTAGGGTTCTCAACTTCTCATAAAGCCAAAAAGATAACAAATGTCCAGCTTCATTAGTGTGCTAGTGCAGAAAAAACAAAAGGGAAGCCTTCCGAATGAGACAAGAAAAATTGTCACTCCCTTTTTACTTCAACAACCAAGTAAAAGTATGGAAGAATTGGACTCTCATAGTAATAAAGGTATTTTTTTCTACTTTAAATTAGTGAAGGCAATTTACTAAATTAGGTGGTGCATAGTTCACGTGAATCATATGCTTTATACAATGATTATGCATTATGAATATTTGAAAAGGAAAGTCTAGATATTATAATGGGACAAAGAACATAAAACAACATGAACTTATATATTCTAATGAGGTTTATAAACTAGATGAAGATTTGTGAAGAGAAATATTCAAAGAACTAGATGCTAGAACTGGTTGTAAAGTATTTTTTTTTGTTTCACGGTTGAAAATGGTGTTTGGGGTTTAGTGTAATTAATCCAAAGCATATTCATGAACTTACATTGCCATCAGAGAGACATTTGTTAAGATATGATCATCATATTTCAAAACCTAAAACATATATAATTGATTCCATGGTAAATGCAAGTACAAGTACAAAAAATGCTTATTTACATCTAACAAAAGAAGTTGGATGGAGTGAGATTGTAGGCTTTACCCAAGGAGATTGCTATAATCAAGTGACTGTGCAAAAGATGACAATGATTTGTGTTGGGGAGGTTTAAAGCCTATTGAATCATTTTAAGTCTAAACATGTAGAAGATCTTAATACAATTCAAGTAGATTAAGAAAATAGCATGATTTTTTTTTCCTTTCTTGGAGAGATGAGAGATCAAGAGTTGACTATAATTTTTTTTTTTTGGGAGATGTTGTGGTTTTGACACTATATATTGCACTAAAAAATGTAATTTGATTTGAGCTCCATTTTTAGGTGTTAATCATCATTGGCAAAATGTGATGTTTGGATGTGCGTTCTGTTTGAATGATATCACTAATTCATTTAAATGGTTGTTTAAGACATTCTTAAACTCAATAGGGAATCGATCACCAATAGCAATTTTCACTGACCAGGATTAAGCAATATCAAATGCTATTGAAGAAGTGTTTCTAAATACACATCATTGGCTAAGTTTATGACATATTTCAAAAAAAATGCCGATTTCCATTTAGGAGACTTAAATTCTAACTCAGAGTTTATGTACTTATTTAATATATGCCAAAAATATTGTGATTCAAAAATTGGAATTTCAACACGCCTTAAAATTATGGTATGGAGAATAGCAAAAACCATTCTCCCTAAAAGAAGCATGCTACAGGAAATGAGACTAGTTCAAGATGTGAGATGTTCACTATGCAAGGTAGGAGAAAGAGTCATTCCTATACCTATTCAAAGAATGTGTGGCGGTTAGATCTTTATGTCTTGTAGTAGGTGGAACTTGAGGATAGATAATTGGACTATTGAAGTGCTGCTTCAAGCTTTGAGCAAGTGCAACAAGTGATAAAGCCTCCTACCGCAGTGGTGCCAAGGACTATAACATGGGAACAAGTATGGCATTTGAGAAATAAAGTCATTTTCCAAAATGGAGAAGTAAACATCAACCTTAAGCTAAAGACAATTGAGAGGAAGTCTCAAGAACATTCTTAAGTAGGGGAGCACCTAAATCATTTTGTCATGATTAGGCAGGTGCATCAATGGCAGCCCCCAAATAAATTCATATGTACTGCTGTTAATGAATACGTGGTAGGGGTTGTTAATGAATAGTCCTTACCTGTTCAGTTTGTGAATGCGATTAACAAGGATGCTTTGAATTGTATTATGTAATGGTTTCTTTCTAATGAAGCTCGTTTGGCCTTTCAAAAAAAAAAAATATCAATAAAAACTCAGATTTCTTAAAAAGAAAAAAAAAAAAAAAATCAAAGTTTTATATATGCAGTGCATCCATACAGAGTGCTATAGTATAATCATGTATAAGAATTTAGAAGGATAAGGTGCTATTGTATAATTATGTTTAATAATACTCTAATGTTTATTTTCAGACAATTCAATTGATTTCTCCTATGTACATTTATTTAAAAATTTATTTATGCTAAAATATAAAAAACATATCATCATACATTATAAATGGAACGGCTGTTGTTGATGAAAGCAAAAGAGCTAACACGTGGCATTTTCTTATTGAAAATGTTGTAAACATATTATTATTATTATTATTATTTTTTTTTTTTTGAAGGGTATATCATTTCTCTTTCTTATTTGAGGAGGTAAGATAAAAACAACCGGTTATCTAGAAATTTCAATATTGATTGGAGCATGAGAAGAAAGATACACAAAAAGAAAGGAAGCAATGTTAGAGGAATTCAGATCTTCTAGACTTCCTAAAGTATTATTAAAATAATATAATAATATTATAAACAATTCTTTTGCAATGTCAGATCCTCTAATTCTTTTATGATTTAAGAATCTAGATTTTACCATGTCAGTATTCCACTAGCAATACTCTTAAAATAATATAATAATATTATAAACAAAATAATTAAGATTATTGTTAGTGGAATACTGACATGATAAAATCTAGACCATTAAATCATTAAAGAATGATTAAGATTTATGAAAATCTACTTGGTAAAGTACTCTAAAAAATTTAGAAGATCTAAATCCATGTTAGGACACAAGATTTTCACGAGTGTTGATATGACTTGTTGTAAATTGTAAAAACATGACTTTCATTTGAATTTACCATTTACACTATTTTTATTATATATACCAATTACAATATACTATGTTAGAAATTTTGAAAAATGTTTTACTTTTATCCCTAAACTTATTGAAAGATATGACATTCAAAGATCAATCGAATCGACATTCTATCATGTAATTATAGAAGTATTAGTCTCAATTTTAACCTTACGAGTGATTCTAAAAAAAAAAAAAAAAAAACCTTACGAGTAATATAGCAACTAGTTTGATAAGTAATTAATTCATTACTAAAAATTATATTGCTCGAACTAAGGTTTTATTCTATTAAGTGTGAATTCCTTTACTTGCAGTCATAATTTACTATTTTATATTTGTAAGTTAGAGTCCTTTTGAGTGAGGCAATTTTAATCCACCCAAGTAAAATTCTTAAAATTTGGTAAACGGCAACTGTATTTTTGTCCAACTTATTTTTTAATCCCAAACCACTGAAATAAGCTATCCCAATCTATGGCCCGATGGGCATGAAGCATGAACTTGATTTATTAAATGCAAAGTTCTGACAAAGACCAACAACTGAAAATAGGAAAAATTAAACAATTGTGAAATTGATACATATTATACTTCGACTTAATAATCACAAGGAGGAATAAAATATAATAATAATAATAATAATAATCAAAAGGTTATACATGTTATTCTCATAAAAGAAAAGAAAAGGAAATACATTTTGGTTTATTTTCACTTGAGACTTTTAAGAGATATATATTGTAGAAGAGAGGAGCGATGTATGCAATATTTTTAAAACAAATTATTGGTTATTAGTTATTATTGATTCAAATTTGATTTTAATACTAAGATGTTTTTTGTTTTTTTTTTTTTATTATGGCATCATTCTAAATGCATTAAAACATAAATTTTAAGGTCACGTTAACAAATACTTTTAGTTTTTTCATAAATTTTTTTTAAATAGATTATTAACCGCATTAGTTAGCATTTTCTTTTTTGTTTTTATTTATCCTTTCCCCTGGTTTGGTCTTTGTTGTTATATATGGTTAGAAAAAACTTATCCAATGATTACTAGTAAGTCCAATAGTTTCTCTTCCATTTTGTTGTCCATTATCTTGGAGTGGTCAAGTCGAATCATCCAAATTTATATTCAACACCGCTCTCGCAAAATCATAATCTAGATTTCGATTCACGACAAATCTCAACAATCACAAATTCAATTCCCCACAAAATTCCAAACCCATGCACCGAGCCACGCAAAGTTTCAAGTTTTTACCGATTCCCAATATCCAACAATTAAAAAATTAATTAATAATAGTAAAAAAAAAAAAAACCCTCTAAAAAAAACTAAAAAAATAATAATTCCACTGAGAAAAGAATATTAAAAGAGTATCTCTGTCATTTTACAAATTAATCCTGCGCCTTTTCTCAAAAAAAAAAAAAAAACCCCCTAATCCTGCAAAAATTTTCATAATATGAACTGTCAACGAGTTCAAAAAAGAAAAGAATTGTCAGGAAAAGAATTCAAGAATCATGATGACTAGGTTGGGGTTGGGGTTGGGGTTTGGAGATGATTGAGAGGCGACTGGGCCTGGGCTGAAAAGCAGCACGGCGGCGCTGTTGATGCGAAGAAGGCCTTATGAGAGCCGACAACGCCCGCTTCACTAGATCACCGCCTTCCACCGCTCCTATCCTCACCAACGAGTTCGTCATCGCCGACCTCCTAAAATTCAAACCATACGACGCCGCTCTCTGCCCACTACCACGTGTACTCGCAGTAGAAGTAGAAGAAGAAGCCGCCGCCTTGTGTAGAGAGCACCGGAACGAGCCAGGGTGCGTCGTAGGAGAACACGAGCACGTCTTCTTTTGAAAATTGCGAACAACGCCGTTACGAGACGATGACGACACCGTATTGCTGTTGATCTTTTTGCTGGTTTCTTGTTTGGTTACGGAGATTGACGAACGGCCTGGAGAGCTGGGCCGTTGGTCGATGGAGAACCGAACGGACGGCGCCGGAGAGCAAGAGCGGCGCGTGAAGAACGTGGGTGACTTAGACGCGAAGCTAGAAGTCGTGGAGCAAGCGAATGCGTGGGATTTGTTTCTTGAAGCCGAAGCCATTACCAGAGAGAGAGAGAGAGAGAGAGTGTGAGATTTTTGATTTTGTTTGTTTTTGTTTTGTTGGGGAAAGCGGCAGAGAGAGTGCTGTGTTGGCGAGTGACGTTCTGGGCAAACCTAGAGAAATTGAAGGAGGGTATATATAAGGGAGAGAGTGGTCTATTTGTAATTTAGCTGTGGTTTTGAGGGGGGGTTTTATATGTGATAAGTGTAGCGGCCGTTGGTTTAGTGAGAGAAACCGGAGGTGGGAAAGTGGGATGGATGGGATACAGTGGGTTCGTTAGTAAAGGTTTCACTTTCGGGGAGGAAGAAAGCTATGGGCCGATGATTGGGAATTTCATCTCTCTCTCTCTCTCTCTCTCTCTCTCGCTCTCTGCCTGTGTGTGTGTATATATATGCTTTTAATTTTGGATTACTTTTTTTGCAAGCACCCAAGTCTATAGGCAGGCAGGATTTTTGTTTTTGAAGTTCGAACATCTTATCTTAATAATTACTTTAAATATAAAACTTAGGTGCAATACTTAAAAACTTAGGTATAATACATAAGTAATATTTTTTAAATTTTCCTTTTAAGAGAAGAACTTAGATATCATCACTTAAGTATTGCCTAAGTTTTGCCCTTAATTTAAAAGTGCTACGTCAATAGTTTCTAAGTGGTAAGTAAGTTGTTATTAGTTCTAACTAATATGTAATTATGTGCATATGCACAAGTACAATTAAAAATAACCATAATTATACAATTCAAATTATATTTTTTTTGAGAAGATGTTCAAATTATACATGACATTAGCTTACACATTTATTGAACCATACATTTCTAAAATATGTAATGGTTTCTCATATTGTATATACTAGTATGTAACCCGTGCTACCCTACGGGAATAAATATAATTTAATAAAATAATTAAAAAATATTATATTTTATTATTTAAGTGATACTATTGGTTTTTTTATTTATTTATTAATCATGAGTTTATTCATGCTTAAAAGGCTTAGTTAAGTCTAAATTCGTATTATTATCCAAAAAATTTCATTAATAAAACTTAGTATTATGTAATGTTTTTTTCAATTACATGGATATACTTAAAAAATACACATTAAGATGCATAGTATAATTCTTATATATATAATTTAAATACTATTAATAAATATTCATTCTTATATTTTGTTAAGTTTGTAAAAAATCTTGTAAGGATATTATTAGGTAGATTTATTCATGTTTAAAAGGCTTAGTTAAGTCTAAATTCATATTATGAATCAGAAAATTTCATTAACAAAACTTAGTATTATGTAATTTTTTTACATTTGCATAGATATAGTTAAAAAATACACATTAAGATGCATAGTATAATTCTTATATATATAATTTAAATACTATTGATAAATAGTCATTCTTATATTTTGTTAAGTCTTTAAAAAATCTTGTAAGGATATTATTAAGTAGAAAATGTAAATTGTCCATATTGTTTTTGTTTAAAATTTATTAATTCTTAATTTTTGATATTGTGAAGCATTTTTTTTTCTTGCTTATTTTCTAAGTGATAATTGTCTGCTTCATAATGTTTTTTTTAATTATGATTTATTTATAGAAAAACTTCATATGATGTAAAGAAATTGTTTTATTCATTTGGATTAAAAAAATTTGAAATCAATATTGAAAATGGATATATGAGTTAGAATAATATTATTATAAATATCTTTTGTGCAATTTAATCGTATTTGCTTGCTTGTTTTCTAATTAATAATTGTTTGCTTTTAATTTTACGTAAACCAATGTAATATTTCTACAATAAATATTGGACACGAGAGGGGGAGAAAGGGAATTGTAGATGTTAGAGCCATGAAATAATAAAACATAGCTAACAAATTTTAGTTGAACATAACTTTGACAATAATATTGGTTAATTCGGTGGTTATGAATTATAACACATAGAACCAAGACAAACAAAGGAATAAATTAACATGCATAGCATACAAAACTAACAAAAAATTTAAATGTAGCAAATAATGCTTAGCCCGAAAACACATAACAAAGTTTTCCCAGACTTAAACATGTTAGTATTATAAACTTAAAGACTTTTAGTAAGCAATCAAAAAGGAAGAAGCACCACAAATTAATCCCCCAACCCACTCATATTTTACATGATAATAATGATATAATAGGTACATTCAAAATAGGATTGGCAGGGAACGTTCAAAAGGTATATATGTCCCATGCAAACTCGGCTTCTTCATGTGGTCTTGGTTGGAACAAAAGAAGGAAATCATATGGTCAATAAACATTAACATAAAGGAACTGGAAAAAGAGAGGGTGGGGGTTAATGGAGACTTTGCCTTTTTGATCTTCATCATACCACTAAAAAAAAAAAAAAAACGATTGTACAAATCGTAAACCAAATTGGGGAAAAAATAAGAATATGAAAGCAAGGGAGATCAAGAGAAACTACCTTTAATGCCTTTAAAAACTCAGAGCAAAGATTATGTATTTGAGAGATAGATGAAAGCTAAATGTGAAGATTTATGCGAGAGTGAAAGTTTGTGTTAGTTTTAACTTTTTAGTGGTGGAGGCATAGGAATGTGTTTTTTTTTTTTTTTTTTTTTTCTTTTTTGGTGGAAAATGTGGCTGAATGTTTCTAGAAAGTTGTTTGTTTATACTTATACGAACAACGAATGGGATGGTAGGGATTTTTATAATGTGCAAGTTAAATGTTTTTGCTTAGGTGAATGAACTTGATTATTGTGGTTTTCTAACTTTCGTGTTAGGTGTTAATGCATGCACAAAAATTTAAAATTTTAGATAAGATACATGACGCAAAATTAACTATCCAATTTAGATTTTAAATTATATTTTCTCTTAGCTTTGATTTTATATATATATATATATATATATATATATAATTCCTTAGGCACAAAAATTAAGAAAAGATTTTAGAGTGATTGGGATCGATGTGAAAAAAAAAAGTGAAGAGTCAGGTTTTTATATTCAATGAGATGTAACTACAAATTTTTGATAATCTCAAGGATAAGGTTGATTACGCTTTATGTTAGGACATATGTGTTTCATTTTGTTTTAAACATATATCATTTTTTTTTATGTAATTGGCTTATCTTTTGACAAAATGCACTCAGCTTGTATTTGGGTAGCTCTAGGATGATTTTAATACTTCAAAAAACAAGGTTTCAAGATCAAGTGTTAAAGCCATGCAAGTTGTCCAAGATTCAAGTTGGGAAGTGACAGATTTTAAAACTTGACACCTGGCTCAACAGCTGCATCTATCGAGCTTTAAGAAGTTATTCAGGCTCGAGGCTCGATAGCTGCTCGATAGCACCTCGACACCTCTAGCTGTCGAGATTTAAGAAAAATAGATTCTGAGTTCTATTTTTATTCTAATCCATACATGTGTCTTTGGGAATTCTTTTCTTCTAACCCTAGACACATAAAAGGATTATTTTAAGGGCAGTAAAAGTGTACACAAGTTGCACAAGCATTAAGAAACCCTTATTCAAGCAATTTGTGACATGAGACAAAGTTCTTACCCTAGTTCATCTCTTTTGTGAAGAAGTTGTTTTGTAATGTGCACCGTAGGGTTTTGTAACCAAGTATCTTCTTGATTTTCATCATGTGGATGAATTGAAGAACTTTACAGCTAACAACTTTCTCTAGTTGGTGATTGAAGTCGCGTACTGGGATTCGCACAATTGGTTAGTCACGTACTTAGGAGCCGTGTATCAAAAGGAAAAATTGTCACTACAGAATAAGTCCAATTGGGTATTGGGGTAAAAGTTCAACTGTAGGTTGGTAAGGTACTTAGGATTCCTTTACTTGTAACCGCTTATTATGATAATAGTGGAATTTCGAGAGTGGTGACCTTAAAATCACCCAGTGGGATTTTTGCTGTGTAGGTTTTCCCCATTCGTAAACAAATCACTGTGTCATTTAATTTTCGCTGCATACTTTAGCTTATTGGTGATTTGTTTATGCTACCATGCAATTTGCATGTTAATTTGATTAATTAATAACTTGGCTAATTAATCAACTTATTTCATCACAAGGGGTCAACGCGTTTGTGGCCTTTCAAGTGATATCAGAGCAGGCACACTCTGATTAGGGTTTAATCCTTGTGTGTGATCCATTGACCCCTGTTTGTCATGGATAGAGGTCATTCTCTTATTATACGTCCACTGTTTGATGGTACTAATTATGCATACTGGAAAGTACGCATGAGAGCCTTCTTGCAGTCACTAGATGAGAAGGTGTGGCAAGCTGTGGAGATAGGCTGGACCAAGCCTACAGAAGCGCCGGCCGATTGGGATGATGCCAAGATCAAGGCGGCTAATTTCAACAGCAGAGCATTGAATGCCCTATTCAGTGCGGTCACTAATGAAGAGTTCAAGAAGATTTCCTCCACTGAAATGCTAAGAAAGCATGGACCATTTTCCAGACAACTTATGAGGGAACAAAGGCTGTCAAGGATTCGAAACTACAGAGGCTCACTACAAGCTTAGAAGAAATTAAGATGGAGGAGAATGAGTCATTTGTTGAGTTCTATGCCAAGCTCAAAGACATAGTGAACTCAGCTTTTAATCTTGGGGAAACCATTCCTGAACCCAAGATCGTAAGAAAAGTGCTCAGATCTCTACCCGAGAGATTCCATGCCAAGATCACGGCGATAGAGGAATCAAAGGATGTTGACAAGATTCCTCTGACTAAGTTGGTTGGTAATCTGCAAACCTACGAGCTAGGGTTGACAAGAATTGGCAAGTCAAGTAAAGGCAAAAGCATGACACTAAAAGCCAAGAGCAGTGAGATAGATGAGTCTTCAGAAGATGAAGATTCTAAGATGAAGTCCTACATCACCAGGCAATTCAAAAAATTCATGAAAAATGCCAATGAAAAAGGCTTTGACAAGGACCGTAGGCAATCTAGTTTTTCTCAGTTCAAGAGCCTAGATAAAGGGAAGAAGGATACTAGAGATGGCGGTCAGTACACTATTCCCGCTGGACCTAAGTGCTTCGGGTGTCAAGGTTTCGGTCACATGAAACAAGAGTGTCCCACATATCTCAAGAGTATTGGGAAGAATAAGGCACTTACTGCTACCTTGAGCGACACTAAGCCCGAGGATGATTCCAACAATAATGATGACGGAATTTTGAATGCCTTCACTGCCACTGTCAATCCTACTGAAGGAATTACTGAAGATGTAGATGAAGAAAAAGAATTAGTGGATGCTAAGTTTGAAACGATGGATGATCAAGATGATATCCATACCGCCTATGAGAAACTGTACAAGTTTTTTGAGAAGCATGAGAAACTCTATAGGCTGGCCACCAAGAAGCTCAATGATGTGGAACTTGACCGTGAGGAGCTTTCCACTAAGTTTGATGAAGCAAATCAGACTATTGGGGCACTGAGATTCAAGAACAATTTTCTGGCTGAAAAGACCAAGAAGCTTGAAGCAGAATTATTTCAAGTTAGAGCTCAATTGGAAAGGACATCAAGTGTGAAGCTAGATGAGGTGCTCAACAATCAGAAATCTACTTCTGATCGAACAGGATTGGGATATGAATTATCTTCCTTTAATACTCATTTTGCTAGTACTACTGTTTTTGTTCATCCTGCTAATAACCTTAATTTTGAGAATAAAGATGTTAAAACTGAATTAGCAAGTGAGAACCTAAACAAGGGTAAGTCCATCTTAAGAGCACCCCCTAAGCTTGAAAAGAAGGAAACTAAAAACCCTAGGACTAAGAAGGCTAACTCTTGAAAGCCTAAACAGAAGAATCAGCATCTTTGTCATCATTGTGGTATTGCTGATCATACTCAACCAAATTGCTATAAGTGGTTAGCCACTCAACAGAGCAATGGCATGATAGTATCTGGGAACCAGAATCAGCTTCAAACCTCTTTTGCTCCTCATGGAGATCTTCTCAAAGCCCTCATATTCCTTTTGAACTTGAACAGTTTCAATCTTTTCCCCTAATCACCAGTTCAAAGGTCTGTAAAGAGGAAAGGTTCTTCCAAGGTGTGGAAGGAAAAAAGTTCTAAGTGATTTAATCACTTTTTCTCTCTCTCCCCTTCTTGTATTTGTTTTTGTTTTTGCATTACTTGGGTGTGTTGCTTTACTGTTTTGAGTCAGTCTGGTTTTATGCCTTGTTTTTGTTTTGTTTAACATGTTTTTGTTTGTTTGTTTTCATTTTTTTTTTTTTTTTTGCTTTTCAAATAAAAATATAAAAAAAATTGAAAAATACAAAAAACAGTGTGTGTTTATGTACTTTGGTTCTTGTGAACCTTAAAATGACCATTGAAACAGAGTTTTCTAAATTTTGTATTTCTTGTAACTTAGATGAGTATCCTTATGCACAACTAAGCAAGTGAGCTTTGTGGCTCTTTGTTTGTGATGAGTAAGGTTAAGCGATCTCTTGTACTTAACACTCGTATCACTCTTTTTGACGAGTAGGACTAGAAAATCCTAAGAGAAAGGCATAAATAACCATCTCATCATTATTACTTGCCAATCTTGATATGACAATTGTATGTTTCGGCATAGCAAAACTGCAATATCAACCAGCTTAATATAACTGGGTATTTCTTTTCTCTCTTATATGTCCATGCATGATATGCTTAATAAAAGAAAAATATGTAAAGGAAAATAAAAAGCAAAAAGAATAAAATGCTTTAAAATATGATTGCAAGCGTGTTTTCTAGGAGATGTGGGAGTTATAGAATGTACCTCGAAGGTGATAGTCCCTATCAAATAGTTATGATTGTGTGTGAGTTAAAGAAATTTTCTCATATCTCAAATCATCATAACTTTGAGGCACTTGTGCAATCTTGCGATGTTTTTCACATACAACACGCAATATTATTTGCTACTTTTGATACATGTGCAGGTACAATATAATTTAGCCATCATAAGGTTTACATGTGTTGATGTATGCTCACTAACTTGTCTTAACTTGTTTTTGAAATATAAAATTGGTTAAACTTGTTTAGTGTGTGTGTGTGTGTGTTTTGGAATCCATGTGCTTAAAATTGTTATTGAGAGATGATTTTGAGAGCTTACTCTGTTGATTGAATCATTGGTTGAGTTGCATGCATAATTGTATTCATATCTGTGTTTTTCTCTTCTCGAAAAACTGCTTTTAAAAGCTGGCTCGACACCTTCTCAATACCTAGCTGTCTGTTGAGCTTCTTAGCCTTTTCTTATCGCAATCTTGGCAGCTTCTCGACACCTGGTGGATCGATCGAGGAAGTTCCTTTCCTCTCGATAGCTTCTCGACAGCTGGTAGATCGATCGAGCTTCTGTTCACATGTCTTTGTGCTATTCCTCGACACCTTCTCGATAGCTCTGTCTATCAATGGCTGTTTTTCTCGACACCTTCCTTGACAGATGGCTCAACACCTCTCGATACCTGTATCTGTCGAGATTTACTAAACCTCTATATAAAGGTTCTGTGCAATCTGGTTCGTGTTTTCTCTCGATCTCTCTCTCGATAGCTCAGATTTTTCACCTCCCAAACCTCTCTTGCTCACTCTAAACCTCTACCCAAGGTTTCTTCAAGTTTCTTTCAAGTATTTCTTCACTTGTAAGCTTCTAATCTCTCATACTTCATGTATTTCATGTTTTGAAACCTAGTTTTGGGGTTTTTGAAAAATTTTGGAGTTTTTCAAATTTGATGAGTTATTTTTGCAATTTTTGGGATGGGTTTCATAGATTTGATCTTAAAAACTCCATGCATTGCATCACATTAGCATTCTAACAGTAATCTTATGCATTTAGATGTGTGCAAATTGGTTGTGTGCTGATAGGTTTGGATTGGGCTGAGCCCATAATGCTTTTCATGTTGCATGTCATATGTTCATGCATTTCTCATGCATACGTTCTCTTCTTTCAATATACTTGTTATATTTGAATTGTTTTTGGGACTTTTCTAAGTGTTTCATTCTTTCCCCCTCTCTTTCTGTTTACGTTAGTAGTGTCTATGGCACCAAAACGTGAGTCCATTCCGTTCTAGAACCCCTTTCGTTCTAGGGCCTCTTCGTCTTTTGATCCTACTCCTTCCTCTGTTTGGTTCCGTGATGAGAATGCCCAAAAGGACTTCTCGGAGAACTTTTCTAAACGAGGTATTCATTCAGAACGCCAAGTCATTCTGGCAGACTTTGCCGACACTGACCTACCCGATGTCATTCATAGTCGGGGTTGGGAGTCACTGTGTGACATCCTAGTCACTCGTCCTTCCGTGCTGTACAGGAGTTTTACTCTAACATACATGGAATTGATTCTTCAGTACCTCTCTTTCATACTCGCGTTCGAGGTAAACGCATAGTAGTCACACAGAAGTTAGTTTCTGATGTGCTTCATGTTCCAAGGGTTGCACATCTTGACTACCCCAGTTGTGAGCGTCTACAGACTGTGTCCAAAGACAAGATGATTTCTGCTTTCTATGAGCACCCTTCTGATTGGGGTGAGCGTCAGTTTAGACCATGTAAGCCTTTTGCTAAAGGTCCTCATTTCATGAACATGGTGATGACATTTGTTCTGCACCCACTCTCTCATTACAACTCCATCACAGAGCCTCGTGCTAGGTTTTTGTTATCTCTTCTTGAGCATATCACTATAGACTTTCCTTCACACTTCATTTTCTCTATCATAGATGTCTATAAGAATACTGCTACCCGTGATAAGCTCATCTTTCCTTCTGCTATCACGAGGATTTTACGCCATTTCTTCATCCTTTTTCCCGTGTCCGACCCCTTCCATGTTATGGTTGTCATAGACGCCGCTACCGTAAAACGTAGTGAGGCGCAGTTTAGGTCGCGACAGACAGTTTCAGTAGCCTCTTCCTCCCATCCAGCTCCATCTAGATCTGCTCGAGCCACATCTGCTCTCTTATTTTCCTTGAGCAGTGTGTCACTAGGAGATATCATGGCGCAGTTTCAGTGCATGGATGCTCGCCTCGATACGCTCTTTACAGAGTTGTATCAGGTGAATGTTCATGTTAGTCGCATTGCTCGGCGACAAGCAACCATGGGTAGTTTTGCTCTTGAGGCTTCTCCTCCACCACCTCATGTGGCTTCTGAGTTTGAGGATGATGATGGTGATGACGATGATGCTTCAGATGATGATGATAGAGATGCTAGCTCTACCGCTAAGATGTCTACTTGACACTCTACCCTTTGTCACTCGTGACAAAAAAGGGGAGTAGTGTTTGGTTATGAAAGTAGTCATACTTAGGGGGAGAGCATGTATATGACATTTTTGATAGGGGGAGTATTGTTTTTTTGAGGGATGTAGTGAGGACTACATGTATCTTTTCTTTTCGTTCTTGTTGGAGATAAATTGTTCTTGTACCTAGGTCTTGTGACCAGTTTTACATACATGATAGTATCTATACATATTAATGTATGTTTCTTTTACCTATCTTTACATGTGTTGTTTCTTTTCTTTCTTTATACACATGCTTCTTATACTTGTATGCAATCTATTATTTCTGCTTCACATAAAGATGCCTTGATGTGTTTTGTTTAAAGTATTTCAGAAATACAGGTTGTCAAAGTCTACTTGCCATAAACTCTCTTCTTATTAAGTTTTTCAAGAGTTTGTGTTAGGATAGATTTTATTGTATTCAACAACTGAATATGAGTTAAGTGATTTATGACTTCTCTCATATGTTCATTTGTTTGTTGCGGTTTTATCACGGATTACCAAAGGGGGAGATTGTTAGGACTTATGTGTTTTATTTTGTTTTTAACATATGTCATTCTTTTATGTAATTGACTTATCCTTTGACAAAACGCACTCACCTTGTATTTGGGTAGCTCTAGGATGATTTTAATACTTCAAGAAATAAGTTTTCAAGATCAAGTGTTAAAACCATGCAAGTTGTCCAAGATTCAAATTGAGAAGTGCCAGATTTTAAAACTCGACACCTGGCTCGACAGCTGAATCTATCGAGCTTTAAGAAGTTGTTCAGCTCCAAGGCTCAACAGCTGCTCGATAGCACCTCGACACCTCTAGCTGTCGAGATTTAAGAAAAACAGATTCTGAGTTCTGTTTTTATTCTAATACGTACATGTGTCTTTGGGATTTCTTTTCTTCTAACCCTAGACATATAAAAAGATTATTTTAAGGGTCATAAAAGTGTACACAAGTTGCACAAGCATTGAGAAACCCTTGTTCAAGCAATTTGTGACCCGAGACAAAGTTCTTGCCCTAGTTCATCTCTCTTGCAAAGAAATTGCTGTGTAATATGCACCATAGGGTTTTGTAACCAAGCATCTTCTTGATTTTCATCGCGTGGATGAATTGAAGAATTTTGCAGCCAACAACTTTCTCTATTTGGTGATTGAAGTCGCGTATTGGGATCCGCGCAATTGGTTAATCACGTACTTAGAAGCCATGCATCAAAAGGAGGAATTGTTACTACAGAACAAGTCTAATTGGGTATTGAGGTAAGGGTTCAACTGTAGGTTGGTAAGGTACTTGGGATTCCTTTACTTGTAACCGCTTGTTGTGATAATAGTAGAATTTCGAGAGTGGTGACCTTAAAATCATCCGGTAGGGTTTTTGCCATATAGGTTTTCTCTATTCGTAAACAAATCACTGTGTCATTTAATTTCCGCTGCATACTTTAATTTATTGGTGATTTGTTTGTGCTACCACACAATTTGCTTGTTAATTTGATTAATTAATAACTTGGCTAATTAATCAACTTATTTCATCACAAGGGGTCAACGCGTTTGTGGCCTTTCACTTTGAATTTTCCATAATCAATAATCATTCCTTTTTGGCAAACCATTAAGGAAATCATAATTGTAAAACTTTTGCAAAGCTTAACAAATGATTAACAAAGAAACATAATATTGCATCTTATTATTTAAGTGATGCTACAATGAGGGTAAAAAAAATACAATAAAAGAGACTTAAAGAAGCCTATTCACTAACTTAAATATTTCAAGGTCGATTGAGCATCTTTTGCACGTAAATACAAATTTTTCATAACCATAAGGATAAGGTTCATCTTGGTTCCAATATCCTATACTAATTTTGTAGCATGCTTGAAAGTTTGGAATTCAAACAATTCCCTAGTTTCCTTGCAATTTGTTACGAAACAGGAAATAAACATGTAACATTAATCATAGGCAATACTGTGTAAACCAAACAACAAATACTGTGCAAATACTAGATCTAGCAATTCAACAATTTTTTTTTAGAACAATTCAACAAAATTTGGATCCACGGATTACTATGTAAACCAAGCAACCATACTAAGTAAATAACTCGTTAATATGCAGTAACACATTGTTTAACACAATCTTCACTCTAAACTTCAAATTCGGCTATTAAAATCAGTTTGTAAATAAAAAAGCTGGATAAAACAAGCAAATCAGAGCCAATTCAAACACAAATACACTAAATGGACAAAATCTAATATGAAGTATAAGATAAATTGAAGGAAAATCAAACTATCCTAACTTATCAATTTGTTCTAACAACTCTTCTTGGAGATTACCTAGGCGTTGTAATTGGCAAAGAACTCAACAAATTAGAATTAAGCTTTCAGATTTGACTATTAAAATCAAGGGTGACACTCCCAATGTCATCAAAACAAAAGGCACAAATGATAAATTATGTTTACAAATTAGGTATAAAAGACTAAATTATATGAAATAACATTCTAGATAAATTAACTTAAGTAACTAAATAGAATAGACCAAAAATAACATAAGAGAAGGCAGATTTGTTTAATGCAATATAGAATTTGTTGTCATTTAAAAAATAAAGACATTTTGGTTTTGAACTCTAGTAGAATAACCTACTAATAATTTAATGAAATTGATTTTTGGAAGACATTTTGGTTTAACTACAAAAGAGACCAAAATATTAATTATAAAGCAATAACATTTTATCTATGTTTGCTAAGGTCTTAAAGGATATTAATTATAAAGCAATAACATTTTATCTAAGTTTGCTAAAGTCTAAAAGGTCTTTACAGATACTCTACACCAAAGGAATGAAAGAAATACCTAATAAAAGAATTACCTTCCCTAAAGGGCATTTGAAGCACTCAAAATTGTGAACCATCAAAAGACTTTTCAACAGTAACATTAACTAAATTAGAGCATTTGATGTCAACTACAGAGTCATTGACACAATCAATTGTTTTCAGAACTTGTATGAAGCAGCAAAATCAATATTTGCGTCCAACTTCTTTGTCTTCTTCTTTTTTTTCTTTTTTTCTTTTTTTTGGAAAGTAATATATATCAACACCCAAATTTATGCATAAATGTGAATAAATTAATATTAATAAAAGGAAAACATTTGTAAATTATAACAATTTCTGTAAATTTACATTAGTCATAGTTTGGAACTTGATTTGGAATATTAGAAAGAAGATTATAGTCTTATGAATAAGGGCTATCCTAACCATAAATATATAATCCCATTTGATGGAAGATTTGAAGCATTCTCATGCATTTGGCTGAGATTGGTGAAATTTTGGTTGCATTTCAATTTTCTTAATATCAATCAAAACATGGTGAGATTGGTCAAAGTTTTGCTTGAGGGAACTTGTATTTCAAACTTTGAAAACTAGTCCATTTATGAAAGATCTTAAGCATTCTCACAAAATAATAACAATAAAGGAAATCATGTTTTTTTTTTTTTTAATAGAAAAAATTACCTGAAGATTTTGTATGATTCTAAAAGAAACAAATTTCGTCAATAATCAATCAGTGCTACATACTTAATAATATGGTATGGACCATTTATTTACTCCTGCAAGACCACGCTTTTTATTTCCCTTCCACCTCCATGTATAAAGAATTCTAGCCAAAATTGGAAATTAACACTGTTTGCCAAACAATATAATTAGTAAGCACTGTTTTCAAACTATATATATTCCTAACATCTCGAGTTTAAAAGACTCAATTTAGGCTTATAAATCGAGTCTCAAAGACTCGATTTTAATGTCTTGATCATGTCTGATATGCCGTTTTCTCCATGTGACGTCTACCTGGAAATCGAGTTTCTAAGACTCAATTTATAAGCCGATCCTTTACAAAACAAGTATAATGTTTTAAACACACCCTTTACACCTTCTCTTCCTCTCTCCCCACTCTTTATTTTGTTCTCTCCTTTCTCTGTCTCGATCCATCTCTCTCAAATCAACATGGAGGGTGTGGGTTTGTGGGGATCGGCGTGGTGGAGGGTGTGGTTTTGTGGAGATCAGCGTCTGTGGTGGACATCGGCGTTTGTGTTCGAGGTTGAGGTGTGGGTCACAGTGGTTGCTGGGTTGTGGAATTGATGAATCGATGGTTGGGTTATGGAAATCGGTGACTAGGTTATGGAGTCAGTGATTGGATTATCGGTATTGGTGACTAGGTTATGACAAAACAATGAGTGGGTTGTGTGGGTTTGGGTTTTAGTGGGTCATTAGGCGATGGCTGGGTTGGGAGTGGTAGACGAAGTGGTGGTTGGATCATTTTTGGGTTTGCCACCATGGGCCTGCGTTTTGCTCGTCGTAGATTTGCCATCGTGGATTTGGGTTTTGCTTGCCATGGATCTGGGCTTGCTCGCCTTGGTTTTTTTTTTTTTTTTTTTTTGGTGGTGGGTTTTGCTTAGTCATGATCTTCTACAAACCCCATGGTGTGGGTGGATTTTGACGTGGGATAGGCAAAATGTGGGTTTTGGTGGTTGTTGATGTTTGTGGTAAATGGTGATGGTGAGTCATTTTTTGTGGGGTGGGGGGAAATAGTTTGTACATAAGAGAGCTAAACATGTGTGTAAGGAGCTGAACATGTGTGTGTGTAGTGGTGGCAAAATTTGACACAATCTGTGAACCCCGACACAAAATTAGCAAGTTATGGGTTGAAGATTAATGGGTTAGTGTCATATTCGGGTTTACATTACTGACCCGTTTAATAAACGGGTTGGGTTAGTATCCAATAAATAGTACCCGTTTGACCTGTCTGACCTATTTAATTAAATGAAAATTTACCAATATACCTTTCAAATCCTAGGTATATAAATTTATTAGTTGTGGTTTATTTTTTTTAACATATTATGATTATTACTTGTGATATTTAGATATGTTTTAGTTTTGAATGATTATTTGTGATACAATTACTCGTTAGTTCTAAATTTTATACTAAAAATATTTATTTTTTTGGTTTTTCATAACTCAATTTGGTTAATCTTATATATATATATATATATATATATTTTTTTTTTTTTTTTTTTTCATTTTGATAAAATCTAATAAACATGCCGACATGATTAACCCGTTTAATAAATGGGTCGTGTTAGGGTAGAGGAATCTTGACTCTTTTAATAAACACGTCGGGCTAGTATTGACCCATATAGTCGAATACTTATGAGTCGACACGACACAAACCTGATACGCGAACACATATTGCCACTCCTATATGTGTTTAAGGAGGCTGAAGATGTAGGCTTAAACATTTTACTTGATTGGCTTATAAATCGAGTCTTAGAGACTCGATTTCTAGGTGGATACCATGTGGAAAAAAGTCAAATCAGACGTGATTAGAACACTGAAATCGAGCCTCAAAAACTTGATTTATAAGCCCTAAATCGAGTTTTTTAAACTCGAGATGTTAATAAAAAATATAGTTTTGTAACAGTGCCTACTAATTATATTGTTCGCAAATTGAGTTAATTTCCAATTTTGGCCAAGAATTCTAGATTAAAACAAAAGATTAATATTTTTTCAAACAAATTGTGTATATAAAAATAAAAAAAATTAAGTTGTTCTATTAGCAAAATTAGAAAAAAGATGTTAGCAATGAAAAATAAAGTAACTAACTCCCTTTTGTTTTAGTAAAGATAAAGTAACTAATTTGAAAATGGCAACAGGTGGCTATCTCCAACAATCACAATCCTAACTCTTGGAAAGATCCAAAAGAAACAACCCCCCAACCCCCACAAAAAAAAAAAAAAAAAAAAAAATCGAAACCATCTAAATTTCAAACATTTCTTCAAATGTAACCACCACCGATATAATAATAGAGAATAAGAGAAAAGAGGTATTGCCTTCAAAAGAATCATAGTTGTTTTCAATATTATAATCTTAAACAAACCAAGACAAAAATCTTAACAACTTTTGTTCTATTAGGACTCATAGCAAAGTTGTAGACAACTATAATCAAACACATTGTAGGCAATCAATTAAGAGACTAAACAACACCAAGATGTAATATATACAAATAACAAATAAAACTAAAATTTAGCTCCACAAATTGAACCAAATTTGATTACCAAATAGAGAAGCAAATGTTCAGGACCAAAGTAATTGCAAAAGTATTTTAAAAACATAGCCAAATTTGGGACAAAGTCTTTGGAATACCTTGGTGTCATTGTCATTGTTGCTGCTATTGATGCTTGGATAGGTTATGACTATGGCCCATGACCCATTGTAGTATCTAGACTCATATTAATCACAAACACAAACAAAAATACCATTTAAAAATCAAACAGATGAACCACAATACAATGGGAAGTTAAATTCCTAAACTTTGGTGGGTAAATTCAAATAAAATTCTAATGATTATCCAATTTTGTCAATATCCTTATGATTTTAATATTATTTGATGCCAAGTGTCTCTATAGATTTTAAATGCACACCAATTTCATGCCAAGTATCATTCCAATTATACTTTAATTGTGTGTTAATTATATTCACATGTTAGTTCATGTATCTAAACTTGGAAACTTTTTTTTTTAATTCAAATTTATTATGTTTCTATGTAATACAATGAATGTGTGCAGTCTATTGAGCATTTATTTATTATGCAAATTCGTGTATCTAAAAAAAAAATGTAAAAACCAATCAAATTCAGTTTTTAAAATCATGAGGTTTTGTTTGTTGTGCAAGTGTTGGAGTGGAGTTGAAATCAAATCATATCATATACTATGCTATATAATAAAAGTTTGACTTAAAAGTCATGGTTACACCAAGTAACTACACCAAATTACAATAATTATTTTATATAAAACAACAAATTATTTATTCTTATTGGTTCTCTATCACGTTATCACTTTTTTGCAACAATTTTAAGATATAAAAAAGTTGATAATCAATATTGACTTTTTTTTCTCACTTTTTTTATATTCTATCTTACGTTCACTTTGCCACCTATAATGCTTTAAAATACTTCCAAAAAAAAAACAAAAAAAATCTTATCTGTTCTAATCTGTTAACTTAATTACTGTTCAAGAACTCTAAATGATCTTATTTTTATAATTGTCTAAATTCTAGATGATGTCATTTTTTTCCTAATAATCTTAGGGTCCGTTTGGATAAGACTAATTGTTAAAAATTGAAAACATTGTAGCAAAATTTTTTTTAAATGTATGAATAGTACTAAATGATCCATTTTTAATTAAAAAATTACTAAAAAGTGAAGTTTGTGGGTCCTGTAAACAGTACACAGACCCACAAATGTGATAAAAAAGCTAAAAAGTCAACAAAAAACTGTTACTGTTTATAAACAGTAATATAAACGGTAAAATTTGTCTCCCCTTAGGTGTGTAGCAGCAGCAGAAGAAGAAGAAAAAAAAAAATGTGAAAACACGAAACGCAGCCAACTTAATCGTATCCAAACGAATACTTAATGTTCCAATATAATGGTTGGGATAGAATGAGGACATTTTTATCACAACTTTTATCGACAAATGAGACAGCTTGAGAGATATGTTCAAAAAATGGTTATAGTAATCTAATTAATATGGTCCAATAATCATAGCCCTACCTCAGTCAAATAAATATCCTATGTTAGGACATATGTAGTTCAAGTCTGTGAACATATGTCGCTATTTTATGTAATTGGCTTATCCTTAGACAAAACACACGTTACTTGTAATTGGGTAGATTTAGGATGAGTTTAACACTTCAAGAAACAGTGGTTCAAGATTAAGTGTTGAAGCCGTCAAAGTCTGTCCAAGAAACAAGCAAGGAAGTGCAAGTTTTTAAAGCTCGACACATACCTCGACAGATGCATCTATCGAGCTTTAAAGAAGCTATTTTGCCCGATCCTCAATAGCTTCTCAACACCTCTCGACACCTCTATCTGTCGAGAATTAAAGAAAACAGATTTCCAAGTCTGTTTCAAGTCTAATCCGTGAGTGTGTCTTTGGGACTTCTTTTCTCCTAACCCTAGACATATAAAAGGATTATTTTAAGGGCCGTTCAGTGGTTGTAGAAGATACAAGTTGCATATTCTTTGAGAACTTGTTGTTCATGCGATTTGTGATCAGAAAGACAAAGTTCGTGCCCTAGTTCATCTCTGATGATTTGAAGAACTTTGCAGCCAACTCTCTCTCTCTCTAGTTGGTGTTTGAAGTCGCGTACTAGGATCCGCGTATCTGGTTAGTCACGTACTTGGAGCCGTGCATTGAAAGGAGAAACTGTCACTACAGAACAAGTCCAATTGGGTATTGGGGTAAGAGTTCAACTGTAGGTTGGTGAGGTACTGGGATTCCTTACTTGTAACTGCTTGTTGTGATAATAGTGGAGTTTCGGGAGTGGTGACCTTAAATCACCCGGTGGAGTTTTTGCCGTAAGGGTTTTCCCCATTCATGAACAAACCACCGTGTTATTTATTTTCCGTTGCATAACTTAGTTTCGGTGATTTGTTTGTGCTGCCACGTAATAATGTATGTTAATTTGATTAATTAAAAACTGGGCTAATTAATTAATCTAAGTTATCACAAGGGGTCAACGCATTTGTGGCCTGTCAAGTGGTATCAGAGCAAGCACACTCTGATTAGGGTTTAATCTTTTGTGTGTGATCCATTCGACCCCTGCTGTCATGGATAGAGGACAATCTCTTATTATACCTCCTTTATTTGATGGCACTAACTATGCATACTGGAAAGTACGCATGAGAGTTTTCTTGCAGTCTTTAGATGAGAAAGTGTGGCAAGCTGTGGAGATAGGCTGGACCAAGCCTATAGAAGCGCCGGCCGACTGGGATGATGCTAAGATCAAGGCGGCAAACTTCAACAGCAGAGCATTGAATGCCCTATTCAGTGCAGTCACCAATAAGGAGTTCAAGAAAATTTCCTCAACCGAAACTGCTAAGGAAGCATGGACCATCCTTCAGACAACCTATGAGGGCACCAAGGCTGTCAAAGATTCAAAGCTGCAGAGGCTCACCACACGCTTTGAAGAAATTAAGATGGAAGAGGATGAGTCGTTTGATGAGTTCTATGCCAAGCTCAAGGACATAGTAAACTCAGCCTTTAATCTTGGGGAAACCATCCCTGAACCCAAGATAGTAAGGAAGGTGCTTAGATCGCTGCCCGAGAGATTCCATGCTAAGATCACGGCGATCGAAGAATCAAAGGATATCGATAGAATTCCTTTGACTGAGCTGGTTGGAAACTTGCAAACCTATGAGTTAGGGCTGACTAGGTTAGGCAAGTCAAGCAAGGGCAAGAGTTTGGCACTAAAGGCCAAGAGCAGTGATACGGATTATTCTTCAGATGATGAAGACTCCAAGATGAAGTCCTATGTTACAAGGCAATTCAAGAAGTTTATGAAAAATGCAAATGGAAAGGGCTTCAACAAAGACCGTAGACAATCCAGTTCTTCATAATTTAAGAATTCAGATAAAGCGAAGAAGGATGTCAAAGATGGTGGTCAGTATACTGTTCCCACTAGACCTAAATGCTTTGGGTGTCAAGGCTTTGGACACATGAAACAAGAGTGTCCCACGTACCTCAAGAGCATAGGGAAGAGCAAGGCACTTGCTGTTACCTTAAGCGACACAAAGCCCGAGAATGATTCTGAAGATAAAGACGACGGAATCTTGAATGCCTTCACTGCCACTGTTAATCCTACTGATGGGGTTACTGAAAAAGTGGATGAAGAAGAAGAATTGGTGGATTCCAAGTGTGAAATTATGGATGATCAAGATGATATCCATACCGCCTATGAGAAGCTATACAAGCTTTTTGAGAAGCATGAGAAACTCTATAGGCTGGCCACCAAGAAGCTCAGTGAAGTGGAACTCAACCGTGAGGAGCTGTCCACAAAGGTTGATGAAGCGAATCAAACCATTGGAGCACTGAGATTCGAAAACAATTTCTTGGTTGAAAGGACCAAGAAGCTTGAAGCGGAGCTATTTCAAGTCAGAGTACAATTGGAGAGGACGTCAAGCGCAAAGCTGGACGAGATGCTGAGTGCTCAGAAACATTCTTCAGATCGTACTGGATTGGGGTATGAATTCTCTCTCTCTAATACTTCTACTTCTAGTACTACTGTGTTTGTTCCACCTGCTAATAACATTGAAAATGAAGAAAAGAATGTTAAAACTGAATTAGCTAGTGAGAACGTAGACAAGGGCAAGTCCATCCTAGAAGCACCCCCTGAAATTGAGAAAAGGGAATCTAGAAACCCTAGGACTAAGAAGAATAACTCTCAAAAGGCCAAACAGAAGAAACCGCATCTCTGTTATCATTGTGGTGTTGCCGGTCACACAAGACCTAATTGCTACAAGTGGCGTGCCACTCAACAGAGCAATGGCACAATAGCATCTGGGAGCCAGAATCAGCTTCAGTCTTCTCTCGCTCCAATTAGAGACATTCTTAAAGCCCTCATGTTCCTTTCGAACTTGAACGGTTTAAACTCTTCTCCCTCATCACCGGTTTAAGAGTTGACCAAAAGGAAAGGTTCTTCCAAGGTGTGGAAGGCAAAGGAATCTAAGTGATTTCAGTCACTTCTTCTTCTCTCTTCTTTTTGTGTGTGTTGCATTACTTGTGTGTTTCTTTACTGTTTTGAGTTAGTCTAGTTTTATGCATTGTTTTGCTTTACATGTTTTTGTTTGTGTGTTTTCAGTTTTGTGTTTTATTTTTGCTTCTCTAATAAAAATAAAAAAAAAATTGAAAAATTGAAAAATACAAAAACAGTATGAGTTAGTGTGCATTAGTTCATGTGAACTTTTGAAATGGCCATTGAAACAGAGTTTTCTAAACTTTGTATCACTTGTAGCTTAGATGAGTATTCTTCTGCACAACTAAGCAAGTGAGCTTTGTAGCTCTTTGTTTGTGATGAGTAAGGTTAAGTGATCTCTTCTTCTTAACACTCATATCACTCTTTTTGACGGGTTGAACTAGAAAATCCCAAGAGAAAGGCATAAATAACCATCTCACCACTGTTACTCGCCAATCATAATATGACATCTGTATGCTTCGGCATAGCAAAAGTGCAATGTCAATGATATCTGTATGCTTCGGCATAGCAAAAGTGCAGTGTCAAAAGCTTAACATAATTGGGTATTTCTTTTCTTTCTCTTGTATGCCCATGCATGATATGCTTGTTAAAAGAAAATATGCAAAGATATAAAAAGCAAAAAGATCAAAAATGCTTTAAAATATGGTTGCAAGCGTGTTTTCTAGGAGATGTGGGAGTTATAGGATGTACCTCGAAGGTGATAGTCCCCATCAAACAGTTATGATTGTGTGTGAGTTAAAGTGATTTTCTCATATCTCAAATCGTCATAACATTGAGACACATATGCAATCTTGCGATGTTTTCACACACGACACACAATACTCTTTGCTATTCTTGATACATGTGTAGGTACAATGTGATTTGGTCATCACAAGGTTTACATGCGTTAATGTATGCTCACTAAACTGTCATAACTTGTTTTTGAAATATAAAATTGGTTAGACTTGTTTAGTGTGTGTGTGTGCGTGTTTTGAGATACATGTGCATCAAAATTTTTGTTGAGAGATGAGTTTGAGAGCTTAATGTGTTGGTTGTATCTTTGGTTGAGTTGCATGCATGATTGCATTCATGTCTGTGTTTTTCCTCTTTTGAAAAACTGTTTTTAAAGGCATCTCGACACCTTCTCGATACCTCTCGACACATAGCTATCTGTCGAGCTTCTTAGACTCTTTCTTATCGCAGTCTCGACAGATATCTCGACACCTGCTGGATCGATCGAGAAACTTTCTGTCTGCTCGATAGCTACTCGATAGCTGCTGGATCGATTGAGGTTACTTCTTGTTTGTTTTTTCTTCCTCGATACCTAATCTCGATAACTTCATCTGTCCACGTGTATTTCTCGACACATGACCTTGACAGCATTCTCGACACCTCCCGATAGCATCATCTGTCGAGAATTACTGAGAGGCTATATATAGAGCTTTCGCGATTTTTCTTCTCACTTGCTCGATCTCTCTCGCTCGAAACTTCTGTTCTTTCTCTCAAAATTTCTCCTTTTCCCTCCAAACCTCTTCCCAAGGCGTTTTCAAGTGTTCTTTGCGATCTTCATCTCTTGGTAAGCGTCTTATCCCTCATATTCATGCATTTCATTGTTTTAAAACCCTAGGTTTTGTGTTTTTGAAAATTTTTGGGAGTTTTCAAAATTGTTGGGGTTTTTATGAAATTCTTGTGTTGGTTTGATAGTTTTGATTTTCAAAACCACATGCATTGCATCACATTCGCATCCTAATTGTATTTTCATGCATTTAGATGTGTGCCTATCGATTGTGTGCTGTTAGGTTTGGATTGGGCTGAGCCCATGATGTTCTTATGTTGCATGTCACATGTTCATGCATTTTTCATGCATACGTTCTTTCTTTTCAGTATATTCTTCCTATATTGAACTGTTTGGAACCTTTCTGTGTGTCTCTTTCTCTTTCCCCCTCTCTATGGTTGCGTTAGTAGTGTCTATGGCACCTAAGCGTAAGTCCATTCCGTCCCAGAACCCTCTGCGTTCTAAGGGACAGTCTTCCTCAGATTCTACTCCTCTTTCTGTCCGGTTCCGTGATGAGAAAGCCCATAAGGACTTCTCGGAGAACTTTTCTAAACGAGGTGTTCATTCGGAACGCCACGTTGTCCTGGCAGACTTTGCCGACACTGACCTTCCCGATGTCATTCACACTCGGGGATGGGAGTCACTGTGTGACGTCCCGGTCACATCTCCTCTCGTGTTGATATAGGAGTTTTACTCCAACATCCACGGGATAGATTCTTCAGTACCTCTTTTCTACTCTTGCGTCCGAGGTACGCGCTTCTGTGTCACCCCAGAGTTAGTCTCTGAGGTTCTTCATGTCCCTAGGGTGGATCATCCTGATTACCCTAACTGTGAGCGTCTCTGGACTGTGTCCAAAGACGAGATGATCTAGGCGTTCTGTGAGCATCCGTCCTCTTGGGGAGATCATATGTACACACCATGTCGACCTTTTGCTAAAGGTCCTCGTTTCCTTAACATGGTGATGACTTTTGTTTTGCACCCACTTTCTCACTACAACTCTATCACAGAGCCTCGCGCTTGATTTTTGTTGTCCCTCTTAGAGGATCTCTCTATAGACTTTCCTTCGCACTTTATCTTTTATATTATAGATGTCTATAGAGATACGGCCACCCATGATAAGCTCATTTTCCCTTCCGCTATCACGAGGATCCTGAGCCGTTTTTTCATCCCTTTCCCCTCGTCCGATCCTTAACACGTCATGTCTGCCATAGACGCCGCTACCGTAAAACGTAGCGAGGCACAGTTCCGATCGCGATAGACAGATGGTGCCACTCCTTCCACTCGTCCGGCCACCTCCAGATCAGCTCGTGCGTTTGCTTCTTCCTTCTCGAGCGACGTCACGTTAGGAGACATCATGGCGCAGCTACAGCGTATGGATGCTCGCCTAGATACACTCTCTACGGAGTTGTATCAGGTGAACGTCCGTGTTGGTCACATCGCCAGGCGACAGGCGACCATGGGCGGCTTTGCTCCAGAGGCTTCTCCTCCGCCACCTCATGTGTCGACTAAGACCCAGGCTGATGATGATGGCGATGATGATGATGCTTCCGACGATGATGATGATGGAGATGCGAGCTCTTCGGATGAGATGTCTACTTGACACTCTACCCTTTGTCACTCGTGACAAAAAGGGGGAGTAGTTTTATATGAGAGTAGTCATGCTTAGGGGGAGTGTTAGCATAGGACATTTTTGTTAGGGGGAGTGTGGATTGAGGGATGTAGTGAGGTGATCATATGTATTTGTTTTCTTTTCTCATCTGTTTAGAGATACTTTGATCATGTATTGACATACATTGTATTTATTCTCTTCTTATATATGATGATGTATGTTTTTCTTTTACCTACCTTTCATGTGTTGTTTCTTTTCTGTCTTTATACACATGTTTCTTTACTTGTACGCAATCTATTATTTCTGTTTCACACAAAGATGCCTTGATGTGTTTTGTTTATAAGTGTTTCAGAAATACAGGTTGTCAAAGTCTTCTTGCCATAAACTCTCTTCTTGCAAAGTTTTTCAAGAGTTTGTGTTAGGATAGATTTTACTGTATGTAACAAGTGAATATGAGTTGAGTGATTTATGACTTCTCTCATATCTTCATTTGTATGTTGTGGTTTTGTCACGGATTGCCAAAGGAGGAGATTGTTAGGATATATGTAGTTCAAGTCTGTGAACATATGTCGCTATTTTATGTAATTGGCTTATCCTTAGACAAAACGCACTTTACTTGTAATTGGGTAGATTTAGGATGAGTTTAACACTTCAAGAAACAGTGGTTCAAGATTAAGTGTTGAAGCCGTCAAAGTCTGTCCAAGAAACAAGCAAGGAAGTGCAAGTTTTTAAAGCTCGACACATACCTCGACAGATGCATCTATCGAGCTTTAAAGAAGCTGTTTTGCCCGATCCTCGACAGCTTCTCGACACCTCTCGACACCTCTATCTGTCGAGAATTAAAGAAAACAGATTTCCAAGTCTGTTTCAAGTCTAATCCGTGAGTGTGTCTTTGGGACTTCTTTTCTCCTAACCCTAGACATATAAAAGGATTATTTTAAGGGCCGTTCAGTGGTTGTAGAAGATACAAGTTGCATATTCTTTGAGAACTTGTTGTTCATGCGATTTGTGATCAGAAAGACAAAGTTCGTGCCCTAGTTCATCTCTGATGATTTGAAGAACTTTGCAGCCAACTCTCTCTCTCTCTAGTTGGTGTTTGAAGTCGCGTACTGGGATCTGCGCATCTGGTTAGTCATGTACTTGGAGCCGTGCATTAAAAGGAGAAACTGTCACTACAGAACAAGTCCAATTGGGTATTGGAGTAAGAGTTCAACTGTAGGTTGGTGAGGTACTGGGATTCCTTACATGTAACTGCTTGTTGTGATAATAGTGGAGTTTCGGGAGTGGTGGCCTTAAATCACCCGGTGGGGTTTTTGCCGTAAGGGTTTTCCCCATTCGTGAACAAATCACCGTATTATTTATTTTCAGCTGCATAACTTAGTTTCGGTGATTTGTTTGTGCTGCCACGTGATATTGCATGTTAATTTGATTAATTAAAAGCTGGGCTAATTAATTCATTTAAGTTATCACAAGGGGTCAACGCATTTGTGGCCTGTCATCCTATATAGATAATTATAATAATTATTTATTCCTTACAAAGATTATTCAAGTTAGCCATATGCCTAATCTAAGAGAACAATTGTTTTCAAAAAAAATCTAAGAGAACAATTTAATGGCTTCCAAAAGATTTTTGAGAAAGTAAAAACTTCTTCTTGAATGAATGGTCATCCATTGTTCCCACCGTAAACCTAAATCATTCCGCCCATGTTCACCTACGTACATTTCCCTAATATATTTTCTTATACCTTCTTGATCTTCATTTTTTATCACTATTTTCACAATTTCTTGAATTATTTTTTGTACTTTACAAAGAAAGTTATGCACAAATCAGTGGTAGTTCCAGAATTTTTTTTTTCTTCAGGATAGCCATTAAAAACTTAAATTATACAAAATATTTATATAAAAAAAAAACTTCATATATTAACAAGAACATACACAGACGCAAATATATAAGGTCTTACAATTTTCTTTTACAAATTTTCTTATTTTAAAATTATTAAATGATTGTCTTATTATCAATGCTACAAGCTATATCTCTTTTAAAATTTTAGTTAAATAAAATTGTTTTTGGGCTTTTTCTTTTTTATAAACGGACTAAAGTTTAATGATAAAATTGACTACAAATTTAGTTGTAGCCTAAGGCTACAACTTTCACTTGCAAAATTAACATTGTGACACATTTTAAAAATTTAACTGTTGAATAACATGTTCTTTATGTTCTTAAAATACATTTTAAATTTCATGTCAATTGAATATTATTTACTATTCAATCTATAAACTTATTTTATATGTATAATTTTAGACAGCAAAAACTCAAAATTTAAACATTTGATGGATAATAAAACTATTGATCTTTGATCTTCTTGAAATTTTGCAAATATAGATTATGGAGAATATAAGAAAAAAATGTAATCAAATGGTGGATTTGTCAAAATTCATATCCAGTAAAAAATAATATTGAGTGGAGTTTTTGTTTTAGTCTATAACTAAGTATGTTGCCAAATTTTGTCCAAAGTTTGACTATGTTGGGCCTAAAAAACTTTCAGGGTGGTGACAATTTTTTTAAGGATAAAAAAATAATCATAAAATTTTAAAATTTATATATAATAATTATTTTTTTCCGGGTCAAGATGGCCAGAGCTATCACAAGACCAACTTGAACTCAATGTAGAGCTGCCCCAAGCATGAATGGACAGAGCTTTCTCAAGTTTCAACACATTTTGGGGCATAAGGTCACAATGAGAAATGAATAATGAGTAGTTTCTTCCAATATCCTAATAGTGTTGCTTGATAAACACCTTTTTGTAATGACATTAATTTGATAGGGTAATTTTACGGTACCCCCCAAAAAATGGGGGGGGGGGTACGGACCGTACGGTAGCCACTAGTAGGTAACCTGTTATACCAGGTTACTATTTTCTCACATTTGACAGGTCTATCCTCATATTATGCAGTTCTAACATCATATGTGATAGTTCTTTTCTCACATTTGGTGGTTCCCTTAATTTTTTCTTCACATTTGATGGTTTCATCCTTACATTATGCAGTTCCAATATCACATGTGACAATTCTTTTCGTACATTGTGCGGTTCCCTTACTTTTTTTTTCTTCACATTTGACGGTTTCATCCTCACATTGTGCGGTTCCAACATCACATATGATAGTTCTTTTGTCATATTGGGTGGTTCCCTTACTTTTTTCCTCACATTTGACGGTTCCATCCCCACGTTATGCAGTTCCAACATCACATGTGACAATTCTTTTCTCACATTGTGCGGTTCACTTACTTTTTTTTTTCCTTATATTTGACGGTTCTATCCTCACATTGTATGGTTCCAACATCATATGTGACAGTTCTTTTGTCACATTGGGTGGTTCCCTTACTTTTTTCTCATATTTAATGGTTCTATCCTCACATTGTGCAGTTCCAACATCACATGTGACAGTTTTTTTCTCACATTATGCGGTTCCCTTACTTTTTTTCTTCACATTTAACGGTTCCATCCTCACATTGTGCGGTTCCAACATCACATGTAACAATTCTTTTGTCACATTGGATGGTTTCCTTACTTTTTTCTCACACTTAATAGTTTCGTCCTCACATTGTGCAGTTTCAACATCATATGTGATAATTCTTTTCTTACATTTGGTGGTTCCCTTACTTTTTTCTCACATTTGACGATTCCGTCCTCACATTGTGCAATTTCAACATTACATGTGACAGTTCTTTTCTCGCATTTGGTGATTCCCTTACTTTTTTCGCACATTTAACAGTTCCATCCTCACATTGTGCGGTTCCAACATCACATGTGACAATTCTTTTGTGACATTGGGTGGTTCTCTTACTTTTTTCTCACAGTTAATGATTTCATCCTCACATTGTGTAGTTCTAACATCATATGTGACAATTATTTTCTTACATTTGGTGGTTCTCTTACTTTTTTCTCACATTTGACGATTTCATCCTCACGTTATGCATTTCCAACATCACATGTGACAATTTTTTTGTCACATTTAGTAGTTCGCTTACTTTTTCTTCCACATTTGACGGTTACATTTTCACATTGTACAGTTCCAACATCACATGTGATAGTTGTTTTCTCACATTTGGTGGTTCCCCTACTTTTTTTCTCACATTTGGTGGTTCCCTCACTTTTTTCTCACATTTGATTGTTTCATCCTCACATTGTACAATTCCAACATCACATGTAACAGTTCTTTTGTCATATTTGGTGGTTCACTTACTTTATTTTTTTTTTTTTCACATTTGATGGTTCTATTATCATATTGTGCAATTCCAACATCACATGTGACAATTTTTTTCTCACATTTAACGATTTCATCCTCACATTGTGCAGTTCCAAAACTGTTTTCTAAAAAATTTTTGTTTAGTTTAACCTATTAGTTTTATTTTCAATTATCAATTAAGATATAACTTTTTATAATTTTCTTAGTATCAACTTATATGTCATTTTAAAATTTTATTTTTTTTTCGAATTATTTTATTTGGGGTCATGCTAACGAGTGTCCTTAGAGCAATGGTTAATAATTCATTTCAGAAAAGTTTTAATACCACTTTTAAGGAAATTAGAAAAAACTGTTAATACCACTTTGCCATGCAAACATCTACTTTCATCTAGAAATTTAAAAAAATTCATCTAGAAAAATTATTTAAATATTTAGGAAATTTTTTTCCTCTTAAAAGGGGTTTAAGAGGCATTTCTATTTTTTTTTTCTACTTAATAATTAAAGAAAAAAAATATTGAACTTCCAATAATTCATATATATATGCCATATTTCGTTTATATAATAATAATAATAATAATAATAATAATAATAATAATAATAATAATAATAATAATAATAGTAATAATAATAATAATTTATTACAATGTTTATACTGTGTTATGCCATATTTCGGGTTTTTTTTTTTTTTCCTAGTAGTACTGTGAACGTTATCTAATTCTCTAACAGAGAGTAGAATTTGGATTTAAATCCATAAATGTTCCAACTTATTGTAAGGAAAAAGAAAAAGAAAATTAAAAGAGAGAGTCCAAAGATTATTTTTGAAGACATATTTATGTGTCTCTTACCATATATTTTTTTTAATGAAGGAAAGTAGGCAACAACTTGTAAATGATTCTTCATTCTTATTAAGTTGATATACAGTGAAAGAAACAACGTATACGTATATCTTTTTTTGTTGCAATATATATATATATATATATATATAGGTTTATTTTCTTATTTTTGTTTTATTTTTAAATGAATTAATTCGTTGCAATATTGTAAGTTGTATAATAATAATCTTCCTCCTACAAACTATGAAAAATCAAACCTATATATATATAATTCACTTGTCAAAGGATGGAAAAGTAGTATCCACTGCAGGGATCTGATTGATGAGAATTATAAAGTTTTTATGGTGGACAATTAACGAGTCCACCAAAAAATTGTATAATTTCTCCTTGTGGAAGTCCCCCTTTCAATACCCAAATAGGCAGCAGTATAAGATCGAGAAGACCTTAACTTCTTTGGCTGTTGGACAAACAGCAATGGCCTTTTGCCCTTTTGACAATTCCCTTAAATCATCCGCAGATTCTGAAACTTTCTGTGGACAAACGCACATTGTTTTTTGTAACAAAGGGAAACATGTCCCTGGTTTTGTTAATTTCTTTATTATAAAACTTAAAACCGTGCACTCGACTCCTGGTCTAGGCGCTTATGAGTTTTGACTAAGTCCTACTTTTGTTTTTGCTAATGATGCGAAATAGAATGTGTAGTAGAGTAAGACCCCATTTTACCGTACGTAAACCTTTACATATGTTTATGTTAATGTTGTTGTATGATTGCAAGTGATTGAACGATGAGGGGAAACACGAATGAGAGAGAATACAAAGGATTACAGTGAGAAATTCTTAACACCTACACATTGAGAAACTCTTAACACCTACACATTGTCTATTATGACAATGAACTTAATTTAAGATTTATATACTAGAAAATATTTGACTAATTCTAGTCTAATCATGTATTAACTCAGTATTAAGTTGCATGTTCTACAAATACATATATAGGCCTACAATTCAATTAGGCGACTTGGACCATAATATATCTAACACCCTTCCTCCAACTAAAGGTAAAAAGCATGAGTTTAGAAGGTCGATCTTGAATGTAAAAGTTGACAAGTCAATTGATCAGCATAGGTGCGTGTCACATCGGCTACATTGTCATCTTCATGCAACATGGGGCATTAGATATATTATGGTGGAACAACAAAACTTGTGACCTGGGTTGATGGCAGGAGCAGTGAAATTTTTTTTTTTTTTTTTTTTTTTGTGTTGTTGTTTTGTTGCTTGAATCGTATATAGTGGCTTATGGTTTTGACAGAAGACAAACAAAATTTTGAGAGCCAAGATCAAATTTTGGCTTTGATATCATGTTAAAGTTGTTGTGTGATTATGAGTAATTAAATGATGAGAGGAAAAATGAAAAAGAGGAGCAAACACGAAGGTTCACGTAACTCATCTTGACAAACTACATCATTGATGAAAGGTCTTTAATGGCTATATATGTCTGTTATTCTCTTGTGCTGCTGTGAACCAAATATAGTGTTTATATACTAGAGAATATTTAACTAGACTAACCATATATTAATTCAAAATTAAGTTACTTGTTTTACAAGTGCATGCCTACAATTTGTTTGGGTTACTTGGACCATAATATATCTAACAATAAATATAACGGATTATTTGAATTTATAGGGAAGAACTCTAACATTTATTAAATTGTCTAAAATTTTGTTATATTATATAATAAACTTCAAATATATATATATATATTTTTTTTTTGGTTTAGGGACCAGTTTATACTTTTTCGGCTCCAAAAAAAAAAAAAACTATAATACCACTGTACAAATTATCACTTCAATGCTGTTATTTTTCTTTATGATCATTTTCTTATAGCACAAATTAATTCCTGTTCCTCTTCCTTTTAGCTTTACCAAAAAAAAAAAAAAAAAAATAGGGAAAACCGAATACATCATACAACAATTCCCTGCCTCGTTCTCCGAAGACCACTTCATTGTTTTCCAAAATTCCAGCTTCTCTCATCCTAATTTCCTTTATCCGTCTTTTGGGCCAATGGGCTTCCATAATCTCTTGTCATTTCACTCTAATTCTAAAGACAACATTGACAATTAATCAAAGAAACTTTTTTTTTTTCTTGTTATGACTTAAGAGATTGTTATGAAGTAAGTTTAATTAGTATCATAAATTTTTTCACAAGTTTGTCACAACATTACTATGTGGCGACTCATGAATGGTGAAATTATGGACTCGCTATTTTACTTCCACCACTCATGAGTCGCCACATAATAAAGTTATGAAAATGTTTGTGACACTGGACTTACTCGTTGTTATGTGATTTATGTTTCAATTCTGCATAAATTCAGGGTGATTTTCTTGTTATGATATGTTTATGTTAATTCGAAAATAATTTTGGCAATGACATTAGGATTTACCGTGGGTGCACATTTTGCAGATGTAACCAGAAACGAAATCCTGCATAATCTTGATGATTATATAAATTATAAGTGTTAGTTTGAATTGCATGGTTAATGAATTTTATCTTCTTATCGTCTGTCCAAGAATTTAATATAAAATTGAAAGAGAGAAGAATGCCTTTCATATTGAACGAAAAATCACATTTGGCAATTGGCACCACCTAGATGTTGAGACTTGAGTTAAACAGGCAGCATTCTTAAGCAGATATAGTCATTCTCTCACACACATTCAAAGTTTATTTAAAAAAAAAAAAACAGTGTGGAGTATATATAATTGTATCTAAATATAGAAGTGAAATTTTAGAAAGTTGTAACTTTTATATATATATATATATATATATATATATATATATATATAGAAGAATGTCTTTCATATTGAACGAAAAATCACATTTGGCAATTGGCACCACCCAGATGTTGAGACTTGAGTTAAACAGGCAGCATTCTTAAGTAGATATAGTCATTCTCTCACACACATTCAAAGTTTATTTAAAAAAAAAAAAAAAAAGTGTAGAGTATATATAATTGTATCTAAAAATAGAAGTGAAATTTTAGAAAGTTGAAATTTATATATATATATATATAGCAGGTTCTAGGAGATCAACTAGTAAAGTCTCTGATGGTTGTATAACAGATTTGGAATTCAATTCCTACCTATACTAGAAACTGATTGATATTTTGGTATGATAATAAAGAGTTATTATTAAGAGTGAACTTCATAGTTTGAAACTCTCTTTTAAAAAAAAATAAAAAATAAAAAAAACCTTGTTGAGCCATATTAGCCACTTATTTTCTATATTTTATTTTCTCTATTTAAACTTTTCTTCCCCTTATTCAAAAAAAAATATTAAAACTCTTCTTCCCCCTATTAATTCACACCTACTATTACACTTTTTCCAACCATTTTTTTTTTCCTTTTTACCTCTTTATTTCCCACTACTCTCTACTTTACTGTTACAATTCATTCCTCTTTCTTATGTTTTGCTTCTACTTCTCCCCATTTTATTTTGTATTGTTGGTAAATCTGGTTTTGTATCTCATACAAAACACACTACGGAAGTAACAAAATTAGATCTATTTCATTCATAATTGATAACATGCATTATGTAAATTTCAGAATTTAAGAACAAGATAGCGTACATTGGTGTGATGAAATTTAAAACAAAAGATTAAAATTACTCGGGAACACTTTTAATCTTCACTTCAATTCTACTTTACGCCCAAGAAGTGTGGTCTCTCAATCAGTTTCCAATGAAGAATTATCGAGTAGCTTCACTCACACATACACATCATTTCACAATGATGTCTCTCTTTTTCTTATTCTCTAATAAAAAATTTTGTATGTTTCTCCTTTTATAACTAACTGATTATCTAATTGGGTTTTAGTGTGTGGCTTGGAGTGGGATCAAAAGAGACCAATAAGACACTAACTCCAATGGCCATTGGGCTTTTCTGTCCACTCTTGACAAGTCCAAAATTACCATTAATTATGTTTAATACCACTACATAGATATAATAGCACTCTAGACCTTATTAATAAATTATATCCCAATACTTTATTATATATGCAACTCCTTCATAAAATATTCGTAGTAATACAAAGTCATGAATATTGACTGGCACTTTGAAAATTACTACATCTTAATCCTTGAATATCTAGTTTAATTTTTGAATAGCCGGTTTAATCTTTTAAGTTATTCATCATATATTTATGAAATCCAACTTCATAAATATATACTTTAATAACTTTTTATTAAAGTGGTTAGACTTAATACTTTGAATAATCAAACTTATTAACATTAAACTTATCTCAAGGGAATATTTTATATCTCTGTTAAGAGATTATGAATTCCATCTTGAGAATATATGTTCCATCAACACTAAATGTGGCTGCCCAACATACTGATGTTTTGACCATTACTTTAGATCTCACTCCTGATATATCAAAGCAACCTACATCTTATGATCAAGTTCATTATTCTCTCAAGATTAAGAGTTCATGCTGATAGAAGTCATGAAATTTATTATTCATTTGACAATCGTTAGGAGAATAATAAATCTCATAGCGGTCCAGTTCAATATGTCTTAACTCTTAAAATATATCAACATGTCAACTAGAAGTCTTCACTTCCATGATCAAGACAAATCATCTTAGTTGATACGTTATAATCTTCGCAGATGAAATGTTCAATTTTATCACCGACTACGAACTATAAATTCTGAGTTTATAAAAAACTATTTAAAGGCACACATCCTAACAATTGTGTAAATTTGATATCATTTTCCTAATTCAATCTGTAATCCCCCTCCCCCCCCCCCAACAAAACTGTGAGTACTCTCTCTCTCTCTCTCTCATATATTAAGGGTGATGGTTCTTTTTTTTTTTTACTGTGTTTTTTTTTTTTTTTTAATTTCCCATAAAAAAGTCTTCGCTTTCCCTTTTATAGTTTTGGTTAAATTTTGATTTGGGTTAATACTTTTTTTTTTTTTTTGGGAAATAAGAATTTGAATACACCTACCAATTATTTGAGTAATAAAATATTATAAAGTCTATTTTTTATTCCTTTAGTTTCATTTTAATTTTGGCTAAGATAACATTGTAATTTTGTGATGAGTTTTGATTATTACGATAATTTTCTTATTCTTTAAGAGATGAGAAATTTGAGTAATAAATTTGAAACTTATAAAATTTAGTTGTATATTAGGCTATATAATACACTACAATAGAAGTTAAAAGTATACAGTTCACCTTAAAAAAAAAAATATTAATTAAACACAAAAAAAAACAAAATGATATATTTGCAGAGATAAAAAGATAAAAAAAAAAAAAATACTTGATGAAGTCTTTATTAAAAAATAGACAATATTTGAAATAATTGTTAATATCTCATTATATAATGTTTATATTCTGACGCGAAGTATCGGTCTGTGGCTAGTTAAAAGAAAAATCGTAGGCACATTTGGTCTTATTATAATTGCACACCTCCACAATACCCTCTAATTAAAGTTCATAAATCATGCCCACTTTTAGCATTCGCTTGTGAGGAATGTCAAACACTTCATTACTCTGTCTCAAATTTCTCGTCAAGAAATTGTAAACGTAATCTATGAGGATTCTCTTGCCTATACTAGCTCCTTTGCTAGCAACTACTTCACCCTCACCAATTAAGTGAACAACTCCTGAGTTCCAAGCCTTGTCCACTTCCCCAATCTCTCTCTTCGCAACCCCTCGTCCCTTAACTTCTTCAACTTCCTTGACATCCTCATTGTCACTTAGTGCCTCTTCTTTGATTTCCTCTATTTGTTTCATCTCATCATTCACTTCTCCATCCTCCTCGCCATTATTGAGCATTCTTTGAGACAACCAAAAGTCATCACTAATGAACTCTTTCAATCTTTCTACCAAAATCTTCTCAAAGGACTCCTGCTCATTCCGCACATCTATGTATCCATATCTCACAACACACCGGAACACGTTGAGATCTTTAGGCTCTAAGCGACGAAAAAGGAAACGTTCTTCAAAAGGAACCTTGCTTATAGGTAGTGTCTTGATGGAGACGAAAATGAGGACTGAGTGCAACGCAGGCACATTTGCTGCATAGTGTTTGAAGATTGGTGGGATGCCATGAACAAGTTCTGAGTAGAACAAGGCAAGCCTTGGTAAACGACAAAATTTTGTGTCATCAAGTATTTCCTTTAACTTGTTGGCAGAAACTTTGTGCTCAAGCTCATAATTGTACTTCCCTCGGAACACATTGTTCCAAACAAACATTATAGTGATTAGAACTGCTGCAAAGACTAGAGAAAGATATCCTCCTTGGTCAAATTTGTAAAGAACTGAAGTCAAAAAGAGAAGCTCTAATGCGCCAATGATAACAATGTAGGAAATGGCGAATATTATGTGGATTTTCCATATCATGATCATGATTAGAACTAGGAAGGCTGATGTGAGGCTCATTACAAAAACCACTGCTATCCCTGCACGTGGTAAACAACTCATCAATTGATACTCATATCTCATAGATTGAATTTAAAATAAAAATCCTCAATCTCACTCTTTTTATTTCATTTTCATTTTATACTCCAAATGTAGTATGTTATGTGTCTTGAAAAAAAAAACCTCGAGTGATTTATAACAGAAAGGAAAGAAAGTATGGTAGGCTATAATTGATGGAGTATAATGTCAAACACAAAAGGTGTGGCAAAATATTTTTTATTCTTTCAAACTCTTGAATTTCGGCATTCAATAGAATAAATAAATAAATAAGTGACTAGCTAGCATATTATTGAACATAATATAAAAAAACATGGATGCACAGTTTAGATATAGCTAAAAGGAAAATGTGAGAAAGTAAATTACCGTAGGCATTGCCAATCTTAGCCGTGGTCCTGAAACCCAAAGTAACTGCTATGCAAGCCAGCATAAGAAGGTAATTGATTTCTGGTATGTAAACTTGTCCTGCATACTTTGCTGATGTATGTACTATTTTCACACGAGGGAAACACCCTAGAGAGAGGGATTGTTGGATTATAGAGAAAGTCGCTGAAATCATTGCTTGACTTGCTATGATTGCCGCCAATACAGCCACCAAAAACATGGGCCAATATATAGCTTCTGCATCATATTCAACCACTTGAACAAGTTATACTCTGATCACACACCAAAACAAAAAAATAGAGAGTAGCGTAAAAATGCATTTCTGTACTTGGTATGGAGCTGTAAAAGACATCTCCAACGAGTTCATTATTTTTGCGAAGAAAAGCAGCTTGTCCCGTGTATGCCAGAACGATAGCCGGGTAGGTTAGACAGCACATGCTTATTTGTATGGACGGAACTGTGAAGTGGCCTAGATCAGCAAATAAAGCCTCACATCCTGCATATTATACAAGTAATAATACTTCATGAACATGCTTAATTTCCAGGTAATCCAAAACAAAAAGATAAATCGGTATTCGTATCTAATATATATGTGAAAGAAATCGCAACCTGTAGTGCAGAGGACAACGCCACCAAGAGAAATCCACGCCTCTTTTTTGTTCCTCCGAAAATATTCTATAATGTACTTTGGATTTACGGCTTTGACAACACTTAGATCAAATTTGAGGGTATTGTATATGCCAATGCCAAAAATGAGTACAAACCAAACGCAAAGTATGGGGGAAAATGTATAACCCACTTTATCAGTTCCAAATCTTTGAATCAAGAATAGGAGGATCAAGATGGCTACTGAAATCCAAACGATCAAATCTGTATATATATACATATATGAAAAGAAAAAATTTAATCATTTTACCATTATTTTAACACTAATAAAAGATAGAATTTGATTATAATAGGTCCACCTGAAGTTGTATTGACTGTATTACAGATAATCTAAATAGGAGCTCTATTTGATAGAATGTTGAATGGCTACTTACCGTCTGTGATTTTAGATGTGGCTTCCTGGAGTCCTCCCACAGCTGACAAAACTGTCATCACATAAATGGAACAGTGAAGACTCGTAATTTTTTTTTTCTTTATTAATTAACTCCGAAGTCAAATACATAATAAGAGAACAAAGAGACAAACACTAATCGATGTATGAACTAGTAATGGAAGAACAGATACACCACATGCATGGCTTTGCAAGCACTATTTTAACAAATAAAAAGTGAATATGTAAACCTGAGATACAAGGAGTGAGAACACCATCTCCTATCACCATGGAAGTTCCAAGCATTGTGGCAAACAGTATGAAACACTTAGCAAAATTGCTCTTCTCTAGCTTAGACACGAGCCACGATGCCCTTTTCTGACGTCGGTTTGGCAACTGAAGCCGGTAATTTGACACGTCATGATCCTCAACTTGTTGATTTGGGATCAAACTCACCTTGGCATACCGGCATATTAGAGAGTACAAGGCAAATGTCCCACCTGAAAGGGAAAAAAAAAGCTTTCTATTATGTTCAAGTTTTACTATACGTATATTATAGCTCAACCTTGATATTCAGAAATCAAAATGACACTTTTTAAAAATTTTGAAGTACGAGAAATATATCTTAACCTTAATATTATAATACTCTCCTTGCTACCATTTTGTACGGTGAATAACGACTTAGTTCATAAGAGGTTAGTTCAAATTACGCTCAGATCTAATCACATGTAAGGATCAAAATTGAGATTTATACATATATATATATACATATAAGATAAAAATTCTACTCTAATGTGTGTGAAACTCCTTTTTGGAGATTCGGACCTCAACTCTTCCTCCCTCACACCTTATAAGCACTTATACTTGTAGAGTGACCATATCATTATCTAATTAATAACACAACCTAGCTTCATTGTCACTTAAATTGAGATACAAAATGACATTAACATGTAATTCATTCTCATTGTATGTTTTACGAGGATAATAATGGTTGGAATGCCCCCACACTTCTTGTTGTAACTATTGAATTATCTCTTAAAAAAATAAACTAATAATGTATAAGACTAACCAAATGCTCATTTCAAACAAAACATACTCATTATTATCTACTTAATAATATAAATTATGATTTAACACTTGGGTTTATTTGATCAAAATGAATGAGGAAAAATTCATGAGCATTTGTAGTTAGGACCAAGGTTATCATGATTGAGATCCTACATAAATGGGTGAGAGGGTTCGAAGATCAAATTATAGGATAGGCACAATGATCATAAAATCTTATTTTTTGATTAAAAAAAAAACTTATAATTATAACTTATAATATATATTAAAGAAACATTGAAAAAAAAAAAGTAATTTTTGACACAAATTAGTGAAAGTACTAATAAAAAGAAAAGTACCAAATTACAAATAAATAAAGTTCAAAGTTTAAAAGTTACAACTCATAAATACTAGGTTCTAAGTTAAACAACTCAAAGTATACATAACGTCTAACATAAACTACTCAAAGCAAATAACAACGTCAATACCTAATGTATCACATAAATAACACAAAGCAAATAACAATGTTTCAAACAACACCACAAACACACTCAATTATCAAGAACAAAGTTTTAGTTATCTTGGATGGGTTCCTCAAAGCTTGGTTGATCATTATAAAAAACATTCACGTTTTTGTTAGTAGAATTTTTTTTTTTTTTTTTAAATCACCTTCATTGACAATGGTCTCTCTCACAGTGGCGTCACCGTCGGATTTCTCAACTTCTCGCATTCACCTTAAACTCTCTAGTAATCTATTCTCTTCTCTTCTCTTTTGTCTTCTTTGATTTGGTTTATTAGGTTAAGGTGATGACTGATAACATAAGCTTTAAGGTTTTATTTTTTGCTTTATTATTTAATATTTTTTTAATCAATTCAGGTTAGGGCCACTAAGCTTATCTATTTATTACATTTTTTTTAATCAATTTGGGGTTTTGAGGCTACATTTGGAGGGCTGAACAAAGAATTTTTTTTTTTTTTTTGAATTTTCCTTTATAGCATAGGATCTTTAGTATTGCCAGGGGATTAGAAACCTAAAAAATTGTAAGATCCAAATAGGGATCCCAGACAAATTTCACTTTAGTAGAGATTCTAATAAGAATCAAGACATTTTAAGGATTTAGAATTCTAGGATTTTAAAATTCTAAGTTCCGGATCGGGATACAAAAAACCAGGGATAGGACAACTAGTTCTTAGCTTCTTCCTTCTTAAACAATCATTGTTTGAAATATATATATATATATATATAGAAATGATTGGTTGTTAATTAGATCTTACCTTCGCCATTATCATTGGCCCGTAAGACAATGAACACATACTTGATGAGAGGGATTAAGGTGAGTGTATAGTAGACCAAGGAAAGTACTCCCAGGATGTCGTCGTTATGCTTAATACCATCAGTGAATGTGCTCGCATACACATATAGTGGGGATGTGCCAATGTCTCCATACACCACTCCAATACTTTGGAATGCTAGGTTCAATATCACTGGCCACTTCAGATCCTAACGAAAACAAAATCTAAAATGTCAAGTTATAATCATGCAATAAACGTTGTTGATTGTGCAAACAAAATTAAGCTAGCGGTGTCTCCATAAGTATATATATGAATTATATGTAAATTCCTGTGGGAAAGACCTTGGAGTTATGGCCATTATGGTGATCAGAAATGCCGTCAGATTCTTCCATGTCCGACTCATATACACGCAGCTTTTGGCTTGAAACTTTCTTCTCTTTGAGCTCTTTAATAACTTCCTGCTGCCTTACTTCATTAATTACGGCTTCTTCTTCTTCTTCGTTCATTGACATTTCTGCAGTCCCAGATCTTCTGATGATATGCACAGTACACTTTCTCTTCCTCTGGCCTTAATTTCAGAGAGGGATGTTATGTTCAAGGGAAAATGGGAGAGTTCACACTTCTATGGTCTGTTCATATCACGAAAAAGGTGATCACAAAGTTATCCTGAATCCTGAAACTTGGGTGCCTCCTCCTTTCAAGGACACTTATTTCAAGTAAATTGGAAAAAGTCAACTTCATCACCGTCGAATATTTTTTTTCATGGACCAAGTGTTGCAGAAGACCTCATTTGAAATTTTAAAATGTGAAAGTTGCACTAGCCAAATACTAGGTGCTGTTTTTCTGGACCCTACAATTTTAGCTAGAGCATTCTCATTAGGAATTATAAAAAAATTTGGTATTTAACGTCTTAAAATGTTATTTTATTCATTTTAACATCTCATTTTATAATATTTACAATATACTCAATATCAAAAATTCTATTATTTTACTACTTCATTTAAATATTTTTTTTTATTCTTTCTTTATGTTTTCAAATAACTACCATTCATACCATGTATTCTGTATCCAACAATTGCCATTAAACAAATCATTTTTTTTTTTTTACAATCTTGCTAGATTGCAAAATTCATAAGATTTACATTTTTTGATGGAGTATACTTTTTACAAATTTGATGTTAAAATTTAGCATTGATAGCATTTACATTTCTTAACAAGAATGCTCCCCTTCTTCCAAGGACACTTATTTCAAGTAAAATGGAAAATTAAAGTCAACTTCATCACCGTTGAATTTTTTTTTCATGGACCAAGTGTTGTAGAAGACCTCATTTGAATTTTAAAATGTGAATGTTGCACGAGCCAAATACTAGCTGCTGTTTTTCTAGACCCTACAATTTTAGTTACCCCTACTTTCAAGGACACTTATTTCAAGTAAAATGGAAAAAGTCAACTTCATCACCGTTGCTTTTTTTTTTTTTTTCATGGACCAAGTGCTGTGGAAGACCTCATTTGAAATTTTAAAATGTGAATGTTGCACTAGCCAAATACTATGTGCTGTTTTTCTAGACCCTACAATTTTAGTTACCCCCTTCTTTCAAGGACACTTATTTTAAGTAAAATGGAAAAAGCCAACTTCATCACGTTTTTTTTTTTCATGGACCAGGTGTTGTAGAAGACCTCATTTTAGTCACCCCCTTCTTTCAAGGACACTTATTTTAAGTAAAATGGAAAAAGCCAACTTCATCACCGTTTTTTTTTTCATGGACCAAGTGTTGTAGAAGACCTCATTTGAAATTTTAAAATGTGAATGTTGCACTAGCCAAATACTAGGAGCTGTTTTTCTAGACCCTCCAATTTTAGATACCCCTTAATTAATTTTAAGATATGCTACGTCCACAACACTTTCATAAAACTTTCACAATAAATTTTAAGTGATAAATTATTATTGGGTTGTGCTTAAAACTACCACTGAAATTATTTTTTTACCTATTAGTAACAGCTAATAACAACTTATTACTTATGATTTATTGTAAAAGTATTGTGAAAATGTTGTGGAAATAACATGTCTCAATATTAGACTGAACAAAATTAAAGAAGAATTTATGTAATTAGCCAATTAATTAACCAAAGCATCCAACAATAGCATGAATAAACATAAGTGTTATCACATGTGTACATTAGGATTCAGATTAGGATTAATGCCATTCATCCACATGTTCATGCATTGATGTTATAGGTGTTGTGTTGTTGAGAGGTAAGTAAAGAGTAAGTCATGCATTAGCAATGTTCATGCATTTGTGTTAGGGTTTTTAGATGCATGATTAGGATTTATAATGTGTTAACATATTGTTTTTTATATGCTTTTTTTTGACAACATGCTTGCCGCCATGTTTAAGTTACTACTTTGTTTTGGATGTGTGATGAGGTTTTCATATGTTAGATGAGTATTAGGGTTTCTTCAACATGTTTGGCTCTCTTTTATTTGGATAGATGGATAAGTATGTGTTTAGGATTAAAGATGTCATATTGTTTGTTAGATGCATGTTAATGTGCGTGTGAGTCTAGAATACAAGTATTTAAATAGTTTTTAATGGGGTTAAAATATAGGATACAATGATGGGAGACCAACCTTATAGTTGGGCAATCTTGGGAGCCTAACACACTCCCAAGAGCATACCCAAACTCCGAACCCAAACTCTGGTAGTAAGATCAAAGGTCCTTCCTCAAAAGTACACTATATTCATGGTTCCTAGACCATATAACTAGGTGGCGACTCCCCCATATCCCTTTCCTTGGTGCCCACAGTGGGGACTTTGCTAGAGATTGTGAGTTTAATTCCTATGTGTCCTATGTCTTAGCTTTAATAAAATTGTTTCAATACTTTTTTTGTACACACATCACTTGCTCTCTTTTGTCCCTTAACCTTGGTTGGTGATGAGTGGGAAGATGGAAGGCTCCATTCGAGCCCAAATTTTTTGAAGTTCATCCCACCAACTCACAATCAATGTCATTGCCTATAATGGGCCTTGAGTATGTTAAAATTTTGCTACTAATCCACTATGGGGTCCACTTAGTTGTGAGTGACCTATTTATCTATCCCTTTACCCTTGGGGAGCCTACCTACACTAGAGAGATCGTAGATCCTACCATGAAAGGTACCTTTATATATCTTTTATTTGTTCAATCATATATCATGTGTTCACCTAATCCTGACGGACAAATAAAGGTATAAAAATGGAAGCGATGACCCTAAAGTTATGGTATACCGTAAGATGTTGTGGGACAAAAGAAAAGAAGTTCTCACATATAAGAGGCTTGTCCCTAAATACAAAGGCATATTTTAACTTGAAAGGTTCATAAGACCATAACTTAATTGCTATTATAGGCCCAAGTGGAAAAAGTCCTTTTGAAAAAGATGACTTTGGGCCTAAGATAACAAGTATGCTATGGACTTAGCATCCAATATCCTTTAAAACCAAAATGAAACTTCCTAATCTTAGGTCTCTTTGTTGTTTTCCTAGGCCCAAAATGATGAGAATTTCATAGACTTTGATAGGAAGGCCACAAAATATTCTAGCTAGAGGGCTATTTCGGAAAAAAAAAATTGATGAAATAATGAATAAAAAAGAAAAGCCTAAAGGTGATGAATACATTGTAGGTCCAAGTTTGAGACAAAGGATGGAAAATTCCTATATACATTCTAATGAAGGCCCACGAGAGTAAGATAAGAGCTTTAATGTAAATGGACCAAAGCCCAATGAAGCAAGGGGTAAGGATCCATGAGAGGAAAGAGAGTGATGTTGTAATTGGGCCTCCAATAAATGGACTTGAGAATTTTCCAAAAACATCTAAAGAGTAAAATGAACCTTTTTGGTACATGAACTTAATGAAAATATAGCTTCTTTTTAGGGATCATTGCACCACTCAAGTCAAGAAAACACGTCCCTACTTCCATTTGACTTTGAAAGAAAGGAAGGAGCTTGATCAAGATAGAAGATACATACCAAGAAGAAGAAAACCCCAAGAGACAATGGCTACCTCCACTGATGACACAAAGGATCCTTAAAGCTTTGGACGAATATGGAGAAGCTCTCAATAAATCCACACATGAGGAAATCCATGATGATAAGGAGGAAGATGAAGAATGGGTTGAAAAAGATAAAGTGGAGTATGAAAAAAACAAGCAATTTGAGGAGCTCACTGTAGAAACCATAGCTATGAGGGAAAAGATGGAGAAGATGCAACTTGCCTTACGTAAGGCACAAGGAATGGATGACTACCTTTATAACATAAGGGGAGTAGGCTCAGGAGGTGCATCAAGGTGGTACTATAGTCTTGATCCAAGCAAAACTAAGGCATGGAATGAGCTAATGGAGTTGTCTGTGGACCAATTCAGCTTCAACACCATGATTGATGTAACTCTAAGGGATTTAGAGACTACCAAGTAAGGCATAGGGGAGACATTTTCTAAATACATGACTAGATGGAAGAATAAGGCATCTAGAATGGTCAATAATCCAAAAGAGAGGGACCGAATCAACATGATTATCAATAACTAGCTTCCGGTTTATAATAGTAGGCTTTTGTCGTCACCTATTAGTTCATTTGGAGAATTATGTAATTGTGGGACAAGAATTGAAGATGCTTTCAACAATGGACAATTGTAGAAAGGAGAAAGCAAGCCTCCAACTAAGAAGATATATGGAGGAGGGACCAACACTAAAACACCCAATCCCGTAAATGTAAGCGCCATTATACCCCAACCAACACTAGCCTACCTAAAGAAAACTCGTCGAGAATTCTCCGACTTAGGAATGACCCTCACCTAAGCATATGAAAACCTATCCTCAAAAGGATTCATCAAGCCTTTAGACCCCACACCCATGCCTAATCCCATACCTCCCTCTTGGAACCTCAAAGAATATTGCCATTACCACAAAAAATCTGGCCATAAAACCGACAATTACTTCTGCCTCAAACACGAGATACAAGACCTCATAGACAATGGAACCCTTCCAAATCCGAACATCATCAACAAACCTAACATTAGAAAAAACCCTTTTCCTGATTACCACAAGGCTCCCCTTTTGTATCAAAATTGGGTGAAAATAGATGAAATTGAATAAGATTGCTCGAAGTTGATAGAGACCACAAATGTCAATACCGTAAAAGTTCAAGGGATATGGGACAAAGAAAATGAGGCCTTGAAGGAGGTAGTAGCAATATGGGGAATACTTCGCAAAGGAGTGATAGAATTGAAGAAAAGAGTTTTTGAGGACAATGTAGCAAATATCACTAGGAGTGGGAAGCATTACAAGCCATTCTTTTTGGAAAATGATCATCTTGGTAGGAATTTAGGGGAAGGTTCCAAGCCCACGAAACCAAGGGGAAAAGAAGACAAAGAAGAAGAGGACAGGTTTTTAATACAATTGAAGAAGACCCAAGCTCATGTGCCCGTGTGAGGCTTGCTCATGGCCTCTCAAAAGCACTCTAAGGCTCTCTTGGACGCTTTGAATAGAAAAGAAGTACCTATAGAAACTATGCCACAAGAAGTTTTGGGGTTAAAGGTCCCTCAAGCCCTCTCCTTGCTTTTTCTGATAAAGATCTCCCTTTAGAAGGAGTTACTCACACTAGGCCCTTGCAAATCACCATTGAATACATGGGTGCCAAAGTCCTAATGGTCCTTATTGACAATGGATCCGCCTTGAATGTTTGTCCTTTTAGGACTGCCCTCATTGTTGGCTTAAACATTGAAACCATCATTTCTTCTCCCTTGACTATAAAGGCATATGATAACACTTCAAGAAAGGTTATGGGTACTTTCAAGGCCCCTTGTAAGATTTGGCCAATTGAAACCATTGCGAAATTTCATGTCATGGACATCTCCCCAAATTACAACCTTCTCTTGGGAAGGGCTTAGCTTCACCCTAATGGGGCAATCCCTTCCTTACTATACCAAAAGATGAAGATCCAATGGAATGAAGGATTGCCATAGTGCTTGGAGATGGTGAGATCCTAGTGCCGGTTTGTGGACTCAAGGAAGAAGGGAGTGAGCTTCAAATGAATGGCTTTGAGTTCCTGAATATGTCCAACTATGGATTGAAGAATGAAAAGAATGCTACTAATTTGTTCCCATATTGTGGCCATGAGGTGATTGTAATGATGAAGAAGATAGGATACATGTCTGGTATGTGCCTTAGAAATGAAGGAAAATGGGTAGTTGAATTCCCTAATATCAAGACTCAAGTGACTAAGGAAGGTCCAGGATTCCTTGAAGGCTGCAATGGAATCAAGAAAAACTATGACACTCTCAATGGGAATTTCATGAAATAAGGAAGGGACTTCCTTTATTGTGGCTTCCCCGAGCCTTGGGTAGGTAAGGATGGAGCGGTGTATCTGGGTTGGGAAATGTTCTATAATGAAAAACTCACTTTTACGGATAAGCCTACCATGGTGATTAAAGAAGTGCAAGAAGAGGTCGATTGGGTGAACTACATGGATGCTGAAGAAATGAAGACCATGATAAAGATGATTGGGGACGTGTTCACCACTGATGACAAGCTAAGCGATCCTTCAGAGTTCATCATGTGTATCATAGGGCCTATTAATAATTGGACTTGGGTTGGGTTCTCTAAGAACATGGGGAAAAAGTTTTGTAATGCAAGTCCCAATGTACTTTTCAATATTTTCAATAAGATGAATTCTGATTTGGCTTACTTTTATGTGTCTCATGACATTGAAATTCTGCACTTAAATGATTCAAATGAATTTGAAAATAAAACTAATAAACAATTGGAAAGGAAAATTGAACCTATGGAGCCAACTCTTGGAACTATTAATTTGAGAAATGATGAAAATCCAAGCTTAATTAGAATTGGCTTAACTTTGATTGAAAAAGAAAAGAAAGATTTTCAAGAACTCCTCATGGAGTTTCAAGAGATATTTGCATAGTCCTATGAAAATATGCCTAGAATTGAGCTTGAGATAGCTCAACATCACATTGAGACCCATAACCGTATGGTGCCTGTCAATCAAAAATTGAGAAGAATGAGGACCGAGTGTCTTTTAAAGATCAAAGAAGAAGTCACTAAGCAATTAAAGGTAGGGTTCATCAACCCCGTAAATCAAGCCGAATGGATAGCTAATGTCGTGCCCGTACCTAAGAAGGATGGAAAGGTGAGGATGTTTGTGGATTTTAAAGACTTGAATTCGGCATCCCATAAGGATGACTCTTCTTTCCCCCATATTGATGTCTTAGTAGATAACACGGCAGGAAGAGCCTTGATGTCCTTCATGGATGGTTCTTTGGAATACAACCAAATCAAGATAGCTCCTAAAGATATGACCAAAACCACTTTCACTACCAAATGGGGGAATCTATTGCTACACAATAATGCCGTTTGGCCTCAAGAATGCTCGGGAAACTTATCAAAGGATGGCTACGACCTTGTTACGTGATATGATACATAATGAGGTAAAGGTGTATGTCGATGACATTATAGTGAAATAGAGGAAGCCACACAACAAACTTGAGGAAGTTTTTTGAGAGGATTAAAGAATATAGATTGAGATTGAACCCACTAAAGTACACCTTTGGAGAAACCACTGGAAATTGCTAGGATTCCTAGTAAGTGATAGAGGGGTAGAAGTTGATTCATCCAAGATCAAAGCCATATTGGAGATGCCTCCACCAAAAAGTGAGATTGAGATTAGGGATTTGTTAGGTCGACTACAATACATTAGTAGATTCATTGTCAAGCTCACTTCCACTTGTGAGCCCATCTTCAAACTCCTAAGCAAGAATATCTCCTCCACCCTCCTACCACACATATGGAACGATGAGTGCCAAAAAGCCTTTAAACTTATCAAGGAATATCTTCTCCACCCATTTATCCTAGTGCCACCGTAACATGGGAAACCCTTACTCCTATATATCTCTATTATAGGAGATACGATTGGAAGTATGCTTGCACAAGGAGATGATGAGAAGGATAAAAGGGTCATATCTACTTGAGCAAAAGATTCTATGATTACGAGACTAGGTACACTCCCATTGATAAGTCATGCTTCGCACTTGTTTGGGACGTACATAAATTGAGACACATCATTTTACCCTTCCAAATATGGGTGGTGGCGAGAATGGACCCATTGAAGTACCTTTTTGAGAAGCCCGCCTTGAGTGGATGGTTGTCAGGATGGTTGATTTTGCTAGTAGAATTTGACTTGAAGTATGTGGCTGGGAAAGCTATCAAGGGAAGCGTCGTATCAGATTTTTGAGCCAAGAACCCTATGGAGGGGGGAAGATGGCAAAGAGGATTTTCCAGATGAAGATATTTTGGATGTTGAGGTAGGGACATGGAAGATGTACTTTGATGGAGCCGAAAATCAATACGGAAATGGGATAGGAATACTCTTGATCACTCCCGAGGGATATCACATACCTTTGGCAATCAAATCGAACTTTAAAGAAACTAACAACATGGCTGAATATGAAGCTTGCATTGCCGGAGTGGAAGTTCTTTGAGAATTAGGGGTAAAAAAAGCCAAAGTCTTTAGGGATTCAACTTTGTTTATGGTCCAAGTGCAAAAATTGTGGAAAGTGAAGGAAGAACACTTGAAGCCTTATCAACAATAATTAGAGGACTTGACCAAGACCTTTGACAAGATTGAATATACAATCATCCCTAGGGCTCAAAATCAATTTGCGGATGCCTTGGCTACTTTAGCCTCCATGATTGAAATACTCGAGGGAGTATAGACACAACCCTTAGAGATTGAACAGAGTTATGAAAAAGTGCACTAAAGGAAGACTGAAGCAATAGCAATGGCCATAGAGGATGAGAAACTTCTGTCTTATTATGACATCATGAACTTTTTGGAAATAGGGGCTTATCCGGATGATGCCGATAAGAGAGAGCATCATTCCATTAGTATGATGGCAACCCAACTTATCCTATGTAGAGGACAACTCTATGGAAGGTCCTATAATGGTGTACACCTTCGTTGTTTGAAGAAGGAAGAAGTCGAGAGGGTAATGGACGAAGTTCATCAAGGAATTTGTAGCCCTCATATAAATGGAAGAATGTTAGCCAAGAAAATTACAAGAATGGGGTACTATTGGAATATGATGGAGACTGATTGTGTGAACTATGTGAAGAGCTGTGATGATTGCCAGACACACACCAACTTGAACCATGTTCTACCAAGTGAGTGTTAGGATATGTGCCCTTAAATCCTATTGTATGATGCTATGTATGACATTATGTGTGACTTAATGTTGTGTTTAATAAAGTTGTTTATTTTTATCTAAAATAATGGTAACATGAATAGTTGGACATTATCATATAGTCCATGAGATGTATAGTATATAATTTATGTAATTTAGTCATAGAAGATATAAATCACAAGTTCTTTGTAAACTCAAAATTTATAGTTCGTAGTCGGTGATGAAATTTGGTATTTCATCTGCGAAGACTATAACATATCAACTAAGATGATTTGTCTTGATCATGGAAGTGGTGACTTCTAGTTGATATGTTGATATGTTTTAAGAGTTAAGACATATTGAACTAGACCGCTGTGAGATTTATTATTCTCCTAACGACTGTCAAATAAATAATAAATCTCACGACTTCTATTTGCATGAACTCTTAATCCTGAGAGAATAATGGATTTGATCATGAGGTGTAGGTTACTTTGATATATCAGGAGTGAGATCTAAAGTAACGATCAAAATATCAGTATGTTGGGCAACCACATTTAGTGTTGATGGAACATATATTCTCAAGATGGAATTCATAGTCTCTTGATGGAGATATAAAATATTCCCTTGAGATAAGTTTAATGGGTTCAGTTATTCAGAGAGTTAAGCCTAACCACTTTAGTAAGAAATTACTAAAGTATATATTTATAAAATTGGATTTCATAAATATATGATGAATAACTTTAAAGGATTAAACCGGGTACTCAATGATAAGATGTAGTAATTTATAAAGTGGCAGTCTACATTCATGACTTTGTGTTACTACGAATATTTTATGAAGGGGTTGCGTGTATAATAAAGTCTTGGGATATAATTTATTAATAAGACCTAGAGTGCAATTATATTTATATAATGGTATTAAATATAATTAATGGTAACTTTGGACTTGTCAAGAGTTGATGGAAAAGCCCAAGGCCCATTGGAGCTAGTGTTTTATTGGTCCCTTTTGGTCCCATTCCAAGCCACACACTAAAGCCCAATTGGAAAGGCCCAATAGGCCGGCCCAATTAGATAATCAGTTAGTTATAAAGGGAGAAACATACAGAATTTTTGGTGTGATTTTTGAAGAAAAGAATTATAAAGAAAAAGAAAGAGTGTGAGACACACTTTCATTCTCCCTTTGGAAACTGATTGAGAGACCACACATCTTGGGCGTAAAGTGGAATTGAAGTGAAGATTAAAAGTTTTCCCAAATGCTTCTAATCTTTGTTTTGAATTTCTCCATACTAAGGTACGCTATCTTGTTCTTAAATTCTGAAATTTACGGAGTGCATGTTGTCAATCATGAATGAAATAAATCCTTGTTTGTTGCTTCCGCTGTGTGTTTTGTATGAGATACAAAGCCAGATTTTATCCAACAATTGGTATCAGAGCCAGATTTTGATATCATGATTGTATAATGTGTGATTGAATTTTGGAATTTAAGAAAACCGTTATCTTTGGGTTTCATTTTTCTGCATCAAGTTATGGTGTTGTGTCATATTTTTTTTAATTTCCATGAAACCCGTATGTATATATTGCAAGTGAGATTGGTTGTACCGTAACTGATTAATGCCAAGGATACGGTTATTGAATTCAATAACTGTATGTGCGTTATCTTTGTTGATGCACTGCATGGTGAAGTTCATTGCATGGCTTGGAGTACGGCTTGGCCATTTTATAATCTTGCATATATTAAAGCCTTGGTTGATACGGATTGGTGCTTGGATTCTTTTGCACCACATGGCATGACATACACCAAATAATTGTCTTGGTTTTGGAAAAGTTGAATCCGTACTTGAGGGATTTCAACCATCCAAAAGTATTATATATTATAAGACAATTGTTAGGTAATTGTAAAGATGGACGTTGACTTGATGTCCTTGGTTTTCACTATCTGGAGATTATATATGTAATATATAATATACGGATTATATATATATATATATATATATATATATATATAATATAATTTTATAACGTAATATATATATATATATATAATATAATATAGATTTATATTACGTTATATATATTTATATATATTAATGCTAGGATAATGAAATTTATTTCTAATGAGATTAGAATTATGTTTTTCACGTATCTGGCATTATTATTATTCTTGACATTAAAAACCTTTGTTTTAAAATTTCTAGTGAGAGAGAGATACAAGGGTTGGATCTCATGGCCTCCATTATCGGTTCATAGTAGTGTGGGTAAACACCTCGTCTTGGCGTATATGCCTCGCGATCCCAAAGGAGGGTGTTTACTTCATAGTACTACAAGAATGAACTTACTCGTTTAAAGTAGTGTGGACAAATACCTCGTCTTGGCGTATATGCCTCGCGATCCCAAAGGAGGGTGTTTTGTTCCATGGAACTACAAGTTTAAACACTATAAAAGGGAGATGAAATGTGGCTACACATGACTCTAGATAATGGTGTACACTAGACTAAGTGTAATGTTAACCTCCCAAATGAGCTATGTCATTATTACTTAGAGGCTGAAGGTAATACGGCATATTATTAGTGTTTGATAAGAGTTATCATGATAGCATTAATAATGAGAATAGTTCTCAACCAATTAATGTGTTTATAATAAACTTGCTACCAAGGAATTATAGACATGGATTGGGTTGTCGTTGCATATATTATTTTATGGTTTTATTAAGGTTCCATATTGTATGCTTATATGCTAAATTGATAATGTCCAGTTTACTTATTGTATTCATGTTTATTATTTTCAGATTTAAATCATGGCATCATTTAGCGCACTTGTTACTATTCTTAATCAAAACAAACTGACTGGATCCAACTATATTGACTGGAAAAGGAATTTGGACATTGTTCTTACTGCTGAAGAACACAAATATGTATTTACTCAACCATGTCCTAGCTTTCCTTCATTAGATGCTCCTCTTCAGGAAAAACAACGATATGATCGTTGGCAGAAATCTAATGAGATGGCCAAGTGCTACATCCTAGCATCTATCTCAAATGTTCTACAGCATCAAATGCAGGATGTAGAACTTGCTTCGGACATAATGCTTAGTCTGAAGGAAATGTTTCGTGAGCAAGGCCGGTCTGCAAGGCAAGAAATCATGAGGCAAATTTATAATACCAAAATGGCTGCAGGAAGTTCAGTAAAGGAGCATTGTCTTAGGATGATTGCTAATCTGAACATATTAGAAGTTTTGGGTGCCGACATTGATGGAGAATCCCAAGTGGATATGATACTCCAGTCACTACCAGAATCATTCAAGGAATTCAGACTTAATTATAATATGAACAAAAAGATTTACTCTTTGTCTGAATTAATGAATGAGTTAGTGGCGGCGGAAGGCATCCTTGGTACTTCTAGTGTTGAAGCCAATGTGGGTGAAACTTCTACTTCTCAACCTAAGTCGAAAGGCAAGGGTAAGAAGAAGAAGAAGGACTTCACTAAGAAAATTGGTAAACAAATTGCTTTAGGGGTTGCCGACAAAGGAAAGAAAAGCAAAGGAAAGTGTTTCCACCGTGATGAGAAAGGACATTGGAAGAGGAATTGTCCAATATTCAAGGCTGCCAAGAATAAGGGTATGAAAAGTTCCTTTTTTCTTGAAATATGTTTAGTACAGAATCCAACAGATTCCTGATGTGTGGATTCAGGTTGTACTAATCATATCTGCAATTCTTTGCAGGGGTTCCAGGAGACCAGAAAGTTGAATGAGGGAGAACTATTTCTTACTTTGGCTGATGGGAGCAAGATTCTGGTTGTAGCTGTTGAAGTGTATGATTTATGTTTTAAGTCTAGAGTGTTAATATTAGAAGATTGTTTGTATGTACCTAATGTTCGTAGAAATTTGATTTCTACAACTTACTTAGGTAAACATGGATATTGTGTTATCCTGAAAGACAATGTTGTAATAAAGAAAGATAAAATATTCATCTGTTCTAGCAATATTGTGGATGGTCTTTATATTTTAACTCCTGACATGCATGAATTATACAATTCTAAAATAGATAGTAGCTCTCATGTAAAATCATTAAAGAGAAAGTTTCCTTCTACTAGTGATGCATATCTATGGCACTTGCGTTTGGGTCATATTAATTCAAATAGGATTCAAAGACTAATTAAAGATGGACTTTTACAGCCCATGGACTTTGATGGATTTCCAATTTGCGAATCTTGTTTGGAAGGTAAAATGACCAAATGACCTTTTAATACAAAAGGTAGAAGAGCCCAAGAGTTGCTTGAATTAGTTCATACAGATGTATGTGGTCCTATGTCAACCCAAGCAAAAGGAGGTTATGAGTACTTCATCACGTTCACAGATGATTACTCAAGATATGGTTATGTGTATCTAATGAGACAAAAGTCCGAAGCCTTTGACAAGTTCAAAGAGTTTAGGGCTGAAGTTGAAAATCAATTGGGTAAACGCATAAAGGCCATTCGATCTGATCGAGGTGGCAAATACCTTCTTGGGGATTTCAAGGATTACCTAATTTAGAATGGGATTGTATCCCAATTGACTGCACCTGGAACTCCCCAACAAAATGGTGTAGCAGAAAGAAGGAATAGGACTCTTTTGGAAATGGTTAGGTCCATGATGAGTTACTCAACTTTACCAGTTTCTTTTTGGGGATATGCACTACAAACAACTATGCATGTTTTGAATTTAGTTCCATCAAAATTTGTTCCCAACACACCTAAGGAATTGTGGAGTGGGCACAAGCCTAGTATGAAATATCTCCACATTTGGGGATGTCTAGCACATGTGTTGAAAGGGAAGTCTGATAAGTTGGAAACTAAAACTGAAGTATGCATGTTTTTAGGGTATTCAAAAGAAACTAAGAGTTATTTATTCTATAATCATAAGAATAACAAAGTGTTTGTTAGCACCCATGCCAAATTTTTGGAAGATGATTATGTGAGTAATTTTAATCCTAGAAGTAGAGTTGTCTTGGCTGAAATGAATGAACCTGTAGTTGACCAACCAATGGATGAAACTAAGGATGATGTGGCTGTATTAGATGCACCACAAGATATTACTCATGAGATGTCTAGTACACAGGTGCCTCGTCGTGTGGGAGAATTGTTCGGCCTCCTATAAGATTTATAGGTTTGGGAGAAACCTATGAAGCTATCTCAGAAGAGGCTGAATCGGATCCTTACACTTATGATGAAGCCATGAATGATATAGATGCACGTCATTGGATCCAAGCTATAAAATCTAAATTGGATTCTATGTATTCCAATCATGTATGAGATCTTGTAAAGGTGCCTAACAGCATTAAACCTGTTGGTTGCAAATAGGTTTACAAGAGGAAGAGAGAAATAGATGGAAAGGTTGAAACTTTTAAAACAAGACTAGTGGCGAAAGGGTACACACAAAAAGAAGGCATTGATTATAATGAAACTTTTTCGCTAGTAGCCATGCTTAAGTCTATTAGAATTCTCTTATCTATTGCTGCTCATTATGATTATAAGATTTGGCAAATGGATGTCAAGACTGCATTTCTTAATGGCAATCTTGAAGAAGAAATATACATGATGCAACCAGAAGGATTCATAGCAAAGAACCAAGAGCATATGGTATGCAAGTTGAATAGGTCCATTTATGGACTTAAACAAGCATCTAGGTCATGGAACATCAGATTTGATCAAGCAATCAAGTCATTTAGTTTTGAACAAAATCTTGATGAACCATGTGTATACAAGAGACATCGAGACAGAGAAGTAATGTTCCTAATGCTTTATGTTGATGATATTCTACTCATTGGGAATGATGTAGGGGTAATGTCATCGGTTAAAGTTTGGTTGTCTAGCCAATTTGATATGAAGGACTTGGGTGAGGCTAACTTTATTCTACGGATCAAGCTTTGGCGAGATCGTAAGAATAAGATGTTAGGCTTATCACAAGCTGGATATATAGATAAGGTTCTAGAACGGTTTAGCATGCAAAACTCCAAGAAAGGATTTCTTCCTTTTAGACATGGAGTTCCTCTGTTTGATGAACAAAGGCCTAAGACTCAAGAGGAAGAAAATATGATGAGACAAGTTCCTTATGCTTCGGCAGTGGGAAGTTTCATGTATGTCATGCTTTGTACTAGACCAAATATTTGTTATTCAGTTGGCATGGTCAGCCGATATCAATCAAATCCAAGACCAAAACATTGGCAAGCTGTAAAGCACATTCTCAAGTATCTTAGGAGAACGAGAGATTATATGCTTGTTTACCATTGTGAGGATTTGATTCCCATTGGCTACACAGATTCAGATTTTCAATCGGATCTAAATTTCAGAAAATCCACTTCAGGATGTGTTTTCACCTTAGGAGGTGGAGCTATAAGTTTGAGGAGTGTTAAGCAATCTTGCATTGCAGACTCCACCATGGAAGCCGAGTACGTTGCTGCTTGTGAAGCGGCAAAGGAGGCTGTTTGGCTCAAGAAATTCCTTTCTGATCTTGGTGTTGTAAGAATGGAGCAAGTTCCCATCACATTGTTTTGTGATAATAGTGGAGTGGTTGCACAATCCAAAAATCCAAGGAATCATAAGAAAGGAAAGCACATTGAGAGGAAGTACCATATTATTCGAGACATTATTGCTCGTGGAGATGTTGTGGTGGCAAAGATTGAAAGTGCAAATAATCTAGCAGATCCTTTTACCAAAACCTTGCCTCAAAGGACTTTCGAGTCACATTTGGAGGGAATGGGAGTTAGATTAGTGCACAATAGTCTTTAGGGCAAGTGGGAGATTATTAGGATATGTGCCCTTAAATCCTATTGTATGATGCTATGTCTGACATTATGTGTGACTTAATGTTGTGTTTAATAAAGTTGTTTATTTTTATCTAAAATAAGGGTAACATGAATAGTTGGACATTATCATATAGTCCATGAGATGCATAGTATGTGATTTATGTAATTTAGTCACAGAAGATATAAATCACAAGTTCTTTGTAAACTCAAAATTTATAGTTCGTAGTCGGTGATGAAATTGGGCATTTCATCTGCGAAGACTATAACGTATCAACTAAGATGATTTGTCTTGATCATGGAAGTAGTGACTTCTAGTTGATATGTTGATATGTTTTAAGAGTTAAGACATATTGAACTGGACCGCTGTGAGATTTATTATTCTCCTAACGACTGTCAAATAAATAATAAATCTCACGACTTTTATTTGCATGAACTCTTAATCCTGAGAGAATAATAGACTTGATCATGAGGTGTAGGTTGCTTTGATATATCAAGAGTGAGATCTAAAGTAACGGTCAAAACCTCAGTATGTTGGGCAACCACATTTAGTGTTGATGGAACATATATTCTCAAGATGGAATTCATAGTCTCTTGATGGGGATATAAAATATTCCCTTGAGATAAGTTTAATGGGTTCAGTTATTCAGAGAGTTAGGCCTAACCACTTTGGTAAGAAATTACTAAAGTATATATTTATGAAATTGGATTTTATAAATATATGATGAATAACTTTAAAGGATTAAACCGGGTACTCAGTGATAAGATGTAGTAATTTACAAAGTGGCAGTCTACATTCATGACTTTGTGTTACTACAAATATTTTATGAAGGGGTTGCGTGTATAATAAAGTCTTGTGATATAATTTATTAATAAGACCTAGAGTGCAATTATATTTATATAGTGGTATTAAATATAATTAATGGTAACTTTAGACTTGTCAAGAGTTGACGGAAAAGCCCAAGGCCCATTGGTGCTAGTGTTTTATTGGTCCCTTTTGGTCCCATTCCAAGCCACACACTAAAGCCCAATTGGAAAGGCCCAATAGGCCGGCCCAATTAGATAATCAGTTAGTTATAAAGGGAGAAACATACAGAATTTTTGGTGTGATTTTTGAAGAAAAGAATTATAAAGAAAAAGAAAGAGTGTGAGACACACTTTCATTCTCCCTTTGGACACTGATTGAGAGACCACACATCTTGGGCGTAAAATGGAATTGAAGTGAAGATTAAAAGTTTTCCCAAGTGCTTCTAATCTTTGTTTTGAATTTCTCCACACCAAGGTACGCTATCTTGTTCTTAAATTCTGAAATTTACGGAGTGCATGTTGTCAATCATGAATGAAATAGATACTTGTTTGCTGCTTCCGCTGTGAGTTTTGTATCAGATACAAAACCAGATTTTATCCAACAGTGAGTTGTATAGCATGACCTCTCCATGGCCATTCTCGGTTTAAGGCATAGATGTGATTGGAAGAATAGCTCCTAAGGCTTCAAACAGGCATAAGTACATTTTAGTGGTAATTGATTACTTCACTAACTGGATGGAAGCAGCCTCCTATTCCATGTTGAAGGCTAAGCTTGTGGCTCGGTTCTTAGAGAACAAGATCATATGTCGGTTTGGAGTGCCACAAGAGATCATTTCCGATAATGGTTCCCACTTTGAAGGTGAAGTCTGAAGAGTAATGGAAGAATATAGCATTGAACATCACAAGTCTTCTCCATATCGACCACAAGCTAATGGGGCCATAAAAGCAGCCAATAAAAATGTGAAGAATATCCTAGCCAAAATGGTAGTGACATACAAAAATTGGGCTGAGAAGCTTCCATTTGCCTTATGGGGTTATAGGACTTCTATCCGTGCATTGACTGGGGTAACACATTACCCCTTGGTCTATGGTAGTGAGGTGGTACTTCCTATTGAGGTGGAGATATAATCTTTGAGGGTGTTGGTGGAAGCTAAGGTCCTAGAAGATATTGGGCTAAGGAGAGATATGAAAATTTGGCTTTGATAGATAAGAAGAGGGCTAGGGCACAATACCATGTACAAGGGTACCAAAAAAGGATTACTAGAGCATTCAACAAAAAAGTGAAACCAAGAAACCTTAAAGAAGGGGACTTGGTCCTAAAGGTGCTTAGAGATGAGACTTTTGATCCAAGGGGAAAAATGAAGCCTAGGTGGTCTGAGCCTTTTATCATTAAGAAGATCATGTCTGGAAGTGCTACAAGAATCGTAAATTTGGATGGGGAAGAGATGCTTCACCCCATTAACATGGATAGACTCCGAAGATACCATATTTAAAAGGGGAAAAAAATAAAGCTTGCTAGCTTGAAAACCTAAAAGGGCGGCCTAGGCAAAAATTAAGGCAACAGAACCCCACTAGATTGAAAAATCAAAAGGGTAGTCTAGGCAAAAGTTAGGGGAAAAGACCATGGACACGGTGAAAATTCCACAAAGTACATCATGGGCAAAAATTACATGGCAAAGTAAAAGGAAAAGAAGAGAAAAAAAATGAATAAATGAGAAAAGATAATAAAAAGGGAAAATTCTTTCATTGCTCAAATTAAAAGATGATAAGTATGTTTTCCTAGGGCATTTGGAGCATTCTAATCCTTTATTAACTTCAAAAACAAAAACATGAGAATTATGATCCTAAAGGAGCAGTCCACCTAGGCAGTGGTGGTGATGATGATGATGATGATTGTGGAGAGAAGGAGGGCTCGAAGGTGACTCCTGGCTACCAACCAAGGAAGAGGCATCACCTTTAATTACCTGCAGTTACAACATATGTACAACAGACAACATATAGCTTTTTCTTTTTTTGCTTTTAATTTTTTTCTTTGTTCCCTTTAGCAAACATTTGGGTTTGGTTTGAGACAAAGGATTGTATTAAGAACATCTTTTACATTTGTGCTTTTGATTGGAACTTAACGCTTAATTTACAAGACAATGATAAATTTTAAGTTTCTATACAACTTTGCCTCTTTGATGCTTGGAATATGTCTTGAATGATTCTTTAGGTCACAAGAACTCTAGAAATGTTTAGGAGTGGAAAAATTCTTCTCAAAATAGAGGAACATGGGCTTTTGCCATGCATAATGCGTACATGGAGATAAGCCTGCATACGCAGCTTTGACTTTGCATGCGCAGGGTTGATTCTACCTATGTGGGCTGTGAATAAAAAATTAAAAAAAAAAAAAAAAAAAAAAAAAAAAAAAAAAAAAACCTAGCCAACTTACTTAGGTATAAAAGTAGCCATTCGGGTCCAAAACCCTCACCAACGTATTTTCAACCCAGAGAACACTTTTTTGAGGTCCCCCAATGGCAAAAAACTCACCTCTTGATGTCTCCACTTGGATTAGGAAGCTAGGTCTTAATTTCAAGGATTCTATTGCTTCCTATGGCATTTATTACATCTTCCCTTATCATCCCTTATCATCAAATTAGGGTGGATGAGCCACTTCTTCGTGCTACTACCAACTATTGGGTTCCTTCTTGGCATGTTTTCCGCTTCAATGGAATAGAACAATGCCCCAATTTTAAGGAATTCACTGCTATCATGGGTGAACAAGAAATTAATGATCTCATCTTTTCTACCATGGGTGAGGATCTTCCTTCCTTGCTGCGAGTTGTGTTGGGAGTCCTTGAAACCACAGCTAATAGGTGGTGTGTTTTTGGCAAACTCAACCTTAGGTTGGTCTTTGATTATTTTTCTGGTTCGGGGATTATACTACCTTTGTGCCTTTTGCTTATGTGCTATTGCAAGGTATTTCTTAGTTCAACAGTCATATTGTGTGGACCTTTGGATGTGTATGGTGGCTTATAAGCTAAAAAAGGGAAATCTGGTGGGCTTCATCATGGCAGAAACTCTTAATGGTTTGGATACTTTTCAAAGGAGGGAAGCAAACTTCTTTGCAAGAAGTCCATTTCATCTTCGGTTATGATCCCTAACTTTTTCCTAGTTTCTCAACCCAGCGAGATCCCTCTAATTTTACAAGGATTGCCTTGCAATTTTCAACCCATCGAGGCACCTTATATCTTCTTTCATATTTATTACAAAACGTTTTTAGACTCCTTAAACATAAACAGATTAACCTAGTTATTTAGCCAAGTGATTAACTTAGGTAAATTATGCAGTTCTAGGTTAACACATATCAATCATATTATTGTAAAGTGTGAAAAATAAAGAACACAACAATATGATGACCCAGGAAAACCAAACCGGTAAAAAACTGAATCCACTATGAAAGAATTGAAGTTTGGACAATAATGACTTAGACCACTAACATCCTATTGCTACCTCGAGTAGAAAACTTACTACCATGACCACGTGACAACTCCGAGTCCACGGACTACCTCTTTCTTGGATTCCCAGCAAGCACAAGCACTCCCGCTTGTATATCTTTAAGCTCTTGAATCTACAACTGAATTGATCACCAAGCTCTTGACATCAATCTAGATCTTGATAACCCTAAGTGTATGTGAAGGCAAACACCTCTAGATCTCACAAAAGATTCACATACAGAGCATAAAGAGCATCAATAAAACGTGGCTAGGGTTTTTCCTTTTATACCTATGGCAAAACATAAAACTCTACACAGAAAACGGGCTTGGGCTGAGTTGGAAAAATCTGCAGAAAAACAATATGCACGACTTTTGATCAGTCGAGTCTAATACAATACATCATCATGGACATATAAACAAAGTATCTCCCCCTATCATGGACAACCCAAACACAATACATCAAGAGCAAAAAATGTAAATACAGAATGAAGCACCTAGATACAATCTAAAAACTCCATAGCTCCAAAACAACACAAATCTCCTTCTAACAACAAAAACTCCTCTCTACACCATATGCACTCCTCCTTTTTGTGACGAATTGTCAAATGGCACTCACTCATCATCAAAAGGAGGTGGCAGTCTAATACTCTCCAAATTCACTTGCAAAGCACGAAACTCATCAAGCATGTCCACCAATAGTTGACAATGAGCCGCTTGAGAGGTCATGACAGTCTCCAACATACGACGAATGTTGGAATAATCTGAAGTAGAAGGTGGAGGAACATCAGCAGCAGCAGCAGGATCAACAGATGCCTCAGCAGAAGTATCACCTGTGGAGGAGGGTGAAGGAGGAGGTACAACACCAGAAGACTCAACCCTTGGATGTTTAGAGCTTGCTCTCATCTGAGCAGCCCTCTGCCTAAGAAAGGTGGCACTTATAGGAGCGATAATATGAACAAGCTTAGACGTGGAAAACTCCTCTAAACCAAGATGTAAAAGAATCCGGTGAATAAAAACGGGGAAGAAAAAAGCATGAGCAATAGAACTACTCCTATAAACCTCGTTCAAAGAATGAATAAACAGGTGAGGAAAACTAATAGGAGCATCAGTAATAAGGGCATACAGAAGCACACATTGCTCAATACGGATGGTGTGCAGATGAGAGATAGGCCACAAAGAATAACAAGCAATCCTAAAGAAAAGATAGTGAACCTCAGTGAGCTCAACAGTAGTGATCTGAGAATTAGAACCCCACTGGATAGAAGACCTGGTGATGTAAGACATGATGTCGTCTAGAGAAGGAGACTCATCATAAGGGTAGACAGGATGCTGAACCACAGGTACCCCAAGAGCATTAGCCACTACCAAAGGAGCAATGATGTACTCTTCACCTCGTATCCAACGCTTAACTAAAGTGTTGGAATCATAGACGTGGATAGAGATGTTCGAATAGAACTCTCTAATCGGGATAGCCGAAGATGGATGGGAAATATCCAACAATGGAAACCAGCCCCTACGCTCAAAGTTACGTCTAATCTCGCCATCTAGCTCATCTAACAAAACTTGCCTCTCATCCCAAATGTTCCTCTTAAGGTTAATCGTCTCAAAAGTCTCTTAGTGTTTCTCACTCAAGAATCTATCACTCTTAAAGGACGGAGCAGAAGAGGAGGAGGGTTTCTTATTGGCTCTAGTCTTCCTAGGCATGGTGCTAAGGAAAGGACAAGACAAATAGAAAAGAACCAAAAATGAAACTAGAAAAACCAAGGGCAGACTGCAAGTTAGCACACAAAAAAATATAGAAAACAACAATCTATATAATGCATGAACAGTATAATCAAATGATGCATGCTCTAATGCAGTGAGAATAAGTTCAATTTAACTTCAAAATCACAAAATTGGCTTGAGCATAGAGTTTATATCAAAAACCCCAAAAATTTGAAAAACCACTTGTACAAATTTCAAGAAATTGACCAATTGATCATTAAACAAGATAGATAACACAATATAATGATGATATGAATCAATCCAAAAAGCCAATTCCATCAAATTAAACCCAATTGAACAAAATCCCCATTTCGGGTAGTTTCAAGCCCTAAAATTTCCAAATTTTCCCAATTCAACAAATTGATCAACTGTGAAAGAAAATGCTTAAATCGTCAAAATCCCCAAATTTAAATAGGTTCAAAATTATCCCCAAAATGCATGAAAAAATGCATGAAACTTGAAAATAAATGAAAAATGAAGGGTATAAAGGTCTTATCGACCTTAGAGGACAAAAACCTTGCAAAAGAATCGGAGGAAAACGACAAAAATCTTGATTGAAAGCTTTAATCGTTCGGATAGAGAGTGAAAAAGTTTTAAAAAGTTTGAAAAGTGTTTGAACACGTGAGAAACAAAGGTTTTTTTAAAAACTCTCTATACAACTTTCGATTGATCGAAAATTAGGTTCGATCAATCAAAAATGCCTTTGATTGATCCAACAGCGATCGAGCACCGATCGAAAAAGACAAAGGTTGACCAAAATTTTAATCGCAATTTTGATTGGTCGAGAAACAGATTCAATCGATCGAAATTCTGAAAAAAAAAAAAAAAAAAAAAAAAAAAAAAAAAAATGAAAATCAAAACAATTTTATGCAGAAACTCCTCAAAGCATTAAATATTATGAATAAAATGCATGAGTATGAGCTGAAATGCTTTTAAAAACACTTGTTTTGAATCCAGTTTTCCCAAAATTTAGAGTTTCCATCAAATATCCTTTAAATCCCAAACAGCAGACATCTTTTGCATAAAGCTCAAGGAATTTTCAAACTTGGTTGGCCAAACCAAGATCACACACAATAGCATGTACAAAGTTTAGCAAAGAGTAACTTGTGTAGTGTATGCAACTAGCAAAAACTTGAGATACATGTGAGGTGATATGTGAACAGTAATTGAGCACAATTTCTACAAAATCCATCACATACATTTAAAAGAGACTATTCCTTAAAGAGTTATATCATATAACTCTCACATCTCCTAAAATAAAAGCTTGCAATCATGTAAATTTCTTAAATTTGCCTCATAATATACACACCAATTTTATTTGATCAGAAACTTATTAAGAATTATCTGGGATAATGTACACACCAATTTTAATTTATTGAAATTATTAAAGTTCAATAATGTACACACCAATTTTAGCATTTGAACCGAGACTACACCTTATGTTCTTTTTGTGCATATGCTACACTTTTCTTGAGCACAAAATCTTACGATATGCACTAAGGTGTTCATGACTGACTAATAAACAGTGGTGGGATGGTTATTTATGCCTTTATCAATAAGATCAAGTCCGACAATCAAAGGCATGTGATTTCAATATCAAGATCATGTGATTACAAACTATAAACATCTTCCAACACAATATGCACTACAAAGCTCAAACTAGTAAAGTGCAATAGAATAACCTCATCCAAGGTAAACAAAGTACATGAGCATATTATGTAAAGATAATATGGCCAACCTTGATTTCAAATCCAAGACAAAAATGTAAAACACATTTTGCTTCCCTTTGCCCCCCCTTTTTTTTTTTTTTGGATGAAAATAACGAAAACAACCTAGAATGAAATGCCTGAATGTTATGCAATGCAAATCCTGAAAAAGTAAAGAAAAAAAAACAGCAAAAAAAAAATGGTCACAAAGAGTAGAACAAAGAAGACAAGGACTATGTCAGAAAGATTCACTTAGATTGAGCCTTTTACATCTAAAGCTTTTTAGGTGCACCTTGCACATTGGAGTTCTTATTCACATTAGAATGATTTCCAACTCCAAAATTGGAATAAGGTTTAAAGTCTTTACCAACTCATCAATAAGTACCATAGGATCTTGTGCTTGAGGCATAGACACTTTTGGTTTATTTGCTCACTTAGCAGCTTGCAACTTGAAACAGTTTAGACGAATGTGCCCAGACTTTCCACAAAAATGACAAACCCATGCAAGTCTATCATGCAACTTGCCCTTAGAAGGATTAGAAGTCTTAGGTTTAGACTCTTGAAGATCAACCCTAATCTTCCTAGGAGGTTTAACTTCTATAGGTATGACAACCTCATTCACAAGGGGCTCAAAAGAAGGAACAAAGTTTGTGGAATGTGTTTCAGAATCAGAGATGCTTTCTACAAAACCTAACCCAGTTTTGTCTGAAGGAGACTTTTGAACACTTAGCATATTATCAAGTTTGGAACTGGCGGACCTATTAGTTTGTTTTCTAGTAACAGATAAATCATGTTGCAAATTCTTAACTTTGTCAAGTAAAAGCATGTTCTCAATCTTCACATTATTTAATAATTCATTAGCATCAAACAGTTGCATAAGCAAATTCTTTTTATCAAGCTCAAGAGATACAATTTTCTTTAAACCTAGATCAACACTTATAGCATCCTTTGCAGCAATTTTGCAAAGCTTATTATAGGCTTCTTATAAATCTGCATCCTCAGAGAGTTCTCCATCACAAAGGTTCTCTTCAACAACAACACTTTCATCAACTACAGTAGTAGCAGTGAAAGCAATGAAGTTTTCATCCTCATCACTACCAGACTCATTGTTAGAAACTTCATCATCACTAAGGTTTATAGCCATAGCCTTACCCTTAGACATCAAGTATGTAGGACATTCAGATTTCATATGACCATACCCTTGACACCCAAGATATTGTTGTCCCTTAGAATTATTAGAAAGTTGACCTACTTTTTCTTTAGGTTTTTAAGTGTTATTAACCTTAGTGGGATCATTCCTCCTAAAATTTCTAGGTTCAGTAGTGTTCTTACAACTTGCCCTTCTGTTGTTATTCCTAAAAAAGTTTCTAAAGTTCTTGGCAAGATAGGCAATCTTTATAGTAGAGAGCTCATCATCAAATCCACTCACATCACACAGTCTTAAGAGCCATTGATTTGGATTTGCTAGTCTTAGGTAGGTCCAACTCATAGGACTGAAGAGATTCTATAAGTTTATCAACAGGGATGGAGTCCACATCCTTGCTTCTAGTGATGGCAGTCACTTTGGGTCTAAAGTCTTCAGTCAAAGATCTAAGAATCTTCCTAACAAATTTAGGTTGATCATAGATTTCACCCAGCTTATATGTAAAATTAACAATATCATTAAGTTTAGCATAGAATTCATCAAAAGATTAATCATCAGACATCCTAATGCTTTCAAATATAGTAGTTAATTGCTGCAACTTATTAATTTTAACTGCCTTTGTGCCTTTATGCACAGTCTAGATGATATCCCGAGCAGTATGAGCAACCTCAATATTAGAGATTCTCTTAAATCCCTCCGTAGAAACAGCATTAAAAATAGCATTCATGGCTTTGCTATTGAAAGCGGCTGCTTCTTTCTCAGAAGTTTGCCACTCACTCACAAAAGTAGTGGGCTTCTCCCATCCGTATTCAATAGAATTCTAAACTCTCTCATTAATGGATTTCAAAAATACTTTCATCCTGACTTTCTAATAAGCATAATTATTCCCATCAAAGTGAGGAGGAATAACAAGAGAGTGTCCGCGTTCCATGACAACTGAGGTCAAGGATCAACTCAGATATTAAAAGATTTACAACAAAAGAGCTACCCGCTTTGGTACCACTTGTAAGTTTTTAGACCCCTTAAACACAAACAAATTAACTTAGTTATTTAATCAAGTGATTAATTTAGGTAAATTATACAGTTCTAGGTTAACACATATCAATCATATTATTGTACAGTGCAGAAAATAAAGAACACAATAATATGATGATCCAAGAAAACCAAACCGATAAAAAACCTGGGGAGGATTTAACCTAACTATCCTCAAGGTAAAACTGAATCCACTATGAAAGAATTGAAGTTTGTACAATAGTGACTTAAACCACTAACATCTTATTACTACCTTGAGTAGGAAACTTACTACCACGACCATGTGACAGCTCTGAATCCACAAACTACTTCTTTCTTAGATTCCCAGCAAGCACAAGCACTCCCGTTTGTATATCTTTAAGCTCTTGAATTTGCAACTGAGTTGAACACCAAGCTCTTGATATTAATCTAAGTCTTGATAACCCTAAGTGTATGTGAAGGCAAACACCTCTAGATCTCACAAGAGATTCACACATATAGCATAAAGAGCATCAATAAAACATGGCTAGGGTTTTAACTTTTATACCTAGAGCAAAACATAAAACCCTGCGCACAAAACAAGCTTAGGCTAAGTTAGAAAAATCTGCAGAAAAATGATTTGCACAACTTTCGATCGGTCGAGTGTAATTCTAGATCGATCGAGCCAGACAAATTTACACAGTAAATCTTGTAGCAACTCAATTCCAACTTTACACAAAAGACACATACTTTGAGCATATCTAAATAAGACTAAAACTCTTTGATCATGGTTTGCCAACATTACAAATTAGAGTTCTAATACATTTAAACCTAAAGGTCTTAGAACCCAATGATTACTCATGCTCTCCACTTTTCTCTTTTTTCCTCTTTTTTTTTTTTTTTTTTTTTTTTTTCTTTTCTTTTCTTACTCCTCTCTCCTTTCCTCCTCTTTTTTCATATATGGTTACAAGAGAGGCTTCGATTACACTGTGCCCTTCAACACCTACCTTCTTAGGCATCTTAGGGACCATTGGCTTCGAGATGTCCTGGGCTTTGAAACACACATGGAGCTTATAGGTCGCCTTAAGGAGACTGACATTCAATGGGTTGTGGAATGGTGGCGTATCTCAAGCATGGTCCACAATTGTTGCAAGGACCATTGTTTGACTCTAGTTAGGCTTCGTTGCTGCTTTTACTACTCTACTTGTTGTATCTCAAGGAAATTTGTAGAGTGTCTAGGAGCTCCTAATGATAAGCGTGCCTTCCATATCATGGTGTTCACCAATAGGATCTGGGGCAGGATTAGTGAAGCTTGGCCACGCTGTAGGTTGACGGAAGACATTGTCCCTCCCAAATACATCTACCCTACTGCAAGCTAAAAGTAATAGTTGGAGGGTGACATGAAGTGGATTCTGAAGGATGAGAAGGTTTACATGAAAACTAGAAAGAAGATAAGAAGGACTAAGTGATTGCCTTGATATGGCCCATATTTTACTTTTCTGTACTTTTATGTACAGCTCCCTTGAGTAGTTGGTCACCTCCAACTTGAGATTCCTGGCCAACCATACCAACTCCTTATGTTCTTGGATAGTGGGTTGCAATTTAAAGATGGAAGGTTTAGTGACTGAAACAAGAAGAGAAATTGGGTAGAAAGAAAAAAAAAAAGGGGAAAAAAAGAACTCACTGCTCGAGTGTTGGAAGGGAAAGGATAGCCCATGACATTAGGGATGCAGGGCACGACACGCTCCCGAGCAAAGCCATCTGGACCATAGGCATAGACCATCCAAGGGAGATGTGGAGGACCAATGGGCTCATTGGCAGCAGGTTCCCCCTATTACAATTCCTCGAATTAGTAGTTATGACAAACCAAGAAAGAAGAGAGAGAGTTTGAACGTATACCTGGACAATGGAGAAGGCATAAGGTGAGAGAGGTTGAACTCCTCATTATCCAACCACTCAAGGAGCCACTCAGCATAGGAAATACCACTCCCCCACGAGTTGTACTTAGCATTAATTATAGAGTGTGGGGAAAGCATGAACTCAAGTGGAACCCTCAGAATTTGTGGATCATCCATACCCACCAACTAGCACCTCACATTCTTCGCCAAATATAGAGCCCTTAAACTCAGTCCTTCAAGGGTTCAAGTAATCTCTGAAGCAACAAGAATGGCAAGCTCCAAGTCTCGAGTAGCAGGAAGGGGTTGGCCAACCCATAGGGCCCAATTTACCTATAAAGACACAAGGTTAGGAGGAGAATATTCTAAGGAAAATACATGAAAAAGTATGAACTGTTAGAACTCTTAAATTTACCTCATCTAAAGTCAACCCCACAAGATGTGCCTTCACTTTATGGAAATCCCTCAGAACTATGTCAATGCCTAGAGTTATAAGGCCATACCTAACCGCCCACCATTGCCCAAAAAAAAAAAAAAAGCATAAACCACAGGTTAGATACAAGATGACACTTTGCAAGATGGCAGATGCAAGTTAATAATTTTCAAGGTAGTACAGTTCACAAGACTTTAAGCTACAAATAAAAATGAAAAGATAACTAACCTCAATGAGCTTTCAAGGCCCTACAAGCTGCTGCAAAGTGCCCTGGTTGAGAGTGTCGAGGATGGAGTAAAGATATGCATGATAGGCTTGACCCTAGTTGGCCCTCCGTGCCTCCCTAAAATCCTGGAAAAGGGTTAGCCACCTTAAAGACATCGTTTACCCACCATTGGCAAAGAGGTAAGCCCCTAGCAAGTGGAGAAAGAAAGCCCCAGCAATACGGAAACACTCTTCCCTGGTCCTCTATGGGAGGAACATGTAATCTGACACCAGGTCGAAGTAGTGGATGGTCTTAGTGGGGCACTTCCTCCCCAACATGTCAATACCCAGCTACACACCTAACACACCATCCAAACTGATAACGGCCCCCTCAAAGCTAAGGCTAGTCATGCAGTAAAAGTCTTAGGGAGTCACCATCATCTCCCGCTCGGCGATAGGAAAAGTGCGGGTATTATCCCACCACCTCTTAATGAGACACTATACTAGGGTGGCACTTGCAGACTTCTTTGGAAGGAAGCTAACGATAGGCTTAAAGCTCGCCTCCTTAATATAGCTTTTGGTTTTGGGAGTATGAATGTTGAACCATTACACCACTTATTGGTGCTTTTCCTACCTGCATAAAGTAATGATGACTACAAAAAGAAAATGTCATTAGGTTCATGATTCAAATAAAATTCAAGGAATATGGTGTTTTGATGCGAGAGTGAAGATGAATAGAATCATACAGTGATATTCAAATACAAAGATGACAAAAAGGTGTGTTAGAATTGCATATGGAAGTGAAAAGGTTGAAAAAGGAGTAAAAATCGGTAGAGCAAGGCTTCTTCCAGGCGTCTCACATACGCGAGTCAAATCCCACGCATGCAGACAAGAGCCCGCATACGTAGGTCCATTCCCATGTACACAAAACCTCAAAAACATACCTACGTACGCAAGAACAGAGCTGCATACGCATGAATACAAGCTGCGTATGCAGGCCTGAGCCCACACATGCAAGAGCACAAACAGAAGCAGGTCTTCGACATTTTCAAAGAAGCATAATCCAAAATCAATCCTAGTCATGTTCCTCCCCCTCCTAAGACATCAGGTTTTCATCTAAACCCATCCCATAGCAAAACTCAATCATTCAAATAGCCAAAAACACATTTAAACAAAATATTAAAGAGGAACTTGAAAATGAGAAAAAAAAAATGAAAAACTTACAGATTCACCCATGGGAATGTGATTCTCTGGCCGATATGTCAATGGTAGAGGTCCCACCAACCTCGTGGCTCCACTCCAATAGGTGAGATGGAAGGTATTGGAAGATAGGATGTAGGAGGATTTCTTGGCCTTGGATGCCATTGGAGGAGATGATGAGAGAAAGAGAGAAAATGAGAGAGTTTGAGAGAATGAAGGAGACAGAAGGCGTGAGGCAAAGAAAGAAGGGAGGGAGGTTTTTGTAGAGAGAAAAGATAGAGGAGTTATGAAGAATGTGAAGAGGTGAGGGAGATAAAGAAAATGAAGAAGAATAAAATACATGGTTGGTAACCATTGGAGAAAATGAAAGGAGGGAACACACCTAATGGCTAAACTACGTGTAGTATAAGCCTCACCACTAAACTATGTGCAGTTTAGTCATGAACAGTAAAATAAAAAAATAAAAAATAAAAAATAAAATCTTTTTTTCTTTCTTTCAAAGGAGGGACATCTCAAGATTCCCACAATTAAACACAAATTATTAAAAAAAAAATTTCCAATAAATCAAGCACGTCAGAAAATACCCCAGTGGATCAAGCACATCAAGAATCATCCCCCAGCTAGGGATGGCCATACCCATTGGGTATTGGATATCCAACCCTACCCGATCCAAATATTTCGGGTAGTACCCGGTTCTTAATGGGTAGAGCCTAACCGGGTAGGGTATGGATATTACCCGAATTGTTCGGGTAGGGTATGGATATTACCCAAACCCGATCCGTATTAAAATAAAAAAAAAAAAAAAAAAAAAAAAAAAACCTCTGTCACCGAACGAAATCCTCAAAAAACAACAAATAAATTAAAATCAAAATTATGCAAATAAACTAATTGAATCTGATGGATAAATATAGAACACATAAATATAGAACACATAAATAAACAACAAAAGAAATAAACTGATCGGACTGTTCATCGTTGAACAATCCGAGCAAATAGAGATGAAACCCCTCACCGGAAAATTTAACCATCATTCCTCCCCTTCTCTCTCATGAACAATCCGAGCAAATAGAGATGAAACCCCTCACCGGAAAACTATTGTTGATGTTCAGTCGAGGATGGCGTCCAAGCCGATCTAAGATCTGATTTCCCATTCGTCTGTATCAACATCTCCGACTCTAAACGATCGATCAGACTGTTCATCGAGCTCTGTACGAAGCTTTCTTCGCAAAGCTCTTTGGTCTTTCTTAAAGCATTCGTCGAACGCCGATGAGCACGGCGTGTCGTCGCGATCGCGTGTGCCGTGAGTATGTCGCCTCCATTCTCCTCGCTTGACCTCGCCGTCGATGAGTGACCACGGCAATGATTTCGGGGGATCTGAACACCTTTTAGACTCGGGCATCTGAGGACGCCATTGAAGGAGATGGAGATTGAAGGGAAGCTATTGTCTACGGATTCTGAGGACGCCATTGAAGGAGATGGAGATTTTATGAATTTTTTTTTTTTTTTTTATAGGAATTTTTTGAGGTTTTCATTCGGTGGGTATTGTGTTTTTTAAGTAAAATCTTTTGGTTTTTCCAAAAAAAAAAAGGGTAAAATGTTTTGGATTTTTTTTTTAAAAATAATTAAATGGGTTTCGGGTAGGGTATGGATATCCATGGATAATATATCCGGGTAAGGTTCGGGTATGGATACTAATGGGTATTGATATTCGGGTATCCATGGGCAAACTTTTCGGGTAGGGTATGGGTATACCCGATCCATACCCTACCCATGGCCATCCCTACCCCCAGCAAATCAAACCTACCAAACATCATCCTCAATAAGGAAGTAGAAGACTCTTCCTCTATATTTCAAGCATCTCAAGAAAAATATCCCTAGTGAAGGAAGCGAAAGATTCTTCCTCAAATGGATCAAATCTATCAAACATCACCCTCAGTAAGGAAGTAGAAGACTCTTCATCAATATTTCAAGCATCTAAAGCGAATCCCAATTAAGAAAGCAGAAGATTCTTCCCCAAATGTATCAAATGTCATCCCTATAAAGGAAGCAAAAGCCTTTTCCACAAAAATTCGAGCATGTCAAGCATCATACCCATAGAGGAGGCAAAAGATTCTTCCCCGATGGACACAAGCACATTAAAACAACTCCTAGTGAGGAAATAGAAGATTCTTCCCCAAATTATTCCCAGTAAGGAGGCAGAATATTCTTTCCCAGTAAGTCCTATACACCAAAAAATCCCCAGCAAAGAAGTAAAAGATTCTTCCTCAAAGTCCTTTGTGAACAATGAAGGGAGCAGAAGATTCTTCCCTGGTGGATCACACATTTACACTACTCCTCAGCAAGTAGTTTCTCATCTCCAAGCAAGTCATAACAGGCAAAAGATTCCTCCCCATGCACATCCACTCCTCAGTGAGTTTTTCACCATCCCTAATGAATCCTACTCGTGCACATATCCTTTAGGAATTGAACATGCAAGCATGATAGAAAAAGGTAGAGATAGTGATAGAGAAAGAGGCCAAGGCCAACCCAAGGCAAGAGCCTCACCAGAAAAGGTAGAAAAAGAAGTGAAGAAGGCAAGAGGAATAAGTCACCCAGAAAAGTTTGAGGCAAGAGCCCCAAATTGACACCACAGAGATTATATCCTTTTTTGTTTGTTGGGTTAGCTCGTAAGAGTACGCTTGTTGGTTTTCTTTTTCTTTTAGTGACGCTAGGATAGTGAGTCACTCACCATTTGCTTGCAAGTGGCAAAACAAGTTCTAGGATAGTGAACTTGTTGTTGCTCATTTCTCGATCAACAAAGGTGGGACTTTAGACATATGAATCCCATGCAACTCTTCAATGTTGCACCCCGCCCATGTATGCGTGATGTGTGTCATGTAAGTGGGTTGGGCCCGAGCCATACGTCAAAACAAAATGTAGATACCACATTTTGTAACCTTTATGACTCTAAGGTCTAAGGCCAATTTAGAGCCCAATCAGATATTAAATTGAGTTTAGGAGTGTTAAAATGGAAAATATAACCTTTTAAATGAGCAAAAAATATATTTTTGAAAATAAAATTACCAAAAGAACCCTTGGCTTGCATACGTGAGCCAAAGCATGCATAAGTAGGCATTCTCTTACGTACGTAGCTAAGGTTTCAGAAGCATAAGGAAGGCAAGTTTTTTGCAATAATGGCTGAGGTTTGGAACGAATCCTACATTGCTTGGGAGCCATTCCAAAACCCATTTTTTTCAACTATAAAAAGTCTTACATTGTACATTTCAAGACACACAGAAATCCCAAAACCTAATAATCACTAGAAAATAGTAAATCAAAAGGGAATTTTTCACAAAACATCCTTAAGTCATTTTTATTTGATTGAGACCTCTTCTGGCTCTAATCCTTCGAGTTTAAGATATCTAATCATTATTTTATTGAATTGTGATAGATTTGACTGAGGGAACAGTCATAAATCAAACGTAAGAGCTTTTGCTTTAAGGTATGCTTTAAAACTTTTCTTTTTCTTTTCTGCATTAATCTTTGTTTTAATCTACTTCTTTTGTTTAGTTTATGTTACACACGTTTGTTTAGGTTAGTTTTAGTTTTTTTTTTTTTTTTTTTTTTTTTAATATCTTTAAGCATGTTAGGTTGCTAGATTTCATGTTTTTTTTTTTTTTTTTTTTTTGGCTTCTACTCTGTTTCTATGTTAATTAGGTTTTTTGGATAAGGATTTATGTACACATGATCTAGCTTGCACACGTAGGCTTAACTCATGCGTATGTAGACCTGTTCTAGCGTGCGTGATGCCATTACCCAAAATCCCTAATTTTTTATTTGTTTTGATTCTACTTTCACATGTTTGTCTGCATAGCCTCTTTTTCATATGTTTCAAGCTCCATATCGTTTGTTTTCCTCTTAACGTGTTTGTTTGTTATCACATGTGTAGATTAGGGTTTAGATTAGGATTAATGCCATTCATTCACATGTTCATGCATTGATGCCATAGGTGTTATGCTACTGAGAGGTAAGCAAAGGGTAAATTATGCATTAGCATTGTTCATGCATTTATGTTAGGGTTTTTAGATGTATGATTAGGATTTCTAATGTGTTAACATTTTGTTTTTGATATGTTTTTGTTTGACAATATGCTTGCCACCATGTTTAAGTTGCTGCTTTGTTTTGGATGTATGATGAGGTTGTCATATATTAGATAAGTATTAGGGTTTCTTCAACATGTTTGGCTCCCTTTTGTTTGGAGAGATAAATAAGTATGTGTTTAGAGTTAAAGATACCATGTTGTTTGTTAGATGCATGTTAGTGCGTGTGTGAGTCTAGAATACAAGTATTTAAATAGTTTTTAATAAGGTTAAAATATAGGATACAATGATAGGAGGCCAACCTTATGGTTGGCCAGTCTTGGGTGCCTAATACCTTCCCAAGAGCATACCTAAACTTCAAACCCAAACTCTGGTAGTAAGATCAAAGGTCCTCTCTCGAAAAGACGCTATATTCATGGTTCCTAGACCATACAACAAGGTGGCGACTCCCCTATATCCCTTTCCCTGACGCCCACAATGAACCAATTCATCAACAAAAAATAATACAAGGAACCATTTTTTTTCTTTTACTTTTTTTGGGTCAGGGTTTAAGCAGGCCACATAGTCTTATGTAAGAAACATGGATTACTCCCCTCTACATACATTATAGTAAACAGTAAATATACATAGACAAGTTTTCACAATTGCTAAGATAACAAGTTCAAAATGATAGATAGTAAAATGATGTTAGTTGTGAGTCAAAAGAATATTAACAAAACTTACGTATGAATTAGTGTCAATATCTTCTTCTTTTTTTATTCTTTTTTTTGCCCCAATTAACATGCCAAAATAGTGATTTAAATCTCAAAAAATGGTGAAACCCATGATTTTGAAAACCAAAATTTGGAAACAATGAGTAAAAATTCTATTTACCCTAATTGGATGACTGAGCAAACAATCCAAAATCAAAATTGTCATTTCTAGCAAAATTTGACCAATGCTAATCAAACCCTAATCAGGTGCGGTCAATATCTTGACTTTTTGATTCACCGTCCAATCAAGGTAAATTTTAAAACATCTTAAATATCATGAGATTCTCTTTGAAAAAACATTTCACAGGCCAAAATCAAAGTTAAAACGGATAAGATATCATGAAAATACCAAAATCAAGTCAAAAGAGTTGTTTTGGGGGCATTTTCACACAATAATCTATATCAATCCAACTACAACTAGTGCCATCTGCGTAAACTAGATTAAATTATGATGAGTCATCTACTTTCCATAAAAGAGCTGGCCATATCTACCTAGACGGGGAAAAATGAATTTTCCAAAAAAAAAATGCTATTAAATTTCATACACTGCATCAACTCCCTTCTAGACGTAATATCTCGACAACCATAGCTCCACATCATGCAAGGCCAGGAACTATGGAAACTAGACATCTAGACCTTACCATGGACACTAAGTTTGAAGAAACCCAGGCTCTATAAGGCCTCCAAAAATCAGCTAAAAAATAGTGTTTAAAAAAAATAAAAAGACGAAAAGTGAAATTGTGAATGCATCAAGGCATTTTAGGTAATGTTGACATTTCATCCCCAGCCGCATGATGCTTTGTTTGGCTGGGTGAGATGTTCACATCTCACCCCTCTATAAATAGATCCCCCCACCTACAAATAAAAACATGCACAAAAATCCCAAAAATCCTCCTCATTCTCTCTCTCTCTCTCTCTCTCTCTAGCATTTTTCTAGTTTTATTTTCTCTCTCTTTTTCTTTACCTTTCACTTAAACTGAAACTCCAATCCTTTTTTTCACCATTTTCACACCTCCAAAGCTCTTAGGTAAGCTTGGTAAGCCTTGCAATAGACATGGGTAGCTTTGCTCGTAGCTACATAATTTTCTTTATTTCTCTTTTTATGGTAAAATAGAAGGCATCTAGAGATTAAACATAGGTGGGTTTTCCTTAAATGAATGTGGTAAACCTTCATCTTCCTAACTAGAAGGCATGTGATGGAATGACCTTCCGCACAACCAATCTTAGTAGGAAAGTGGAGATTTAAGATAGGTGGATTTTTCTTAAATGAATCTTAAAATTTTTTCCAAGCACAACATGCGAATACTTCTAGAAATTGGGATAGGATCACTCCAAAGAGGGGGTCCGAATACTTCCATTTCCATCATGGGAGGGAGCCTACAAGCTTGTCTCTCACAAGTTTTAGGGTTCATTTAAGGGAGATTTCATTTTCAAATAAGTTTCAAATCATGTCTTTGTTAATTATGCTCTTGCTTAAATTGCCTTCATATTCATATCTTTTTTTTAATTATGTTCTTGCTTATAAATTGCCTTTATTTTCTTCAAATAATGTTCTTGGCTTCTTGCTTATAAATTGTCTTTATTTTCATGTCCTTTAAATTATGTTCTTGTTTATAAATTGTCTTTATTTTCAAGTCCTTTAAATTATGTTATTCCTTATAAATTGCCTTTATTTTCAAGTCTTTGAAATTATTTTATTGCTTATAAATGTCCTTTATTTTCAAGTCCTTTAAATTATGTTCTTGCTTATAAATTGCATTTTTTTTTTTAGCCATTATGTACTTGCCCATAAATTGCTATTATACTTTAAGTCCTCTAAATTATGTTATTCATTTCTTTTAATTCATTTCTTTTAACTTTAAGTTCTATTTATTTTCCTTATTATCATTCTCATGAGTACAACGGTTCAATGGTGCTAGCTCCCTAGCTAGCACCATGAACCCCAGATTACCAAATAATGAGAAGTTTGGGTAAACAAACCTCTAAAAATGTGTTTTCTAAAAGATTATAAAAAATGGCTCCAATAGCCATCCACTTTTTCTAAAATTCATCTTTTCAAGGAATAAAATGTGACTTTCTTTTGAGTTCCTTTTTAGCAAAATAACTTCCAAAGGGGTATGTTTTTAAAAACCCCAATCAATGTCCATTTCAAAATCCTTTTACAAAAAAAGAGGTTAAGTTTGATTTTTTTTTTTTTTTTTTTAACACAAAAACGAATAAAAACCATGGAACCCTTTCTTCTTAAAAACCCTTCTTTTTAAAAAATTATTTTGACCTAAGTTTTAGGTTTTTTTTTTTTTTTTCACAAAGACATGGAAATTCTTTTTTCCTAAAATAAAATGATTATAATTTTAAACCTTTTATTCTTTCAAAATTCCTTTTTCAACTAAGCTCTTTTTTTTCTTTTTCTTTTTTAAACCTTAAAAGATATATGGATAAAAACTATGGTTTTTATTTAAACCATGGAACCCCCTTTTTCTTAAAAACCTTTCTTAAAAATTTTGGAAAGGCCTTTTTCTTTCCCTGAAAAACAAGTTTTAAAAAAGATTTTAAGTCTTAAAGTTTTGTTCATAAAAGTTCTTTTTTTCTTTGCCAAAATCCATTTTTCTTAAAATTAGCACATTTTCATTTTTTCTCATCAAAAAAAAAAAAAAAAAAAACTTTTTCCATGTAAAACCAAGAGAAGCCTTTTTTTAATGTTCTCTTCCTACGTGTTAATTAAAGTAAACCTTTATTTTCAAAAGCCACGAGATTTTCCCAAAAGAAAATTATAGGCTTCTTTTTATACAGAGTTTGCTTCTAAATCTTTCCTTTAAAATTTACATCATTTTTAAGATCGAGATTTGTTTTGTGTCTATGATTCACTTCCATTGAATCATTCCCATCAAGACATATCCCCCTCCCCTTTGCACTAATAATTTTTGGTTCATTGTATTTATGCATGAGAATGAAACTTGGTTCATTTTCAAGAGAATTGTTATGTGTCTATGATTCACTTCCATTGAATCATTAGACTCATGTAGTAAGTATAATATTCACTTGTTTATTATAATACATTTAAATTCTTGCAATTTTGTAATAGTTTTCACATGATATGTATATATATTATTTACATGTTTTTTCGTATATACTTGATGCCTTAGATATTAACATGATACTTTATACATAAACAAAATATTCACATGATATGTATATGTATTGTTTGATGAAAACTCTTTCAAAAATCAAATGTCAAGTGTTTAATTTATTTTCCTAAAATGTGAATATTGAAATTAAATTAAAATAAGGTATTATCCTTTGAATAGGCAGTGTGGAGTGCCTAACATCTTCCCCGCCTGTAATCAAAATTTCGAGTCCAAAATTTTTAGTTTGAAAGGTTGTTTACCTTAATTAATTAATACTCTTGAACCAGTTTTTAGTTAATTAAGTAAAACAAATTAGACAAATAGGTAATCAACCGTACCTAGTACAAATCCAATGGTTGGTGGTGTCTATTTAAAATATAAAAAAATAAAATAAAAAACAATAAAGGGAGACACACCTCATCCTAAAAACACATGAACCCAAAAAGTAAAAACCCAAGAAGCAATTAATTTCCAAGCGTCACAGGTTGCTAAGTACTTCAAAAACTTTCCTGAGATGAATTATGTGCTCCTCACACAATTTGTTGTATATCAATATGTCGTCATATAAAACCAGCAAGAATTTTCGTAGATACGGTTGAAATATGGCGTTCATTGCTGCCTGGAAAGTGGATGGGGTGTTGCAAAGCCGGAAAGGCGTCCCAAGATATTCAGTGGCCACTGAGTGTGGAAAGCTGTTTTGTGAATATCATCGGGGTGGACACGAATTTGATGGTATTTTACTCGAAGGTCCAACTTGGTGAAATAATTCGCTCCATGAAGCTCATCTAGCATTTCATCCACTATTGGAATTGGAAAACGGTACTTAATGGTCACCGTATTTAGAGCACTATAATCAGTATAAAACCACCATGATCTAACAGGATAGGTGAGCAAGAAGGACTTCTACTCGGACGAATTACTATAGACAACATCTCCTTCACTTGTTCAATTTCATCTTTTTGAAAATTAGCGTAAAGGTGAGGTCTCACATTAATGGGTAAGCTGCCTTCTTTTAATGGAATCTGATGATTTAATCCTCCAGAAGGAGGCAGCGTCTGTGGTCCCTAGCTCCAATACATGCTAAAATTCTTGGAGCAATGGTTGCGATCAAGCCGGTACCAGAGCCATCCCAGTGTTGTCCTCTCCCTTCTACATGATGGTAAATAGTTCCCCACCACGTTGCATTTCATATTCCAGCCTTTATAGGGTCACTTCGAGTGGATTTGATTGAGGAAGCCATGATTACATATGGTTTACCCTCCCATTGAAACTTCATTGTCATATTCTTCCAATCACACTCTACCGTAACGGTCCTAACAATGCCAACCATTGTATGCCTAACACCAAATCTGGCCCATTGAGTGGTAAAGTATAGGAAGTAGTGCAAAATGTAAATCCTTGGACAGTAATTGAGGCATGTTCATACCTCTCTCGGCAAACCAAACTCTCTCCATTTGCTACCTTTATTTTGAACTCCTTAATATGCGTGACTGCTAATTGTAGTGATTGGGCGAACTTCTTATCCAAAAAGTTGTGGGTTGATCGACTGTCAATGAGAATAACCTATATCCACGCTTTAATTTACTTGCATGGTTCGGGGGCGATTGCATGAAGGGAAATCAATGGAGCATCTTCTTTGTGGAGTGGATCTCATTCTCTTAGAGACTCTCTTCTTCCCATTTGCAGTCAGTGACTTCTAATAGGTCTTGCTGTGAGTAACCTTCTACCAAAAAGGCTTGTGGTGTGGCACAACGATGCCTCGGTGTAAACTTCTCATTGCAGCTAAAGCATAGCCCTTTTTCTCTCCCCCTTTGCATTTCCTCCCAAGAAATCCTCCTTGTGCTTCCAATGTCCATCGCTTGATTCGTTGTACCAAGAGTGCTAGGTGAACTTGACTTCCGCAGGGACTGGGTCATGGAATTGGATTGCTGGAAACCCTTCTTGCCTTGGCGCCGTCTATTTAGACTCTCATCTTTGATTCTAGCCAACTCAATAGCTTCCGAGAGAATTTTTGGTTTGAACATTCGGATTTCCGAGGCAATCTCTTCTTTTAATCCACCCATGAAAGCTCCCACCAATGCCTTTTGAGGCCACCCATCAACTTGATTAGCTAATCTTTCAAACTCTCGCTGGTACTCCCGGAGTGTTCCCCTCTGACATATCTTAGACAAAGCTTCGTCAAAATCCTCATCCTCCATTGGCCCAAATCGAACCAATAACTCTTTTTTAAATTTCTTCCATGTGATCTTTGTCTTCTCCTCTTGAAACACCTTCTTCATCCACTGCCACCATCGGTTTGCTTCTCCTTCCAAATGAAAGGCAGCTAACGTGACTTTACGATCTTCAGGTGTCCCTTGGTAGTCAAAATATTGACTTACACGGTCAAGCCAAACCATTGGATCATCACCCGAGTACTTTGGAAAATCCAGCGTGGTGGGTTGAGGTTGATCATGTGTTGTAGTTTTGAATCTAATTGACTGATCTGATTTCGAAATTGAGAGAGAATCTAATTTGTCATGGGATTTGGACAACATCTCTTTAATTTCACACATGGATGAACCAAGAAATTGGGATTCTGTGGTCAACTTTTGCACACTCTCTTTTAACTCCTGCATTTCACTCTCTAATTTCTCAATTCGGTCCTCGATGGTGGCCATGCTCTAATACCAAGTTGATAAAACAAAGATGTGAAATTGATAAAAAGACTTTCTTCGGGTGAAAGACAAACCACAGTACAAGAGAAAATTCACCAACCTCCTCCAAATGGCTTACATCCTGATATTTAAAGCTAAACAATTATCTCCCAATTGGAGACTTATTCAACAACTAAAGCAACAACTCCTAAGATAATGTGATAACAACGACAAGAACTAACAACAAATATCAAAATAATGATAAGATGATAATATAATTAAAGATGATGATAAGGATCATCAAACTCCAAAGGTTTTGGCGGCAACCTCTCATGTATAGTAGCAGAGTTCTTTTTCATCCGTATCTTCCAAGCTAGCCAAGTATTTATAATTGGGCTTAGGAATTCTAGAACTCCAACGTGGCACACCATCATAGAAATTGTTGGAGATTACTGCTGGAGAATAATTCAATTGTGGATTATCATTATTTTTTATATTTTAGTTTTTGAATAATGAGGGAAATTATCCTTAACAGTTAGGAAGTCTTTTGAATAGGAGTTGATAAGAATTGTGCTATTCTTATCTGTTGTTTATGTTTTTTTTTTTTAGGGGGATCTATTGTTTATGTTAATTAGTTGTTTCTCTCAATTTGGAGTTTGTAAGTCTATAAATGACTGAACACTTTGCACAATGATATAAATGAGAAATTTATAACAGACGTTAATCCTTTGGAAGGTCTAGTTTTTACTCAAATTAAAACCAAAAAACGTTGCTTTGCTAAAAAAAAGGTTACATCACGTAACACATAATCAAGAATTCTTATGAACATCAGCATGTAGGAAACGAATCTAATGTTACCCAAATCATAGATCTAATTTTGAGAAAACCTTGACCCATTCAACTCATCTTATAGCTCATCGGTAGCCAAAATGAGAAACTTGTCGTTGATTGTAATTTGTTTCAGGGACTTGTAACTAAGCATATGCGCCAAGACCTATCTTGTTTTTAACAAAATTGTTGAAATAAATTTCAGTCAAACTTAAATTGTGCAATCTACACTTTAGCCTTGATATAACAAATATGGATCAAGGGAGTCGATTTTGTACCGGAGGCTGTACCGGTTTGACCAGTGGAACAATATACCGGTGTACCGTTTTGGGTTTACCGTTATTTTTTATATTTATAAATAAATATATATATATATATATGTGTGTGTGTGTGTGTGTGTGTGTGTATTATAATAAATATAAAATTTTACCATAAAACATTTCCTCAATTCAGAACAAATTATTCATGGTTTTAAACTTTAGCATTAATTTAAAGAAGAAAAAAACATAATATAAAAAATAAAAAACTTAATTGTTCATTACATACTAAGAAAACAAATAATACTAATAATTTAATGCAAATAAATTACCATTCTGCCTAACAAAAATTCAAAAATTACAAAACAAAACAAAAAAAAAACTTTTTTCTGTACTGGTCGGTATTGCCCGAAATTGGCCGATATGGCTGATACATGGCCGGTATCGCCAGTATTTAAACCGGTACGAAACGTTGACATTTTGATACTGGTATATGTACCAATATAGTACATACCGGCCAGTACTGATATGGTATTAAGTTTTTGGTTTAAAATGGTATGGATACCACTTAAAACCAAAAACTTAGATTTATAAGTTTGGAGTCAACTATATTATATTAACCGCTCACTCTTATTATTATTATTATTTAATGTGAGTTGAACCCTAGATGCAGGGAAGGCTCAAGGCCTAAGCCTAATGTTAGGACATATATGATTCATGTTAGGAACATATGTCAACATGTTTGTAATTGGCTACTTCTTTGGCGAAACGTACTTTACTTGTAATTTGGTAGATTTAGGATGGGTTTAGTACTTCAAGAAACATGTTGTTCAAGTCTACTATTAAAGCTATGAAGATTGGACCAAGAAACAAGTGAAGAGAAGCTATTCATTAAAGTTGGACAGATAGCTCGACAGCTGCCAACAGATAGCTATTTATCGAGGTCTCGACAACTGTAGACAGATAGCTATCTATCGAGAATTACAAAATCAGAAATTTCAGATCTGATTTTCGGGTCATGTTGACATGTATGTGCAGGGTTTCTTTTCTCACAATCCTAGACATATATAAGACTTATTTTAAAGGCCGTCACATAAGAGAATATAAGAAGAACATAAAAAGAACATATGCAAAAGGTGATTGAGTGCTAATTCTTTCAGTGCTTATTCTTTTTGAAAGAAGCTACTGCATCTTTATGCCTTAGGGTTTTGTAACCAAGTGCTTTTTAATCTTCATTATTGATGAATTGAAGAACTTTGCAGTTAACATTCTTTTTCCTCAAGTTAGTGAATGAGTCACGTACAAGGATTCATGCATCAAAAGAGTGGTGTTCATATATTGAAGAGTTCAGAGGTTCTGAAGCAGTAGAAGGTTTTTGTTGTAAATTCATCTACGGGGATTGTAGAATCTAGGGACAAAGGTTTTGTACTAGATCTGAAACTTATCTTTACTATAGTAAATTGTTTTTCGGGAAGGTTACCTCCCAGGTTTTTTACTGTGAAACTAGTTTGTTTTATTGGTTTTCCTAGGTCATCATATCTTGTCTTATTTACTTTTCCGTTGCATATGATATTGATGTTGGTTTATTTTAATAAGATTTATTCATAATAAAACTAATTAAAAATTTTGGCTTAAAACTTGTTAATTATATCAACTGGTGTCTAAATTCCCCAACACCTAAGGCCCCCAATATTTTAATGATTTCACCCTTTATATAAAGGCTCCGTCTCACTATAAAATGGTCCAAAATTGTAGAGTGATGATGGAGATATTACATTTATTGCTACATCCATTTATGCACCTTGTGTGGTAAAATTTGTAATACATTTAGCATTTTTCAAAATTGTATGATAATAATTGTTTAAAAATAAATAAATAAGGGTTGTACAATGTTAATTTTTATCTCACCTCCAAAAAGGTCTCTAGAATATTATACCAATAAAAACTCAACCCAGTTGAAAACCATAAACTATTTTGGGAAAAAATTGTTTTGATGTTGTAATTGTTGTAAGACAACATTCTACATGACGGATTGTTAACATTACTTACCTAATCTTTCATATGGCTACACATCAAACAATCTCTAACTCTATATGAAGCTTATAAAATTTTCTTTTAAAAAAAATATGAAATTAACTTTATGGTCTGTTTGGATTGAGGGGGAGGGAGGGGGAGTGGAGGAGAGTAGAGTAGAGTTAATCCAAACTTAGTTTATTTTCAGCCAACTTTACTTTATTCTCCTCCACTCCCCCTCCCTCACCACTCAATCCAAACAGGCCCTTCGTTTGGTTAGTATTAATTCATAAAACTACTTTTCTAATTCATCAAATTAAGATTGGCTATTTTGTTAGTATTAAATAAATTTTTTCCATTGATATTTAAATATAAAGGTCCCACTTAGGATTATCGCCTTAGGTCACAACTATATTGATTCAATCTTGCTTAAATGTCTCTATTAAAAAGACCAAGAAATAAGAACAATTTAAGCTACAAATCTCTTGACTATTCATACGAGCCATCAAAATGAGTTCTTTTGAGATGAAGTTTCATCCATAAAATTATAAGAAAGTCTATAGACACCAAAAATTTCATACCCTACTGATGTGGCAAAACATTAGTGGTAGGTAAGACATGATGTTAGTGGTGGCTCTAGATAAAAACCAATAAATAATTTTCCACTCAACTATTATGATTTTTTTTTTTTTTTGTCTATAGCATTTCTATGAAATTATTAAGTATCAATATTTGATGAGAGAAGAAAATTTTTTTGATTTTTTAACAAATTTTTTCTCATAAAAGTTATATTAAAAAATTTTCTAAAATTATCCATTAACCTGATCCACCTTTAATGTGACTTATATCTCAAACTCATATAATAATGGACAAAGTTTAGCTACAACCTTACTCAATAAAATAAACATTACTACATATTTTGAAAATTTAATCGTTGAATTGCATGTTCTTTACGCTCTTAATACACATGTCAAATTTTGTGTCAATCGGATATTATTTACCATATGATTTATAAGCTTATATTTTCTGTATAATTTTAAAATACAAAAGTTTGCAATTTAAACAATTTATTGATGATATAGTTATTGATCTTTAATTTACTATAAATTTTGCAAGTATAGAGAATATAAGAAGAAGATTTCATCCAATGGTAGATTTGTCAAAATTCACCTCCAATAAAAAGATGTTGAGTAAGGTTGTAGCCTTAGCCTTAGCCTTAGCCTACAACCAATTTTTTGGCTAAACCTTGTCCTATAATAATTTAATTATAATAAGAGAAATATTAACAAGTGTCCTAAGGGCATTGGTTTAGGAACCATTTTTAGAAACATAACCCTTTTGTTTTTAATAGTTATACATCAAAGATACCATATATACTTTTTTAAGGGAAAAAGTAACAAATTTAGAAAATATTTTTAGAAACTTTTTATGAGAAAAAAAATAATTAAAATTTTGACAACTTTTTATATTTCTCATAAAATTAGTATTAATATTTTCTTTTTGTGGGGACCTTTTGCGTGTTTGGGCCTTGGCCCTTCTACTATACTAAGGTCAATGAGTCTAGAATAAGGAAGTTGAAACTGGCCTAGTTTGGGTTGCACCGTAGGCCAACTTATGCGCGAGTTAGGCTCACCAAATGTCAAGACAAGCTTTTAAAGACACCACAAACTGAATGCAAGATGCAGTCGTGGCTGGATAACTGTTACAGTAAAAATATAACAACAAAAGTATGTTACGACAGATATTATAGCAAAAAGTCACAGTAGGAAACTAACACCATAAGTAAAATAAACAAAGTTACAGTAGAACAACTGATACAGCAAATAAAAAAGAAAGGGAAATACTACAGCTGGACATGTAAAACTAAAGCAAAAACTGTAACGTTAATACTGTCAATATTGACTAAAAAGAAACTGTCATAGGGCATCCAGTGATGCAAGAACAGGTCCGAAATAGGAGCCAACCCCCAACGCAAGTAACCTCAATGCAGGTTTCCACTATAAAAATTACTTGTGCTAGGAAGAGGGCCTAAATGGCTTTGTGTTCTGGATTATGGGTCCAAGAGAGTGGGAATGTCAAGAGGAGAGAAAAGTCGATCTATTGATGTATGCCCATATTTCTTTCATAACTCTCTCCACCTTACCACTTGATTTTCTCATTCTCTTTTTGTTAAGTTTCTTTTCTCTTTTCTTTCTGTGTGTTTTCTTTATCTGTCTACCTCTTGCCACTCTCCCCTCATGTCCCTGTTTATGATTACCTCCATTCCTTTTATACTTGCTTAAATTTATAGGTTTCTCCCTTTTGTTCCTAAGGCTGTACCAACCACTTTTGGTTTCCTATGGGCATCTCTCTAGGACTACCCACTAACATGTTGGTTTCCCAACCATTATCTCTGCTTAGAGGGTGCTTGCCACACCACTCTCTATTTCCAAAAAAAAAAAGTTCTTGTTTTGTTTCTCTCTCACTCACTACCTTGCCTCCCCTCAATGGGTAAAGGTTGAGGGTTCTCTATACCTATCCCTATGGATGCATCAAATGGTCACATCCTGTGTTTATCTCTTTTGGGAGAAATGTCATACTAACAAGCATTTCCCAAAAGGAGTCTTGGTAGGAACCCCAGAATGGACCTCTTTTCTCCCCACTGCCAAACCACACCCCTTGAATCCCTTGACCGAGGGCGCACCTCTCATGTATTGGTAGGGTACACGTAAGAGGTGGCCTGGGCCTTGTGCGAGTTCCACTATCGTCTAGATATGTCTTCTTTCATTCCCACGCCATTTTTGCCACTCCTGCGCGTATTATTCTGCCACGCATACTGGGTAATGTTTGTCTTCTGCAGCGTGAGGCATGTGTGGGATTTTGGCCTTGCATTACCTTTCTCGTCCCTTAATGGAATGGGCATTTTCCAAACAAAGGCCTCTAATCGTATAGACCATTCGGTTCCTATTCATGTCATTTCTCTTCCTTTCCATGGGCATGCTGGCCATGTTAGCCCATTGGGCTGACCACTTCTTTCCTTAGGCTTCCTCGGCCCACTTATTTCATCTTTACTTCTTATTTTTTCCATAGGCCTGCTGGCTGTTATTCTTGTCATGCTGGCCCATTGGACTTGCTACCTCTTTTCTTGAGCTTCCTCAGCCAACTCATTTCGTCTTTACCTTCTATTCTTCTCATGGGCCAGTTGGCTATTATTCTCACCATGTTGGCCTATTGGGCTTGCGACCTCTTTTCTTCAACTTCCTCGGCCCACTTATTAAATCTTTACCTCTTATTCTTCTCATGGCTCTGCTGGCTGTTATTCCTGCCATGTTAACCCATTGGGTTTACTAACTTGCTTTTACCATTCATGTATCTTTTTATTTCCATTTCCCTTATTGTTGGGCTTCTTCTACTATTGGGCCTTTCATAAAAAAAAATGGGCATCAACATTTAACCCCCTGAACATATGTATTGCCCCTGCAATTCATATGCGAACACTTATGCAGTTTTTCTTTCGCGGGCTTTTTATACAGTAGACCCCACCTTGCCCCCTTTTCCTGTTATGAACAGGCTTGTCTCTTCGAATTTCCTAATTTAACAGTTATTCTAAAACACAACTTCCGCTTCATTTAATGTGATGCTTTTTTTAATGGCTGAATTGCTGCTTCCCTTCATAGCTTTTTTATTTGTCTCAACCTTTTCATTTTCTTTTCCTCACGATTTCCTCAACTCTTTTACAATCTTTTTTCTCTCCTACCCCCTTCGCCGTCTCATCTTCCCCAAATTTCTCTACCTGTTACGTTTATCACATAATCCGTCCACAATATTGCCAACAAAGGGTGAGAGTTCTTCTCGCCGTAAAGGAAAAGAGGTAACAGCTGATAATCCACCCGTTAAGGCCGTGGGTGAAGAGGCTCCCCATTCCGAATCACACCGTTCCGAGGATGAGGAAAGGGGTCGTGACCTAGGTAGTAAGTGTCCTCCCCTCATTAACCCGTGGTATGATACCCACATTCACTTCTCTGTGGTGCTCGATGACTAATCGCCTCCTCCACGGGCCATGTGATGCTTTCCCTCAAGTAGTGTGATTCTAAAGTTTCCTGGGCTCCCTTAGCTTCCTCCACCCCCGACCTCAACATCCATCAAAGAACCACATTACCAATATCCATTCTCTTCGAGTTCAAGTCGGGCACATCATTGGGTTAGAAGGGGTGGGTAGACATAAAACTATCCGATGTGGGCTTTATGAAAGTGCTTCAACGGACCGGCTTATTAAAGGCTATAGTTTCCTCTTGGTGCTTGTCCAACTACCGCAACTTTTTCACTGCCACTTGATTCGCCAGTGGTGTAGCGTCACCCACACTTTCTTTCTTTCCTATGGTAAGATCATCATGACCTTAGAAGATGTGGCCAATCAATTGCTATTACCCGTCCTTGGTGAGACAAACCCCAATGACATTGAGCTTACTGCCAAGCAGGAGGCCGTGAAGGCCGAGTTAAAGAAGGGGGTCAGTGCGAATATGAAGCTATTTCATTGGGTTGGGGCTTTCTTAAAGGCTTCCACCTCCGTTTGCCACACTGCCTTCATTACGTTTTGGCTTTGTAAGTTTAACTTTGGTTTGCACCCACATTATGCTATAAAGCTTGTGTATTTATGGTTAGCCATAAAGATTTCTACTAGAGTGAGTCTGCCATTAGCCCTTATGTTCTTCAATCATCTATATGTTTAGTTGGACATCTTGCAGAGTGATGAAAGGCAACTAGGTTGCTATATAGTTACTTCTTCTGTTCACAGCACCATACTACAAAACCTTCTTTGGGAACGTTGTGCTAAGCATCTGGCCAAGTGTAAGCCAGTTTGCCATGCTAAGGAGAAGTACCAATCCTACCCCAAGGTAATTATTGATTTCCGTGGTCGTTTTGTTACTGAGTTTCCTTTGGCATACTATTGGGTTAGATTGAAGTCACTTAGGCATCCTGCCATGGATTTTTTTGACAAAGAGGTGGGTTTTCATAAAGGGCTTATAGGAACCTAGGTAGTGGGTTCATTTGTGTTGATTCGGTGATAGGCCCTTTCATGGCCACTGCTAGGACCACTACCCGTTCGACAGCCTTTGATGAGAGGGGGAATACTTACTTGGTAGCCACTAATACTGGGTAGTTGCCTTACTTGACTAGGTATCCGATATTTACATTATTCTGCCAATAGTGTGAGGAGACCATTTGGGCTTGATCAAGACATACCTAATGAATTTACCTTGATCTTGGATACCACTATTTCGTCTCCCCCTTTCCTATGCCCTAGTGCTTTTGAGTTTTGGACTAAGCTTTTTACAATAGTCACTATTTCGAGTTCCCAAAGAGTGGGCCTTTGTACCGTGTAGATGCATGGTTATTGGCAGGTAGTGATGATTTATTTCAGCTAGAAGTTGTTGGTTGGTTGTGGGTTCTCTCTCATTCCCCCTGAAGGCCTACATGCCACTATCTCCACGAACCCGTTGTTATTACTTCTCACCAAGTCCGTGATGGCCTATGCCAAGAAGCAGAGTAGGTCAGCTATATTTAGGGGTAAGCGAAGGAGCAAGGATGGTATTGGTATGCTAGTGAGTTCCCTCATGGTTAGGAGAAGAAAGTGAAGGTTATGAACCTTCCTACGCCAACTAAGAAGGGCTCGGTATCTCAATCCGCCAAGCCTAAGTCTGCCAAGAAGGGTGGTGATTCCTCTGAGACTTATTTTGATATTGTCCCGTACAAGGAAGGTCTCCCCCTATTAGCAACATGGTCCTTGAAAGCCCTCCTCCTCCTTCTGCCAAAACCCATTCCACTAGGCATTCTATTGCAACCAAGTCTAGGCCTCCCACACTGAGGCCATTTATGGATGCTCCTTCTAGCAGGACCCGTGGCAATAAATGGAAGACATCTCCTCTAGCCCTGTCTGCCACTACCGAGAGGAGAGTATGTTATCTATCAATCTAACTACAAGGAGGACAATTCTGCTACTCGCCCCTTATTACTCGATAAGCTCAAGGCTAAGGTACATTCCTTTCCCCTATTTGTTTTTTTTCTTATTTGTGCATGCATCCTTATTTCTATCTCTTCTATTCACCTTTTTCCTTACTTTGATGTCTTTCCGTTAGGTTGACCTCTAGCCCATTTCTATTTACCATCCTATGAGTGAGAAGGCTCTTATAGATATTAATACCCCTATGGAGGGCTTTTTCAATGGTGTGTATGTTGTTGCCAACGCCATGGCTTTTACCGCTACTGCTACCCAGGGAGTTCCTACTGAAGCCCCAATTCCTCCATTTGAGTCTAATCCTACCGAGGAGGGCACCCCTACTAAAGGCATTGTCATTGGAGAGTCCGTCCTTATTTTTACTGACACCTCCACTCCTTAAAAGGGAACTATTCCTGCAAGGGCATCCCAAGCCGAGAGCACTTCTCCTGCTACTCCTCCACCCGTTATTTTTGCCAGCGAACTCTTTGTTACTCTTTCACAGGCTGTCAATGATGGGTCTTCATTGGTTGTCACTCTGTCCTCCATTCCCAGCTTTACTATCCAAGGGCCTAACACAAACTTTTCCTCCGATGAGAGGTCTGAGAAGGTTCTTGAGGATTTCAATGACAAGCTAGTTATAAAGACATAGGTTTCTGACTCTGATAAGGCTTCTGATGATGAGTAAAGGGTCAAGGTCATGGGTATGTATCCTTAATTCTTGCTATGTCTTCTTTTTCTTCTCTTCCTATCATTTCTTTATACATTACTCTATTTACTTTGAATGTTGTCTTTGTCACACAATCACGGACATGCTTGAAAAGCCTAAAGGCTAAGGCTGTAGTACTTCCTGCGGTGCCCATAGCCCCTATTCCTACTGGTCCTAGTAACCTCATTGCCTTTGTCCCTCTTTAATCAATATTTTGTTCTTGTGCCTATTTCTCTTCTTCGCTTCCTTGCTAGGGGCTCATAATATGTTTAACCCTTTCTTTCAGGTCCATCACTTACTGAGGGGGCTCTGAGCACTAGGTTTGAGGTTGGGAGTAGTTATATCACCATTCCTGACCCCGCAAGCGAGGTCGTTGCTTTCTTTGCCCGTTTCGAGTAGGTGGAAACAAATGACCTTTATCTAGTAGACTTATGTGGTGCTGGACCTCTCTATGTGGACTTTCATGGGTATCGGGTACTTAAGGATTGCATTGTGCACTTGGAGGCAGTTTACAGTAGCCGTGGAGATTTCATGCAGGGTTCCCTCTTAGCCATTCTGCAAGGGAGCAATTCCTCAAGCTACTGGGGTGTGTGATGAATTACATTGAGCACAACTTTATTGACATTATTTCCGCCAAAAAGATACTGCAATGGAAGGCCACAATCCATGAGTTTATCTGTGTTGATTTTGCTGTGGGGTTTATAATAGACCACCTATGTGATATTGCCAGAGCATTATTTATACAAAAGATCCAGCCTGTTGTTGATGTCGTTGATACCCACATCAAGAAACTGAACAAGGAGGTGGTGAACTTAGAAGCTCGCCTTGAGCGTCTCCTTTCTGGCATTACTGCCCCTAACCGATTTAAGGACCAGACTCTCATCTTAGGCCTTTGATTGTTTAGCATATATTCAACTGCTTGTTACTATGGTGTAGTTTTGTTTTTTATGACCATTTGTTTCCTTCTTTTCCTTCATGATACACATTATTTCCTTAGCATTTATGACTTATTTGATAAGTCCAGTATGACTTATACCTTTGGTTTGTAATTTATTATGCTACATCTGCTACAGTTCCTATTATACATTATGATACAATGCATTTTTGCAAATACCTCATGTATGATTTTGATTACTTTCTACTTTTTGTCTTTTAACATGATTATAAGGGAAAAACAAACTATATCCCTTGCAAGGGTGGTCACTTGGAGGAAAAGAAAAAAACAACAACAACAACTGCATAACATTTTCTACGCATAATATCGTTTCAGCCACTTGCCGCTAATGGGGTCCATCAAATCTTTTCCATCCATTTGAGCCAGCCAATAATACCCACTTGCATGGGCTTCCCCTACCACAAAGGCTCCTTCCCACTTTGGCGAGAATTTGGATGGTCCTACCAAACCTCTTTTGACATGGTCTGTCGTTCTTAAAACGAGTTGACCTTCTGCGAACGCTCTTTCCTTAATGGTTCTGCTGTAAGCTTTGGTCATTGTTTGCCTGTATTTGCGGCTACGTTACTAGACTTCTTCCCTCCTTTCATCCAATCCTTCTAGGTCCTCACACATTGTTGCCATAAAAACCTCGTTTTCCTTTTCTTTCTTTCGCATCTACATGTCCCTTAGGAAGGGTACCATCACTTTGGCTGGGCTCACTGCTTTTATCCCACACACCAAGGAAAAAGGGAAATATCCCGTGGTAGATTTAGGTGAACTTCGATAAACCCATAGTGCGTCTGGTAGATGTGTTACCCAGCCCCCGCTATACTATGGACTCATCGTATTGATAATCTTGATGAGGGTTTAGTTTGTTGCTTCCACCAACCCATTTCCCTGTAGGTAGGGGCCCGGGGGGGGGGGGGGGGAGAGTGAAGATCTCGCATGAATTTTTCTTGCCCCATCCCTACCCCGCCCTGCCCCGCATGACGAGGAAAATTTCTTGCCCCATCCCCGGCCCATAAGGCCCTACGAAGCCCCACCCCACCTCGTAAAACTCTATTTCTTATTAATTTGCCCTACAGCTATTACCATTTTTTTCAAATAAAATTACATGTTTCAATAATAAAAATATACTTGAAATTATAAATAAATTTATCCTATCAAATCAAAGTAATTTTAGCAAAAACTTAATAATATTATCTAAATGTTTAACAATACAATATCACAACAAAAATCTCATTGTATGACACAATAAAATAATCCAAACTCCTAATGCATAACAAAATAAAAATTGCATAGTTCTTCAGAAAGAATCTCCACTTTCTTCCATTATTGTGACACCACTTTTTTCTTCATTATCATAATCATCCAGGATGTTTTAGATTGTATCTTCAATTCCATCTATCGTAGATGAAGAGCCTAAAAAAAGGTAATATAAATTCAATCGAAAAATTGAAAAATATAATAAAGAATGCAGCAACATAAATCATTGCATAATTAAACCAGTATATTTAATTATCATTAATTTCAGCCCATAACCAATTTTGAGCACACATTAATGCCTCCACAGTCTTTTGATAAAGTTTACTGCGATATGGACTTAATAATCAACTACTTGTGCTAAATGATGACTCCGAGGCAATAGTTGACACTGGAATGGTAAGGATATCCCTTGCATTAACTTTTTCGTCCCTTTGTGGAATGGGCATTGTCCAGACAATGGCCTTTACTTGTATAGCCCATTGGGTTCCTATTCCTACCATTTCTCTTCCTTTCCACAAGCCTACTGGCCATGTTGGCCCATTGGGCTTACTACCTCTTTCCTTAGGCTTCCCCAACCCACTTACTTCATCTTTACCTCTTATTCTTCACATGGACATGCTGGCTATTATTCCCGCCATGTCAGCCCATTAAGCTTGCTACCACTTTTCTTGGGCTTCCTTGGCCTACTCACTTCATCTTTACCTCTTATTCTTTTCATGGGCCTGCTGGCTGTTATTCTCGCCATGTTAGCCCAATAGGCTCGTTACTTCTTTTCTTGGGCTTCCTCGGCCCACTTATTTCATCTTTACCTCTTATTCTTCCTATGGGCCTGCCGGCTGTTATTCCCGCCATGTTGGTCCATTAGGTTTACTAACTTGCTTTTACCATTCATATTTCTTTTTCTTTCCAAGTCTCTTATTATTGGGCTTCTTCTACTATCGGGCCTTTCATTAAAAAAAATAGGCATCAACACATTTCTTTAACAAATGTTCTAAGAATATACCTATTAGCCAAATACTTCCTTTTAAAAACAAATATATATATATATATATTCAACTTTTAGTTAATATATATATATATATATATATATATATTCAACTTTTAGTTAAACTATTCTACTTCATATCTATGAAGCACTTTTAAATCCCTATGAGTAGATAATGTGGTGGATGGAATTTTAGAATTTAGATTTTATAACAGGTCTTTTCAAGTCTATTAATCCAGCTGCCAAGATGAGCAAGAAGGGAGAGAAACACCATAAATGAACATGTGGCTGTTAATGGCCACTTGCATTTCAAGCAAAATTTCAAAGCAAATATTCAACTTCTTGGTGGTCAATTTGATGTGCTACTTAAAATCATGTGCTAGAACTCCAAGTGCCATCAAAACTCCATATTTGATCCTGCTTCTGGGTCAACGCTGTTTTGTATTCCCAGTGTAATTGACATCATGTGGTCTATTAACTAGTGCAAAATCATTTAGCCAAAAAAAAAAAAACACTAGTGTAAAATCTGCCGTATAAAGAATTTCAAAGTCTTTTTGTGTTTTTCTTTTTAGCTGAATATTCACTGTGCAACTGTATATTAAATTCTAATTTTTGTTATATCATGCAACTTATTTTACAATCAAGTGTAGTCTCAAAATAATTTAGAGAGAGATAGATAGGATGAGTGGCTTGGAAGGTCAAGCCAAAACGTGAGTGATTTCAGGAGATAATTAAATAACGCGACACCAACTAGTACAAGTCTTTTTTAAGCTGTACCACATGTTTTCATGAAATTTTTTTTTTCTTTTGGTAAAAAAAAAAATGTATAGAGAAAATCAACTAATGTGGTTTTTCTACTTGAGCGTGACTATAATAGCACCCTAACCACTCATACGATGCAAATATTTATAATTCCCTATCGTAAGAGGATTCTTAAAATGTGTGGCAATGGGCTTCTAAATTATACTCATAACTAAAATAAAAAACCTCTACAAAATATAATATGTAATTCTTCTTTTCAAAGTCTTCACAAGTACCAATTCTTGTAAGATTGGACTAAAGTCCGAGATTTAAGTGTATTGGAGGGGAAATTTCAGATACAGTTTAGATTGGGTGGGAGTCGGATTTTTTATATTAAAAAAAATTAAAATTTCAAATTTCTTTTTTTTTTAAATCTTTGAATGGGCTCTAAGGGCCAACTACGATGTTGTTAGCTCTATGGGCTGGGCTTCAGCTATAAAGTGAAAGAATTCAACCGAAAATCAATTGAAATTCAATCCCAATCACAAACCCATAGTTCGTTCTTTGCTCTATACTTTTTCTGATTAGAAAAACTGAAACACACACCCATGACCCATGTGTCTCTTAAACAATGACAACCTTTACTAATTTTAAAAGAATTTTCTTCTAACTACGATAGTGACATTATCTTCCAATAAATTAGGTCATATCATATCATGATATTTCGTGCATGACAATTTTGACAATTTATCTTGTTAGTTACGTTCTTAATCGAAAGAAAGTGTGAAGTCTCTTTCTTTGAAAGGGGACAAATAGAAAGTGGTGCACCATACGAAACACAACCACAAATGAGTGGACGTGGAAAATGGGTTATGCTAGACAAGAGCGTCCTTTTTTTTTTCTTTTATTCTTTTTCTTCTTTTTTTTTCTATTCTTGATCAATGCTGGACTAGACAAATTTCTAGTTTAGTTTAATTTAATAACCCATTAATTCCGTGATTTCAGGCTATCATTTCTTCCTTTCTTTGAATAAACAGTAAAAAGTCAGTGATTACTTACATAAACTGCACACCAAAATACAAATACGCCACGTATGCATAAGATAATAATTAATGACACCCACTAAGGGTGGCCTTAGTAAGATACCGGGCTCATAAGTCTTAGGATTTGGATTCAAGTCTTAACAACTAATTAAATGTGTGTCGGTGTTCTTTATATCTCGTCTTCATTTCAAACAGTACAAAGACTAATAAGAGTATGTTTAGTAACTGTTTTTTCTCCTTATTTTCTATTTTCAAAAACAGTTTTCTATTTTTGAGACCAAAAACCTTGTTTCGCAACTCAAAATGGGCAAAACATAAAAACTGTTTTCAAAATTCAATTTGTGAAAAAAACTAAAAGCATGCAAAAGACAATTTTCAATTTCTAATTTTCAAAAGTTAATGAAAACACGCATTTAATTTAATGAATCTGTCTCATATAATGAGTTAACATTAAAATAATGAGTTAACATTAAAGTCCAAATCCTAGTAACAACATATTTTAGTATTTTCTATTTTTTTTCTTCAAAAAACTATCTTTTTAATTTCAACTAACCAAACATGTTTGTGATTTCAAAAATCCAAGAAAATTGTTTTTCTTTTTCTTTATATTCCCAAAAACAAGTTTTTGAAAATAGAAAATAAAAACTGTTACCAAACATAACCTCAGTTTTTCACGGATCGAGAATATGAGGTCTCATTCGGGAGTGGGTAGGGTACTACTATGGTCACTTAATTATTTTTAAATATTAAACCACTTAATTATAATGTTATAGTTACAAAAATGTTGTATTCACATAACTTTAATAACTGCTTCTTACCTTCTCCTTTTTTCAACAAATATCAACAACGTCAGTCTTTTTTTTCTGAATTACTAATGAAATATTTATAACAATGTTATTAATTACCTATGTTTTATTAAAGTCGATGCTTGATTGCTCTTTAGTGAGATATACAACCTAATACAATATTTTTTACTTTCCCATATATGCTATATATATATAAAGTATAGTCAAATTAGAATCTGAATTTTATTGCCATGTCAATGTAGTATGATTATAAATAAAAAAAAAAAAAAATTCAAGATATATTATTGTGAGGGTAGATGTGTCAGAATATGATTTTGGGCGTTAGGCCTGATCCAATGGTATTGGCTCGTTCGAGAAGGGGTTAATGCTAAATAAAGGGCACCGTATTCAAAAGCCCACGAACAAGTGACTGTGAGATAGACTAGCGAGCATGGTCCGAGGAGGGAAACATCATCGGCTAACTAAAGGAAAAATCATATAGTTTGTTGCTATGCTTGGAAGGAGGTTCCGAAGGGATAAATGGATGAGGATAAGCTTTAGGAGGTCATAGGAAGGAGGAATAAATAGCAAATATCTTGGATAAATCTACTACCACCGTATTAAAGACCCTGCACCTACCTCTCTGGCCGCATTAATGGAAAAATGACATCTGAACAGTATTGAACAGCTTTACAGCTATTATTTAAAGACTTCAAGAGGGTGCTGCATGGGACAAGTATCTGGATGGATGATCTAAGCCCTATATGGAAGATGGAGGAAAGAAGGAGGATGATATAAAAGGAAGATAAAGACATTAGAGTGTGGGGAAAGAAAATAAGGAGAGAATGAAGAAGAGAAGAAAAAAAAAAAGGAGAGAGAGAGACCATTGTCAGTTGTAATTGATCTTTGGTAATAAAAGAAGCATTTCATATCATCCTCGGCTGACATCCGAGGAGAGATTTTACACAAAATTAACTCTTTGTTTGTGAATTGTGGATCTAATTCATTACCTTTGTACTTTAGACGTCTAGAAATCTAGGTTTTAAGCCCATTCTCTACAAAAATTCATTGTTTTAGGCCTTTGGCCCTGTTCCCTTTACACGTTTGGGTCCAAGTACAAATTGTGCACTTATAATTGGCGCCGGCTGTGGAAAATCTTGTGTTTTATGACGTCTAACATCATGGTAGGCTCAGGTCCACAACGTGTAGAGTCCGTGGCGTCCCAGTATGAAGACCATTTCTTGCATCTTGAGCAAGAAAGAGATAGGGAAGGCAGTGTACGTACGAAGCACACCGGTAGGAGTCATTCACGAGGTGGGAGCAAACTTCCTCACGAGGAGAATGAGAGGACTATGCAAAAGGAGATTGACCATCTGAAGAAGAAGCTGTGTCGCGAGAGGCAGAGGCGAACTCCCTGCTCTTCTAACCTTTCTTCTGAAGACTCCTAGGGTAGCAATTATAGGCCCAGGTCAAGGACTCCTCCTAACGAGTCATTCTCCTTTGAGGAGGAACGCCATCATGGTCGTAAGGACAGAAAGACTTTTTCCAGGGGCTTAGGAAGCGATGCCATGAGCAGGGCACTGCATCAGATCTCCAAGTCACCTTTCACACGTAGGGTGGAGAAAGGGAAGCTTTCACAACGGTTCACTCAACCAACCTTCACCATTTATAATGGTCGAACAGATCCTGTGGAACATGTGAGTCATTTTAATCAAAGGATAGTTGTATGCTCTAAGAATGAAACTTTGATGTGCAAATTTTTCCCTTCTAGCTTGGAACCCGTTGCGATGAGGTGGTTTAACGGCTTGAAAGCTAGTTCTATTGATTCCTTCATGCAACTTACTAGGGCATTTGGTTCCCGCTTCGTTACCTATAGTAGGGTTCCTCGGCCTCTGGATTCTTTGTTGTCCATGGCTATAAGGGAAGGCGAAACCCTCAGAACATATTCTGACAGGTATTGGAAGATGTTCAATGAGATTGATGGTGACTTTGATGAATTCTATTGATTCCTTCACGCAACTTACTAGGGCATTGGGTTCCCGCTTCGTTACTTGTAGTAGGGTTCCTCGGCCTCTGAATTCTTTGTTGGCCATGGCTATGAGGGAAGGCGAAACCCTCAAAACATATTCTGGTAGGTATTGAAAGATGTTCAATGAGATTGATGGTGACTTTGATGATGCAGTGGTACGGACTTTCAAAGTCAGCCTCCCTACTAAGCATGATTTGCATAAGTCTCTGACCAGAAAGCCGGTAAGGAGTGTACGTCGACTCATAAATCGAATTGATGAGTATAAACGAGTGGAAGAAGATCAACAGCAAGGAAAAGGAAAAGGAAAAGGAAAAGGAAAAGGAAAAGGAAAAGCAAAGGTTATCCCTCATGAAAGAAAAGATTTCAAGTTGGATAGATACAACAATAACAGGCCTCGGAGAGATTTTGCTAGGTCGTCAGGCCCTGTCACTCCACAGGTGGTCAACACTATCTTTCGAGAACCGGTGTTTCAGGTGTTGGAGAAGTCGAAATAAGCCTTACTTCAAATGGCCCAATAAGATGACTAGGGACCCCATGAAGCATAATCAAAACCTTTATTGCAGTTATCATAGTGACCGAGGTCAGACTACTGAGAATTGCAGGACTCTTTGGAGTCATTTGAAGCAGTTGGTTAAGGAAGGGAAGTTGAAGCACCTTTCGTGTCAGCCCGGTGGGCAGAAAGGTCATTCGAGTTCGGTCAACCAAAGGAATAGTATGTCAAGACCTCCACTAGGAACGATCAATGTTATTTTTGCTGCTCTTAGTAAAACTGGTTCTCACCCTACCAAGGTGATGTCTGTGTCGCGAGCTCTCGCCGAGGAAACTAACTCCGAGCAGAAAAGGGTTAGGCGAAATACTCCACTCATTTTGAGTTTCTCGAATGCAGACAAGGTGGGGACTATCCAACCATATGATGATGATTTGGTTGTTACAGTAAGGATAGGAGGCTACGATGTGAAAAGGGTAATGATTGATGAGGGTAGTGGCGAGGATATTATGTATCCTGACTTGTTCAAGGGGCTTAAATTGAGGCTTGAAGACCTTACGGCTTATGAGTCACCACTGATAAGCTTCGAAGGAAAGGCTGTAATACCAAAAGGGCAGATCCGCTTACCAATGCAATCAGGATCAGAGGTTATGGAGGTAGATTTCATTGTGGTAAACGCTTATTCTCCTTATACGACCATATTAGCAAGGCCCTGGCTACATGCTCTAGGTGTCGTCTCTTGGACTCTACATGTTAAGGTGAAATTCCCATCTAGGGGGTTGGTCAAGGAAATTATTAGGAACCAATCTGTGACTAGACAGTGTATTTTGGCGGAAATTATGCATCGGCCTAAGCTAGACTCCTCAGCCTCCGTTGCGGGGGCTTCATAGCAATTAAAGTCTTTGGCAATGCCCAGTGCCGCGGCAATAGAGGAAGCTGCATGTGAGGAGTTAGAGAAAGTTCTTATAAACGATGACCTTGAGAAATTCTTTAAGGTGGGAGTTCAATTGCCACTCAAAGAGAAGTTGGAGTTGGTTACATTTTTGAAGAGCAACCACCTCGGCGTTCTTCTAAGGAACACTCTGAGGCTGTCAAGGAGGAGGTGCTCAAGCTCAAAAAGGCTGAAGCGATCAAGGAGGTGTTTTATCCAGAGTGGTTAGCCCACACAGTAATCGTAAAGAAGAAAAACGAAAAATGGAGAGTGTGCGTGGACTTCACGGATTTGAACAAGGTATGTTCTAAAAATTCATTTCTCATGCCTCATATAGATCAGTTGGTGGACGCTACAGTTGTTCATCCTCGGATGAGTTTTTTAGATGCTTTCTAAGGTTATCATCAGATACCTTTGGCTTTAGGTGATCAAGAGAAGACAGCATTCATTACTCCTACGGGAAATTGTCATTATAAGGTAATGTCTTTTGGTTTGAAGAACGCATGGGCTACCTACAAAGGATGCTAACCAGGATGTTCGAAGCGCAATTGGGGAGGACGATTGAAGTGTACGTGGATGACATGGTGGTGAAGAGCAAGATGGTGCACATTCACATAAAGGATCCAAATGGCACCTTTCAGACGCTGAGAAAATACAAGTTACGCTTTAATGCCTCTAAATGCTCCTTCGGTGTGGGATCGAGTAAATTCCTAAGTTACATGGTGACTCATAGAGGAATTGAATTTAATCCTGCACAAGTCAGGGCGATCAACAGCTTGTAACCACCTTGGAATCTGAAGGAGGATCAGAACTGACTGGGATGATTGCTGCCCTCAATAAGTTTATCTCTTGGTCTGCAGATAGATGTAAGCCTTTCTTCCAGTTGCTGAATAGGTGGAAGGGATTTGTGTGGACTGAGGAATGTTTCTTAGCCTTCTAGCAGCTTAAAGAATATCTTTCTCGACCACCTATCATGTCTCAGCCTGAGGTTTATGAAATCTTATTTGCATATATAGCTGTGGCCGTTCATGCTGTCAGTTTGGTTTCAATACGAGATGATAGTGGAGTGCAGAGACCAATTTACTGTGTGAGTAAATCTCTGCAAGAAGCCGAAGTGCACTATTTACCATTGGAGAAAGCCATTTTGTCTGTGGTTCATGCTACGCGTAAGCTTCCTTATTACTTCCAATCCATACAGTTGTTGTTTTGACTCAACTAACTTTTAAAGTGATATTACGAAGTGCTAATTACTCGGGAAGGATAGCCAAATGGAGAACTATTTTAGGGGCTTTTGATATCAAATATATACCTCGTACTTTTGTAAAGGGTCAGGTCCTCGCCGATTTGATAGCAAAGTTCGCTGAGCCTTCCTTAGAAGAAAATGCTATAAAGATGCACATTGATGAAAAATTAGTTGGCATGATCTTAAGGAAGGAGTTCCCTATGTGGAAGTTGTATGTTGACGAAGCAGCGAATCAAAGAGGATCTAGAGTGGGACTAGTGTTGGTATCTCCTGAGGGAATTATTTTTGAAAAGTCCATGAGGTTAGGGTTCACTACCACCAATAATGAAGCCGAATATGAAGCTGTACTAATCGGGATGGATATTGTTCAGAAGATGGGTGGAAGAAGGGTGCAAGTGTTCTCGGATTCCCAACTAGTGGTAGGCCAAGTTGAGAGAGAGTTAAAGGCCAAAGATCCGAGGATGCAAGAATATTTGTCTCAAGTTAGGTATTTATAATCTAAGTTTGCTTCTTTTGTCTTGATGCATATACCTAGGAGTGGAAATACACATGCTAATTCGTTAGCTACCCTTGCGACGTCATCATCGCAAAATCTACCTCGAGTCATTCTCGTTGAAGATTTATTGAAACCTACAGTAACGAGAGGCCGTCCCATTCGGACTCATCAGATTAGGGTAGGGCCCAATTAGATAGACCCAATAGTATCCTTCCTTAAGAATGACATCCTGCTTGAGGACAAATTAAAAGCTGATAAGATTCGCAGGAAGGCACCTCGTTTCTGGTTGTCTGAGGATCAGAGGTTGTATAAACGCTCTTTTTCAGGACTATATTTGCTATGTGTACATCCCAATGCAACTGAATTACTTTTGGAGGAAATGAATGAAGGGATCTGTGGAAGCCACACAGGTGGAAGGTCTTTGGCTCATAGAGCTCTTATCCAAGGGTATTGGTGGCCCAATATGCAGAGAGAAGCATAGGAATATGCAAAGAAGTGTGATCAATGTCAAAGGTTTACACCCAATATTCATCAACCAGGGCGTGTCCTGAACCCTCTCTCCAGTCCTTGGCCGTTTGCTCGATGGGGTTTGGATATTGTAGGACCTTTTCCAAAGGCTACAGGTAATAGAAGTTGGTTGCTTGTGGGGTTACTTCACTAAATGGATCGAAGCTGAGCCATTATCAAACATCCGAGATGTTGATGCAAAAAAGTTCGTCTTGAAGAACATTGTCAACCGGTTTGGAATCCTTCATACATTTATTTTAGATAACGAATTGCAGTTTGACATTAAGGCCGTCAGAAAGTATTGTGGTGATCTGGGTATCACCAATAGATATTTCACACCAGCTTATCCCCAAGGGAATGGGAAGCCGAGACGGTTAATAAGGTCATAGTCAGTGGGCTCAAGAAAAGACTAGATGATGCTAAAGGAAGGTAGGAGGAAGAACTGCCGCATGTTTTATGGACATATCGAACTACGCCTAGAAGATCAATAAGGGAAACACCTTTTTTAATGACTTATAGAGCCGAAGCTGTGATTCCTTTGGAGACTGGGTATCCGACGTTGAGAACGAGCTCTTTTACTCCGAGCAATAATGACAAGTTATTGGAGGAAAGCTTGGACCTAGTTGAGGAACGACGGGAAAACTCCATGGTTCAGCTTGCTTATTATCAACATAAGCTCAAGCAAGGGTACGATTCCCATGTAAAGCGACGACCACTTTTACCTAGAGATTTGGTGTTGAGAAAGGTCTTGGGTACTGCCAAAAACCCAGCATGGGGAAAGTTGGGACCTAACTGGGAAAGGCCCTACCGTATCACTTCAGTAGCTGGTATAGGGGCGTATTATCTTACCGACCTAGATGAAAAGGCTGTACAGCGTCCCTGGAATGTAAATAACCTGCGAATGTACTATTATTAATGAAAGGCATTCCTGCCATTTTGGTTTGGTTATCATTGTGTTGCACTGATTGTTAGTTATATTATTCTAAGTATCAAATAGAAATTTGGATATTCCTGATTCCTCGGACCACATGCCTTGTGGAAATTGATATTCTTGTTGAGTGTTGAACAAAACCTAAGTTACGACTAGTCATCAGATCATCTACTTTGGGGAAATTAACACTTCAATACATTATTCTAAGTATCAAACAGAAACTTGGATATGTCTGGCTCCTCGGACCACATACCTTGTGAAAATTGATATTCTTGTTGAGTGTTGAACAGAACCTAAGTTACGACTGGTCCTCTGATCATCTACTTTAGGGAAATTAATACTTCAATACATCATTCTAAGTATCAAACAGAAACTTGGATATGTATGGCTCCTCAAGCCATGTACCTTATGGAAATTGATATTCTTGTTAAGTGTTAAACAGAACCTAAGTTACAACTGGTCCTCGGATCATCTACTTTGGAGAAATTAACACTTCTGTTTACCTTTTTGAAAGTCAAATAGTGTTTGGGCTGCTTTAACTGTAGGGCTGCATATCCTGGAGAGTTTGATAACCCACTTTTGTGATCTGATTTGACGTAAAAGCTACTCTTAAATTAAGTTGCTCTTGTTTTGGTTTCAAATATATTTTTGTACATCCAACTGTTTCAAGAATAATGCAGTTTCATCATTTAAGTCCTATATTGGCCCTTGTATGTCGATAAAATGAAGTTGTTCCTATGTTTGATTGTTGATTTGTAGCTAAGGTGTTATGGAAACCTATCTTGTATACTTTAAACATTAAGTTATTTAAGCTATGCATATAACTTATGTTACAATAAAACAGTATATACTGCTGTAAATGAAGTCTGTAAGGAGTTAAAAATCAAAATCTTGAACTTGTCATTAATTTTGTATTTGAGTACAGTGAAAATAAAACTATAGCATAAAAGGGTCAAAATAAGGTTGAGATCAAGAGAAGCTACATAAAGAAAGAGTCCTAGGTGGCCTATGTCTTGATTTTCAGTGATGGGTCTTTTTTCAGCTTCGCTGTAGGCTCTTTCGTTTTGCCCTCCTCTTTTGTTTGTTTAGGTTCAGTCTCGGATAAGGCTTGAACTTGCTTTCCTTTGTCCTTTGCTCTTGGTGGAGAGGCATCTTGGTTAGCTTGCTCGCTCAAGCTCTTCTCAGCCTTGTCACCTTGTTCCCCTTCTTTATCAAAAGCAGTAACTTCTTTTGGAGGTGGAACAGGTTCTTGGTTTATAGATGGTTGTATCAAGGGCGCAGTCTCGAAGACAGTTGAAATGGGAGGAAGGTCTTCGATCTCTCGGATATCCTCGGGAAACCAAATGTTTTCTGCACTTCTCCATTCAGAAGTAGCAGGGACTCCTGCCATATTTAGGGCTTCTGCCTAAACTTGTTGGCAGTAGTCCCTACATCATTCTGCTAGCTCTTCAGCTAGTCGGGTCTCCATTGCTTCAACCCCTTCGTTGTAAGAAGCTTTTGTTACAGCCTCCACGGTCTTTCTAATAGTACGAGTCGCTTCCTCGGCTTAAGCAAGTTCCTTCTTTAAGTCTGAGATTTCCTGCTGAGCTTTATATAGATCTTCTTCTTTTTGGGGCAGCAATTTGCGTTGCCCCTCCACTTGAGTCTCAGCAGTTTTCAGTCCAGCCTCAGCATCTTTCTTTCGCTCTTCTTATCTACCAATTTGGTGGCCAGGTCTTTTTTCTCCTTCTCAGCACGGCCCAGGGCTTTCTCGGTCTCAATTCTAACCGCAAGTTCAGCCCTTGCCTGGCTTTGAAAGTTCCTTACCATTTTCTCAACAGCAAAAACTTCCTGGATAGCTTGTGTGGAAGTGTTTAACAAGTGCATTATGGTAGGAAATATATAAAGGTTTATATATAAAAAATTTCATATAAAAGAATAATAAAAGTAACGAGGTAAAAGAGATTGAGTGGCACATACCAAACCCAAATCCCTGTTCAGGGAGAGGAAAAGATGTTGCTGGCTCATCTTCCCCAGATCCTCCATATCCTTTGGCAAAAGGATAGGCTGTTCTAAAGCGTTAGCCAGATGGTGGGCGTGTCCTCTTTGAAACTCCCTTATGCTGGAGTGGCAACCAATCGGGGCCCCATCCAACTCCAGTACGGGAGACCAGTTGGACTATGCGCGGTGCACCTCAGCCAAACCGTTTCTTTCCCCACTCTCAACGAAGGAGGCACGCGCTCCACCCTTGGCACCTTGTTGTTGTTGTTGCTGCTTCTGCTTCTTCTCTCGTTCTTTTTCTGCTTCCTCGCTCTCATTTTTCCTCTTCTTTGGGAGGTTAGAGGCGGGAATAGTTGGGTCGGAAGGAAGGGGAGGAGGTGGTAGCCTGGGAGGATGCTGAGATCCAGCAGCACCCTTTTTGGTAACTTGTGCGCCTCTCTTGACAAAAAGTGACTTTAAGCTTGACATGTCTTCTTCTTCCTCAGAACTATCATCCGCTTGCGCAACTATCAAGCCTTTAATACCAGAAGTCCTATCCGAGTTGCTTTCTTCGTCTGAGATTTCAACGATATGGCCCTTCGAAGGTCTCTCGGCATCCTCTAAGAAGAATTGGTCTATTTCCTCATCAAAGGATGACGGTGAGGCTGTGGTTTCTGCTCGGACAACTTTTATCTCAACATTCACTGAAAGAGAGGTAACTTTAGGTGGGCATATGTAGAGGATGATAGATGAGTCATCTGGTAGATCGAATGGAGCAAGGAAGTCGGGCTTTGAGACATCTATCCTTCTATGTCTTTTATCACCCACGATGATCGCATTACCGACTTCCTGGTAGACTTTGGACAAAGGGTCGTACCCCAATATAAGGTGAGCAGCCCTCACTTGCAAATCTTCGTTTACAAACGCCTCGAACCTCAAGACTCTGTTAAGATCCGAAATGTTAGCTTCGCTCAGACGGAGTGACGAGCGTTGTTTGTCTGCAAAGGAAATATCCGAGAAGCCACATATGGTTAGATTCAAAATAAACGTTATGCCAAGAGAATATTAAAAGTGCAGTGAATCTAAGTTACAAAGTCAAAAGAACTAAAACTCAGACTAGAGGTTTTAAATCCTAGGGAGTCACACCTGGAGACGATTAAGTAGTCGTCTTTCATACCTTTATTAGACTTAGGAAGGCACGGTATAAGTCTAACGACGTTAGACCTAGATTTGAGGTAATAACCTACATTTTTCAATTTGTGGCACTCGTACAAATGGACGACATCGCGCCATGAGAGGTTTAGACCCATTTGCTCATTTAGAGCATCGACACAACCTAAAACTATAAACATATTAGGTGTACACTGGTTGGGGCATACTCTATGGTTGCGTAGGTATTCATTAGTAACATTTTTCATGGGGAGTGTCATCCCACCCTCTAAAAAGGCGATTATGGGAATGACAACTTGCCCTTCTTTCCTAGAGTCGGCTACGGCTTCCGAGGGGCAGTATTTTAAACCCACTTCCTGAGGAATATGGTATTTGGCTCGGAAACCTTTCATGTCGGAGTTAGTATCTTTTAGACACTTGAACCTACCTATTTGGTCGAAGTAAAAGTGGAGATTTAGAACGAAAAAAGGAAAATTTGGTAGGCAAGGAGGAAGAAAGTCTAAGGGAGCGAGAGCTTACGGGAGATAAGTGGGCGATTCTTTGTGAACTTCTTGGAAGAAAATGGGAATAGATATTCTCAGGATGCAATTGCTTTTTGGAGTAATGACGGATTTCGCGATTTCCTAAATGTTTTGGGTGTTTAGGAGGCGGCGGTTCGTGGGAGTTATCCTGCACAAATTTTCGGGAAAAACCCGGACTGTTGGATTTGCATCTCATCGTTGAATGTGGGCGGCAGAGAGTTACTTGGAGCAATTAATGAGGACGTTGTGAGATTCGAGGCATCAGGGTCCGCTTCAGAAGAAGCAAGTGGATTTCTCACGTGCAGCGGCTTGGGAAGTGTGTTGAGACTGTGGTTTGAATCAAAATTTCATTTTTCTCCTTCAAAAAATGAATTTTTGAGGGGCTATTGTGAGGATAGATGTATCAGAATATGATTTTGGGCCTTGGGCCTAATCCAATGGTATTGGCTCGTCCGAGAAGGGGTTAATGCTAAATAAAGGGTGCCGTATTCAAAAGCCTACGAGCAAATGGCTTTGAGATAGATTGGCGAGCATGGTCCGAGGAGGGAAACATCCTCGGCTAACTAAAGGGAAAATCATATAGTGTGTTACCATACTTGGAAGGAGGTTCCGGAGGGATAAATGGATGAGGATAAGCTTTAGGAGGTCATAGGAAGGAGGAACAAATAGCAAATATCTTGGATAAAGCTGCTACCACCGTATTAAAGACCGTGCACCTACCTCTCTGGTCGCATTATTAGAGAAATGACATCTGAACAATGTTGGATAGCCTTACAGCTATTATTTGAAGACTTCAAGAAGGTGCTGCATGGGACAAGTATCTGGATGGATGATCTGAGCCCTACATGAAAGATGGAGGAAAGAAGGAGGATGATATAAAAGGAAGAGAAAGACATTAGAGCGTGGGGGAAGAAAAAAAGGAGAGAAGGAAGAAGAGAAAAAAAGGAGAGAAGGAAGAAGAGAGAAAAAAAAAAAAAAAAAAAGAGAGAGAGACCATTGTCAGTTGTAATTGATCTTTGGTAATAAAAGAAACATTTCATAGTATCCTCGGCTGACGTCCAAGGAGAGGGTTTACATATAATTAACTCTTTGTTTGTAAATTGTGGATCTAATCCATTACCTTTGTACTTTAAACATCCAATAACCTAGATTTTGAGCCCACTCTCTACAAAAATTCATTATTTTAGGCATTTTGGGCCTATCCCCTTTACACGTTTGGGTCCAGGTACAAATTGTGCACTTACAATTATTATTCATATAAGTTAATAACTCTAAAAATATACATATCACTTTAAAAAAGAAAAAATCTAGCTTCACCATTGTCGTTTTCCAACCAGAGGATTTGAAGTTTAATCAATTGCAAGTAAGAAACGTGTGGTATCAAGAGAATCAAAATCCTCAATCCCATGGGTATGCTTCACTCCATGTCCCATCAATTAGAACCACTCACATGTCATTTTTTCTTCAAAGTAAATAGAAGCATCCAAAACGAAAACATAAGAGCATCTCCAATAGGCTCTGTAAAGCCTAATTTGGAGAGCAAACATCCAAGAAAACACTTCCAACAGCCTCTCTAACTCCAAAAATATTTTTAGATTTGCTATAGTAACTCTCTTAACCTGGAGAGTACTGTAGCAATCACTGTAGCATATCTAAAGAATACATCACCTTAAAATAATACTAGTTGAATTAAAAAAAGAATTTTTTCTCTTTCCTCCCTTTCTTTTTCTTCTTCACTCCCTCTCTCTCTTGCTTCTCTTTAGAAAAAAAAAAACTCTCTCTTTTGCTTCTCATCAGAAAACAACGGTAAAACACAAAATCGACGGAGCTCACTCTCACAAAATGATCTGCCCAGATATTTTGAACCCCGAATCGTGGCTTAACCACCAGTGAGGAAGAACGGAAATTTGAGAACATCGGTCAACAATGAAAATCTGAGAATCTTGGTCAACAATGGAAATGGGTACCCAAAATTTGATTTCATGGTTTTTTTTGCATAATGTTTGAATTTATTGGCTTATATTAGATTTGGTGGTTTTACATGATTTGCTATTGCTACTGTCTAGATTTAGTTTTGGATTTATGAGTTTTTTCTATGTATCTCTGATTTGTGTTTTTCTTTTGTATTGATGTTTTTATTCTTTAACGTAGTACTGATGAGATTCATATGTGCTTCCCATGAGTAGCCCCTGTTGGTATCATCACTTATTTGCTGGTTGTTGACAGGAGGAGTAGAGTTAATTTAATACATAATGTTCTTTACAATTGTGTGTCAATTCTAGATTTTATTCTAAAGCTGAAACAATATTGCTTTAGCCAACAGATGAGAGACTATGCGATCTTTATGAATACTTCTAATTGTTGCTTGATCTTCGTGACTATGTGTCTTGTACAAGTACTTTAAAAATTCTATGTAATTTGAAATTTATCAAATCTATGTAAATCTTGAAATTTATCAAGTATTTTTGAAACATATGACTATTGAGAAATATTACCATTTGAAAAATATGACCCTTAAAAAAAAGCCTATATAACTGTTGAAAATTTTGAAAATGTTACTATTGGGTTTTTAAAAATATAGCTGTTAGGAATTTGAAAAATATAGTTATTGGGAAGAATAAAAAAAGATTAAAAAATAATAAAGAAAAATTAAAGAAATAATGAAGAAATAATATTTAAATAAGATAGAGAAAGGATAGAGAGTCTGTTGGAAAGTGTATTTCAAAAAGTAAGTAGGCAAAAGGTAAATGTCACCATTCACTCTCCAAACAGTACAAAAATTTGAAAAGGCTGCTAGAGACACTCTAAAGCGCCTTTGTTTTCAATTCGCATGGCGCAATGGACAGACTTTGGCCCAATCCATCTAGTTTTCCAAGAAAATGTATCACACAAATTGTAGGATAAAAATATGAGGTCACATATTAAGTTTCATAAATTTTTTTAACAACTTGTTGAGTTGGCAGATTAATTGTAATTAGTGTATAACGTCATTTTTGCTATGACCACCACTATTATTACTTTTATTTTACACCAATTATAACTTGCCACCTCTTTAGTTGTAAAAAAATATCATAAAATTTATTATATTTTTAGAATTATAGATTAGAGAATGAGAAAATGTGCGAGATATAAGGGGGACCTATATCAAAGAAGTTAATATCATACCAGTACTAGTTGAACTAGGAAAGTATGTCGTACCACCCATTAAAATGGTATCAATATTCCTCTAAAATGTACCGGATGGAGTAATAAATTGCACCGACTGTACCAGAATGTTTCAAGTGCTTCAGCTGGTATTGGCATTTCAAACAATATAATTAAAATAAAAAATAAAATATGTAAAAAATGGCTTTTGAAAGGTTGTGATTTTTTTTTTTTTTTTGACAAACAAAAGTATCCAAATCTCTTTAAGTATCTAACTATGTTTCTCAACCAAAAAAAAAGTATCTAATTATTTCCAATAGCAATCGCATGACATTTTAGAAAATGTACATTGCTGCATTGATAAAATTCAACCGGCTGAGCTTAAGTAGGAAAACATGATTAATTATTGGCTTAATTATTTTATTCGTACTGCATTGTTCATGCCATCATACTAGTACTAGGTATTATCAATTTATCTACTCCCTTTTTTTTCTACCAAAAAAATAATACCATTATAGCTCTTTTTTTTTTTTTTTTGTTTCTAAATAAATTTTCATGCCTGTGATTAATTTGTGATTTTACCTTCCATTCTTTGTTTTGAGGGAGAAGATATGTCATTATATTCAAAGATAATAATGGTAACCAAATTTATAACCATCATAGGTCTAGCATATTTTAGTGTCAAACATTCCAAATGGGTTTTGATTTGGATTGACATTGTCTTGAGCCTCAAAACCAATCTCAAACTGCCAAGTGCTGACCAAGTTTGGTGAATTTCCCACCTTAATTTCTTGAAATCAAACTGCCAAGTGCGACAAATTGACAATCACGCTAATAAGTTGTGTGGATATTACCACATCAAAGTTGGATGATAATTGATAGGTGTAGCACCTGTTTTATGTGCTAAGAAACATTAAATTTTGATATTGACAATCATCGGCTATTAGTGAGAGAGTGGTCACGTCCATCATTTTCCTTATATATATATATATAGTTTAGAGTTATCCATAAAGTAAGCATCATGTTATTATTATTATTATTTTTTTTTTTTGGCTGAATCATCACGTCAATTGTTAAGCCTAAGCCTGCTTCTAAAAAAAAAAAAAAAAAAAAGCCTAAACCTATAATTTGAAATTTTTCTTCCTCGTATTGAATGAATTAAAAATAAAAAAAATAAAAAAAACACACACATATACATAGGATTTGAATTATCCAAAGATCATATGGCAATAAATAGATTATTACTATTTTTAATTGTTAACGTTGTCAGCTGATCAGATTTGAATATATATATATATGACCAGGTCCAACTGTTAATTCAATTATAAATTTACACCAAATCAATTTATTCAAGCATTTGACTTCTATAATCAAACAATAAACTTGGGATCCAGAAACCAAAAAAAAAAGAGACTCGTGTTATGTACGTAACATGCATTAAATAAATACCTCATATGCATCTGTTTAATGTATTTGATCTTAAATGAAAAATTGAGCTCGGTACTCCGATTTACCTGTTAAGAAAAATAAAAAATAAACTGGAGGCTTTTTTTTTCAATAAAAAAAATTTGATAATAAATTATCTCATACGTCTTTCACCCAAGTGCTGGCACTCTATTACTTAAGTAAAAATACTAAAGTTACTCAAATTTTATTGAGAAAAAAAAAAAAAATCACTTGCAAGAAAACGATATATGCCACTTGTTAATACATTAAATTGATGTGTAATTGATAATATATAGAAAAATTTATAATATTCTTAATTACACCACTCAACCTAAGTAAGTTAAAATAAATAAATAACACGTAAAAATAACTATGTCCATACACCACATATCTAGATCGGTCCCCTACACAATACATTCTATCACTATCATATAATTAATACATATAGCGGCAACAGTACCTTCGTATCTCTCTATCCTTTTCGTTTTAATTATTTTCGTGTGCAAATACCTCAGAGTCGTGTCACATTAATGTCAACATAACTTTACTGTTTATATATATATATGATATCTCGCGACAATTTGGAACATATCAAAAAAAATCAAAATCGGAATCGGAGAAGAACTTTAAATAATGGTGATGGTATTGAATACGTCGAGGAGAAAAGTAGAAGGAAAGAGTGGTTGCAATAGCAAATTGGTAATAAAAGCAGTGTCTAAAAGATACACGGAAAGTCCAATATAGAAGTCTTCAAAAACAAATGAATGGACGTGGAAAATATAGTACAAAATTCTTTGACTATGATCGATACACATTTGGAAGAAGGTTTTATTTAGCATCACCTGCGCTGCATGTCATTTGCCTATATCTATATATATATACACACACACATAGGCCACTGTCAAATACAGGTGTAACCTATATGTATAGTGCACGCTGTGGTCCAGTCCATCCTTCACAGACAGCCATTTTCTTTCTCCATTTTTAATTAATAATTGTGGAATAGAATATATATATATATATATATATATATTTCCAATTTAGGATCAGAATAATACTTTAAGCTCTGCCTTTTGCTTTGAAAAGAAATAATGAGATTCATCAGTCCAAAATAAGATTATACAAAATGTACACATATATATAGCACAGTCTCATTAATTCTCATGCATTAATTTTTTTCCCCAACTCAAGAAAACAAAAAAGGGTTGTATCTTGTATCTTCCCCATAGTGCTCATTTAAGAGAAATTATTTTATTAGTTTATTTATTTTGAAAAATAAGCAAAATAAAAATATAGTTGTATTTTTAAAAAATAAATAAATAAATTTTTAAAAGGTTGTATATAAGTATAATAAATTGAATATACAAAAACAAACAAGTTGCAATATCAGGATTTTGCTTGTTTGCGTAAAAGTTAATATTAGAATTCTCGAATATAGAGAAGAATAATCTGGCTAAAGCTCTCTTAATATATATATATATATATATATATAAAAGATAGATTGTTTATATACATATATAAATAATCCACCCTTAATTTTAAAATTTTAGAATTGATTATAAATTCTTAATAGATTAGTCAATATTACTATATATTTTGCTTAATTTATATGGTTGCCAAGAGCTTCGTTTATGCAGTTGACTGACCCTAACCCCGAAAGGTTGGTGTCATTGGAAAGGAAAAATTGTTCAAACAAGAAGCTCGCCAGTCACATTTGGGTGGTTTGCCTGAGCCAATACCAGGTTGGTGAAAGGGACCCCCTTCATTAATTGATGTGAGATTACGTGGCATCCATTAGTTTAATTTTTTATTTTTTTGACATCCATTAGTTTAAGAATATGGAGGGTTCAGATTTCATGAAGTTCATCCAACACTTGCGAAGATGTCACAATTTTGATGGATAAGGTATCGAAAATTTCGTAGTGTACTACTCAACTCACCATTTTTTGACCAGGAAGTTTAGAAAATTCTAGTAGCACATCATTTCTACGTCTATTTTCACTCCTGTATGATATAGTTAATTATGAGTGACAGAAAAAAAAATTGTAAGTATATGTAAAATTAACAGACAATCAATTACAATTTATCATAAAAGGTAGCGTGAAAATAAATGTGAAATTGATATTGTAGTTCTAGAATAACTTAATTGAAAGTTTATAAACACGAAAAATTGCAGGTCTAACTAATGTGACATATTATTGGTGATAGGTAATAAAGGAAAGAAAAAAAAAAAAAAAAAAAAAAGCTATATCAATGTTAGGTCTAAATAAAAACTAATAAAATTTTATCAATTTTACAGATATGAAAAATGATGTGAATTTTTTTTACATGTATTGATTTATTGTAATGAAGCCCTTTAGTAGTAACCAACATGTATTGATTTATTGTAATGGAGCCCTTTAGTAGTGACCAGTACATTTCTTTAAAATAATGCAATAGACTTATACTTTGGGTGGCCGACTATAAAATACACTTATGATTATGACATTTTTTTTTTTTTTGAATAAAAATTATTAGGACTAATCAAAGAGGTCTGAATAAGATACTTTATCATATAGTGGTTGGATTTGCTTGGAAAGAAAATGAATTAGGAAAGTACTTATTGGGACGAGATTATTCACCTCCTCCTTGCACACATATTTAGCCCAATATCTGAATTAATACATATTAGCTCATTGAGTACCACAATTAGAAAGAATAAAATAATCTCTCTTCTTTTCAATGTGAGATTAAATATTTTACTAACTACTCATCTTCCATATAACTCTCACATCTTTACATTTATGCTAATATATATATATATATATATCAATTTTAATTATATAATATTAAAATGCTCCGATAAGGTCTAACAGTAATATTGTCATAAAATGATTCCATTTCATTCCTCCTATGTTACTCCCAAACAAAATTATTTACATTCCATTCATTTTCATTCATTTCTATTCTTTTATTTTAAAACATCCAATCAAGGTTACTTAAATACATTCTATTCAATTTTTTTCCATTCATTTCTCTTGCTTAAATACATTTCATTCCATTCATTTCCATTCTCTTATAATCATTCCATTTCATTCCCTTATGAACTTCCAAACAAAACCTAGATGTCTCCAATGAAAGCACTAAAAGATATCAATTAAACTAAAATGCTCTTGGCAAAACAATATATATATATATATATATATATATATATAGTGAAAGATTGGATTTTTGAACAATATTTTAATGTTTTATATTTTAGGTTCTTTAATTAAATTCAATGACCTTCTTGAAAAAAAAAAGATAATATATTTTGTGTGACGTCAAATACATTTAATTGAGTATCTTAACTTATGTGAAACACAAAGAAAGAATTGCCCTTACTAAAAATAAAGGAACTTGATAAAGTCTAGGTTCATATTTGGCAAGACAGCTTTAATAAAGAATGGTAAAGAAGTGTGGGATTATGCTTTCTGTTGATAAAGAAAGGAACATATTCGGACTATGCTGTGACCATGTCCAATGGTCTAATCTAAACAGAGATCATTTGAATTTCTTTTTTTATATTTTAAATGATTGTGTTGTTGATCCATCAATAACGATGGGAATGAGAGAAACAGACAATTAAATTTCACATATATTTGCATCTTCAACTTCAAGGAATTGCTTTGCTTTGATGTCTTTTGTTCTTGGTCAACAAACATTTGAGTATATAAGCAAAAACTTTTCTTTTCTTTTCTTTTTTTCTAGCTATAGTGGCGTTGCTTTCATAATGCAAGCATTTATGAAAATTATATTGAAAAAGAGAGAAAATACGGTACCACGGCGTCCTATCAAACTTTTTGTTTATAATTATAAACTTTTGCTGCGATTTATATAATTTTAAATCACTCAATATGTTAAACATCTTTTATACCTTAGTTAGTAAATTGAGTGATTTATAAATACGATACTTATTTTAATTGAAATAAAAGTTATTTTATATAGTATATAATCACTTTAAAATATAAATAAATATATATACTTGACTTCTTCAAGCTGAAATTTGAAAATTACTAACTTCTCAACTTTGATGAGACACTGCCCAGATCGAGATCACAATTTATCCTTAGTCAAAAGTGTCATTTTCGTTTATTTTTAAACTTTTCCAGTTTCTTTAACTTGAATTAATGAACTCATATATATATATATATATATATATATATATAGGGGAAGAGGGATATTGAGTAGTCCCACATCAGTAAGGTGTGATATTGAGAAGGAATTTATCACTTACCCCGTGACACTAACTGCCGCATGCAGTTTTGGTGTTGGCGTGTGAGTGTATTCCCTTATCTCATCCCCCTTCCCCTATATATGTGTGTGTGTGTGTGTGTGTGTGTGTTTCTCCAAAAAAAAAAAAAAAAAAGATACTTAGTGTTGTTGAGTCGTCCAACATCGGTAAGGTGTGATAGGTCTTCAATGAATGTGAACATGACAAACCAGCTCAATTTCATTTAGATTAATCTAGACTCACCTCACGTTTGCGTGGATATCTTTTTCTTTCTTTCTCTTTTTTTTTTTTTTTTGGTTGATTTTATACTTTCTCACGTTCACACTAACTTATTTTATGAATAAATGTTTCTTAATTTTTCAACATTTAGCATCAAGTATAAAAAAATTTTAAAACAATTCTCAACAAAAAAGTATAAAAAATTTCCTTCAGCTTAATAATAATAATTGTAAGGCCTCGTTTTGCTCCACAGCCAAAACGATTTGGACAATGGCCCAAAAAGCTCAAAACAATAAATTTATTAGAGAGTGGCCTGGCTAATGAACATTCAATGAGTTAAGTATCTAAGGACCATAATAGGTCAATTATGTTGATCACAATAGGCTAGCCAATGTAAAAATAGACAAGACAAACAATTTTGAACAAGAAAATTTGTCCTCGGTCAAATCCGAAGAAGGTCTGTTCTTATATATTTCTCTTAGACTTATACAAAAATTACATTTCTTCAGTATACAGCGATTTTTTCTAGTTTTTTTTATGATCCCACCTATAAGGGAGTTCATCCCTTATATACTTCCTCTCTTTCTTTCATCTCAGCCCTCCACGTGTAGATCAGATTGCTAGTCTCCTTGATGTTTGTCTCATCAGCACATTCTTGAAGTTTTTGGGGTTAGCTATAAGGCTGAAAGATACTATTCAGGTATCATTTCCACATTAATGCGGCCAGGGGGTTTGATGCAGAGCATTCAATGCGATGGTAGCAGCTTTCTTCTCAGATATTTCTCAATTCTCTTTTGTCTCATTCCTTTCTAGTACTTATCCTTCCAAGCATGGTTGTCTCCTATCTAGTGCCCGATGAGTATCTGGACTTGAGGCCTCCACTCTACTTGGCCGAGGAAGTATTGCTCCTCAAACGACATCACCTGATCATTATGATCAGACCTCTTCCTTGGTCTAGTATTCTATCTACTTGTCTTGCTATAAGCTTGTCCTCAGGTCTTATGATGTCCTCAAGCGAGGCCTACAGCCCAGTACCCTTATCTAGGCCCTTTGACCCAACAATAATACTTTTACCGTTACACTAATGCACCCGTTCACACCATTCACTTGGTAATTTTTCAAATATATTAAAAGAATTATTATTCGGTAATTTTGACCCTCAATTTTTAGTATTCCAAATTTGCAATCCTTCTTCCACATTCCTAATTTTTCTCAATTAAGTTGCATTTCATGTAATGAATTTCATTCCTTCTTAATCTAAAACTCTTTTTGGGTCTAAGTGATAATGGTTTTCATTCCAACAAAAAATTTGTTTCATAAGATCCCCTTTCCCTAACAAGGATTTGGCATAATGTAAAAGAGAAAACATGTTTCTTTTTAGGTCTTTCAAAAAGTTACTTGACATTTATTGCAAAAAAAAGCTCAGTGGGAATTTTACTGAATTAATTCAAACTCAATAACAAAGATTCATTTGCATTGGATATCATGCACCGTTTTATTATGTGGTCAAGAAACGAACAATGGTAATATCTGTTAGGACATATGTGATTCATGTTAGGAACATATGTCATCATTTATTAGCTAATACTTTGACAAAACTTTACTTGTAATTAGGTAAATCTAGGATGTGCTTAATACTTTAAGGAACAAGGTTTCAGGTTCAAGAGTTAAAGCCATGCAAGTCTGTCCAAAAATCAAGTGATGAAGTACTGGATTTTAAATCTCAACAGCTAGTATCTATCGAGGTTTTAAAAACTGTCTAAGCTCAAAGCCCGACAGCTGCTCAGTAGATAGGGTATCTATTGAGATTTATGAGAATCAGATTTTCAGTTCTGATTTCATTTCAATATGTGAGTATGTGTTTGGGCTTTCTTTTCTCACAACCCAAAACATATATAAGGATTATTTTAAGAGCCGCCACAATGATCACAATTGCATGAGTGTAAAGAAAAGAGTTGTTTATGCAAATTGTGACTGGAAACCTAGTTTGCCCTAGTTCTTCTTTCTCTTGAAAAAGCTTCTATGTTTGTACACCATAGGGTTTTATGACCAAGAAACTTCGTAATCTTCATCGTGTTGATGAATTGAAGAACTTTGCAGCCAACATTCTTCTCAAGTTGGTGATTAAGTCGTATACTAGGATTCGCGCATCTATTAGTTAGTCACATACTAAGAGCCGTGCATTAAAATAAGAGATTGTCACTACAAAACAAGCCCAATTGAGTATTGGAGTAGTTCAACTGTAGGTTGTATAAGGTATTGAAATTCATTTATTTGTAACCGCTTATTGTGATAATAGTGAATTCTCGGAAGTGATGACTTTAAAATCACCCGATGGTGTTTTTGCCTTAGAGGTTTTCTCCATTCAAAAACAAATCATCTTGTCAACTTTATTTTCCACTGCATTTTATTTTAGTTGGTGATTTGTTTGTGCTGCCACGTATATTGCATGTTAATTTGATTAATTAATAAACTTGGCTAATTAATCAATTAATTCATCACAAGAGGTCAATACATTCTTGGTCTATCAATATCTTTTGTGGGTTACTTTTCTTTATATTACATAATTAAAAACCCTCCATCTCTTAAAAAGAAACTCCATAAACGGTTGGCAAACTCTAGTAAAATGAAGCACATCTAAGAATGAATCTTGAAACTCTAGTAAAATGAAGCATATATATTATATACCTTTAATGCATCTACTTTAAACAAATAAGAACTTGCCAAAAACTTGAATCTTTATCAAGTTTTGATCAAACCTTCTACCGATTTGATCTTCACCTCAATATGTATGTTGAAGAGTGTGGGCTCCTCCCATGTTGATAATCCCATAGAACCGAGTATGCTAAAGAGGGAGAGAGAAAATAGATTTTTCTCTCTTCCTTGATGTAGCCGTCTCTCTCTAGGATTCTTTTTTGTTTAAAAGAAAACTTCATTAAACCAACAAACTAAAGGGGAAGGGGGGCTCAGGAAGCAGTCTGTTACAATACAAACCAAAAACGTATGAGCTTATAAGCTCCTTAAGATCCACAGGCAGATCATTGTACAAAATGAACTCTTTATTCTTAGAAGATCCTATCCTAGCAAGGAAGTCCGCACAAGAGTTGGCTTCACGATAGTAGTGCCCAATCCGGACTTAGAGAATCTAGGAAATCAACTACCTACAGTCATCAACAATTGGTATGACAAAATTGTTAGAATAAGAAGGATTAGAGAGTAGAACTACAATTTACTGTGCATCAATTTGAATGTCGACAACATTAAAATTTAAATTGTTGTAAAGGGTAAGCCCATTTCTAAGGGCCAACAGTTCTGCAATAAAACTAGTGGAAAGAACAATATTTTTGGGAAAACCCGCAATCCAGTTCCCTTGATCATCTCTGAGGATGCCACCGCCTCCAACTCTGCTTGGATTTAAGAGCTAAACCATCAATGTTAAGACAAATACACCGAGGTTGGGGCTTTTCCCATCTAATTAGCACCACAGTCTTATTGTCCATGCGTTTAGGATTAAGAACGCAATTCTAAAATTCTGAAGCTCTGAACATGATATCTTGGTGGATATTTAGTCGAGCAGACCAATCCCGAAAGACAACGTTATTTTTTTTGCTTCCATATACACCAAATAGCAAAATGAAAAATGATCCTCTAAGGGGGTTGATGCCTCAGCTTATGGGATTGGTCTATACAATTTTTCTCCATCCAATGCTGAAGGTCACCCTTATAAAAATTGTTGTTGGAGTTTATGCCCAACTAGTGCCAGATATCCTTAGAGAAAGAGCAGTCTCTAAGTCTATGTAGAATCGTTTTAGACTCACTTTCACACAGAGGACAGACATCAGTTTCGATAAGGCATCTTTGAACAAGACACACTCCAACTCCAATGCTATGATGCATGCATTGCCACATGAATGTTTTTATCCTAAGAAAAGTTTCTATTTTCCAAACCCAGGTGCCAATGAACTTACCATCACCATCCTTACAATCAATGGCCATGGCATAAGCAAATTTGAGGTCAAAGTCTTCTTTGTTATCACCTTTCCAGATTAATCTGTCATCCCCATTATTAAAAGTCATGGAATAAGGAATGGATCGGATCTCCAACAAGATTGGATCCGAAATCTGGATTGACAAATTAGACCAATCCCATCCATCGGGTCCAAGCATATCTTTTACTTTCAAGTCCTCTTATTTAGCCTCGAAAGGGCCTTGAATAAGGGATCTTAGAGTACCATTGGCTGTCCAATTATCATGCCATAAAATGAGCTCACTGTTTCTTCCTGTGATCCACCTAATGCCTTTCTTGAAAACCTCTGTCCCCTTATTTAAAGCCTTCCAAGTTCTGGAACAAGGCAGCTTGTCTTTGTTTCTGGCACTTAGTCTATGGTGAGGACAGTATTTGCTTTTGAGAAATTTGGTCCAAATAGCATCTTTCTCCAAGTGAAACCTCTAATTCAGTTTTGCTAGTAATTCTTTGTTTTTCCCTTTAGCATATTATATACCCAACCCTCCTTCCGCTTTAGGCTTTGTGACTTTATGCCACCCAACCCAATGGGTCTCTTTCAAATTATCAGAAGATCCCCAAAGGAAATTACGGTTGACTCTATCAATGTTATTGTGCAAGCTTTCAGGCAAAACCATGCACTGCATAATGTAAGCAGGAATTATGGAAGTGGAGGCTTGAATAAGTACAGCTCTACTTGCCAAAGACAAGAGGTTTGCTTTCCATCCAACTAACTTGTGCATGACCCTATCCAAGACAAAATTAAGGTCCTGGTTGCTGGCTCCACGATGTTTAATGGGGAATCTGAGGTATTTTCCAAGGTTAGGAGTGGATATAAAACCCAAAATATCACATAGAGACTCCCTAGAATCAATATCAACATTTGGAGAGAAATACACCCAAGAATTACTTTCACTAATGGAATGACTAGACCGAGCACAAAATGCTTCAAGCACATCCCTTATTGCCATGCAATTGACTTAATCTGCTTTTGCAAAAAGCACCAAATCATTCGCGAAGAACAAATTAGAGAAAGCAGCTCCACTCTTTGAACTTTTAACAGGATTCCAACTACGATCACCACATTTTTCTTCAATGAAATGTCCAAGAACTTCCATGCAAAGAAAAAAAAGATAAGGTGAGAGCGGATCACCTTGTCTTATTCCTCACGAAGGAAAGATAGGGTCAACATTCCCTCCATTGAAAAGAATAAAGGTAGACACAAAAGACACACAACTCATAATAAGACTAACTAGATTGTGGGGGAGCTTGGCATTGATAAGAACTTCTCTAATGAAACTACATTCTAGTTTGTCATACACTTTCTCAAGGTCCACCTTAATAGCCATATAACCCACCTTCCCCTTTTTATTGCTAATGGAATGGATGAGCTCTTGGACCACAATAGCATTATCAACACTCCTTCTTCCTGGAATGAAGGCTAATTGGATAAGGGAGATAAGTTTGTCAAGATAGGGTCTCAGCCTTGCCACAATAATCTTGGTTACAATCTTGTAAACAGTATTGTAAAGACTGATGGGGTGATAATTTCCAATAGTTTCTGGTAAAGTAATCTTAGGAATCAGAACAATATTGTTCTATTGAGATATTCAGGAACTTTGTTTTCATTGAAAATCTATTTAACCTCTTTTTTAATGGAATCCCCAACTATCATCCAAAACCTATGAAAAAAACCAGCATGTAATCCATCTAGACCCAAAGTCTTGAATGCCTTAAGGGACCAGAGACCTTGCTTAATTTCTTCATTAGTAACTGGGGTGCTAAGGCTAAGACTTTCGTCCTTAGAAAGAGCAACATGTCATCTTGATGGGTGGGACGAAGAAAGGAAGGAGTATGTCAAACTAGAAGGGAAGAGTTTTGCAAATCCCCCTCTTATATATTCCATTGCACCACCTTTGCTCTGGATCCATTCTCCCATATCATTCTTTATGCAAGAGATCTGGTTGTGTCGTCTTCTCACAATAGTGGTCATATGGTGAAAAGCAGTGTTTCTGTCACCCTCTAGGAGAGTGATGTAAGATTTTTGCACCCAAAGCTCTGCTTCCTAATTTAGAATGTTCTCTAACTCCTTATGTAAATCTTTCTAAATCCATTAGGGAGTGAGAAGGACTAGTGGCCATGGCCCTTTGAATGCCATTGAGACAAGCCAGGATTATCCTTTTCTTTCCAAAAACATTTTTGAAATGAGTCTTATTCCAATCTGTGGCTCTCTTTGCAAATCTGTCTATAGCTTCTTGCAAGGATAAAGCTCGACTCCATGCTTCTGAGACTACATCTAGAAAGGACAAGTCAGACAACCAAAAACTGTGGAAGATGAAGGGTTTAGGAAGGTGAACCCCATTGCTCGGAATTGACTCTAGTAGCACAGGGTAGTGGTCAAAGAAGCAACGAGTGAGGTGGGTCATTTTGGCATTTGGGTAGGTTGTACACCGACTGGAATTGGCAAAAGTTCAGTCGATTCTTACCTGGACAAGATCAAAAATTTCCCTCAAGTTCGTCCAAGTAAAACGAGGTCCATTAAACCCCAAATCCACCATATTGTAAAAATCAAGACATTCTTTAAAGATTAACGATCTGTTAGCACTGATCATTCTTCCCCCAAATTTATCTTCTTCTACAAGAACCTCATTGAAGTCTCCGACAATAATCTAGGGTTTATTATGAATGTTAACAGCATTTTTTAAATTATTTCACAAAATACATCTCTCATGGAACCTAAGACTAGCATAAATGGCAGTGCAAATAAATTTAAAATTTGAAGAGGTTGCCTTAACCAAGACATGAATTTCCTGTTCTGACATGGCCAATTGGGTGATATGTACTTTGTCCGAGTTCCATAAAATCCAGAGGCCACCAACAAGCCCAATCGTATCTGTATGAATTGCTCCATTGAAAGGTAGCCTATCAGTGATGTCTTTAGCTTTATCTCCCCCAATGCGAGTTTTCATAATTATCATAATGGCAGAGTCATGGTTATGAACCAAATCCCTCACACAGTTTTGAAAAGAGGGCTTTAAAGCACCCCTACAATTCCAAGCTATGATATTCATAACTAAACAGTAGTTTGGGGTCAAACACTCATCAAATGGAGGGAGGTACTTTGCTTCCTCCATCAAATTCCATCTAGTCTTCCTCACCATCTCTTTCTTCTGGCCTCTGCCCGGCATCAACATCACACAATGTTCCAGAACACTCAACATTTTCTTTGTGGCAAACGAGTGGATTCTGAACTCTATTATGGGTTGAAAAACTTGCAATAACTTAACTGCATGTCAATTGCCCATAAAATTTGTTGTGATGGCTTGGTCCTCCATCATTCTCCTCACAGTCAAGCTCTCCTCCAAAATCACTTTGCATAACACCAAGGTCAATGAAAGCTGAGGAATGGAGCTCCATACCAGTTTCCTCAATTCTTTCGGACCCGAGGTGTTTGACATGAACTTCCACCAAGGGTCGGTCATCATTCCCCATTCTGGTGCCGTCAAGTAAAGTAATCCCTGTTCTGCACTCACCGGAGTTAAACCATGCGTTGCGTAGCTTGGAGTTGAACCATCCAATGGAATGGGTAGGTTGGGCTCTGATCTCGTCGATGATTACCCTTGGAATTTCCACTATTAGTCCATCGACATTGATCGCCCACTTCATTTCTTGCTAGGCTGCAGAACTTGAACTCACCATTAGGAACGGATTGGAGCTTAAAGATGTTGGATGACTAATCAAGTTTAAAAGAGTTGATTCCTTCTGATGTTGCGGTTAGACTTGGAGAAAGAGATGAGGCCCTTGCACGTGCATAGTATTTTTTGCCCTTTACTGACATGGCAAAAAGGTTTTGTCTTGGATGTACCTTTATGGAATTTACCTACAGGTTCAGGTAAGCATGGACTATAGTTACCATGCCCTAAGTCTGAGCGTGTGGATTCATTTGGGCTGGCTTCCACATTAAAGGCTTGAGAGGTCAGGCTGAACACAAGCCCAGAATGGGCTTTTCTTTTTCCCTCAATTGAGGAGGTGCTCGCTCCATTAGAAGACTGATCAACTTTGTCTTATACTGAAGGCTTTTTGGAGCTACTTTTGTCTACAAGTTTCGAAACTAATAAAGAGTTTAGTCCACTTTTCTTTGGCACTCTGATGTTTTTCCTTTTTTTTTTTTTTTGGTAGCAACCATCTAGGGGCCAAAAGTTGCCTCCCGTTTGACTTTATCTCTGACTTGCCTCGTTCTTCAAATCGCGCTGAAGGAGAGAGTGGCAATTGGACCACCTTATCGGTGTCATTTAGTTCCAAGGAATATTTAGGTGGCAGAGAAGGCAAACTAACAATGTAATGGCATGCTTCCTTCCGGTGTCTGAGGTAGCCACAGGAGAAGCAAAGCTTGCTCACCCCCTCATAGATAACCATTTAATAGCATTACCCGATTTGCACCGTCATAGTGAGAGGCCTGGAAATGTCCACCTAAACACATATTTGGGCATATCTACCCCTAGCTTCCATAGCATTATGTGTGTCTATCCTTAACACCTAACCTAGAACTTGACCAATCTGCCTAACTACTGTTGCATCGTAATATTCAATTGGTAGCTCATTAAGCCGGGCCCAAGCTACCACAGAAGAAACTTGAGCTTCCGAAGGTTTAAAATTTGCTTCTCATCTTCTGATGGACAAGAAGTGTTCACCTATGAACCAAGACCCTTTCCTGAGCACCATCTCCAAGTCTTCAAGGATTGAAAATCTTATTAAGAAAAAGTCTCTACCTAGATCAACTATGTCTACTCTCCCTGAAGGCTTCCAAAGATTCATCAGTCTTGAATATGGGAATTTATACCGTACTGTTTTACCAAAGACATTCACGATGAACGCCTTGGACCAAGGGGCTCTAATACATTGTTTAGTCTCTTTGGACGGACTACCCGAAACAATCCCCTCCCTAACTTCCTCCACTTCCTCATCCGAGTCCGATTCTACATCCATATACTCTGAGAAATCGAATGCTTGGGAGTATGCTCCCAGTATTTCCCCAACTAGCTTATCCCTAAATGAGAGTTTAGATGGGTAGGTAGAGACCCCATCCCAGCTTGAGCTGTTATCTTCATTTGCACAGTGCGAGTCTTTGACTTTCTTATTACTCTAAACCAACTCGTCTTCTTCGTCATGTGAGAGAGAGCAAAAGCGTTCCATTTTTTAATTGTTTATGCCTCTCTCTAGGATTTCTCCTTAACAAGAATGATTTTGAAACACACGTGTAGTGTGTTCTTCATTAATATGGTTGGCACAATAGGACCATTCACATCCATTTATAATAGAGAAATGTGTAAATATTACATATTTTTACTTCAAAATAATCAATATCAATCTCTATATAATTGTGTAAATTTACAAGTTTACTACAGTAACCATGCAAATTTATACTAACACTATTCATTTTGTATTTAGTTGTTTATTCTTTCTTTACATATCTCAAGGATAAGGAAGAGAGTGAATGGTAGTTGTTGTGTGTAAAGACAGAGGAACAATTTAGAAAATCAAGAAAAATTAATAATGTAATGTAAAATAGATAATCTGATATGAGTTGTTTTTAAAAATAAGAGGTCGTTTGGTATGGTTGTTGGAGCAACACTTTTCAGTTTATAAACAACATTACACGTATTTTCATACATTTTTTCACCCACACGTATTTCTAAAAAATATAAATAACGCTACTAGACTGACTCAAAAACAATAAAGCATAACAGACAAGAAATGCATAACCATAAGGAGCGAGAGAGAAAGAGTGACTAAATCACTTTGAGCATTTTTCCTTCCGCACCTTGGAAGAACCTTTCCATTGAGTGAACCTTTGGTCCGATGGAGAGGGGGAAGAATTGAAACCATTCAAGTTCGAAAGGAACACGAGGACCTTGAGAAGATCTCCAAGGGGGACCAGAAAGGATGGAAACTAATTCTAGTTTTCGGACGAAAGCATACTATTGCTTTGTTGAGTGGCTAAGCACTTGTAGAAATTTGGACGAATATGCCCTGAAGCTCCACAGTTATGATAGAAATGCGGCTTCTTAGGTTAAGACTTCTTATTTTTAACTTTATTGTCTTTCTTAGCCATAGGTTTTCAGTCTCTTTCTTCTCTGTCTCAGGGGGTACTCCTAGAATAGATTTGCCCTTGTTTGTGTTCTCACTAGCTATCTCAATTTTAGATTTAATGTTATCATAATTAACATTATTAGTAGGTGAGACAAAAACAGTTCTACTAGAAAAGGCAATATGAGAAGAGTTAGATAGTTCATATCCCAAGCCAGTTATGTCAAAAGCTGATTTCTGGAGGTTCAACATTTCATCCAGCTTTACACTAGAAGTCCTCTCCCATTGAGCTCGAACTTGAAACAACTATGCTTCAAGCTTCTTAGTTCTTTCAGCCAAGAAATTGTTCTCAAAATGCAATGCTCCAATGACTTGGTTGGCTTCATCAACCTTGTTAGAGAGCTCATCTCATTCCATCTACACTTCACTAAACTTCTTAATGGACAGCCTATACAATTTCTCATACTTTTCAAACACCTTGTATAGCTTTGCATAGGCTATATGGATGTTATCTTGATCATCCATCTTCTCAAACTTGGACTCCATCAAGTCCTTTTCTTCATCCACTTTTTCTATGATCCCCTCAGTAGAACCAACTGTAGCAGTGAAGGCATTTAAAATTCCCTCGTCATCACTGTCCTTTGACTCAGTATTAGGTTTGGTGTCACTCAAGGTAGCAGCAAAAGCCTTGCTTTTCCCAACTAACTTGAGATATGTTGGACATTCTTATTTCATGCATCCAAAACCTTGACATCCAAAGCACTTTGGTCAAAAGGAAATAGTGTACTGATCGCCATCCTTAGCGTCCTTCTTTCTTCTGTCTTAGCTCTTGAACTAAGAAGAACTAGATTACTTACAGTCCTTATCAGCTCTTTACGCATTGGCATTCTTCATGAACTTCTTGAACTGCCTAGTGATGTAGGATTTCATCTTGAAATCTTCATCATCTGAAGACTCATCAGTCTTATTACTCTTGGCCTTTAGTTTCATGCTCTTGCTTTTGCTTCCTTTCCTGAGTCTAGTCAAACCCAATTTATAGGTTTGCAAGTTGCCAACCAGCTCCGTTAAAGGAATAGAATCAATATCCTTTGATTCTTCAATGGTAGTAATCTTAGCATGAAATCTCTCAAGCAGAGACTTTAGTACCTTTCTTACAACCTTGGGTTTGGGAATGGCTTCTCTAAGATTAAAGGCTGAGTTGACTATGTCCTTTAGCTTGGCATAGAACTCATCAAACAACTCATCCTCCTCCATTTTTATCTCCTCAAAGGTAGTAGTGGGCCTCTGAAGTTTTGAATCCTTGATAGCCTTAGTCCCTTCATAGGTTGTCTGGAGGATGGTCCATGCTTCCTTAGTAGTTTCAATTGAGGATATCTTCTTGAACTCCTTATTGGTCACCGCACTAAATAATGCATTCAACACTCTGTTGTTGAAGTTTGCCACTTTGATCTTGGCATCATCCTAATCAGCCAATTTCCTTTAGCTTAGTCCAGCCAATCTCCACAGCTTGCCGCACCTTTTCATCTAAAGACTGCAAGAAAGCTCTCATGCGTACTTTCCAGTATGCATAGTTAGTGCCATTGAATAAAGGAAGTATAATAAGAGATTGTCTTCTATCCATGACAAACAGGGGTTAATGGATCACATAGCAAAAATTAACCCTAATCAAAGTGTGCCTACTCTGATATCACTTGATAGGCCAAGAATGTATTGACTCCTTTGACAAATTAATTAATTAATTGTCCAAGTTAATTAATTAAGTCAATTGAATATGCAATAGCGTGGTAGCACAAACAAATCACCAATTAAATTAATTGTAGCGGAAAATAAATTGGACACAGTAATTTGTTTACAAATGGGGAAAACCTCTAAAACAAAACCCCACCGAATAAATTTAAGGTCATCGCTCCTGAGAATCCACTATTATCAAAACAAGTGGTTACTAGTAAAAGGAATCCCAGTACCTAAAACTAACCTACAGTTGAACCCTTACCCCAATACCCAATTGGACTTGTATTGTAGCGACAATCTCTCCTTTCAATGCACAAATCCTAATATGTGACTTACCAATGATGCATGGATCCCAGTACGTGACTGACACGCCAACTTGAGGAAGGTGTTAGTTACAAAGTTATTCAGTTCATCAACATGAAGATTAAGAAACTCCTTGGTCACAAAACCCTTGGTGCAAAGACGCAGTAGCTTCTACATAAAAAAAGATAAACTAGAGAAATTTTTGTCTCTAGTCACAATATGCGTGTATGGATTCTTAAGAGACCTTTTGACAGCTCTTAAATAATCCTTATATATGTTTAGGGTTGTGAGAAAAGAAACCATACACAAATACTCAAGGATATGCATCTAATCAGATTTGGAAATTCTGATTTCGTAATTCTCGACAGATACAGCTTATGTCGAGCTTTTGTCGAGCTTCAACATTAATCCTCGATAGATGGGCTTCTGTCGAGACATCTGTTAAGTTTTAATGAACAACACTTTCACTTGTTTCTTGGACAGATTTGCATGGCTTTAACACTTGACTTAAGCAACATGTTTCTTGAAGTCTTAAATTATCTTAGATCTACCCAATTACAAGTAAAGTACGTTTTGTCAAAGAATTAGCTAATTACATCAAACATGTCCCTAAAAAATTATATTTTTTTGCACCATAAAAATATAATTACACTCTACGTTTTATTTAATTACACAACATATTCCTTGACTAGTTAATATTGCATTTAACCCTCCATGAAATCATCCATAATGAAATAAAACTATAAGTTACTATCACATTATTACCACTAAATCTTAAGACCTAGAGTTCTCAATTTAATCTCTTAATTATTTTTATTTTATTTTGGAATCTAATTCCAAAGATAAATTTTAGTAATTTTTTACTAAAATGATCAAGCATGCTAAAGACTTGGCAAATGGGTCAAGTCAATCAGGTTGGGGACAAAAATGGGTCATCCTAAACAGATTGCACGCAAGTCAAGTTGGTCAAGATACTGGTCAATCAGTATTTTTAAGCATGAAAAAAGTAATAAATAAACAAAAAAAAATACTGAATGTCAAAAATTTTATTTTAAAAAATACTCAAAAATACATGTTAAATTACATATAGATTCTTAAATTTACACAATTTAAAGTTCACTAATAATATCATACATTACCATAAAAATAAATAGATGTCATGAACCATGTCAAATTATTAGACTTCTCAGGTGCACTTGTTCTTGTTGCATATAAAATAATAATAAGGTTATATTACCTAGAATGATAACTAAATTTTTAAATTAAAAAAAAAAAAAAACTTTAAAAATAAACATAACAGATTAGGTAAGAAGAATAAGCAAATGTTTCTTATGAATTGCATCTTAATCTGCTCAATGTTAGTAGTAGATATAGCATTGAAAATCTTCACACTTGAGAATTTATATGCCATATAAATTTTCCCATACCATTTACACTTAGTCCTACATATCCCATCATCCTTAAAAAAAATAATAAAAAAAAAACTAAAACAAGTCGAGTGACAGGTCATATGAGTTAACCCAACCCAAGTAGGAAAAAAAAACAGGTCAAATCACGAGTTAACATGTTATTACTTCAAGTAAAAAAGAATGAAGGCGTGGACTTAACACGCATTTATCTTGGTGGCAATGCAATTGAATTTAGAGTTTGTAATGGGGGCCAAATCTCACAAGAATGCGTTTATGGTAGCAACAGTGCATTACTTGCCAGGTTTTATAACCAAGATGATCATAACTTTTACAAAAAATTGAGTCTTAAGTCAAGGGCTTTACGTGAGAAGCAAGATTGGTAGTTCTACTTTTGATCATACTGCGAAGAAACATGGTGTTGGTGATCTTTTGAAGTGTGTAAGACCTTTCAATATTAAGGTTGATGTGGATAGGGATGTGAAAAGTAAATTAACCACTGGGTTCCTAATATTGAGATTAAATTGTCATACCTGATAAACCGTTCAAGGCAAAACTTTCTATTTTTGGGTGTAGATGGTTTATTCGATTTGTCAGTTTATAGCGTTTGGAAGGGTTCCCCGCCCAAAAGGATTAGGTCTAGTGGCAGTTTGAATATGTACACAACCAGCCACTGAGCACTCTTACTAAATATTAAGGGCCGTTTGATATGACATTTTAAGCAACACTTTTTCAGTTTTTAAACAATATTATACATATTTTTACACACTTTTTCATCCACACATTTTTTCAAAAGATACAAACAACGTTATCAAACGGGCTCTAAAGATCCAAAATCAAACCTATATAAAATATAAGAGTTAATTGTAGCTCTATAACTCTAAATTATCGGGACATTTTATGAGGTGTACCCCAAAGTATAAAATTTTATAATCAATTAATATCCTAATTTGAGATTATCTTGTCATATCTATCTGCCATTCAAATCAATGTCTATATTATCAAATTAGTTGATAGATTAATATAAAGTGAATTTCAAGTAACTTAACTGGTAAAAAATTTTATCGCCCAATAAGAGATTTGAGTTCAACCCTTAAATTGAAAACAAATTGGTATATTGTCCTAATGATTGTCCAGATGATAAAGAATAATCATTATGAAGTAGACATCACAAATTTGAAATACTATCCTATTCATAAAATAATAATAATAATAATAATAATAACACACATATATACATACATACATACATACATACATACATATATATATACATATTAAGGTATTAATTGCAAAAGTTTTATAGTTTAAGGTGTGTGTGTGTGTGTGTATATATATATAGGGTCATGCTAACGAGTGCTCTTAGGAAAGTTTTGACATTATTTTTATGGGAAATGAAAAAAGCTATTAAAACATTAATTGCTCTTCAAACTTTCTTTAAATGGATTATTAAATAATGCCCTAAGGGCATTCGTTAGCATTTCCCATATATATATATATATTGTCGTATTAATTGCAGAAGTTTTATAGTTTAAGGTGCCATTGTAAAGGCCTTCATAATTTAGGGATGATATGTATCTATTAATATGTTAATAAGCTGCTAATTTGGATGATCAGGTGGATATTGCGAATTAATGTCAAATTAAGATATTGATCAAGTCTTTCTCAAAATAAAAGAAGAAAAAAAATTAGAATTAAAACAAAAAAAAATTTTTAAAAAAAGGAGAGGAAGGTCAACAATGTAGTTGGCTAGTATGGTCAATCATGGCTGGATTTTTTCGGTGCTGGAATAAAAATAGTTTTTTAATGACAATCTTTTAACGAAATTAAATGAAATGTGTGAATCTAATAAATTCAAAACTAAGTACTCAATTGAATGAAAATTAACTTAGATAATCTAAATGAATTTCAGTTAAGCCTAAAGGGTGCAATTTGTTTTTTAGCCACACAAAAAAAAACTATTAATGAAAATATATATATATACACACACTTTAGAAACAATATTGTTAAGTTTATTAATTTGAAAAACTAACATATGGCTGGGAGCAATTAACAATAATATCAAACATTTGTCAAATCTTAACACAATACACATATTTGAAATATTACATATACTAAACAGTCATCATGATCTTATGATCTCAAAGCATAAATCAATGGTAAGCCACAAAGAAAGTTGTATGGTCTAAAATCCGAAGACCCGAAATGGTTGGGCCGGATTGGTATCTAAGAAAAATTAATTTGTAAATATGAGTTTTAGGACCAATAGTTGAGTCTAAAAAAATACTTCCAAATAAAGAACTAAAAATAAAACACTACAAGACAAATTTGTATGATAAAGCAGGATTTGGGCTTTAATTCTTCATTCTTGAAATTATCGAGGAGCGTTTATACTTATAGGAATGTACAAAGTTGGACTTCTCTTAATATTCTAAGTGTTTTCTCTTTTTCTCTTACTATTTCTAGATCCGATCTCTATACATGGGGGATCCTATTTATAGTCTTAATACTTCATTCCTGGTAGTCCATTTTGGGGTGGGTGATTCTTCTGCAAAATACTTGTCTCATCCTTCACTTTCCCTCCTTTTGAGGTTCTGTTAAAGCAGGTACCAAACTGTTGTAACACTGTTCAGATGTTATTCAGCCACTAATGCGGCATACTTGATTGGTGCAGTATATTTAATGTGGAGATAACAGTGTTTTCATTAGAAAGTTTCCTCCAATTCTTATCCGGCCTAGTTACTGTTACCTTCCTCGAGCCAACACATTCAATTCAACGCAAGAACTCTTCAACTTCCTCGCCTTGTCTATCTCAAATTTCTTTCCTCGAACTAGCTACCTCCTTGGTCGGTCTTTTCCCTTAGCCTATTTGGACTCACATAACTCGTTTGAACGTTTGGTTCTATTAAACTCTGGTTAGGGCTTAATTCACAATAAGTCCCTTTGGTCTCACAAAAGTAGTTTATAATACCGAGTATACTACATTGGTCGGGTGCAAAGCATAATCAAAATATGAAATTGTAACAATTTAATTTTTGTAATGTTTCCTTCTCAAAAAAAAAAAAAAAATTTAAATGTTTCAATTCACTATTGTCATCCAATATCATATTGAATATTATCTCATTTCAAAAATATATATATATTTTGTATTCAATGGCAGATCCACATTATGAAAATTTTTGAAATTTCATTTAATTCATATAAATATTTAAATATTTGGGCATTAAAAATTTGAGTTTGCCCCTAGCAACAGAGCTAATCCAATGGCACTCCAAAAAAAAAATTATAAAAAAAAAAAAGAACGCTATTTCGTTGAATCATTGGCCCCTCAAAAATATTTTAACAAAAACAATTTTCTATTTTTTCTAAAGTGCTCCTTTTGTCAATTTTTTTTTCTTTATGCGCACAATAATCTTATATTATGTTTTGATTTTTCAAAGTAAATAAGATAACTATTATATTACCATAGAGTTTAGGAATATGATAAGTTATTTGCAATTGTGTTTGTATTTTGTAACCTAGAAATATACCCAAAAAATTAGAAGCATGACAATGGATGAGGTAAGAGTAAGACTTAGAGTTTCTACCCAAAAAAAAAAAAAGAATAAGACTTAAGGGTCGAAAAAAGAAATCACATGTTTATATTGAATGGTCAAATTAAACTAATACTACATGCAGTTGATGGTGACAGACAAAAGGGGTATGGATTGTAGAAAAGACAAATGGATAGGATAGAGATAGACACGGTTCTCATCCAAGGGATGCCGAGGGAGTGACCTTTCCAACACCAAAATAAATTTATATTATATTATATTATATTATATTATTATATTACTCAAAAATTGTTTTTGTCCTTGTTCTGGTTCTACGAAGAAAAACAAAAACAAAACAAAACGTCGCTCTCTACAGTACTGACTAACAAGTATCGTCATAATAGCGCGCGTGTTCTATACTTGCCAGCACAAAAAGTGGGCTCCACTTTGGTTCATCGGTCATTTCCTTCACGTTAGGTTTCGCATCTACCTGTCACGTCACTCACTCCACTCACTCACTATGTCCACTACAAAGGGAATACGTAATTTCTCTGAAAATCTTGGGCGTTTTCACTTTCTTCAACTGCATTTATCCCTGAGTTCCGGCTTGTTTGGTTTTTACCTCATTTATTTTTCACTTCTATATCTCAATTTTCATAACTCAATAATTATTTTCATATCTTATATTTTATTCTCTTTTTTTTTCTTTATTTCCTCCCAACGTGTTTGGCTTTAGTTTTATGCTAAAAATACTCATTTTTAACTCAAAATAGTAGGTCCCATAAAAATCTGACCAGTCAGAACAGTAACAATACATAGAACATATAAGCTACTCTCTTTTTTCTTTTCTTTTTTTGAGAAGAAAAGAATGAGCTACTCTAGTACACGATAAAATAAAATAAAAAACTTCTATAAAAAAAATATAATTTATTTCTCGTTTATTAACAGGAACAAACTACCTTTTCACCATCACTTATTTATTGTAGTCTTTTATGTAAACAATTGTTACAAAAATTGTAATTTTTTTTTTTTTTTTACGTAGTTTTAATAGAGTGATTGTAAGTGATGGATTAAAAGTTGGGGTTTATATGATGAGAAATGTTATAATAAGCAATTGAGAGAAAGTTTGGGTTTGAGATTAGATACATCCTTAGAATTACTCTTTTGGAAGTTTGTGACACCAAATCTCCTAGAGGTAATTATTTTGTCACAATTTATATATTTGTCAATTTATATTTTAATTGTATCATTTATACATAAAATTACACCAGTACTTTGAAAAAAGTAATTTAATAATCTCTTGACAAGTGTGCAAGTTGTGATAAAGTTTGTATTTACAAACTTTTGTAGTGAGCAATGCTTCAACCGCAACAATTTTGACAATAAATTTCAAATTTGCTAAATTAACATGTTATTATTAATTTTCATATAAACATACTAGTCACTGCTTTATTATCTACTATTAGCAAGTGGCTTAACAACATACTGACTCAAAAAAATGTAAAATTCATTAAGAATTTTGGAGTTATCCTAAAATTATGAGAAATGTTTTGTTTACAATATTTTCATACTAAGTGAGTGTTTGGATAGCGTTTTGCGTCCACGTTTTGCACGTTTGACTGAAAATTACCTAAATCCCATGTTACTATTCACGAACCCCACAAATAGATGAAAAATACAGATAAATTATTTTGTATTGTTCATATTACTATTCAACTAATTAAAGTTACAATACTTTCAGCTCAAAAAATTAGTTAACTTATAAATTATTTTACTAAAATATTTTTAATAATAAATTTTTAATTTTCAACAAAATAATCGATAACTAAGCATATCCTAAAGAGAAATGATATATCCACAACATTTTCACAACATTTTTACAACAAATCCTATATGGCAGATGGTTACTGGTTGTTATTGTTGGGGCAAAAAAGTAATCTTCATGTTAGGTTCAAATTTAAACCAATAACAACTAACCACCTGTGATTTATTGTGAAAATATTATAAAAATATTGTGGACGTAGCATATCTCTATCCTAAATCACAACCAAAAATATCAGCACTTTTCTAAAATTATTGTTCTGGAGCGGCACATTGCCACTCACCGTCCAGTGACGTGGCTCTCTGCTATTCGTTAGATAAAGATCCTGATACATGGAAACCACCGGACCACAAGAAAATATAGTACGCCATCAGTGTGATACTCCTGGAAATAGGGTCATGAATTGACGAGGATGAGGATCCCACTTGCAGGGCCCCACAAATAATATCACTTGTGTTTATTGATGATCCCAACAAATATGTCGTGGTCATTCGTATTCTTTTTTTTCTTTTTCTTTTTTTCGTTGAGAGAATGTCATTGGTACTGTTATGTCAGGTACCGTTTAAGATAATTTATAATAGGTAGTTTATTTTATTATTTAATTTATTTTTATTATTATTTATAAATTTTATTGTATTTTTTCATTCTGTTTATGGATTTATTATAATATTTTAATTAACTTTTAGTTTTATTTATAATATTTTTAGTAAAAAAATTTTAATTTAAATTAAATAAATTATTTCCAAATGGACATCTAATCTTATTTTCACAAATAATTTTCCCCCAATCATTCATATCTCATAAGTTAGATGTTTATTGTTAATTTTGAAAATTCAATAGAAATTTAAAAGCAATGATATGATAATAAACAATTATATGAAGATGGATCTTTCTAAATGACACTTTTTTTTTATGAAATTGCTAAATGACTTGTTGTTCACCATATCTCAGTTCAAAAAAATAAAATAAAAGTGTTATAACTAATCACACATCTTGATGGGTTCATATATATATATATATAGAGAGAGAGAGAGAGAGAGAGAGAGAGAGAGATTGGTTCAAGATTATCATTTTGTAAGTTTAAGTAATGTTGTATTACTCAAAATGTTTTTATTGAAAGCCAATTTTAATAATTCTACCATTGAATTAATTTTTTTCAAAAATCCTACACACTTGCAAATTTTAAAAAAATTCTAAGATAAATGAAATGTTTAATGTCAAGTGTATGGACACGATTTGCTCCCAAAGCCCAAATGAAAGGGTCAATGGCCTAAAGAGCCTAAAATAATGAATTTATTAGAGAGTGTGCTTAAAGATAAATTGTCAATGAGTTAGGTGGATAATAATCACAGAATGTTCGTTATTGCTAGGAAGAATAAAACAAACAGTTCTAAACAATAAAAGCTCTCCTCGGTCATGTCCGAGGATGATTTGTTCTTATATATCTCTCTTAAACTTATACAAAATTACAGTTCTTGAGTCTACAGTCCTTTCTCTTAGATTTTCTGATGATCCCTCTTGCAATTGGGTTTCTCTCCTTTCTATATCCCTTTCCTTCCTTCATCTTAGCCATTCACGTGTAGATTGGATTGCTGACTTTGATACTTGTCTCATCAACACTTTCCTGAAATCTTTGTGGGTAACTGTAAGGCTGAGTTTTACTGTTCAGGCATCACTTCCACATTAATGCGGCCAGGAGGTTAGCTGCAGAGCATTCAATGCGGTGGTAACAGCCTTTCTTCTCAGATATTTCCCAACTCTCTTTTATTTTATCAAATCTGATGTTTATCCTTGTTAGGTTCTAAGGATTTAGAATCTAAATATATTAGAACTTCAATGTGTAAATTGGCAAACCATGATCAAAACATAGAGTCTAGAATTATACTGCTCAAAGTATATTTACTTGTATAGTTCGAATCGAGTGTACTGCAGGATTTATTATGTAAATCTACAAGGCTCGATCGATCAAAAATTAGACTCGATCGATCAAAACTCGTGCAGATTTTTTTTCTACAGAATTTTTGAACTAAGCCCAAGCTCATTTGACGTGTAAAGTTTTATGTGTTGCCTTAAGTATGAAAGGAAAAACTCTAGTCACGTTTTAAGGTTGTTATTATTTATGTTGTATGTGTGAATCTCTTGTGAGATCTAGAGGTGTTTGCCTTCATACATACTTAGGGTTATCAAGATTAAGATTGATGTCGAGAGCTTAGTGATCAATTCAGTTGCTACATAATGAACTTTCAAGAAATACAAGTGGTGTACTTGTGGATGCTATGAATTAGAGAAAGAAGTAATCCGTGGACTTGAAACTGTCACGTGATCGTGGTAGTAATAGGATGTTAGTGGTCTAAGTCGTTATTGTAAAATTTTAATTCTTTCATAATGGATCTTGTTTTACCTTGAGGATAGCTAGGTTAAATCCTCCCCAAGTTTTTTACCAGTTTGGCTTTCTTAGGTTATCATATCGTGTGTTATTTACTTTTCCACACTGTTTTACATGATATGATTTGTTTGCATTAACCTAGATCTGAATAATTTACCTAAGTTAATCACTTAACTAAATAACTAAGTTAATCTGTTTATATTTAAGAGGTCTAAAAACGTACAAGTGTATTAGAGCAGGTTAGCTCTATTAGTTAAATCCTTTGATCTAGGAGTTGATCCTTGACCTCTGTTATCATGAAACACGGTCACTCTCTTGTGATCCCACCTCATTTCAATGGGAATAACTATGCTCACTAGAAAGTAAAGATGAAAGTATTCTTGAAATCTATTGATGAGAGAGCCTGAAATTCCGTTGAGTACGGATGGGAGAAGCCCACTACTCCAGTTAGTGAGTGGCAAACTTCTCAAAAAGAAGCAGCTGCTTTTAATAGCAAAGCGATGAATGCTATTTTTAATATTGTTTCTATGGAAGAATTCAAGAGAATCTCTAATGTTGAGGTTGCTTATACTACAAGGAGTATTCTCCAAATTTTGCATAAAAGCACAAAGGCAGTTAAGATCAATAAGCTGCAGTAGTTAACATCTAGGTTTGAAAGCATTAGGATGTCTAATGATGAAATTTTTTATGAATTCTATGCTAAGTTTAATGACATTGTTAATTCTGCTTATAATTTGGGTGAAATCTATGATCAACCTAAGATTGTAAGAAAGATTCTTAGATCTATGACTGAGAATTTTAGACACAAAGTGACTGTCATTACTGAAAGTAAGGATGTAGACTTCATCCCTATTGATGAACTTGTAAGATCTCTCCAGTCTTATGAGTTAGACCTACCCAAGACAAACAAATCCAAATCAATGGCTCTTAAATCGGTTGATAATGTTAATGGGAATGGATTTGATGACAAGCTCTCTGCTACAGAGATTGCTATCTTGCCAAGAACTTTAAGAACTTTCTTAGGAATAATGACAGAAGGGCAAAAGGTAAAAACAATTTTGAACTTAGAAATTTTAGGAGGAATAATCCTACTAAAGTGAACAATACTGAAAAACCTAAAGACAAAGTAGATCAAACCTCTAATAATTCTATGGGTCAACAATGTTTTGATTGTCAAGGGTATGGTCATGTGAAATCAGAATATCCTACATACTTGAAATTAAAGGGTAAGACCATGGTTGTCACCTTTAGTGATGATAAATTTTCTGATAATGAGTCTGGTAGTGATGAGGACGGAAACTTCATTACTTTCACAACTACTGCTGTAATTGATGAAAGTATTGTGGTTGATGAGAACCCTTCTGATAAGGAATTCTTTGAGAATGCTGATTTGTAAGAAACCTATAATAAATTTTGTAAAGTTACTACTAAAGATGCTATGAATGTTAATTTAGGCTTACAAAAAATTGATTCACTTGAACTTGATAAGAAGAATTTGCTCTTGAAATTGTTTGATGCTAATGAATCGCTTAATAAGGTAAAAACTGAGAACATGTTGTTGCTTGACAAAGTTAAGAACTTAAAACTCGAATTATCTGTTGCTAGAGAACAAACAAATAGGTCTGCTAGTTCTAAACTTGATCACATGTTAAGTGTTTAGAAGTCTCTCTTAGACAAAACTGGTCTAGGTTTTGTAGAAAGCATCTCTGTGTCTGAAACTTATTCTACAAATTTTGTTTCTTCTTCTGAGCCTCTTGTGAGTGAAATTGTTAAACCAATGGAAGTTACATATATGTATAATTTTAATTTTGTAGATTTTTAAAATTTTACATATATGTATAATTTTTATTTTGAAAATCTAATGTATAAATGGATAAAGAAATTTAAAAATAAGAGTGGTTCTATTTTTTATGCAATGTTTTTGTGAGAGTTAAAGTTTCATTTTTATCGGATTGTCCTTTAGTTTTGTCTTTACTTAAACATAAGACTGTAAAGACTTTTTAAACTAAAAAAATGAAGAATCCAAACAGGGGAAGCCCTTTAAATAATAGTGTAGTACCAATGGGCTCAAGGTGCATGTTGGGCCGGCCCAAAGGCTCTCACGAAGAGGAAGGTCCAACCCAACATCGTGAGATGGTCCGAGGACATAATAAATCCAGCCTATGAAGTCACGTGACAAAGAAAGGTGCCATGCATGAACAGAACACCAGGGAACCTGATGTCCGAGGACGACCTTGTCCTCGGCAGATCGCTGCCGAGGACAGTATTAGTAACCCGACGGTTCAAAGGCGTCTATACTGAGGACCTTGGATGCATTGACTGAGAGAACGAGAATAAGGGGTAAAGGAAAATGACAGACAAATATCAAGTAAAAAGCTGCTACCACCGCATTGAAGACACCATACCTACCTCTCTGGCCGCATTAATGAGGAAGTGACGCCTGAATATTGAAATTCGACCTTACCCTCACCGCCAGAGACTTTAGTAAGAAGGAATGATGGGACAAGTATCCAAAAAGGAACACCTGGACTACACGTGGAAGGAAAGGAGAAACAGATGCGGGCCTATAAAAGGAAAAGGAGGAAGAAAGAGAAAGGGGGAAGAAACTTGTAAGAAAATGCTAAGTACTGTCCTCGGCATTAATATATGAAAGGAGATTCCACCCATATGTACAACGTATTTTGGTGTTCTGTAACCAAATCCAACTCTTGTGTTATCTATCGCTCAAAACCCTAGATTAGTAGCCCATTCTCTATAAATTCATTGTCTAAGGCCCATTGAGCTAGTCTGAAAACGTAGCTTCAACCAAGCGCGATTTGTGCCTTTACAAATAGTATAGATAAATAAAGACTTAGTCGAATATGGAATTATTTTTTATTTTTTATTTTTTTGCATTTTCTCTTACAATAATGCTACAAATTATAATAAACTTAACACTTTTTTTTCACTACTTATTAAGATGATAGAATATGAATAGTACAATATTATTTTTATTATAGTAAAACATTATGAAATTTGTTATGCCCTTAAAGTCATTATAAAAGATAAGTGTGTGTAGCAAGCATGAATAAAAAGTGTGTGTGTATACATACATACATAGGAGTGTTTCAACTTATGGCGTCAATTTCATAATGATTGCTCTTATCATCAAGTCAAAACACTAATAAATTTTTGATATAGGCAAAATTTAAATTCCAAATATTTTGTTCGATGGTAAGAGACTTTATCAGTTGAGCTAACTAAAATAAACTCTTTAATAAAATGAATTAATGGCAATTGAATAGGAAATTGCTAACTATGAGTTATATTGAATTTTGACATTAATTTGATGATAAGAATGCTAGCCTGACATCATTAATGTACAATTAAATTGCCTTATTTTTCACAAGATAATATGGAAAGTTGATTTTTGCCATTTAATGTATTCAATTAATATTATAAATCGTATGTGTATTACCTTCCTGAGTAATTATTAGGTACCTCTAAAATATAATGACGTGATATTCTCTTTTCTCACATTCATAATAGATTCTACTAAATAAACTTATGGTGAAGTTTACTATAAATTTTTATTTATATTTTTATAAGTTTTAAGTAATTGGATGTGATATATGTGTCTATATATATATACACACACATATATATAAAGGTTAAATCACTAAAAGCAGTCACACCAAGTGAAATAAAAAATACATATGATAAATAGGGCTTAAGCTTTTTTGTAGTATGAAAAATTTTAAGACTTCTATTAATTCCACACTCATTTTTACAAATACTCAATGTGACTAATGGTAAGTTATAAAAAAAAAATTACTATGAATTCATAAAAAAATGATAAATAATCAATCAAAATATATCATATAAAATAATTTTGAAAGGGATAAAATTGGCGGTAGTTCTATATAATAACTCCCCAATATTTGTATGATTTTGACGGTGTTTGGATTCCTTTGTTTTTCTTATATAAATCATGGTCTCCAAATCAAGGCCGGTTTAAGTCTCCATTGGTGTACTTGACCTAATCTTTCTAGGCAAATTTCTTACTACATTAATTATATATAAAAAATATTCCAGGCCTTAAGCAATAAGTCATTGTCTAACATGTTGCTACAAGGAAAGAGAAAAATACTAATAAAATAATAATACACAATAAAAGTAAAAGAAGTCATTGATAGAGGACATCCACTTTCCCAATAAACAAATTCCCACTATTCCCAGCCAAAAAAAAGAAAAGAAAAGAAAAAGTTCCCACTGTCTGACAACTGACAACCTTTTTAATAATATATAATATTTATTTCCTTTTGCTGAATGACAACAGACATCTTACGCCAGGAAAAAGTAAGCAAAGTTGTGAGATCCAATTGAATTTATCATTGATAAGATAATTTGGCATTTTCACTTGGAGTCAGATATATTCTCACGATATTTTGTTAAAGAGAAATCCAGAATATTTTTTTGGAATAAGAATCAGAAATTAGTTTCATTACTTTCCGATCTGGTGATCACTGATCATCCAATCTAACACTGGCTTGACTCTTTTGTCATAAGCTAATTTATTATCTCAAAATAAATTAGGGAAAGTGACATATCATGAAACTATGAATTCTAACCATAGTGCTTGTCCCACTCTAAATTGTGGAGCGTCTAAGCCACGTACCATTATTTTTTTTTTCTTTTTTGGTTTTAAGAAAAAATTTAACTTCTTTTTTAAAAGAACCATGGTAATTTTATTAAAGAAGATTAGTCATATCGGCTCACATTATAACATTAAACGGTAGAGGAACATTCTTTATTCATGCTAAAGCCCAACTAGTATGTTTAGCAATGTTATGAGCAACATAGTTTCTTTAACTCCTACTTTGTGAAAATTGAAAAGGCAATAAAAGTTTTCACTAGAGATATTGCTCTTCGATTAAGTGACCATGAGGGACAAAAGAAGCATCATCGCTCTTTAACTCGTTGGTAATTATCTCTGAATCTCTCTCAAGAATAATAGAAGATAGATCAATTTCTTGAGCAAAGGTTAAAGCCTTAACTGCTGCCAAAGCTCCAATGGCTGCAACTAAACTAGGAAAGCCTACCTTCTCCACCATAGAAACTATAACTTATCCCTTCTAGCTGTATTTTCTTCTTTAAACACAACCCCATCAATATTGATCTTGAGGAATGAACTTGGAGGGGGTTTCCACTAGACCCTTTGAGGAACTCGAGTGACAAAATTTGGAGGTTTTGGAGAACTAATTCAGTACATAACTTATTTTTGTTGACTTATTTTACTTAAAAAATAAGCTAAGTAAATTAAAAGTATAGCTCTACTTCTATTTGTTATGGTAGAAAGTGTTTTACAAGCACAAAAAAGGTTTATTTGCAAACTAGTTTTGAAACAAATTCCTCCAATTTACACATTGACTAATAAAACCATTTGCATTTATTATTAGTGACATGAACTATCTAATAAGTTATGTGAGTTGTTTAAAAAATACATGTTGATAGTTTTATCAATTATTACGTAATGGGTTGGAGTCTTGGAGAAGAGTCCTCCAAATTAGGTTAGAGAAAAAATATGTACGACTAACAAAATATTTTCCTTATTTTTTGGTGTATTGTGTAATAGAGAAAACAAATCAATGAAAATTTTTTTGTGGTCAACAAACAACGATATAATAGAGCTCTAAGCATTTTTTTATTTTTTAAGAGCAATTGACATTTTCTGTAATGTTATATGTTGTAGCATTTTAATATTTAAATGATTAATTTTAATATTCTAATGAATAAAAAGCTGGGAACTTAAATGTAAAGATGTGAGAGTTAGGCTGTGTTTCGGGTGTAAATGTATTTGGGAAAATATTCTACACCCTGATGCGTGTTTGGGTGCACATGTAAAATACAGTCAAACTGAAAATAACTTTAGTTGATTGTAAAATAAGCTCACTTGACCCATAAACGGATTCACATATCCCATTTACCTTCAATTGATTTTCTGGACTTACACTTGATGAGAGAGAGAGAGAGAGAGAGAGGACCACCTAAGCTACCTTCACCGATCAGATCACATTGCCCCATTCCCCCCCCCCCCATGCACCGATAAGTACTCATCTCCTTTTGTTTCTCTCTTTTCTCTCTTCTTCCTCATCTTTTCTTCTCTTCCATTTCATTCCTCGTCTCCCCCGTCTCTCTCAAACCCACCTTCGACCAACCAAGCTCAGATTGAGCATTGCATGTACCCAATCTAGTACCTGCAATTAAGAGGTTAGGAATGCTATAAGCATGTGAATAATAATTGTTGTATTGAGATTTAGTTAGTTAGTTAGTTGCAATTCCAAACATGTTAATCACATTTAGCACATGTTTGAATTATTAATGTACATGGGGAATAATAGAACCAATAGGATGAGGCCATGTGAGCTAATGAGATTAAAGTTAGTTTCCTATAAATACGTGATTGTAATCCAATATGAGATAATTAATTAAAGAATAAACCAACTTCTTAGTGCATTGGTCCATCTCTCTCTCTGTCTCATAATCTCTCTCTTTCTCTATGGAGGGTGACTACCTTGAATTAAGTCAACTTCCCTACAATTCCTATCAGTTTCCCTATAATTCCTATCCATCCCCATTAAGAACCACCAGGTTCCTAACATTTGGTATCAGAGACGTTGATCAAGAAACAAGCAATTGTGACCAAAGAAAACTTTTGAAAGAAATACAGCAAATGTTGAACAAAGCCTTGGAAGAAGTCAAGAATATTTCCAAGAAAATGAAGTCCTTGGCTGAATCTAACATGACCATGAAGGAAGAACTTTCAAGAGTGCAAGAGGATCTTGAGAACATATCCAAAGAAGAGTTACAATTTCTTGATTCAATGAAACTTGAGGAATAAATTAAGTTCCAAGAATCTACTACTGTTGTTGCAAGCCAAGATGTTGATTTCTGTATCAAAGTGGATGATGATATACAGGTACATGCTGCCCTTGAAATTCAGTCTAAAGAACCAACAAAAAAGGTGATGATGATCTTCCAAGAACCAATTCTTGATGCACCAACGAAGGCTTCCATTCAAGAGTCTATGATTCAAGAATTGGCAATCCAAGTGTCGGTAATCCAAGAATCCAAGATGTAAGCGCCAAGAATTTTAATGGTTCTAGAATCAAATGAAGTCTTGAGGATACAAGAATATTTCAAAGTTCAAAGAACTAATGGGACCTTGAAGATTGAAGAACCATTGAAGGCTCAAGAATACGAGCAAAGTTTGAAGATCTATAAAGAAAAAACCTTCATGTGCACAAGACCGCTTATTAAAGAGAAATGCATCAATATGGTGATCAAAATGTCATTAAGGTATTGGTCCGTTGGAAGATCTCCTTTAATGAAGATACTATTTCACAACACCTTGTAGGCAGGGTGTTTTCAAGGAGAGGGAAATGTTAGGAATGTTATAAGCATGTGGATAATAATTGTTATATTGAGATTAAGTTAGTTAGTTAATTACAATTCCAAGCATGTTAATCACATTTAGCACATGTTGGAATTATTAATGCACATTGTTAATTACATTTAATACATGTTGGAATTATTAATGCACATGAGGAATAATCGAACCAATAAGATAAGGCCATGTAGGCCAATGAGATTAGAGCTAGTCTCTTATAAATACATGATTGTAATCTAATATGAATAATCAATTGAAAAATAAACCAACTTCTTAGTGCATTAGTGCATCTCTCTCTCTCTCTCTCTCTCTCTCTCTCTCTCTCTTAATCTCTCTCTTTCTCTATGGAGGATGACTACCTTGAATTAAGTTAATTTCTCTACAATTTCCATCAATCCCCCTATAATTCCTATCTATCCCCATTAGGAACCACCGAGTTCCTAACACAAGACCAACACCCTCTCTTCTTAATTTCAAAGCTCCATCAATGGTGGTGACTATGGTTTTTTTTTTTTTTTCCTGTGATTGTAAATAATTTTTGTTCTTGTATTTTGGAGGATTGGTGGTTAGGGTGATTCATGGGTTGGGATGAGTTCTACCATTGATGGTGGCCGATTAGGAGTGGTGGATCAGTGGCTGGTGTGGTTTGTGGGTTTCAATGGTGGTAGGTTGTGAGTTTTGGTAGATGGGTTTTTATATTGATTCTGAGATTAATGTGTTTTGATTTTGGTTATAATTTTTAGGCTAATAGGTTATGTGGTAGTCGATGCTGGATGGATTTATAGTGGTGATTGTAGTGGCTGGGTTTTCTAGAAATAGGTTTTTCATGCAATACCAAACACTAAAAATACTTTTTCAGCAATTTTTCCATAACACAAACATACAACTGAAAATATTTTCCTTTCCGCAAAATGAAAATATTTTACACTCGAAAGATATTTTACATATTACCAAACATGGCATATGAAAAACGAAGCCTTAGTCAAATATGGAATCCTACGTTAATAAGAAGAAAAACTCATTTATTATTTATTATTTATAAGTGTTGTGATCAACTGATTAATTGTCATTGACGGGCTATTACACTCCAATATTAATTGAGTGACTTTTTCCAAACTAACATATATTATTCAAATTAATCACTTTTTCACTTCAACTTTTGTGTCGATTCCAAATTTGGGGCATGTTTTCCCGTTTAAAGATCCCAAATGATCTAAAATTACAAACTATTGTCCCACTTAAGGTCTATTTTCACTAATAAAAGTTTTTATTCATGCAATTATTTGAAATTAAAAAATATATTCATGATTTTATGTGCAAACCAAACAAGTAAAAATGTTTATTTTAACGTGTTTCAAGGTCACAACTAAACACAAGAAAACATGTTAATTTTTCCCCAAAAAAAAAAAGTTTCCTAGAAAATGAGTTAATTTTTGAAAATATTTTCCATCAAACATCCGAAACATCAAAATTTAAAAAGTTGCACACCTTAATGGACTTATTTTTTAAGCTGACCAATAAGTAGTGCTATTTTTGATCTAAAAAATATAAGTTATGCTGTATATAGAGATGCTCTGTATGTGACTCCGTGTTTTTTGTTTTCGTTTAAGAGTGCTTGCAAGTTTTAGACCAATTTGAAAAATGAAAAACATGAGGCATTTTTTGTGGTACTGAGGTATTGCATTTGCACATGCTACATGCTATCAAAAACTGTAGTAATTGATCAAATTGAGGACAGAGGTTCATAGTTGTTAGCTGGTATGTACTTGGAATTATTTTTTAAAACCATAGAGGCATAGACTATAAATTATGATGAATGATTTGTGTAAGTTATTATTATTATTATTATTTAATAAAGAAAAAAGTAGCAGTGTTATATGAACTAACTATCAACGTGAAATCATTTGCGCGAAGGATTGACATGCTTTAATAAGAAAGTCGTTCCTAGGGCATTTTATTACTCTTATACTATTCATAATTTTTTAAATCAATATATATATATATATATATAGACACATTCCTAGAAGTAGAAAGTTTGTGATGTGCTTTTATGTTAAAACTCTTTTTCTCTCTCTCAAATAACTAAATATTTTTAATATCAGCCTTTTATTTTCCGTAAACAAAACCTTTATTTATTTATTTATCATTTAAAAATTAGAGATATATACATTATGTTTTTAGTTTTCAGTTTTAGAAGAAATGAAAATTTTGAATTTTGTGGTTAGAAGTTAAAGATCCTTATTGCATTTATCATATATGAAAAAAATAAAATTTGATTTTATTTATTTATTACTTTTATATATTTCTAATTATATTGACATGTATAGTTGTATATATTTCGGCATGCAAAGAGACTTGTATTATTTCAAATTATTTAAAATTATTTAAATTTTACATATTTAATAATTTTTAAAACTATTTATAAATTATGATTGTATGATAGAGTCCGTTTGGGAGCAGCTTATTTTGCCAAAACTGAAATTTTTTTACTGAAAATACTGTAAATAAAACTAAAAGGTAGTTGTAATATTCTAGGAGGATCACTGAATAGTATTAAAAAGTGCAATGATACCCATAAATAATAGCAAAAATAAGTTTAATAGTAAAAAAGACTAGTTTTTTAAGCCAATGTCAAACACAACCGATATCTCTAAATTATTTAACCAAAAAATAATAATCTTGAATTAAATTATTTAAAGAATATTAATTGTGATTAATATGATTTAAAGGATAGTTTTACATGTGACAAAGTAACTAGATTAAAAAAAATATTTTGAGATATAAAGATAACTTGATCTAAACATTTATATTAAATATGTAAAAATAACCTTCTCAAAAAAAAAAAAAAGTAAAAATTACATAAAATCATGTTACAAACATACATTTTGTGTGTATATACATGTATAAGTTTTTTTTTTTTTTTTAGCTTTAATTTGTTTTAATATATTTAACTTGGCCCCGGCCGTTGTCACCCTCTATTTATGATATACTAAATAATGACTCGTTGAGTATCTATAAACTACATAAAGGGAGCTTTCAGTTTCTCAAAAAAAAAAAAAAAAGGGAGCTTTCATCTATGGTCTATCCAGAGCATCCCATCCTTGGTAAAGATAGAGCCTGATTTCAGCTGAACTCATACGACAACAAATTCTACCGATGAAACTATCTAGCACTTTCAATAATGACCCTTTGATTATGGAATAATCTAAAATGAGACAATATATGGCCTCTCAAGGTCGATACCGCGGATTCAACCAGCTATATATGAATTTTATAGTTCTACAACCAATAAAACAATTACATAATATAAAATAAATAAATAAAAACATACAAGGAGGTTTGCAAATCATAAAGGTCGATTTTTTTTTTTTTATTATTATTAGTTAATAACAACAATAATTTCTTACTTGTATTTAAAAGGTGCAAGGTATGTATACACAATATAATTTTTTTTACTTTTTATAAACCTTTAATTTTTAATTATTCTTTTTGATAAATATCTCTCAAACAAGATATCCTTAAAATATTGAACCAAGAAAAAGAAAGAAGTGAGAAACATTCACCCTTGTACTATATTATCTGGAGGATACAATGGATTGACTCATTTTGCTTTGAGGAGGCAAAGCTTTTATTCTTTCAAATTTAACTTTTCTTCTTTTATAATAATAATAATAATAATAATAATAATAATAATAGAAGAGGAAGAATAGATCAGACTCATAAGTATAAATCTGAATCTCATCTTGAAAAAAGTATTAATCTATCGGATGGTTTGTGTGTAATACTTTAGAGCACGGGTAATGACTTCGTGTCAAGATCGTGTCTCATCCGCTATGCCTTATCCCTAATCTTTTTAACTTCAACTTTTGACATTTATCCTCAAAGCTACATTAAAATTTCTTGGCTCTTGATGCCTTGAAACCATAGATGGTATATAACCCCGAGAATCTCTCTTCTTCACGATATCATATATTTACGTACCCACAGGATGATAACAAATTAAGGACACAGACATGTCTTCTAAAAGAATTAGCAATACTTTTGAAAAATATGTTGATATATCTATGTGAAATAACCATATTCCATGCTTGAAAAAATAATCATATATACCATGGCTAACTACAAATTAATAAACATGAACGTAATACTAGATGGCTAATTGTATATGGGATATATTGACCTTAATGAGCATTCATACAAAAATAAGTAACCATTCAGTATCTATGAAATTAGTAATGTTTTTGTTAATTAAATGTATGATATGACCTATCGTTATGTGTGAAATAAGAGAATATGAATTAGTTTTTGAAAAGGATAATAATTTGCCATTCTATTTACAATTACATTTTAATTTCTTCCATATAAAATATAGTCTCAACTAATTATCGATTTTGCATTTAATAAATTAAAAAGTAAAATGGCAGTCATCTTTGGATAAAAATATAACTTTTGTAGACGTTAGTTAATTAAGCAGACTTCAAAGATATCTTACCTATATTTATAAAAAAAATTATTAAAAAACCAGACTTTAGGTGGAAAGTTGCTCACACTCCTTATAAAAAAATGACTTGATTTCATTATTAAAGTTTTTTTTTTTTTTTTTTTTTTTTTTTTTTTTTATGGGTTAGAAGTAGAAGGATATCGACCCTAAAAGTATATAAGGAATAACGCATGTTGATATACATTCTTTTAACCTGGTTACAGTCCGTCATATTAAGCCGTACCAAGTTGGTATTATTTTGTATTTTTGCTTCATGAGTCGAGACTACGACTTGTGGCCTAATTCTTGAGTATGATTTGAGTCACAATGAAGCGAACGAGTGGACAAGTGGGGTTTGATAAATGATAATCCAGATAAAGCCATCCTTTGGTGTTGTTCACAGTTCACCACCAAAAACGAAAATTGAAAGAGACACACACACACACATATATATATATATATATATATATATTCATGAATATTAAAAAGAAGAGAGGGAGAGAGAGAAAAGAGAAGAAAAGTGACACGTTATATGAGACATATCTCTAGATTCATTTGCGAGTTGATAAGAATGACGATAAACCATCCAGTTAAAAGTTTCTTTTTTATGTTTTGCTTCAAATGAAAATATACGATTATTACCAAAAAAAATTATATATATATATGGATTAACTTTAAAGAAGGGTTGAAGGTAAATTGTCCCTTTCAAAATGAGTTTCCATGAAAGTTCTCTCTGTCAATGTTTGGCATTATCAACACCTTTCTTTTTCTAAATTTTAAGGTGTCTCAATCAATCCAAAAAAAAAAAAAAGAGAAGAATTTTTTTTATTATTTTATTTTGGTGCAAAAGCAACAAAGAAGTGTTATGGCTCTATGAGCTTGGCTCGTGAGTTGTGATGAGGTGCTGTGTACTAGCCAAGTGGATGCTACATATTGGCTGGAAAAGAAATTACCACGCTTCCAGGTGACTTTGGACGCAGACTTTTGTAATCTGCCAGCGCGCACTACCGACACCAGCAAAGGTGTTTGGCTTGGTCATCAGTCGTTGGCCGACTTTAGATTTTTTTTTTTTTTTTGATAAACGACAAAATTTTATAAAGAAAATGCAAAATTTATCCTCTAATTTCATCAGAATTTATTTCTGTTTTTAACTTTTTTTTTTCGTTTATTTTAGTCATTTAAGTTTTTTTATTTAAGTTTCAAAACTCTTCGATTCAACCCTCTATTAGAGCTCCGTCTAGTATTATCGTTAACCTCTCCAAAACGATGCCATTTTGGTCTTTTTTAATATTTATTTTAAATTAAAAAATGTTAATTTAAAAGAAAAAAAAACCTAGAAATTAAAAACTAACAAACAACGCCATTCTTCGCACTACCGTAAACCATTCTCAAATCAAACGTTTCTTTTGCAGCGCTATGTTGAAATCACGCTCGAGTCTTCGCCAAAAACCACTGTTCCCTCATTCTCTTGCTCTCTATCAATTTCTCACTCTTTATCTCTAACATGGCATTGCCAAGTATTGGCCAAAAACCACCATTCTGACATCTCTCTCTCTCTCTCTCTCTCTCTCTCACATTGGGTTAGGGATTCGGTGGCAGTGATTTTTGTTTTCAAAATTAATCTAGGTTGGTATGACGTCGTGTCTGTTGGGATATGTGTCCTTAAATCCTATTGTGTGATGCTATGTATTTTATTATGTTAAACATTATGTATGACTTAATGTTTTGGTTAATAAAGTTGTATTATTATTTGAAAATATTGGTAACATGAATATTGGGACATTATCATATAGTCCATGAGATGCATAGTATGTGATTTATGTGATTTAGTCACAGAAGATATAAATCACAAGTTCTTTGTAAACTCAGAATTATAGTTCGTAGTCGGTGATGAAATTGGGCATTTCATCTGCGAAGACTATAACATATCAACTAAGATGATTTATCTTGATCATGGAAATGGAGATTTCTAGTTGATATGTTGATATGTTTTAAGAGTTAAGACATATTGAACTGGACCGGTGTGAGATTTATTATTCTCCTAACGACTGTCAATTGAATAATAAACTCACGACTTATATTTGCATGAACTCTTAATCCTGAGAGGATAATGGACCTGATCATGAAGTGTAGGTTGCTTTGATATATCAGGAGTGAGATCTATAGTAACGGTCAAAAACTCAGTATGTTGGGCAGCCACATTTAGTGTTGATGGAACATATATTCTCAAAATGGAATTCTTAGTCTCTTAACGGAGATACAAAATATTCCCTTAAGATAAGTTTAATGGGTTTGTTATTCAGAGAGTTGGGCCTAACCACTTTAGTAAGGAATTACTAAAGTATATATTTATGAAATTGGATTTCATAAATATATGATGAATAACTTAAAGGATTAAACCGGGTACTCAAGGATAAGATGTAGTAATTTACAAAGTGGCAGTCTATATTTATGACTTTATATTACTACGAATATTTTATGAAGGGGTTGCATGTATAATAGAGTCTTGGGATATAATTTATTAATAAGGCCTAGAGTGCAACTATATTTATATAGTGGTATTAAATATAGTTAATGGTAACTTTGGACTTGTCAAGAGTTGCCAGAAAAGCCCAAGGCCCATTGGAGCTAGTGTCTTATTGGTCCCTTTTGGTCCCACTCCAAGCCACACACTTAAGCCCAATTGGAAAGGCCCAAAAGGCTAGCCCAATTAGATAATCAGTTAGATACAAAGAGAGAATCACACAGAATTTTTCTGTAAGAGAATTTGTAGAGATTTTCATAGAGGAAAAGAGAGAGTGTGAGACACGCTTTCATATTCCCTTTCGAACTGATTGAGAGACCACACATCTTGGGCGTTAGTGGAATTGGAGTGAAGATTGAAAGTATTCCCAAGTGCTTCTGTTCTTCAAGTTTTGAAATTCACCGTTCCAAGGTACACTCTCTTGTTCATATATTCTGAAACTTAAATAGTACATGTTAACCTTTATGTATGAAGTCGATCCGTTTACGCTTCATTGTTACATTTCCTTCCGCTGCGCTGTGTAATGATTCCATCAGTGTCTCATTTTTGAGTTTTTTTAACTAACTTTCTTTTTCAATTTAGAAATAAATAATAAAATAAAAATTATATATTAAAAAAATATGAAAGCGACGTCGTTTTGGGGGGCAATTATAGATGGAGTTCTAACAGAGGATTGAATTGAAGAGTTTTGAAATTTAGAGAACTGAAAAAAAAAAAAAATAAAGCAAAGTTAGAACATTGAAATGAATTTTGGTGAAACTTAGATAATCAGTTTTGCATTTTAGCCTTTTATATATAAAATGATACATAAATTTATGCATGCTCATGTGTGTATGTGTATCGTATTTGAACAATAGCATATTTATTATATTGTTTGAATCTATTAATGGTTTTTTTTTTTTTTTTATATACATGAATAAGCAATTTTTGTGATTTTTATCAAAGTTGAAATATCACTTATGTTGTATCAAAAAAAGAAAAAGAAAAAGAAATATCACTTATGAATTAAAAGACTTTTAGTAATTAGACAGATACCAAGTACAATCTACATAAATTTACGTTGTTTTGGTTAATATAGTCTCAAAAAATGTTCATGTAAGGACTAGAATTAGACCCTCAGCCTAACGGAAATGGATGATGGCCCAACAAGCCCACAACAATATATTTATTAAAGAATGAATTTTACAAGTAAAAGACTCACTGAATCAAGTGTGGACCACAGTAGATTGGATTCATGCTAGAAAGATTAGAAAATACGATTTGAAGAGAAAAACACTCCTCGGTCAAGTCCGAGGAAGAAATGCTCTTATATTAGCTCAATCTTTTTCTCAATACAAAGAATTCTTTCTTCTCCTCTTAGATTACATGCTCTCTTTTTCATGGAGGCCATCCCTTATATAGTCTTCTTCTTTTTGGATCTTAGCCTTCAACTTGTTGATTATGTAGATGATCTCCTAGATGCTTGTCCCATCAGAACCGTCCTGAAAACTTTGTGTGTAGCTGTAAGACTAAATATCCCTGTTCAGGTGTCATTTCCACATAAATGCGGCTAAGTGGTTAGGTGCAGAACATTTAATATGGTGGTAGCAGCCTTCTTCTCAGATATTTATTAGTTCACTATTGATTCATTTCTTTAAAGCTTATCTTCAAAAGTATGTTTGTTTCTTACATAGTATTCTCTAGGCGGCCGGGTGCCACCCTTCGTCAAGGCTTCCAGAGGACATTTGGTTCCTCGGGAGAAGCCACTTGTTCGCTATTATTTGTCCTTTTCCTCAGCTCATTAACCCTTATGCTTATCTTACTATTTGATCATCCTTAGGTTCTTCTACATTCTCGGGCATAACCCACTGCCCAATCTCCTACTTGGTTCTTTTATCCCCACAGTTCAAATTATAATTCTTTAAAAATACATTATATATATTTATGTACTTGAAATATATGAGTTTAGTTTGAAAATAATATCATACTCTAAAGTTTAGTATATAATTATCTTCATACTTTTATTGTCTATAGATTATTTTTTATGAATGAGAAAAAAAAAATTATTACTAAAAGAATTTGAAATTGTATTATCTCCTTTTATAACTTTTTTTTTTAATAATTTGAAAATTGGAGGGGGGGAGATTTGTACTTTGTACATTTCCTATAAAAACAACAAGTTGTGACAGTTGAGCTAGAAGACTCCTGGCCAATATTGTGAAGTGTAATTGAGTAACAATAGCATAATTTTTTTTTTCTTATTGATTAAAATTATTAATTTTTTATTTTTTACTATAGTATTGTTTTAATTATAAGTTCTAAACTGTAATAAACATTGATTTGGCAATACTGATAGGATTTTATGGAAACACTCCCCATCAAGTGAATATCAAGTTCAAACAACTTACTACTTCACAAAAGTCTACTTCTCTCCCCATCAACCAAATCAGAGAACTTCGACCTGTTGTATATATAGGTATATACATGGATGGGTTGTAATTATGATGTTTAAGTTTGGAGAATATTGTTTCATAAAGTTGTTAAAGTGAAAATTCAAGTTTTGAAATTTTCTAAATGAAAATTCAAAATACAGCATGTTCAATCGGTTGAAATTTTGGCTCGATCGATCGAAATAGTAAGAAAATAATCCTAGAGTTTCTGGATGGTTCAATTGCTATTTGATTCCTGTTCGAATGATCGAAAAGAGCATTCGATCGATCGAAAGGAGCATTCGATCGATCGAAAGGACTTCTCAACTGATCGAAACTCAAAAACTGAATTTTCAGCAGAATTTTTCTGGTGACTGTTCGAGAAGGTTGAAGTGGTTTCAAGCCTTATGAACAGTTTTATGGAATATTTTAACTCTCCATATATGCCTTTTAATGAAATATAACCCTATGGGTATAAATAAAGGCTTATAGAGAGAAACACAAGAAATCCTGTGGTTATTCTCTAGAATTGTTATTTGTAGAACCAACATCTTGATTATATCTTGGGGACAAATTTGCGATAATCCTTTAGCAACAAAATTATGAGGGGCAAATTGTTGAAAAATCTGGTCTAGCAACTCTTGTGCTCTTCTGCCTTTTGCATTAAAAGACCGTTTGTTCATTTTATCCTCCAAACAAGATTCATAAACTGGAAAACTATCAAAGTCCATGGGCCCTAAGAGTCCATCTTTGATAAGTCTTTGAATTCTATTTAAATTAATATGACCCAAACGCAAGTGCCAAAGATATACATCACTTATAGAAGGAAACTTTCTCTTTAATGATTTTACATGAGAGTTATTATCTAGTTTAGAATTGTATAATTCATGCTTATCAGGAGTTAAAATATAAAGACCATCTATAATATTGCTAGAAAAGATAAATATTTTATCCTTCTTTATTATAACATTGTCTTTAAGGATAACATAATATCCATGTTTATTTAAATAAGGTGCATAAATTAAATTCCTACGAACATTAGGTACATACAAACAATCCTCCAATATTAAAACTCTATATTCAAAACATAAATTAAACACTTCAGCAGCAACAACTGGAATCCTGCTCCCATCAACATAGGTAAGAAACATTTCCCCTTCATTCAGCTTTTTGGTCTCCTGAAACCCCTGCAAAGATTTGCAGATATGATTAGTACAACCTGAATTCACACACCAAGAATCTGTGAGATTATGTACCAAACATGTTTCAAGAAGGAATGTACTTTTTATACCTTTATTCTTGGCAGCCTTAAATATTAGACAATTCCTCTTCCAATGTCCTTTCTCACCACAATGGAAATACTTTCCTTTGGTTTTCTTTCCTTTGTTGGCAACTCTTAAGGCAACTTTTGTGCCATCTTTCTTGGTGAAATCCTTTTTCTTCTTTTTCTTTTTACTCTTGCCTTTCGACTTAAGTTGAGAAGTAAAAACTTTAGCCATATTGGCATCAACATTAAAAGCACCAAGAATGATTGAATAAACCTTTTTGTTCATATTATAATTAAGTCTGAATTCCTTGAATGATTCTGGTAGTGACTAGAGTCTCATATCCACTTAGGATTCTCCATCAATATCGATACTTAAAACTTCCAATGTATTCAGATTAGAGATCATTCTAAGACAATACTCCCTCACTGAAGTACCTTCAGTCATTTTGGTATTATAAATTTGCCTCATAGTTTCTTACCTTGTAGAACGGCCTTGCTCACCAAACATTTCCTTCAAATTTAGCATTATGTCTGAAGCTAATTATACATCCTACATTTGATGCTATAGAACATTTGAAATAGATGCTGGAATATAGCACTTAGCCATCTCATTAGATTTCTGCCAACGATCATATTGCTGTTTTTCCTCAAGAGGAGCATCTAATAATAGAAAGTTAGGATATATTTGAGTAAGCACATATTTGTGCTCTTCAACAGTAAGAACAATGCCCAAATTTCTTTTCTAGTCAACAAAGTAGGATCCAGTCAGTTTGTTTTGATTAAGAATAGCAACAATTGAGCTAAACGATGCCATGATTTTAAATCTGAAAATAACAAACATGAATATAATTAGTAAACTAGACATTATCAATTTAGCACATAAACAAATACGATGGAACTTTAATAAAACCATAATATAAAATATGTAACGGCAACCCAATCGCATATTCAATATCCCTCAACATAGAGTGAAGATTAAATATTATGATTGATTGAGAACTATTCTCATTATTAGTGCTATCATGATAACTCTTATCAAACACTAATAATATGTCGTTTTACATTTAGCCTCTAAGTAATAATAGTAAGAACTCAACATAGAGGATACTATAATATTTAGTCTAATGTATACAATTATCTAGAATCATATGTAACCACATTTCATTCCCTTAACAGGTTTATTTTGTAGTATCATGATACAAAACACCCTCTGCATGAAATGCAAAGTTCAAGGCTAAAACAAGGTGTTTGATCAAACCATTATAAAATAAGTAGTTCAATCTTATAGTACCATGAAATAAATACTCTCTACATGGAATGCGAAACTCAAAGTAAAGACAAAATATATATCCAACCCTTGTATCTCTTTTCCACTAAATATTTTAAATTAAAGGTTTTTAAGATCAATATATATATATATATATATATATATAAACATGAACTAATCTTAATATTTATATAATATATCAACCTTTTATGAATAGATATAAGGTATTTCAATGCTTTTGACATACGGATTAGCTTGTATTCATGAATTGATTAAAATATATATATATATATACATTGTAAAACGAGCTTTCAATACAAAAGCTAGAAGCGCCCAAGAGTTGCTAGAACTAGTACATTTAGATGTATGTGGTCCTATATCAATCCAAGCAAGAGGTGGCTATGAGTATTTCATTACCTTCACTAATGATTATTCTAAATTTGGTTATGTATACCTAATGAAACGAAAGTCCAAAGCTTTTGAAAATTTCAAAGAGTTTAAGGCTGAAATTGAGAATCAATTAGGTAAATGCATAAAGGTCAATCGATCTAATCGAGGTGGCGAATACCTTTTTAAAGATTTCAAGGATTACTTGACTGAAAATGAGATTATATTCCAGTTGACTGCACCTGGAACTCAACAACAAAATGGTGTAGCAGAAAGAAGGAATATGATTCTTTTAGATATGGTTAGATCCATGTTGAATTATTCGGCACTACCAATTTCCTTTTGGGGATATGTCTTAAGTACTGCAATGCATCTTCTGAATTTAGCACCTTCAAAGTCTGTTCCTAAAACACCTGTAGAGTTGTGGATGGGGCGTAAGCCTAGTATAAGACATCTCCATATTTGGGGTTGTCCAACACATGTGTTAAAGGGAAAGTCTGACAAGTTACAATCTAAAACAAAAGTGGTATTCTTTGTAGGGTATCCAAAAGAAACTGTTGAAGGTTTTTTCTATAGTCATAAGGATAATAAAGTGTTTGTTCACACAAATGCCAAATTCTGGAAAAATGACTATATGAATAATTATACTTCTAGAAGTAGAGTTGTTTTGGCTGAAATGAATGAACCTGTAATAGAACAACCAATGGATAAAACTAGGGATAGTGTGGGTGTATTAGATACACCATAAGACATTACTCATAAGATGACTAGTATGCAGGTGCCTCATCGTAGTGGAAAAATTGTTTAGCCTCCTATAAGATTTATAGGTTTAGGAGAAACTTATGAAGCTATCCTAAAAGAGGTTGAATCGGATCCCTACACTTATGAAGAGGCAATGAATGATATAGATGCATATCATTGGGTCCAAACTATGAAATTTGAATTGGATTCTATGTATTCTAATCAAGTGTGAAATCTTGTAAAGGCGCCTAACAGCATTAAACCTGTTGGTTGTAAATGGATTTACAAGAGGAAGAGAGGGATAGATGGAAAAGTTGAAACCTTTAAAGTAAGACTAATGGCAAAAGGGTATACACAAAAATAAGGTATTGACTATGATGAAACTTTTTTGCCAGTAGCCATGCTTAAATCTATCAGAATTCTCTTATCCATTGTTGCTCATTATGATTATGAGATTTGGCAAATGGATGCCAAGATTGCATTTCTTAATGGCAATCTTGAAGAAGAAATCTATATCATGCAACCAGAAGGTTTCATAGCAAAGAATCAAGAGCATATAGTATGTAAGTTGAAAAGGTCTATTTTTGGACTTAAGCAAGCATCTAAGTCATGAAACATCAGATTTTTTCAAGCAATCAAATCATTTGGTTTCGAACAAAATCTTGATGAACCATGTGTGTACAAAAGACATCGAGACAAAGTGGTAATGTTCCTAGTGTTTTATGTTGATGATATTCTACTTATTGGAAATGATGTAGGGGTAATGTCATCGGTAAAGGTTTGGTTGTCAAGCTAATTTGAAATGAAGGACTTGGGTGAAACTAACTTTATTCTAGCGATCAAGTTTTGGCGAGATCGCAAGAATAAGTTGTTAGGTTTATCACAAACTGGGTATATAGATAAGGTTCTAAAACGGTTTAGAATGCAAAATTCCAAGAAATGATTACTTCCTTTTAGACATGGAGTTCCTCTATCTAATGACTAAAGACCTAAGACTCTTGAGGAAGAAAATATAATGAGAAAAGTTCTTTATGCTTCTACAGTGGGAAGTTTCATGTATGTCATGCTATGTACTAGACTAGATATCTGTTAGTCAGTTGGCATAGTTAGCCAATATCAATTAAATCCAGAACTTAAATATTGGTAAGCTGTAAAACATATTCTCAAATATCTACGGAGAATGAGAGATTATATGCTTGTTTACCATAATGAGGATTTGATTCCCATTGGTTATACAGATTCAGATTTTCAATTAGATCTTGATTTCAGAAAGTCCACTTTAGGTTGTGTTCACCTTGGGAGGTAGAGCCATAAGTTGAAGGAGTGTTAAGCAATCTTGTATTGCGGACTCTACCATGGAAGCTGAATATGTTGTTGCTTGTGAGGCAGCAAAGGAAGCTGTTTGGCTCAAGAAATTTCTTTCTGATCTTGGTGTTGTAAAGATGGAGCAAATTCCCAACACATTATTTTGTGACAATAGTGGAGCAATTGCACAATCAAAAAATCTGAGGAATCATAAAAAAGGAAAGTATATTGAGAGAAAGTACCACATTATTCGAGACATTGTTGATCGAAGAAATGTACTAGTAGCAAAGATTGATAGTGCAAGTAATCTAGCAGATCCATTTACCAAAACCTTGCCACAAAGGACTTTTAAGTCACATTTGGAGAGAATGAGAGTTAGATTAGTGCACAATAGTCTTTGGGGCAAGTGGGAGATTGTTAAAATATGTACCCTTAAATCTTATTGTATGATGTTATGTATGACATTATGTATGACTTTAGGTTATGATTAATAAAGTTGTTTTATTATTATATAAAATAATTGTAACATGAATATTTGGACATTATCATATAGTCCATGAGATGCATAGTATGTGATTTATGTGTAAAGTTACAGAAGATATAAATCACAAGTTCTTTGTAAACTCAAAATTATAATTTGTAGTCGGTGATGAAATTGGGCATTTTTTCTGCGAAGACTATTACATATCAATTAAGATGATTTTCTTGATCATGGAAGTGAAGACTTCTAATTGGTATGTTGATATGTTTTAAGAGTTAAGACATATTGAAGTGGACTGCTGTGAGATTTATTATTCTCTTAACAACTGTTAAATGAATAATAAATCTCATGACTTCTATTTACATGAACTCTTAATCCTGAGAGGAAAATGAACCTGGTCATGAAATGTAGGTTGCTTTGATATATCAGAAGTGAGATCTAAAGTCATGATCAAAACCTCAGTATATTGGGCAACCGCATTTAGTGTTGATGGAACATATATTCTCATGATAAAATTCATAATCTCTTAACGAAGATATAAAATATTCTCTAGAGATAAGTTTAATGGGTTTGGTTATTCAAATTGTTAAGCCTAACCACTTTAGTAAGGAGATACTAAAGTATATATTTATAAAATTAGATTTCATAAATATATGATGAATAACTTAAAGGATTAAACTGGGTACTCAAGGATTAAGATGTAGTAATCTTCAAAGTGACAGTCTACACTCATAACTTTGTATTACTACGAATATTTTATGAAGAAGTTGCATGTATAATAAAGTCTTGGGATATAATTTATTAATAAGGCCTAGAGTGCAATTATATTTATATAGTGGTATTAAATATAATTAATGATAACTTTGAACCTGTCAAGAGTTGAAAGAAAAGCTCAAAACCCATTGGAGCTAGTGTCTTATTGGTCCCTTTTGGTCCCACTCCAAGCCACACACTAAATCTCAATTGGAAAGGCCTAATAAGCCAGCTCAATCAGATAATCAATTAGATATAAAGGGAAAAACATACAGAATTTTTTATTAGAAAAAGAGAGACATCATTGTGAAATGGTGTATATGTGTGAGTGAAGCCACTCGATTATTTTCCCTTGGAAACTGATTGAGAGACCACACTTCTTGGGCGAAAGTGGAATTGGAGTAAAGATTAAAAGTTTTTCCAAGTACTTATAATCTTTTGTTTTGGATTTCACCACACCAAGGTACTCTATTTTGTTCTTAAATTCTGAAATTTATATAGTGCATGTTATCAATCATGAATGAAATAAATCCATATTTGTTGCTTCCGTTATGTGCTTTATATGAGATACAAAACCAGATTTTTCAACAATTGGTATCAGAGTCAGGTTTTTATATCATGTTTGTAAAACATGTGATTGAATTTTAGAATTTAAGAAACCGTTATATTTGTGTTTTCAAATTTCTGCATAAAGTTATTGTTCCATAAACCCTGTGCGCATTGATCAATATATGCGATATATTGTTTTGCATGATTCCAAGAGGACATGGCTGTAACTTTTTTTTTGTGCCGTATGTTTTTCGTGTTTGTATTCATCAAGGACACCATCTCCACATCTTGCAAATGGGTTTACTTTTGTTATGCACGGCTTGGATATTATTGGCTATTGGGAGTAGTTATTGAATTTCATTCAATAACTATTGATTATTGTTGTCAATGGGCATCTTGGTTTGTCAAGGATATATAGTTGGCCGTGTTCTAATAGTAATTACCAAGGAGATATAGTTATTTCTTTATATATATCAATAACTGTCATGTGTTGATTGTTTATACGAATTGGATGACACAACGTAAATGTGGAATTCGTATGTCATAAGCATTGAAATACCTTATATATATTGATAAAAGGTTGATATATTATATTTTATATATATGCATATTAAGATCAGTTCATGTTTACATATATATATATATATATATTTGATCTTAAAAATCTTTAATTTAAAATATCTAGTAGGAAAGAGATACAAGAGTTGCGTCTCAGGGCCTCCATTGTCTATTTATAGTAGTATGAAATATATACTTTGTCTTTACTTCGAACTTAACATTTCATGTGGAGAGTATTTATTTTATGGTGCTACAAGATTGAACTACCTGGTTTATAGTGATTTGATCAAACACCTTGTCTTAGCCTTGAGCTTTGCATTTCATGCGGAGGTTGTTTTGTATCATGGTACTACAAAATAAACCTGTTAAGGGAGATGAAATGTGGCTACACATGATTCTAGACAATGGTATACACTAGACTAAGTATTATAGTATCCTCTATTCTGAGTCCTTACTATTATTACTTAGAGGCTAAATGTAAAACTGCATATTATTAGTGTTTGATAAAAGTTATCATGATAGCACTAATAATGAGAATAGTTTTTAATCAATCATAATATTTAATATTCACTCTATGTTGAGGGATATTGAATATGGGATTGGGTTGTCGTTGCATATTTTATATTATAGTTTATTAAGGTTCCATAATATATGTTTATGTGCTAAATTAATAATATCTAGTTTACTAATTATATTCATGTTTGTTATTTTCTGATTTAAAATCATGGCATTATTTAGCCCACTTGTTGCTATTTTTAATCAAAACAAATTGAATGGATTCAACTATGTTGACTGGAAAAAAAATTTAGACATTGTTCTTACTGCTGAAGAGCACAAATATGTGCTTACTCAACCATGTCCTAGCTTTCCATCATTAGATGAGCCTCTTGAAGAAAAACAGCGATATGAACGTTGGCAGAAATATAATGAGATGGCTAAGTACTATATCCTAACATCTATTTCAGATATTCTACAGCATCAAATGCATGATGTAGAACTAGCTTCAGACATAATGCTAAGTCTGAAGGAGATGTATGGTGAGAAAGGTTGTTCTGCAAGGCAAGAAACTATGAGGAATATTTATAATACCAAAATGGCTAAAGGTACTTCAGTGAGGGAGCATTGTCTTAGGATGATCTCTAATTTGAATACATTAGAAGTTTTAGGTACCGATATTGATGGAGAATCCCAAGTGGATATGATATTCCAGTCACTACCAAAATCATTCAAGGAATTCAGACTTAACTATAATATAAACAAAAAGATTTATTAATTGTCTGAATTGATGAATGAGTTAGTAGTGGCTGAAGGCATTCCTGGTACTTCTTGTGTTAATGCCAATATAGCTGAAGCTTCTACTTCTCAACCTAAGTCAAAAGGCAAGGGTAAAAAGAAGAACAAGAAGAAAAAGGACTTCGCCAAGAAAGATGGTAAACAAGTTGCCTTAAAAGTTGCCAACAAAAGAAAGAAAACCAAAGGAAAATGTTTCCATTGTGGTGAGAAAGAACATTGGAAGAGGAATTGTCCAATATTTAAGGCTGTCAAGAATAAAAGTATGAAAAGTACATTCCTTCTTGAAATATGTTTGGTACAAAATCTCACAAATTCCTCGTGTGTGAATTTAGGTTGTACTAATCATATCTGCAGATCTTTGCAAGGGTTTCAAGAGACCAGAAAGCTGAATGAAGGGGAAATGTTTCTTACCTTGGTTGATAGAAGCAGAATTCCAGTTGTAGCTATTGGAGTGTTTAATTTATGTTTTAAATATAGAATTTTAAAATTGGAAGACTGTTTGTATGTATCTAATGTTTGTAGAAATTTAATTTCTGCAACTTATTTAGGTAAACATAGATATTATGTTGTCCTAAAAGACAATATTGTAATAAAGAAAGATAAAATATTTATCTATTCTGGCAATATTGTAGATGGTCTTTATATTTTAACTCCTGATAAGCATGAATTATACAATTCTGAAATAGATAATAACTCTTATGTAAAATCATTAAAGAGAAAGTTTCTTTCTACAAGTGATGTATATCTTTAGCACTTGTGTTTGGGTTATATTAATTCAAATAGAATTCAAAGACTTATCAAAGATGCACTCTTAGCTTTAATGCATAGGAATTCCAGGAATATTGAATAGTCTTTTATAGCCAAGCGGTGCAAAACATAATTCACATGCAAGTGTCATCCAATCAATATAAACAATCAACACATGACAGTTATTGATATATATAAAGCCAAGCGGTGCAATAAGAAAAGTAACCCACATGACAATTATGTCAAAACAATTCAATAACTATATCTCCTTGGCAATTACTATAAGAATACAGTCAACTATGTATCCTTGGCAAACCAAGATGTCCATTGACAACAATAATCAACAGTTATTGAAAGAAATTCAATAACTACTCCCAACTGTCACTAATATCCAAGCTATGCATAACAAAAGTAAACTCATTCACAAGATGTGAAGATGGTGTCCTTGATAAATACAAACACCAAAAACATACGGCACGAAACAAAAGTTAATGTCGTGTCCTCTTGGAATCTTGCAAAACAATATATTGCATATATTGATCAATGCGCACAAGGTTTATGGAACAATAACTTTATGCAGAAATTTAAAAACACAAATATAACGGTTTTCTTAAATTCTAAATCTCAATCACATGTTATACAAACATGATATGAAAACCTGACTCTGATATCAATTGTTGGAAAATCTGGTTTTGTGTCTTATACAAAGCGCACAATGAAAGTAACAAATATGGATCTATTTCATTCATGATTAATAATTTGTACTATATAAATTTCAAAATTTAAGAACAAGATAGCGTACCTTGGTGTGGTGAAATCCAAAACAAAATATTAAAAGTACTTGGGAATATTTTTAATCTTCACTCCAATTCCACTTTACGCCTAAGAAGTGTGGTCTCTCAATCAGTTTCCAAGGGAAAATAATCGAGTGGCTTCACTCACACATACACACCATTTCATAATGATGTCTCTCTTTTCTAATAAAAAATTTTATATGTTTCTCCCTTTATATTTAACTGATTATCTAATTGGGCTGGCCTATTGGGTCTTTCCAATTAAGCTTTAGCGCGTGGCTTGGAGTGGGATCAAAAGGGACCAATAAGACATTAGCTACAATGGGCCTTGGACTTTTCTGTCAGCTCTTGACAAATCTAAATTTACCATTAATTATATTTAATACCGCTATATAAATACAACTGCACTCTAGGCCTTATTAATAAATTTATATTCCAAGACTTTATTATACATGCAATCCCTTCATAAAATATTCGTAGTAATACAAAGTCATGAATGTAGATTGCCACTTTGAAGATTACTACAACTTAATCCTTGAGTACTCAGTTTAATCCTTTAAGTTATTCATAATATATTTATGAAATCCAATTTCATAAATATATACTTTAGTATTTCCTTACTAAAGTGATTAGGCCTAACACTTTTTATAACTAAACCCATTAAACTTATCTCAAGAGAATATTTTATATCTCCGTTAAGAGATCATGAATTCCATCTTAAGAATATATGTTCCATAAACACTAAACGTGGCTGCCCAACATACTGAGATTTTGATCGTGACTTTAGATCTCACTCCTGATATATCAAAGCAACCTACATTTCATGATCAGGTCCATTATTCTCTCAGGATTAAGAGTTCATGTAAATAGAAGTCGTGAGATTTATTATTCATTTGACAGTCATTAGGAGAATAATAAATCTCATAGCGGTCCAGTTCAATATATTTCAACTTTTAAAACATATCAATATACCAACTAGAAGTCTTCACTTCCATGATCAAGACAAATCATCTTAGTTGATATGTTATAGTCTTCACATATGAAATGCCCAATTTCATCACCGACTACGAACTATAATTCTAAGTTTACAAAGAACTTTTGATTTATATCTTCTGTGACTTTTCACATAAGTCACATACAATGCATCTCATGGACTATATGATAATGTCCAAATATTCATGTTACCATTATTTTAGATAATAATAAAACAACTTTATTAATCATAATATTAAGTCATACATAATGTTATACATAGCATCATACAATAAGATTGAAAGGCACACATCCTAACACAAATATTGTGTAAGAAAAACGATACAGTGCCTCCAAGTTATCTATTTTCTGTTTGTCTTTTATGTTAACCTTGTTCTTTCATTATTACTTTGTGTAATATCCCCACCACTACCATCCTTATAAATACTTGGCAACTAATTTGGAAAGTCAAATTACCTCTAAAAATTCTAACCTTTATTTAGAAAATTTTACACATCAGCCTGTCAATTTTCTCTATTTTGAATAGCAAAGGGATTCTACCCAACAATAAATGTCTTATATATAATGAGGAGGAAGAAACCATCAATCATCTTTTCTTGCATGTGTCCCTTCGCAAAAGCTGTTTGGCATGGTTCTCCTCTTGAAATTAGAACCTTTGAGTTAAATCAAATACCAGTTGAGAAATGGATAGCATACTGTATTATTGCGAATAAATCTATGGTGCAAAACAAGATGAGTTTTCTACAATCCTTATTCGCCATCTTTTGGTCATTATGGAACCATAGGAATCAAGTTCTACACCAAGGGAAAACACCTAATCCCATGGAAGTTATTCTCACCTTTCAAACTCTTATTTGTAGGTATCAAGAAGCTTTCAATGGAAATCAAGTTCAAGGTCTAGCATCTAGAAATCATTCACCTCAACAAATTACAGATAATGAAAGGCAAATGCTCATTAAAGTGGTAGGCTATAAGAAAGAAGCTCCAAGAGAAGTGGTTATGCCTATGAAGCCAAAACTTTGGATGGGAGCACTATTTTCACAAGTGGTGCTAGCAGTGAAAGGAAACCTTACTCTCTTGCAATCTAGGATGCTCTAGTAGAGATCATTCTTAAAGCTAAAGAATTAGGATTCAGACATGTTTTAATTCACAGCAACAACAGAAGATTAGAACAGGTCTGTAACAAGCTGAGAACACCCTTATGTCAGGAACAAACCATGATGTCTAATCTTCATCATCTGCAGCAACAAGGAATGGTCATGTATTGCATTTTTATCCCTAAATCAGTGATCTTACATGTAATTTGTACGTTTTTAGATCCCTTAAAACATAATTTGTTTAACCTAATTATTTAACCAAGTGATTACTTAGATAGATTATTCAGATTTAAGTTAACACAATCAAATCAAATCATCAAATCATATCATATAAAGTAGTGCAGAAAAGTAAATAACACACGATATGAAAACCTATGAAAACCAAACAGGTAAAAAACCTAGGGAGGATTTAACTTAAGCTAAGCTCAAGGTAAAATCACTATGAAAGAAGTGAAGTTTTTATAATAGAACTTAGACCACTAACATTTTATTGCTACCTCGTGTAGAAAACTTACTACCACGATCACGTGACAACTCCAAGTCTACGTACTTCTTCTTTTCTTGATCCACAGCAACCACAAGTACACCCACTTGTGTTTTTCTTTAAGCTCTTGAAATAGCAACTAAAGAGATTACCAAGTTCTTGACATTAATCTTGATCTTGATAACTCTAAGTGTGTATGAAGGTAAACACTTCTAGATCTCACAAAAGATTCACACACACAGCATAGCAACAACCTCTAAAATGTGGCTAGGGTTTTTCTTTTTATATGAGACATAAACCATAAAATTCTATACTTCTAATGGGCTTGGGCTGAGTTCTGCAAAAAAACAATCTGCACGAGGTTCAATCGATCGAGTCTAAGTTTCAATTGATCGAGCCTTGCAGATTTAGTCCAATAAATCCTGCAATACACTCAATTCTAAATTTACAAATAAATGCACTTTGAGCAACCTAAATCTAGACTCTAAATTTTGATCATGGTTTGCCAATATTACACATTGAAGTTCTAAAACATTTAGATCCTAAAATCTTAGACCTAACAAACTCTCCCTTTAGCAATCTGTGACAAAACACATAACAAAATAGAAATGCTCAAAGTTACAAATAGCCCATTAAACATTAAACATGCCCAAAAACAATTTAACCTAACTACGATCTATCAATTGCCAATATAAACAGCAGGACGACTGAATAAACCTGTATATTTCTGAAACACTCAACAAACATGTAAACGCATATGTGGAAAATACAAATAAAATAAAATAAATTATTGATTTCACAAAATAGAAAATAACAGAAATATATTATGAATAACATCATAATATAATGAATAGCCAATATAGCACATGTGAAACTAGAAACAATAATAGAAATAAAAACATAATGTCTCCCCCTAACATTTACAATCCACAAGAAAATATATACATCAGAAGAAGAAATAAATACATCATGAGTTTCAAGAAAGCAAAAAAAAAAAGTTATTTTAGGCTGTGTTTGTTTCGGGTGAGAATGAAATTTGGAAAACATTTTACACTGTCATGTGTGTTTGGGGAGCACATGTAAAACTTGGTCAAAGGGAAAATCAATTCCTTTGACCGTAAAATGAGGCCTTTCAAGTGTAAAATAATTTACACATTCCAATTACCTTCAAACCTCATTTTACATATTGAAAAAGAGAGAGAGAGAGCAACAGCAGAGGAAAGTCTAGTCAAAGATCCACCCAAACCCATCGCCGGTCAGATCACGCTGCTCATTCCCCTCCACGAGCCTGTAAGTACTGTATTTCTTTATTTTCCTTGGCTTTCTTCTCTAATCGCGCCACCTCAGCTTGTTTATCGTGCTTAAACCCATCTCCAATTAGCATGCCCAAATCGAGCACTGCATTTCCACCCACCTTGATTTCACCATCCCAGCCCACAATTTGTCCCTCTATCCACACCATGACCTCAAACGTCTTGCTCAAACCCACCAATGAAGCTGAAGGTATACCGACATCGATCCCTCAAACCCATCCCAAACCCGAAGGTATTCCAAAGGGATATTGATATATATATGTGTGTGTGTGTGTGTGTGTGTGTGTGTGTGAATATCTATATTTATTTATTTAGATATTGATTTATATAAATATATTTATCCTTATTTATAGATTTTATTTGTATATAAAAATTATATGTGCATAATGCAATCTGCAATAGTGTTTATGAAGGTATATGACAACTTCTGAATATTTTGGTAAACTGAAATTAGCATTGTTCTTGAATTGGGCTTGTTACAACATTTTTATGAATTTGGATGGTTTAACAACAATTATTGTGGAGACTTTGCTGAGATGATGTTGAATGGGTCTACACTATCTTGTATTGCAGGTTGTTTTTTGGTAAATATCATCTTCTTGCTTACACTTTTGATTGGATGATATGTCAAATAATTTCCTATGCTAAAAATATGTATGTCATAACGCCAAATTTGGTTTTTAAACTGTTTATCCTATTGACCACCTAAATGGTAAGACATTCGTCATGTTTGTTGGTCATGTGCCTGGGGTGTATGACACATGGGAAGAAGCCCGTGCCCAAGTTCATCAATATTTTGGAGCATACCACAAGGCATTTAAGCATAAAATGCATGCAAAAATTGCTTTTATGAAGTTTTGGCAGATTGATGGTTGGAATGTGCAACAAGGCTCTTCATCCAGTATATATTCTACTCATTCCAGCTCAAGCTTCAGTACTCCTTCAATTGAAGAGAGTTCCAGCACAAGAGATGTTAAATACGATTTATTGAAATATCAATTAAATATCGTAATTGAGCAACAGAACCATGCAATGAAGATTGCAAAGTTGAATGCTAAATGCAGTGGCATCTCAAGTCCTACCTGATGATGAGCTCAATAAAATGGCACATCTAAACTTGGGTGAATGACCATGAAAGTTGTGTTAGGGTTGTGATTTTTGTATGTGGGTACCTTTGTTATTGTTATGTAAAAATTTGATGTGTACATGTTCATATTTTTTGTGATTGGAATTAATGGATGTGCATATATGATGTGTATAGGTCTTTTGAGATACTCAATTGTATTATAGGTATATTTTTTGGCATTTTCCTGAAAATGTTTTACATTAGGTGGCCAAACATAGGATAATATTTTCTGCAAAATGCTTTTACATGCACGACCAAACATTGAAATTACTTTTCCAGTGTATTTATTAGAACCCAAAACAAACATCTGAAAATATTTTCTTTTTTGTAAAATATTTTACATCTTACCCAACACAGCCTTAATTATTAGTTTTTTGCTGGAAGGAATAAGAGATATAATGTTGCATCTCTAATTTATCTCTAGTTTTAGTTTGTGTTGTATATATAGGTATATACAAGATGTAATATGTATATACCAAAATGTGCCTCTTGAAAGGTCATAATTATTCAAATTGGTGCAAATTGGATATACCAAAAGGTGTCTATTGAATAAAAATGTGCCTATTGACTAAAAATGTGTTTCTTAAATGAAAAGGTGCTTATTAAACGAAAATGTGTTTATTGACCAAAAAGGTGCTTGTTGAATAAAAATGTGTTTATTGATTAAAAAGGTACCTATTGAATAAAGATGTGCCAATTGAATGAAAATGTTTCTATTGTTCAAAAATGTGCATATTGAATAAAAATGTGTCTATTAAAGAGTCATAATTTTTTAGATATAAATAGTGGTTCATATTCATTTGATAATTTCTTCTCTTTCATTTTTTTCATTTTTCTTAGAAAAACAAAAAATATGTGGATCTTCTCCAAAATTGTTATTTGTAGAACCTAATAAAATTAGTTATATTTTGGGAAAAATTTTGTAGTAACCCTTTAGCAAGGCAAATATTATCTAAGAATAACATTCAATTATGCCTCAAAGTCAATCATTTTTGTTTGCTTTTATATTTAAACACTCAACTGCATTAAGTATCTTTTAATTTAACTTTTTAGTTTATATTCAGGAAGACATGGTAGAGACTAAAACCCTTTGAAATTTATGGTCATGATCATAGTGAGAATTGTACCATAAAAAAAAGTAGAAGTATTATAGGATTTTCTATATATATATATATATATATATATATATATGTATGCGTGTGCACGCGCACGTGAAAGCAATGATGAAATTTATGGAATTGTGAAATTGAGTTTATAAAGGTTTTTCTTTTCATGATAATTACTTAGAATTCGGAATAGTTTGAACAGTATATTACTTTTTCTTAGGGGTGTCAATGTTTGACCCAACCCGCGAACACGACAAGAACCCAACATGGGTTTTTGCGGGTTAGGATTGGGCCTTAATGGGTTTGGGTCATAAACAGGTCGACCCGAAAGAGACAGGATAAGAAACGTGTCATAAGCGGGTCAACCTGTGTAACCCGCAATAGATACATTTGACACACCAATTTATTTGTGTCAAACCGAAATGACCCACTTAACACAACCTATTTAACTTGTATAACAAATAAATATTCATTTTATTTTAGATTTGTTAAATACCTTTTATATTCAACATATATTTTAAATTTAAAATAAAAGTGAGTAATTACAAAAACTTACAAGGATATAATTGGAAATTAAAACTTTACAAACCCTAGATCTCTAAACCTTCTTATAAATACCTAATTTTATTTTTTTATTTCAGCCGTACTACTCACTCTATGATCTTATAGTCTCACACCCAACTCTCAAACTCAAAATCTCAAACCGGTTATTGCTCTCTCTCTCTCTCTAATGTGTTTAGTGAGTTTTAGAATTAAAGAAAACCGTTTTCTTGGTGTTTCAAAATTCTACAATAATTTTTTCTACATAATTTTTTGTTCTACAAACTTTAATCTACTGTTTGCTCCAATTCTTACAATATTGATATTTAGCATTTGGCAGGTTCCAATGATATTACATTTTTGTTGAATTATATTATTTTGAATTTGGGTTAAAGTGTATGCACTTCTTTTGAAGTGTAAAGAACTTATTTATAAATAAATGTTATATTTTTGTTGCATTATATTATTTTGAATGCGAGTTGAAGACTTGAAGTGTATGCACTGTTTTTGGGATGTAAAAAAATTATTTCTAGATGGATGTTATATTTAATATTATGTAGGTTGAAATGGGTTGTGTTATATTCGTGTCAACCCAACACGACTCATTTATTAAGCTTGTCAAATAGGTTGGGTCAAGTCAACCCGCTTTATTAACAGGCGGGTTAAGGTTGAGGGATCATGATACGATTATTAAATGGGTCAGGTTAGGTTTGAGTCATTTAGTCGAATACACCTTCTTTTGGAATGCAAAGAACTTATTTCTAGATGAATGTTATATTTTTGTTGAGCTATATTATTTTGAATGTGGGTTGAAGACTTGAAGTGTATGCACTGTTTTTGAGATGTAAAAAAAATTATTTCTAAATGGATATTATATTTAATATTATGTAGGTTGAAATGGGTTGTGTTATATTCGTGTCAACCCAACACGACTTGTTTATTAAGAATGTCAAATAGCTTGGGTCTAGTCAACCCGCCTTATTAACAGGTCAGGTTAGGGTTGAAAAATCATAACACGATTATTAAATGGGTCAGGTTAGGGTTGAGTCATTTAGTCGAATACCCCAAACTTAACATGATACAAAATCGACACGCTAACCCGAATTGACACCCCTACTTTTTCTTGCTATCTTTTTGGGTTGTTATATTGCTTGTTTGAATACCGAGGGAATTGGCAACATAATAGAAAAAATAATATAAATTAAAAACTAAAAATTGAAAACTATAATTTTTTTTTTTTTTTAACATTGATAATCAGCCTGGAGCATATTCAGTTCAATATAACTTTGAATATTGAGTTGCAAGTTTTTAGATATATTAAAATACCTCTGGCTTGCACTTTTAGCACATCACGCTTGCATAGTTTGATTTGTATCTTTCGTGGTTAATTGATAAGGGCTGCAAAAACTAATAACCACCCAACGGGATTGTGCAACTGTACAACAACAGTAGGAAAAATAGGACTAACACAGTTTGCGAAAGGCTATATTATTTTGCATTTTTAATTGTAGACGTGGCAGTAATTTATGTAGCCACAAATACAATGAGGAGTGGTTAACAAAAAGTCAAACGTTTCCGTTATTAATTATTTATATATATATATATATATTTCTTTGGTATAAAAAAATTGGTAAAATATGTTATTTTCTATTTCTTGAATAAGATTTTACATAGCAGTTAGTTGATTATATTAAAAAACTTTCAAAACATATTTACTATAAGAAGTAGGGAATTGTAATAATTATCCTATTATATAGCTTTAGTTTTTTTTTTTATTGGGTTTTTTCTTTGGGGGGCTGGATCGGAGAGATTTAATTCAGCAAGGATCAATCCGAGCAAAAGGTTCAATATTTGGTAGAGCTACTTGAATGGTATCACCTGTTCACATGGATGTCTCAACTCTCAACTAAATGTCACAGTTCTAGCTTAGGGTAAGAAATATCTAGGAGAAGTTTCCAAGAAAATATTAAATTAGCATATAATAACATGTACCAATTGTCAAATTAGCTGTTTGAGATTATTCTAATCTTAACCTGCACGATGTGATTACAGGCGAATCAATGCTTTAATCAAGCTTCGATTTGGTTGTTTATGGACTTTTATTACTATTTGACTTCGGTTCTAAAGGAATCTGGTTTGCTGTTGCCTCAATGGAGAGGACTTTTCAAGATCGATGAAGATGAAAAGCATGTCTAAAATTATAATTCATCAAGAACCACGAGCTAATTCTAAGCAAGACCTGACATTTAGTACCAAGAAGTTAAATAAATAAAAGTTATGCTAAATTTCATCTCAAACAAAGTAGATCGATTACTAAACAGTAAATAGATAGATGCTTGACTCTTTCTCAAAAAGAAAAAGAAAAAGAAAAAGAAAGATAGATGCTTGACTAATTAAACAGTAAACATATCAATAAAATAGTCTAAACATCAAATTAAATGAGATGGATGATAATGGATTAAGGATTGTTGAGGTCTAAAAAGTTGTAACACTAAGGCTCAAAATAGCACAGTGAGTGCACTCCATAAAAAATAACAATAAAAGGGTTGAGCTTCCCACAAAAAAAAAGGGGAGGGTATGCCCAATTCCATTAAAAAGATTTTAAGTCCAAGACTTATGAAGGGATGAGCCTTAGGGCCCATCAAAACGAAGGGAAGAAAGGAAAAAAAGTCCAGCCTGTTAAGATCAGAAAATTAAAAAAGAGTCTAGTAGTAAGAACTAGGCCGGGATACCTAGAGCCTATCAGGGGCTCGGGATCCTAGAGACATGTAGCACAGTTAGGAATGAGATTAAGACAGCTCAAAAAGAGTGCCAAGAAACACAAGGAATGAAGAACAGAAAGGTCCTTCTTAATCACCCGATGATGCAGAAAGGGGCTAGAAAGATTGGAGAGTAACAATTCATGAACAAGGAGCTGGTACCTCGGGGAACCCAGGAAGAAGAACCATGAAGGGAAGTAGCTAGGAGAACTTTCAACCTGGCATGGATGGAATCGGCTCACTTGGGAAAAATGAGAAAAGGAAAAACAACCAAAAAAGCTAAGTTTGAAAAGGTGAGATTTAGAAGCCTTGAAGGAAGAGAGATTGGAGGTCGGCTCCCTAAAGGACACCTTAGAATGGAAAGTCAATAAGAGGCTTTTAGGAAAAAAGCACCAAAAGAAGAAAATTATGAGAAACAAGGAAGGGACTAGCCACCAAAGCTGCTGGCACAACATGGGCTCTGGTACCCAAGAGAGCAAAGGAAGGGAACCAGTGGTACTCTAGAGCCCTAGAATGACGCTATAAAATGAGGAAGCAGCCAATAGTGAAAGGACATTCAGCAACAGTGAATCTGAATAGAATCATTGAGAAAAATCTCAAAGAAAGCAGTAAAAGAAAGAGAAGTATTGCTCAGTATCCAAAAACAGCCACTATAGAACACACTTGGAATCAAAGGAATTCAAACTTTGCAAGTCTTGAAGGCTTAGAGGGCTATCTAAGTCTGTAATTTTTTAGCGTATTTAGACCTTATAACATGTCTTTGTGAGCACATTGTATAGTAATGAAATATCTTACATCATTTTAAGGATCCCTAGCATCTATTTGTGCCTTTTTTCTTTATTATATTGCTCCTTTAACTGTTTTCTTGTTGTTTCATACATATACATATATTTTCCTTGTTTGCTAGTATGTATGTATGTATTATAGGATTCTTGTTTTGTGCACCACTTGGTTTGTAATCAGCCCATTTAGCTGCGGTGAACCAAGCCTAGTCTCCTGAAACAACAATTAACAAGGCCCAGGGTCCTTGCTTTCACTTGGGCGTGGACGCTATCCGAAAAAGGACCCTTACAAGGATCTTTAAGACTAACAACTAGGAATTTGGATAAAACCGAATGAAACTTGATTGTATAAACAAGACTAACAAGGTAACAAGTTACAAGAGAGTTACTAGCATGAATACCTTAAAATTCCCTATGAACTATAGAAACCACTAAAAGAACTCTAATACCACGAGTTGATGCAATATATATTGTGTGGGTTTTTTTTTTTTTTACAGTACCAGGTCCAAGTAGAAATAAGGATCCTGGCGTTAGGATGTGTGCCCTTAAATTCTATTGTATGAAGCTATATATGACTTAATGTTATGATTAATAAAGTTGTTTTATTATTATCTAAAATAATAGTAACATGAATGTTTGGACATTATCATATAGTCCATGAGATGCATAGTATGTGATTTAGTCACAGAAGATATAAGTCACAAGTTATTTGTAAATTTAGAATTGAAATTCGTAGTCTATGATGAAATTGGGCGTTTCATCTGTAAAGACTATAATGTATCAACTAAGATGGTTTATCTTGATCATGAAAGAGGAGACTTCTAGTTGATATGTTGATATGTTTTAAGCGTTAAGACATATTGAACTGAGCCGCTGTGAGATTTATTATTCTCCTAACGACTATCAAATGAATAATAAATCTCACGACTTCTATTTGCATGAACTCTTAATCCTGAGAGAATAATGAATCTGATCATAAGGTGTAGATTACTTTGATATATCATGAGTGAGATATAAAGTAACAGTCAAAATCTCAGTATGTTGAGCAGCCACATTTAGTGTTAATGGAACATATATTCTCAAGATGGAATTCATAATCTCTTAACGGAAATATAAAATATTTTCTTGAGATAAGTTTAATAAGTTTGGTTATTCAAATTGTTAGGTCTAGCCACTTTAGTAAGGAGTTACTAAAATATATATTTTTGAAATTTGGTTTCATAAATATATGATGAATAACTTAAAGGATTAAACCAGATACTCAAGGATTAAGATGTAGTAATTTTCAAAGTGGCAGCCTATATTCATGACTTTATATTACTACGAATATTTTATGAAGGAGTTGTATGTATAATAAAATTTTGGGATATAATTTATTAATAAGGCCTAGAATCCAATTATATTTATATAATGGTATTAAATATAATTAATGGTAATTTTGGATTTGTCAAGAGTGAACATAAACGCCTAAGGCCCATTAAAGCTAGTATCTTATTTGCCCCTTTTAGTCCCACTCCAAGCCACACACTAAAACCCAATAGGCCAGTCCAATTAGATAATCAGTTAGTTATAAAGGGAGAAACATACAGAATTTTTTATAAGAAAAAGAATAAGAGAGAGACATCATTGTGAAATGACGTGTATATGTGAGTGAAACCACTCGATTATTCTCCCTTGGAAACTAATTGAGAAACCACACTTCTTGGCCATAAAGTGGAATTGGAGTGAAAATTAAAAGTGTTCTCAAGTATTTCTAATCTTTTGTTTTGAATTTCACCACATCAAGGTACGCTATCTTGTTTTTAAATTCTGAAATTTACATAGTGTATGTTATCAATCATGAATAAAATAAATCCATGTTTATTGATTCTGCTGTGTGTTTTGTATGAGATACAAAACCAGATTTTTCAAACACGTGGGCTCTTTACTTGTTGTTTGGTGGACTGGGTTTGGTTCACCACAGCTAAATGAGGCTAATTACGAACCAAGTTGTGCGCAAGCCACATAAAACTCCTCAAGACAAAAATGCGATTCCTCCTAAGTAATAAAATATCATTATAAGTATTTTAGTGTCATAAAATGACCCTTTACTTTTATGAAATAAGTAAAATAATTATTTATAATATTCTCAATGAGAAAGAGATTAAAATAGAATATTTAAGGCTTATCTTTTATTGTGTAAATATTTAAAAGATTTCCTTCACTTGGTTCCCCGAGTGTGATGTCGTGGTACCCCCACCCTGAGCGTAATATCGTGGTACCCCGAACGGGATGTCGTGGTTCCTAAGGGTATTAGGTCTGTAAGAACTCAAAATACTAATTCTCTTAACTATACAATCTTTCTCCATGCTTATTATGCAATGGGGTTTTGTCTTTTCCCTTTATCTTTATAGGCCTTACTTAAGAACACACTATACAATACACATATTTATAATTGTTAGTTTCTTATATTAAGATATACATTTGAATACATATATATATATATATATGTAGCTGAATTTCATAAGAATGAGTCAGCCACAAGGATCCTGACCCCAATTCTCAAACTTAGTGTTTTTGCATAAGACTTGTAGGATTCGGAGCTCAAGTCTAAGTAGCTTTGCTTGGGCATTGCTTTCCAAGATAGTTAAGTGAGGAGGATTTTGTGGAAGAGAGTGATATCTGATATGTGCATGTTTTGGCATATCTTTCTTTGGAAGCTAAGTGATATTTTGAATAATCTCAAGAATATGAGACGAATTCATTTACCTTGGCTTTCTTATTTTGTTCATTTTTCTATTCCTTGTTGGGCTATTAAAGCTCTAATTTGAACCTTTAAACTTTCCCTTTTTCCCTCCATTTAAATCCCTAATTTTTTTTTATTATCATTTCTTTCTTTTTGGAACTTTGGGCCTTCATGGTCCTTCTTAACTTCATGAATTGGACCTTCCTTTGTTAAGACTTATGATTTTTACTTACTTTTTATGGAATAGGGTTTCTTGTGAAATTTTGTCCTAAAAAAAAAAAAAATATATATATATATATATATATATATAATCACTCTTATAAGAAAAATATATAAAATTTTCCTTTTCTATACTCGAGTTCCGAGTTTGAACCGAGACTTCTTCTTTTTTGTTTTCTAAGTAAGAGTGAGTTATAACATTAATAACTATACATATTTGGGTTTTCACGTCTTTTTGAGTTATGAAAAGACATTTTCTTTTTATTTTTTTTTAATGAACGAAAAGACATTTTCTAGAGTAATAATATATGCCCTAAATAATATGCCTTTATGAAAAGACATTTTATAGAGTAATAATATATGCCCTAAATAAAATGCCTTTTTTTGTAAAATCCTTCACAATCCAGCATAATTACTGAGCAACAAATAGAATATAAAAAGTGACATAAAAAATAGAACAAAAAATTAAAAAACCCGACAAGCTTGCGTTCAACCTAGATATTAATAATTACTAAAGATTTCAACCTTTCAAAACTCTTTATTGGCTTATATAATATAATTAGAGGACTAACCTGGTGCCGGTCTCTATCATATCCATCTCTAATTGGTATTTTTTTACTTTTAAGATGTCCAAATCACCTTAAATATAACAAGGGCGAGTGCAACTGTGCATGCAAGAAGTAATGTATCAAACGCTAAAATTGCTTGTTATAATAAAGTGTGGCCTATATATATTTGCCAAATTTCTATAATGGTTTGGTTGCAATTTTTTCTTCTTTTTTTTATGCAAAGTTTTGTTTTTCGTACAAGTGCAACCTGAGATGGTGGGGTTGAAAAGTGTAACCCCAAACTACTGGGTTCACTTCACTTTTGTATTTAAATCTGCTGCTACTGCTCTTTGAAAAAGATCAAGTGGTCCATGAATGAAATTTGTTCATAGAATCAAGACATGTGAGTCGTGACACAAGATGTGTCATATGCCATTATACTCTCTATAATTTTTTTTTTTTTTAATTCTCATCCTTTTTTTTTTTTTTTATTCTCATCCTTTTCTTTTCGACATGTTAATGTTTGAACATATCATCTTTGTCCTAAACTATATACCAAGATTACTTAGTATAATGCTCATCAAAAAAAACAAAAAAAGATTACTCAGTATAATAACAAATAGGTAATGACATCTCTTTTATATGCATAAACTCACTCCACCCAGTCCAGTCAATTTTAGTCCTATATAAAAGTGCTTCTTTATTTTCCTGGTAAGAATTTAGTCATTAAAGTTGAATATCACCTGCTCTGTCCTGACTCTGAAAACTTGTACATATGGATGGATACCACAATATGATTTTGGCCAAATACATGCATGTGCATGATAAGATTAATTAGAAGTTTTATCATCTTGGTCAAGGCTCACTTACCTAATTAATAAGAATCCTTTACACGTATAGCAATGTGTGAATGTGTCCTACCTAACAAAAATAAAAGTTGAATTTGAAACTTAGTAATCACCTCACCTATACATACAACCTCCCCAACCATGTAACCCAGCTCACCACAAAGAAAAAAACTCAAATTTTTGGTTGATGCTATTTTTACATATAATAATAGTTTGTCCAAGCTTTATGATGAACTCAACAAGGCTTATCCTCTTTTTACGTAATAGTGCTAGGATGACAACTATTTACACAATACTTGACACAATTCGTTATATATATATATATATATATATAGTGAGTTGTAAGCGGTGGAGATATGGACTCATATAGACCCACTTTTTTTCACTACTTACAACTCATCACATGATTAATTATGACAAAAATTGTGAATTTTTTCATGTTCTTATCATTTTTCCTTTTACATGAACACATGCCAGAAGTAAAAACCACCATAGTCATTGTTAAAATAACCTCCGACCAAAAAAAAGCATGAAAGAAGAAAAAATAATCATTCTTTCTAGAATTTCAAGGACATAATGAGTGTCACCCTTGTAACCAACAAAATTGAAAACAAGATTGAAAGAACGGTTGGTCTCAATTTGAAAGAGTTTAATTTCAACTTATTTAATTAATTTAGTTTATGTACTTTTTTTTAAAAAAAAGTTTTATCTTTTATTTTTTAAGATATAACCAAATTTGACTCAATATATTTTGAGACCTAAGGTAAAAAAAAAAAATTAAGTGAAAAATTTTAATATTTAAATATTAAATAAATAATATTTATATAATTTTCTATATTTAAAAATTCATTCTTTTAACATTTTGAGAGGCAAAATTACTAACAAGTATTGCATTCAGGTTTTATTAACATCTCCTTACATTTGAGAATAATCTATATATATATATATATATATATATATATATATATCATCTTCTTGGGTTAAAAAACAAATTGAGGCCATTTTTCCTCAATGGAGGGCCTCAGGCCCTTTTGCTAAATTCTCGGGGGGCATTATGGGGCCTTAGGCATAACTATATATTTTTCTCAAACTTATTTTTTAAAACTAATAACTAAAAAAAAAAAGCTCCATTCAGAGGGGCGCTACTTGTAACTTTGGGTGGTCATAGGACCACCTTGACTTGCTATAAAAAATGTGTGTATATATATATATATATATATATATATATATATAAATACTTGCAAAAAAATATATATATATACTATATTAACCTATTTGGACCACCATAATAAAAATATTAACCACCCTGACTTGAAAATTATAAGAATTTTGATTCAAAAAAATAAGAGTGGTGCTATATTTACAATATTTTTACAATAATTTCACTAAGAATCTTATGTTATAAGTGGAAAACAGTTACTAATTCTAATTTTGACTCAATATTAACATCAATTTTTAACCCACTAATAACAAATCATTGCATAAGACTTGTTTTATAAATATTGTAGATGTGGCATTACTCTAATATGTCCCCACAAACATAATCCATGGCCCTTTAAACCCAAAAAAACCCCTTAAAAAAAAAAAAAAAAAAAACCCATGTAACAACAAAAAAACCCAAAAAGAAAGACTAGACCAAACAGAAACGAGTTAACAAATTATTCAAGAAAAAACCTATTCAAAATGAAAAATAAAAATAATCATTCAAAATTTTAACTCTTTCACTCTATTACATAAAAATAATCTCTAATGTCATTTTTACTTGAAAATAGTACTCAAGAAAAATATTATAGTTCATGACTTTTCCTTGGCAGTGCTAGCAATTATGCTTTTTTGGCTTTGCAGTTGTAATAATTTTGAACTCCTTAGTGACTCAGCTCATAGTTGTAGCAAATATCATCAATTTTTCTTTCTCTTTTCTATTATCATTTCAATTCTTACGTTATCACTCTCATTTTATCATTCTCAATTTCCATTTAATCTCTTTTCAGTCATTTTTTTTTTCTCTTTGTCAGTAGAAAAAAGTTGTAATACTTCATGTTTTTTCGTTTTTTTTTTTTTTTTTTTTTTTTTTGTAATGTTGAAGTATTCAAATTTCCTTAATGACCACCCTAACAAATAATCCTGGAGCCGCCACTGGCTCCATCAAGAGAGATAGAAGAATTTATATAATTACTCTTATGAAAATGATTATGCATATATTGTATGTATAAGATGACCTTTTTTTTTAATTGCAATCCTTCATCTTATATTTGAAACTAACTAATTTTCTCCTTTATGTTTAAAAACTGAACAAATATCTCCAATTTGTTACTTTCTCAATTAAATCTAACTGAATCACTTGAAAAAATTATTAGTTGTATACCACAAAAAAAAAAAAAATTTTTGAGGATTGCATTATTGTTTTCTTGAATTACATTTGTAATCATTATGATCCCATTTGATTTAACTGAAAAATAATGGATTTGAAGTATTTGCTTATTTTCTAGATATAATGAGAGAAATTAGTTAGTTTCAAATATAAAATGGAAGAATTATGCTAGGACTAGAATTATTTACGCAAAAATATATAAATGTTAGTATTATAGATATAAATGACATGTTTAGTTGTGTTATTTAAACGGTTTAAACAGTAATTTTCATTGTACAAACAACATATCATATAATTTCACAACACTTTTTTATTCATAAATGTTTGTACAACACTTAAACAGTATGATTACAACAACATGATGATACGGACAAAAAATTTTTTGGGATGAAGGGTGGAGCAGAATAGAAAGAGAGGTTTTAATGGCAATGAAATGGTGGAGGCATAGGACAAGGTATTAATTAACGAGCTTAGCACAAGCTAGATCTGGAAAGTGCACAACTATGACTGTGAGCCCCCACGCGGTAACTGACAGATCCAAACGCAGAAGGAAAGACACTGACTCACTCACACTCTCTCACACACACACAACAGAACACGCATACACCAGTTTCCTTATGCCCCAGTTGCCCCTACAGTTACAACTATAACTACAGCTACAACCTGGCTACTTCTCTTCCTTTCCTTAACCCCCTTTTTATCCCCCACTGAATAAACCTCAGAACTGCAACTAGAATGCGTGTGAAGGCCCACCTTCCGCACTTTGTCCCCTTTTGTCAGTTCGCTCGTGTGTTCCACCACCAATCAACGCGCGTGACTCTTCATCTTACTCTTATCTCTTTTCTTTTGCCTAAAATTATTGTCCCTCTTTTTTAACCGAAATAGAATCTTTACCCTTTTTATTTTATCCTTTTTGGATCACGTTTTTTCTCTCTTTTTTCGTCACAGTTTCTTGTCTTATTGGCCGTTGGATCGTCCTTGGGATTTGTAACATGGAATTTGAATGGGATTATTATGATGGGATTTTGCTACTTTAAATAGAGCTATTCTTCCATTTTGTGTTCAAATCAACGAAATGAAGTTATTTTTATTGATTTTTTTGGGTTTAAAAAATAAATTAAATAAAATTGTACCTAAAAAAAATTAAAAACTCTTTTTTTCTAATAATTCCATAAAAGGGAAGGTGAAATTTAAACGCTGAGAAGGATTTTTTTTTTTTGAAAAAAAAAAAATAAGAAGGTGCTAGTTGAATTATAAAATTTTGTTTTAAGAACTAAAATTAGAATTTTTTATAAATTAAATAGTTAGAATAAATAAAAAGGATAAATTACATATTTAGTCTTTATAATTTACACCATATTTTAATTTAGTCCATAATCTTTCAATTTTGTCAATTTGATCTCTAACCTTCTAGTGTCCTATCAATTTAGTCTCTGTCGTTATCTCTTGAATGGAAATTGATGATGTGGCAAATGACCATAAAATTTTTTTACTGTAAATACACTTTTAGTCCCTACATTTTAATGTTTTCCATTTTAGTCCCTACATTTTATTTTTACCACTTTTAGTCTCTAAACCAATTAACACATATTATTTTCATCCTTTTTGTCAGTCAACTGATGGAAATATCTAAGGTGCAACCGGTGGAATAAGAAAATAATATAATTGCACAGTATATAATGCCACGTCAGTATATAAATTTAAAAAATTAATTTATTAATTTTAACTAAATAAAAAACAAAAATAAAACCAAAAATCACTAAAATTAAGATCTAAAAAGTATCTTGACTCTCTCTGGAAAGACATCACAAACTGGGTTCAAATTATTTTCTCTTCCATCTCACTTTGTTAAATTAATTTTTCTTCTCTCTCTCTCTCTCTCTCTCTCTCTCTCTCTCTCTCTCTCTCTCTCTCTCTCGTGATAACTGGTGGTGCAGTGGCTTGTGGTGAGTTGAGATCGGGGTGGGATGGGTTGAGATCGAGGTAGGGTGGGTTGAGGTTGGTCTGGGGTGGGTAGGTTGAGATCAACTGGGGTGGCTTAAGTCGGGGTGGCTAGGGTTGAGTTTGGGGTGGCTAGGTTTGAGGTTGGGTTAAAGTGGTGGGTTGTGAGCCGGCTGGGGTGGGTAGAGGTCAGCTTGGGTTTAGGTCAAGCTGGGGTGGGTGGGTTGAGACCGGCTGGGGTGGCTTGAGTTAGGGTGGTTGGGGTTGAGGTTGGGTTGGGGTGGGTGGGTTATGAGTCGGCTGGGGTAGGTAGAGATCGAGTGGCGAGGTTGAGACCGAGTTGGGTTTGGTTGTAGCGGTTGGGATGGTGGGTTGTGGCAACTGTGATGGTTTCTCGAATTTGTGGGTTAGTTTCTCAAATTTTTCTGTGTTTGAAATTTATAGGTTTGTTTCTTGGTTTCTCGAATTTATGGGTTAGTTTCTCGAATTTTTCTGGGTTTAATGTTTGTATGGAGGGTTTGATTTTTCACGTGGTGTTCTGGGTTTGCTAGAGATTGAGGATTGGGTTTGGGTTTGGGTTTGTATTTTTTGTGTTTTGAATCTTTGAAGGTCTTTGTATTTTGTAGATCTGTGCCCTTTGATTTTACAATTTCCATGTTGGCATATTCTTGATTTTTTTAATTTCCTCGGCATTTGATTCGTGTTCTTGGGTTTGATTTTCTGGGTTTGTGTTCTTGTGTACATAGGCATTTGATTTTATTGTTTTTAATTTTTTTTTTTTTTTAATTTAGTTAAAATTGACAAATGATTTTTTTTTAAAAATAGATGCTGATGTGGCATTTTTAATAATATTTTAATTTCTTCGGCTGCTACCTCAGCTATTTCCATCGATTGATTGACGAAAATGATGAAAATAATACGTGTTAATTAGTTTAGAGACTAAAAATAATAAAAATAAAATGTAAGGACTAAAATAGAAAAAGTCAAAATTTAGGGACTAAAAGTGCATTTACGCCAAAAAAATTTTGCCACATCAATAAACACATGTACCACCACGTCATTTTTTTTTTTTAAAACCCAAATCAAATCCTTTTTTTTTTTTTTTTTTTTTGAGGGAAAGTATATTTCGGCCATCCAAACATAATCCAAAACCCGATTACTAGCTTCAACCTTTCAATGCTAAAGTATCTCATAGTCTTCCTTCATCTAGTAAATAGTACATTATGAGCACTAGTATAGCACATAGTTTTGGTTGTATCTCATAGTCTTCCTTCATCCAGTAAATAGTACATTATTAGCACTAGTATAGCACATAGTTTTGGTTTTCTAAAAGCCTCTGCCCCTTTTTCTCCCCCCCCCCTCAAAAAAAGGCCTCTGCCTTTGAGCATATAATAAGGAGGCATTATCAACATTTTTCATTTCTGAGAAGTGTCATTCATTCTTCTACTTCATTTTGGTTGTCTTTGAAGTTCTGTTCTTAAAAAAAAAAAAAAAAAAACGGTCTTTAAACTTGTTGTTCCCCTCTACTCTCTCTTCCCATTTTGGTCCATTCCAAACAAACCAAAAGAGATAAAATCCTGAGAGGGAGAGATTATGCCGAGAGAGAGAGAAGAGAGAGAGAGATATAGATACCGAAAAGATATATATATATACACATATATATATATATATATATATATTACTAGTAGATAGGTGACTTCCTTGGCCCTCAGCTCTAGTCACCGCCATCAGGAATCACCTTTGACCTCGCTAGTCATCGTAGTACCTTACTTTCTCTTTGAACCAAAACATGAAGCAATCGTGAGTTAGGGATTTTGATCCTAAAACTTACTCACTTATTTGTTGTTTTTTTATTAAAAAAAAATTGCAAATAAATAATTTTTTATTTTGACTGTTTGTCATGTTAACAATTTCCATCCAAAAAATAACGATAAAAACTAAGTTGATACAGCACTGAAAGGTTAGAGACCAAATTAACACAATTGAAATGTTATGGACTAAATTGAAATATGGTGTAAAGAATAGGGACCAAATACGTAGTTTACTCAAATAAAAATAAGCTTTAATGCTAAGCCTTAACATGATTCTTTTTGCAATTTGTTGAGGTACATATTGTGATTTGTGTATGTTAAAAGACTTTTTGTTAATCGATTAAAAAGAAAAAGAAAAAGAAAACTTTTTGTTAATGAATGTCCTTAGAGCATTGGCATCAAGTGTGCCAAATGCTAATTTTTTTTGGCATTTGGCACACCAAAAATTCACCAATATCAGATGTGCCAAATCTAAAAAAATTTGGCATGGAGCTACAATGATATTCTAAAAATGAGATGATACAGGTGCATGTTCTAAAAAAAATTCTTATACTTTATTCAATTCTCTCTCTCTCTCTCTCTCTCTCTCTCTCTCTCTTGTTTGTGTCTTCTCAGTTCTCTCTCTGCCTATCTCACGAAGTGGTGCTGTTAGTTGCTCCTCTGCTCCCCGATCTCGCAAAGCAGTATTGGTGGTTGGTCCTCATCTCTCAAATCTCTTTGTTTTTCTTCCTAATCTGGGTTTTATGTGGTGGTTCATGGCCGCACTAGTTTTGGAGGTGTTGTGGGGTGCGGGCTTAGGCTCGAATTGTAGAAGAGAAAGTAGCTTGATTTTTTTGCTACAATTGTGTCGGAGATGATGATGTTGGGTGGCGAGGATTATGGGGGATGGGTAGGGGTGGTTTTGTGACACTGGTTTTAGACCTTTGGTGGTGTTATAGGGTATGGGTTGTGATGATTAGGTGGTGATTGAGTTGTGCGGGTTACAGAGATTGGGTGGTTTTGGATGCCAACAGTGGTGGTGATTGTGATTTGTGTTTGGTGGATGTGGGTGATTTTTTTTTTTTTTTTTTTTGTGGTTGTGGTTTTTAGAGAGAGAGAGAGAGAGAGAGAGAGAGAGAGAGAGAGAGGTTTTGGGTTTAAAGAAATTAAATAATTTTTTTTATATTATTCTAATGTGTTGTGATGTTAAAATAGAACATTTAATGTATGGTGTATTGTAAAATGATTTAGTAAAATAGATAAAATAAGTTTTGGACTGTTAAAATGACATTTAATATAGCACAACTGATTCTAGTGCTCTTATAGCATAAATGCAATCAATTACTACTATTACAAGGGGTAGAAAAGATTATTGTAATTCCAATTTTCAGACTTTTAACTACTGCACACTCTTAGCATAATGGTCATTTGATATGTATAAGTACTTGTGGGGTGTGAAGGGGTAAGGGATATGGTTCAATTCTCCAAGAGGGAGTTTCACGTACACATATACACTTGGATTATGTTAAAGTAAATTCTATATGTGAGAAAAAAATGCTTTTAAACTTTTAGAGAACAAAAACACCCATTTGATTCATGTTCTTTCTCACAATTGCCTCTCACATTCTCATAATTTTATTCTTTTTAAAGTTAAAAACTAAAACACTCTTACACATATTAACACTGCCTGAATTGGCAATGATAACGTTGGTTTCAATAGTCACGAGCCGTCCTCCATCACTTGTGTTGTACAAAGGTGGAGGTCATTTAGTGGCTCCTTAGGCACACTAAGCATAACACCATTGAAGCGATTTGTAGGAGGAGTTGGGATGTGAGTGAATTTTTGAGAAAAATCCTAAAATCAGAACTGTGAATGAATTTTTGAGAAAAATCATAAAACTGATTTAGGGGTTTTGTAGTCTTATATGGGATTCAACAAAAAATGCGGTGGATTATTTTAGTAATTAAATAATTAATAAAATTATAATTGATTTTGAAATTTTTTTGAATGCATAATTTTATACAAGAATTTATTTCTCCTGAATATGTGCTTAATTTAGGACACCCATTAACCTAGGCTGTGTTTGGCATTGGCTTAAAAAACCAACTTTTTTTCCTATTTAATTTATTTTTGCTACTATTTAATTTATTTTTGCTACTATTCAGCTTATTTTTGCTACTATTCATTAGTCCCATTGCACTTTTTAGTATTATTTATGGGTCTCACTGTAGTATTTTGTTACCTTTTAGCTTTATTTACAGTACTTTTAGCAAAAAGTTTTCAGTTTTAGCTAAATAAACTGTTCCTAAACAGACTCCTAATCTTCATAAAAAGAGTATGATGGGCTCATGTGAAAGTAGTGTTATATCACTCATAACTTACCCTAACATTGATCCTATTCAAAAATGTTTCCACTTTCCTCTTATCCATGAATGCTATATTTTAACTTTAGTTTTTTTTTTTTTTTTTTTTTTAGAGAGTTTCAATTTATGATGTCCACTTTTAATAATAACTCTTTATTATCAGATTAAGACACCAATCAGTTTTTTATATAGACGGGGATTAGATCTCAAATCTCTTATTTTAACTTTAGCTAGGGGATCATTTATGTAGGTAGATAAAATTATCCACTCATTTTGAAATATGGTTATCATGTTCAAAAAACCCTAGGATTAAATATGTAAATATCCCATATATTTTAATTTATAATAACGTGAGTAAAAAAACATTAGAATTTCTTTTCCTTTCAACGAAGGATTGGAGATGTGCATAGTCAAGTTTAGATTAGATTTCATTCTCCAAAAAAAAAAAAGTTTAGATTAGATTTAGGGTATTCTTCAACCCAACTCGTAATGACCACGCTGAGTTTATTATTGAGTTACGGCTATTTTGCATGTGAGGCATAATAAACAAAAATTTAGTTTTCATGTAATCATTTAAAACAATTATTCAATAAATTACTTCAATTTATACAATTCAACATTGTATTCCAATTTCATCATAATCAAGCCTCAAAATCAAAATATAAAAACTAACACGCTAACAAATTTAAACTATAGGTCCGTTTGGATAGAGCTTATTGCTGAAAACTAAAAACTGAAAACACTGTAGCAAAATAATTTTTAAATGTGTGAATAGTATTGTGGGACCCATTTTTAATATTTTTTTTTTCTGAATAAAGTGCTTGTGAGTCCCATGAACAGTATGTGAACAGTGGCTAAACAGTACCAAATAGTGATTTTTGTCTCCCGCACAGTGCTGCTACAGTGAAATAACGTGCATGAACAGTACCAGCTACTGTTCATGCCCGTTGAAAAAAAAGGAAAAACGCAGAAACAATAAAACACAGCAATTATAAGCTCAATCCAAACGCATTCTAAATGTGTGTTTTGCCAAGCTTAAAAAACATAAAAGAACAGAGTTATGAGGATTCTAAAATCTATTATGTGGTGATTCATAAAATCATCGAGTCCTATTAAGTTGTGTAATTTATTCAATTATTTAAATAAGTCACATGACTCATTATATTGTCTATATGACTAAAGAACACATAAATGGTTGTTTGAAACTTCGAATAGCCACATACTGAGCTGGAGGAATTTACCTTTAAATCGATTTGGAGATAAACTCTATCCAAAATAAAAATAAGTTAGATGTCCATTTTTTTAATTTTCACTTTCTTCTACTAGGTGCAATTGTATTTTTACATAATATGAATTTTAAAAAAATAAATCAATAAAATGACTTATCACAAACACAAGCCAAGTTCCAAAATCCAAAATAAATTAAGCTACCAAATTTAAACTACACATAATTTTTAAACAATTAATAGTGTGAGTTTGGTCGATTTACTCTTGTTCAAAATTTTGTTAACCTAAATCTCATCTAATTCAATTTTCTTTAAAAGAAAGAAAAAAAATCCAACCATATACCCATCAATTTATCAAAACCAACTCGAGGAAGTTAATGAAGTTAACATTATAGTGACTATCGTACCAAAAGGACCAGACTAAAAGTACATTTGATTTGCTATAAGCTAAATCTTAGCGTTTTAAAACAGCAAACCACAAAAATGTGCAACAACCGGATTCTTATATCTAAAAGATTATAAAACATTGCTACAATAATTTGTTACTTATAGAACTTTTTAATCACTGGTTTTAAACTTAAAACTCATTTATTTTATTCAACCTCCCCCCCCACCCCACACTCTCTCTCTTTAGTAGATGACGGTAGCTTTAAGGACGAAAGGCTATGGCGACGATGGTGGTTGACGTTGGTTGCTAGGTTTTGCTCATGATTGCTGAATGGGTCATTTCAGTGGTTCTAATTGTTTGTGGCGGCAGGCTTGGGTTTGCTGTTTGTGGATCGTTTTTGGTTAGTGATGATCATGGCTTTGAATTGTGTTTTGCTTGGAATGGTGGTTGTGGGTTTGAATTGGTGTCGAAACGATGTTGTGCCTTTGAATCAATGCTAAATTGGTGGTTGTGGGTTGAACTGTTTTGATGGTGCTGGGTGGTGGTGTTGGTTAGTTTCAAATTTGGTGGTTCATGGTTGATTGCAGTATCGGTTGTTAGGGATTAGATTTGAATTGGTGGTGTTGGGCTTGGTTTTAGTGATGCTTTTAAGTTTTGGTTGCCGGGGTTGGATTTGAATCGATGATCCTGCGGGTTGGTTTCGGTGGTGCTAGAGAGAGAAAGGGATAGAGAGAGGAAAAGAGAGATTTTTTAGAAGAAAAGGCAAAGAGAAATTGATTGTTGATTTATATTATTTAATTAGGTAATTTATATTATTGTAATGGATTGTATTTTAAAATTAATGAGTTGTGAAATGATGTGTGCATTTGACTTCAAATTAAAAAACTAGTTTATTTTACTATTCAGTTTATTTTTATTACTATTTATAGACTCTATTGTTACAGTACTTTTAGCAAAATAAACGGATTCTAAACAGACCCAGATATAGATAAAATAATTTTTTAGTGCTTATAATGACAATTTTTTTTTTTTTTTTTTAAGAAATTGGATGGTAATGTTCTAACAAAAGAAAGAATTCCTATGCGACTACCGCATCCCATCCGAGCCAAAGGCAAAGTCTTTGTAGTAGGAGGACTGAAGAGACGTTGTCCATCTGAGACTTCAAGCAAATTTAGGACCACGTGTTATTGAAAAGCAATGAATCTCGTAACAAGTCAACTCTTCCTCTCCCCCACTAGTTGTTCGAAGTAGTTTCACCTTTCTTTTTTTTTGGATTTAATCTAACGAAAGTTAGTATACTGACTTCTGAATTTTTGTGACACCTCTCCTTTTTAAAAATGAGAATATGTAAAATCTTACCCATACGGACTCATTCTTAATTTTCTTGCCAAATATCGTAAAAAATTACTTCAGAACAAGACCAAAATCATTAATTCAAATTATACCATATCTAAGAAAAAATGTAAAATTATTAGTACAGAACATTCGGGGGTATATTTCATTATTTAATATAAAAAAAGAAAAAGAAAATGGACATTATTCATATATTTTTTTTTAGAAACAAACACACATTAAAAAAAAAAAAAATTTAACACAAAGGCATACCAAAAGATTACTCTTAGCTCTTACCTTTTTTAGCATCTTCACGTCACTTTTGCCTACAAAAAAATATGTTCCTCTCACACTCACACACAGTTGGATTACTTAATTACCACTTTCTTTTCTGAGAAAAATAATTACCACTTTCAAGTACCAAGAATTTTTGCCATAAAACTTACCCTCATGTGTCCCATACGTGCATTATTGCTAGTAGGAACCATTTGTTTTTTCCAAAAAGAAAAAGAAAAAAAGAAAAGAAAAGAAAAAGGTTTTTTTTTTTTTTTTTTAATTTCCATCCACAAAAATCCTCATTACGTGAAATGAAAGTGGTCGTACTTTGGCATGAAAAGACAACCTCACACACTAACTCATTTAATTTCCCTTATAAAAGAATTTAACTCATTTGACGTCGACTTCCCTCTTGAAAACGACAACAAAACCCCATATACCACTTTCACTCTCTCTGACCATACCCAACACACACGCACACGCACCAACAACTACAAAAAAAAAAAAAAAAAAAAAAAAAAAAAACCCACTTAGAATAATTATTATTATAATTCCTTTCGTTTAATGCTAACCTTCCAACAATTTATTTATGTTATACAAATAATAATAATAATAATAGTAATAATTATCCCCCCATTAAGATAAAGATTTCAAATTATCGTATCAATTTATCGTATATCTCGCACCCGTAATGATGAACGATTTCACTGTATCACGTGATATATAATAACAATAAGTGTAGTTTAGTACAACTACCCCACGCATCCATGATGTATGAGCGGCCCCCGATGGCAAATACCGTAATATTTTTCCAATTTCAAGGGCAAACTTTCACTCTACCCCCTCCCCCAAAAAGCTTGTCGTTTCTCAAGGGATCTGGGATGAGTAAATATCGCTTTCTTAAAACCTCCATACTCTTTCTCAGGTGTTCATCTTTCTCGATTCTCCACCGTCAGATTGAACTAATTCAGTCAAACTACAGAATTGACGGCTGTTATTGGATGAGAGTTTTAAGGTGGTGGTGTACCTGATTTTTGCCAAAAGTCTTGGTCCAACTCACAGCTGTCAGCTTAGAGATTCCAAGCCGAGGACCTCGACAAAGTTAAGCCGGCTACGTAGGACCCATTTTGTACTGTACTTATAATAAGTCCACTGTCTTATCAACAGTGCTTATCAGTTGTGTGATAAGTTAGGAACTGATAAGTTGATTGCTTATTAGGTTACTTTATCTGTCTTCCTCTCTCTTGTATAAAAAACCCCATTTCTGCAACTTCAATGTCTCATTATATAATTTCCTGGAGAGAGAGAGAGAGAGAATGGTTCTCTAAAGCTCTATCTCTCTTTGTTCGGTTCTGTTTGTGTTCTTTGGTTTTCAAGGTAAAGAGAGTTTTGTTTTTCCTACGATTCTCTGTGTTTGAAATTTAGAATCTTTTTTACTTTAAAAGTCATTAGCTTTTATTTATTTATTTTTTGGGTTTTTTGAGGAGGTTTGGCTTTTGCATCTTTGATACCCACATGGTCTAAAGCAACTTTCTTTTGTTTCGGTGATCCTCTTAAGTAAAAATTTAAAAAGAAAGAAAAAAAACCCAGATTTCATTTTGACTTTTTTTTTTTGTTTTTTCGTTTACTTGATTTTTACTTCGCACATGTTTGTCTTCTAATAAGTACATGGTAATAATTTTTGTATGTAAAAATGGGTTCTTTTTGTGTTTTAAGGATGGGAGTTTAGTGATCTGGTTTTGGGTATAGATTTGATTGAATCTATGTGCTGTTTTTCTTTTTGAATAATTAAGGTAGTTAGAAATTAACCCTTTTGAGTTTTTATTTTTATTTTTGCAGATCTAGTGGTGTTTTCGGTGATTTTGGTTTGTTGGGAATCGAACAAGAGGTGGGCGGCTACTATGTCGTCGCTTAGTAGAGAGCTCGTGTTCTTGATCTTACAGTTTCTAGATGAGGAAAAGTTCAAAGAGACTGTTCACAAGTATGCTCCTAAGAGTTTAGCTTGTTTGGTTTTTTTTTTTTTTTTCCTTAAAATTTTTTTTTTCAGTTTTAATTTTTATATTTTATTAATTTTTTAATAAAAAAAAAAGTTTCCTCATTAATTTCTTTGTTTATCAAATAGGCTTGAACAGGAATCTGGGTTTTTCTTTAATATGAAATATTTTGAGGATGAGGTGCATAATGGGAATTGGGATGAGGTTGAGAAGTACCTTTCTGGGTTCACAAAAGTGGATGACAATCGGTATTCAATGAAAATCTTTTTTGAGATAAGGAAGCAGAAGTATCTTGAGGCATTGGATAAGTAAGCTTACATTATTATAAATTTTTCTTTTATAATGGTCACTTTTATGTGAATTGATTGTTTTTGTCTTTGGAATTGTGCGGTAGATTGTATATGAATGGGACTGTTTAAATTTTAATAGGCATGACCGGTCCAAGGCTGTGGATATATTAGTAAAGGATTTGAAAGTTTTTGCCACATTTAATGAAGAGCTTTTCAAGGAGATCACTCAGCTCTTGACATTGGAGAATTTTAGGTATGACAAGTTTGTGTTTAAGTCATCCGCATCATAGTTATAGCAAAATGTACTGAAAATGGGGTTTGTTGTATAACAGGGAGAATGAGCAACTTTCCAAGTATGGAGATACCAAGTCTGCAAGAGCAATCATGTTGGTGGAGCTCAAGAAGCTGATTGAAGCAAATCCTTTATTCCGTGATAAATTGCAATTCCCCAATCTTAAAAATTCAAGGTTACGGACCCTCATCAACCAAAGGTAACTCTTATAGAAATGCTATGTGATTCAAGTTACATGGATTAGCTATGCACTTAATTTTAAGTGACCTTAAGGTGTTTATACTTGGTGCTGATTGTGTTTCAATGCCTTCCATATATTATTTATGATGAGTGCATCTTAAATCTTTTAAACATCACTTTTATTATTGCTTTCTTCTAAAAGTTGGAACTTTGCGCTGTGAAATGCTGTGGGAAAGAAAACAAAATCCCTGTGAGGTTGAAAGTAATTTGTCTTTGACTCCTATCATAAAATATATGCTTCACAACCTTGGGGTGTGTTGCATTTGGATCAGTTTTAGAAAACCTACATTTACATTACTGCTTGTCATCAGCTTAACACTAGACAAACTGATTACTTACTTCAAAGTACAGCTTGAATTGGCAGCATCAACTGTGTAAAAACCCAAGGCCAAATCCAGATATAAAAACTCTTTTTGTGGATCACTCATGTGGACAACCAAATGGTGCACGAGCTCCATCACCTGCAAACAATCCACTGCTCGGATCCTTACCAAAAGCTGGGGGCTTCCCTAACTTAGGTGCTCATGGGGTGGGTTATCAGCTAAATTGGTTGATGTCAACTTTGCTCCTTTCTTATATTGCCTTTCATTAACTTGCTTGAATTCATGTGTTCAGCCTTTTCAACCTACACCAGCACCAGTTCCAACACCCCTTGCAGGTTGGATGTCCAATCCTTCCACTGTTACTCATCCGGCAGTTTCTGGAGGAGCTATTGGTCTTGGTGCTCCATCAATCCCAGGTAGTTTATTCCTTCAATTTTGTTATTGGGCATTGAGTTCCTGTGTGTCATTGTGGATATCAGATGCGGTACGTAGTTCTCTCTTTAACTATCTACGTGTGTCTTTTCCTCGTATAGCTGCTTTAAAACATCCAAGGACTCCTCCGACCAACCCTTCTGTTGACTACCCATCTGGGGATTCTGATCATGTTTCTAAAAGAACAAGACCAATGGGGATTTCTGATGAGGTAATTTTGTTTGGATAAAAAAAAAAAAAGATTTCTGGCCACTAACCTGTGAATTCATGTTATTGTGTTGCACCCTCCATCCCTAAATTGTTCTCCACATTTCCTTTTCTGGACGTTGCAAATTAGTTGTCCATGTTGAAAAGCGAAAAAAGTAACTTCTGCTCATGTTTTGACAATATCTTTGTTGTTATACTAATTCCATGTTGAGGCAATTACCTTTTTAAAAAAAAAATAAAAAGTACATGTGAGAACAAAAATTGAATATGCCAGTATGGACCAATGGGTTTGCATGCATCTAATGTACTAAAAACATTGTGCTTTTTCGTAGTGAACCGTTATTTTCAGTTGGGGGGAGCATGCATTTATTATTCTATCTTAGTTACCTTATTCATTTGTGCATTTTGTGCAGGTAAACCTGCCTGTTAATGTGTTACCAGTAACATTTCCGGGTCATGGTCATGGTCAGGCTTTTAATGCTACAGACGACTTGCCAAAGAATGTTGCACGGACTTTAAATCAGGGATCTTCTCCCATGAGCATGGATTTTCATCCTATTCAACAGACTCTACTTCTTGGTCTGCGTTTTTTTTCAAAGGCTCTAGTTTTCAGCTACTAATACTTAGTATAGTTTATATCTTATCAGTGCTTGATATTTTACCAAATAAAATTGACTCTTTAATAATCTGGATTTTATGCTTCAGTTGGTACCAATGTTGGGGACATAGCGTTGTGGGAAGTTGGCTCTAGGGAGCGATTGGTTTTGAGGAACTTCAAAGTTTGGGATCTTAGTGCTTGTTCAATGCCTCTGCAGGTGTCTCCCTTATCTTAATTAATCAATGAAACCAGTGATTGTGACTGCTATACCCTTAATGCCTGTAACAATAGTGACTAAAACTGAACTTGATGAAATTCAGGCAGCTCTAGTTAAAGATCCTGGTGTATCTGTTAACCGCGTGATTTGGAGCCCTGATGGTTCTTTGTTTGGTAAGCTTAAAATATTGGAATTCTTCAGAATTTAATGTAATGTAATTAGTATAAATATCCTAAGGGTGAACTATAGCAGTAGATGATTCGCTGTTTCATTCCTATTACAGGAGTTGCATACTCCAGGCACATTGTTCAAATATATTCTTATCATGGGAATGAAGATGTACGACAGCATCTGGAGGTATATCTGATATTAAATTTTCTGTTTGAAATATTTACTCTTATCTTCTGTGGTACTTATGTTTCTGTACTGATCTGAACTTGCTGATTTAGATTGATGCTCATGTTGGTGGAGTAAATGATATAGCATTCTCCCACCCCAATAAGCAACTTTGTGTGATAACCTGCGGTGATGATAAGACCATCAAGGTTGGTTGGTCATATTACATGTTTGGTTTTATTGTTCTGAGCGGAGCAAAAGTTCTGAACCCTTGGCAATTTTGCTTTTGGTAATTGTAGGTGTGGGATGCTGCGACAGGAGCAAAGCAGTATACTTTTGAAGGTCACGAGGCTCCTGTTTATTCCGTCTGTCCTCACTATAAGGAAAACATTCAGGTATCATTACCATCACTCATTTCTCCTATTGTGTTAGTTACATACTTTGAGCTTGTCATGCTTACGATTTATGCCTTTGCTTTCATGGATTTTCCCAGTCCTTGTTCCTAACATCCTTTTTGTGCTTTAGTTTATCTTTTCTACAGCACTGGATGGAAAAATAAAAGCATGGCTGTATGACAACTTGGGATCTCGAGTTGATTATGATGCTCCTGGTCGCTGGTGCACAACAATGGCATACAGTGCTGATGGTACAAGGTTAATATACTCAACCTGTTGTGTCTGTGCTACTTGTCCTTTGCTATTTGTTGGGGTATCATCAGTTAAATAGGATTTTGTTTTTCTAACCTCTTTTTTTCCCTTTCTATTTTTTATTTTTGGGGGGTGGGGGATATTGCAGACTCTTTTCATGTGGTACAAGTAAGGATGGGGAGTCATTTATTGTTGAATGGAATGAAAGTGAAGGGGCTGTTAAAAGGACCTATCAAGGATTCCGCAAGCGTTCTTTGGGTGTTGTGCAATTTGATACAACTAAAAACCGGTTTTTGGCTGCTGGTGATGATTTCTCTATTAAATTCTGGGATATGGACAATGTTCAACTTTTGGTAACTATTGACGCTGACGGAGGCCTCCCAGTGAGTTCTTAAAGCGGTTTTTTTTTTTAAAGAAAAAATAAATGGAAATACATTAAGGCAAAAGTAATAATTTGCTCGATTTTGTCTTTTCTTACTTCCCAGGCGAGCCCACGCATCCGCTTCAACAAGGATGGCTCTCTCTTGGCCATTTCTGCCAACGAAAATGGAATTAAAATATTATCCAATACAGATGGTATTAGATTGTTACGCACATTTGAGAATCTATCTTATGATGCATCAAGAGCGTCTGAAGCTGTTGCAAAGGTAGCTTTATCAGATCATTAGCTCTTGTGATGCTGACCTCAGCATGAACTAATTCTTCTGTTATGTTATGATATCTCTCACAGCCTACGATCAACCCAATTTCTGCTGCAGCAGCTGCTGCTACTAGTGCTGGACTTGCAGACAGAGGTGCCTCTGTGGTTGCTATTGCTGGAATGGTTTGTGGGACTTGATTTTTATAAAAATAAATACATGTGCATGCATGCACGCACACAACTTACAGATCAATTCCTATTTAATCACACTTTTTTTTTTTTTTTACTGTCATATATTATCTGTCTCTTCCATGTTAAATGGAGCCCATCCCATGGATTCATTGTTCTTATACCACACGTATAATTGACAAGTTAATCTTACCAGAATGGGGATGCCCGTAATTTGGGGGATGTGAAACCAAGAATAATGGAAGAGTCCAACGACAAATCCAAGATTTTGAAGCTCACTGAAATCAATGAACCATCTCAGTGCCGATCCCTAAGGCTACCTGAAAACCTAAGAGTAACTAAGGTGTGGCATTTGTTAACTGGCATTGTGTTCTCAGAAGATTCTATTACATATCAATGGGTTGATTATGTTTGCGATCCTGCTTTATTATTCTACTATTACATTCTTTCATGCATATCCATTTTAACAAAGTTTTAAATTCATTATAATTTCCTTTTTAGGACTGACATTTCCTGTCTGTACACCTACCTTACTCTTGCTCTTCTCATATACCAAAAAATTCTCAAAGTACTGAAATGTTAATTGCATAGCACTGTAATAGTGTAATCTTACTGGTTTGGAAAAGCTTTGTGATTAGAAACTGATCATGTTTGAGCTATAACAACCTAAACACTTAAAATAGCTAAGCAAGCTAGCTTTCACACTAGCGAGGGAATCATGATCTCATTAGTGCCTTACTTTTGCCTTTATGTGATCTGAGATTAAAAACCATTGGTTAAACCCAAAATGAATTGAACCATAAGGGTATTTTAACTACTTAGAGTCTGTTTGGGAATAGCTTATTTAGCTGAAATTGAAAACTTTTTGCTAAAAATACTGTAGATAAAGCTAAGGTCGAAATAGTACAATAGGACTTATAAATAGTATTAAAAAGTGCAATGAGACCCTGAATAGTACTAAAAATAAACTGAATAATAGCAAAAATAAGCTAAATAGTAAAAAAAGCTGCATTTTTCAGCCAATGCCAAACGCAACCTAAATGTTCTGTTGTTGGTCAGTTTAGAATGAAACACACAATCCCACTTTTCATTCTATTATGCCTTACAAAAGTTGGTTCATTATTTTCAAAATAACTTATTAAAGTTTTGGCAGGTCTGGTTCCTCTCCCTTTGAAAGGAAGGAGCAGTTTGGTGAATCACAGCCATCAGATCATGATTGGATACTGGTGGTTCACCAACCAACCCTCTCCATCTCAAAGGCAAAAAGGAGGGGCCAAATTGCTTAGTTACTTTGTCAATACCTTTAGGTAGACATAACTGCAAAAGCAACTGAGTGCCAAAATTGAAATTTGCACAGAGATTGCCCTTGCTCTGTTTAGGAGTATCAAGCTACCAGAAGACTGACCATAATTAGATGTTTCTGGAGACTGGATTTATTTGGAAAATGATCATCTTTTAATAATTGAAGATTGACAGAAAGGATATAGTGTTTACATAAGGGGAAGGGCGTTATTGTGATATCCATGTATGGCATCATACATTGTATAATAAAAGCTCTCCTTATGCAACATGGACAGCACATTAATGGAGTCCTCACCACACTATAAGTACATTAAGGGTCTGTTCTGATAAGCTTTTAATTTTGAGAACTTAAGATTCTAGTGATTTTAAATTTTTGGATGTTTGAATTCTTGCGAAAACAACTTGTATGGCCATTATGGTAGGTGAGACATGATAAGGAATGTTAACAAATTTAAGGTGTGAGTTGTTAGAATTCTAATCAAGTGTGTGGGAGATTAAAATTTCTAAACTTTTTAAGTGAGATTTTAGAATCCCATAAATTGTGAGAATCTAGATGTCCCAAGTTTTTTCAAGCTCCCCATGATATGAGTCAACCTGGCTAACACCCATAATTTTGTATACTCTCAAGAATTTTGAATTCGCATCTTAAATTCCAGTCAACCGAACACAACCTAAAATTATTAAATCAATCTTGCTCTGGGTGAAACTTTATTACCAGCATTCCCTGATTTCTCTCTCTATTAAAAGAGTTAGGAAAATTCAAAATAAATTTCCTTTATTTAATTAAAATTATGGTAATCATCTACCATAATTTAAGGTAAATTTTTAAATATGAATTTTAATTAACTTGTACACTGCATTAGCATACTGTCAGACTGCCAGTCTATATAACATCCATATAGGATCACAATGCACACCCCCTCCCTCCCCCCCCCCCCCCCCCCCCCCCCCAAAAAAAAAAAAAAAAAAAAAAAACTTATTCATTACGAGAAACTATAAAGGGGATTTAAATTTCAAGGGGCATGGAGTGTAGACTTATCTGATGCATTGCCTTTAGTCTTGAAGACTGTTCAGACGTAGGATATGCTTAAAACATGAGACTGCAAGCTGTCCAGTGTTAAATTAATACATAGCCCTTCTTTCTAAATTTTAGCCTATTTCAAAAGATATAGAGATTTTCAAATTAAATCTTGTTTGCCATCAACTCTTAATTTTCCATTTGTGTATTTTAAAACTAGAAAAATAGAGTATATAATTTTCATTTTTCAATTCCAATATCAATGTATATTAAAATTTAATGCCATATAATATCAGCTCGTGAACTTTCAACTCCAGTTTGATCCATAAGGTATATGACTTCATTCTGTCTCCAACAAATGTCCTCATTAGCTTTCCTTCTTGCTATTACAGATTTCAAGGTTAATCTACACAAATTCAGGTAATGCCGTTCTGGCATTAGCATCAAATGCCATTCATCTGCTCTGGAAATGGCAGAGAAGTGATCGCAATTCTTCTGGCAAGGTACAAGGACAGCTAAAGTAGCTTGTGTCAACCCTTAGTAGTTCTTTCATCGTAGTTCTGAAAAATAACTTCCATTATATCTAAAAAATTCGCGCTTTCTCTTGCAGGCAACTGCCAGTTTGTCACCTAATTTATGGCAACCACCAAGTGGCATTTTAATGACTAACGATGTTGCTGACACTAACCCTGAAGATTCTGTTCCCTGTTTTGCTTTATCCAAGAATGATTCTTATGTAATGTCAGCATCTGGAGGGAAGATTTCCTTGTTCAATATGATGACATTTAAGGTAACACAGAGTCCAATGTTGTTCAAAGTTTACTTTCATTTTTCATATTTACCAATTTCAATTTCTTTCTGGCAACTGCAGACCATGACAACTTTCATGCCACCACCACCTGCAGCAACATTTCTTGCTTTCCATCCTCAAGATAATAACATCATTGCCATTGGAATGGATGATTCCACAATTCAAATTTATAACGTCCGTGTAGATGAGGTACGGTGTAGTATATGTTAACAATCAAAACTTACATGGCGTGAGATGTTATTTTTTACTTAGCACTTTCTTAATGCAGGTTAAAAGCAAACTTAAAGGACACTCTAAAAGAATTACTGGCCTCGCCTTTTCTCATGTACTGAACGTGCTGGTTTCATCTGGAGCAGATGCTCAGGTAACAATTTTCCTGTTTAGATGTGTGCAAGTTTAGTCTTACATTTCTGATTCAGTTGCTGTGAACTTGTGATTGAACTCAATCTCATTGATGACCTAAATCTCATTCTATAATAAATCAGAAATCATCATTCAATTTTGACGAGTATATTTGACCACACTTAATATAGTTAAATAATTAAAACAATGTTGCTGAGTTTTGCCCGATGTATTTTATAATTTCAAGATAACAATAAATGCTTCTACTTCCAAGATAAACAATCCAAATTTCGAAGTAGTATCATCAACAAATTAGTCCTTAATTCTGAATCAGGCGTGACCAATTACTCTCACCCTAGGGCCCTTGTTGTGAAGCCATTCTTCAAATATTTATGTTGGTTCACTTACAGTGGTACTTAATTCGTTCTCCAGCTTTGTGTATGGAACTCTGAGGGATGGGAAAAGCAGAAGGCAAGAATCTTGCAGCTTCCAACTGGAAGGACTCCAGCACAATCAGACACACGTGTACAGTTTCATCAGGACCAGATACACTTTCTGGTTGTACATGAAACTCAGCTTGCCATATATGAAACAACAAAACTAGAATGTGTAAAGCAGGTACATTAAATTCACAGTTCTTTTTATTTTATTTTATTTTATCATCATCATCATCATCATCATCATCATCTTTGGATGTAACATTTTGCTCTCCTTTTTCTAATATGATTTTTTTTCTATGTTTAGTGGGTCCCACGCGAATCTGCCCCCATTTCACATGCTACGTTCTCATGTGATAGCCTGTTGGTATATGCCTGCTTCTTAGATGGGACAGTCTGTGTGTTTAATGCTGCAAATCTTAGACTACGTTGTCGAATAAATCCTTCTGCTTATCTTCCTGCTAATGTCAGGTATTTTGCAAGCTCTGTTACCATGGTTGTGTTTCTTTGGATTAATTTCATGCTTACTTAGATGACATATTTTTCATGTTTAGTTGGGTTTGGTATTTGTTTCACCATCACAGTTAAGGTTTGCGATCTCAATATATTTTATTGGTGGAATCAAACATTAGTTTCAATATTTTGCACTTTCACCTTCTGGGTCTTCACTGTGCCCTCTCATATTTGCCAGATTGCCTTGCATACCCATTTGAAGAATAGTACACGCAAAGTTTTCTTCTTTGATCCTCAAAAAATACTATTGATGGTAACAATAATGGATAGAAACTTCTTTCTATACTACCCTGTTCTACCTTAAGTATTCATGCAAAAACAACTATTGCCAAATTTTGACAAAAAGATAATGTTCAAATCCCTCGACCAGCCCTTGGTACTAATTTGGGTTCTTGAATGAACTTGCTTCATATCAGCATAAGGAATTGTTCTTATTGGATGACAGTTGACCTTAGCATGGTGCATTTGTAAAGAACAGACATGTAAAATTGTCTATGAGCATTGGAAAGTAATCTTAAAATGAGTTGGTTTTTGTTAGAATATTTTAACATTTATGATTTACTGGACTGCTAAAGAATGAGGCTCCAAAATATGCTAAATTCTTTGCAATTGTGTTTGAATTTGATTTAAACTGATCTTTAACCTGGTAATATTTCCTGTCAAATACCAACTATTCTAGTCATTGTACAAGTACAAAATGACTAGAATAATTTATGAAAGCTTAATATCACTCTACCAATCTATATGTGAAAGCTATTGTAGATTCTAACCCTTTTTTCCCTCAATGCAGCAGTTCTAGTGTACAACCACTTGTGATTGCGGCACATCCACAAGAACCAAATCAATTTGCAATAGGACTATCAGATGGGGGGGTTCATGTCTTTGAGCCTCTAGAATCTGAAGGCAAATGGGGTGTGCTTCCACCTGTAGAGAATGGGTCAGCTAGCAGTGTGCCAGCTACTCCTACAGTTGGAGCTTCAGGTTCTGATCAAGCCCAGAGATGATCCAGATAGCTGCCAGTGACAAGTTCTTTTACATGCTTGCTTGCTGGCTCATCTCAAACTTAGGTATGCTTTACAAGGCTTCTTATTCTGTTCGTTAAGGGCAGCATAGTTCTATAGCACCTCCAGCCAGTAATGCTAGGCACACAACAGTTTCACAATCTTTCCACAATTGTTGACGTGGCAAATTGTGATTGGAGCAACATCACTTTCACGTGGGCCCACTATTGACTTCACTTTTATTGGCACCGATCACAACATATCACCTCAGCAGATGTGAAAATTGTTGTCACTAGACTTGTTGATCTTCAGAACTTCGATTTTAACATGATATGTCTGCCTCATTCATGTTTGATTTTTGTGTTGTGCAGTTTGCAGGTCATGATATGTAATTTATTCTTAAGGAAGGACACTGCAAAAAGATGTAGATTTTAACATGTTTAATCAAATTATGAGGTAAATGTTGTAGGAGTATTAATAGTGGAATGTCAGTTTACTTTTGGGAAGGAATTTCTTCAAAAATGACTGTTTATACTTTATCAGGCTATCTTACTTCTAATGATTTAATATCAATTATGTGTTATGCATCAAATTTCAATGCAGTCCAGTTATTCATCACTATGCCTTGGCATTTCTGAGATTAAAGCTATAGTTTTTGATCCTTACCAAACAACAGTGGCTAGCTAACAAGAGTTTGAAAGGTTAAAAAGTAAAAAGTTGAAATATTAAAAAAATTTCTAATCCAAAAACTGAGATTAAAAAGTAAATTTTGAACTTTCCAGCTCACCCATTGATTTGATTCACCGTTGCATGGTGAATTTTCCCATGGGCTTTTTATGTGGGCTTGGGCTACATAGGAAAAAGATGAAAATAGTATTATGGGTACATGCCCATTTAGCAGGCAAAACCTTCGTTCTAGAAGACACTCAAAATGGTACAAGTCAAATTTAGTGCTAGTGGTTTCTTTCTACCTAAAGAGACAACCGCTCACAACTTGCAACTGTCATTATACCATATGAAAATTGAAAAAAGTGGTATATAAGCGAGGGAGTTAATCCCGTATTGGTTTGATTAGGGAAATGATATATTTTTGCTACCAGTTAATGCTTGTGCACTGTACATTACCTTAGTTCAAAACAACCCATTCAAAGGTTTAGCATCAACTTAAAGAAAAAAAAAACACAAAAAAATAAAAAAGGGAAGGCTTAAATTGTTCATTACATACTAAGAAAACAAATAAAAACAATGCAAATAAGTTGATACAAGTTATACAATATCATTTACCCCCATCTTTCATAAGGATTTACATCAGGACCATAAAATACATGAGTGCTAGCATTTGTCAACACAACATTGTTATCATCATCGTCCTTATCAAGAACAACATCATCATTTTCCAAAGTTATTGTTGATAATGGTTCTTGAATGCTAGTCCAATTCACATCTTGCTCAATTAGTAACACAAATTTCCGTTGAATCAATATTGTCAAGGCTTATAGGATCCAAGGCATCCTCTGTTCTTCTAATTTTCTTACCAAACCAATATCATACATTAGTGACATTTTCTAATTATTTAAAATAAAAATTGAATATATTTAAAAACATATATTTCTCATAACATTAATTTATAACGAACAAATACCAAGTAATTTAAAACGTTTATGCTCAACCCTGTTTCTCCTCTTGGAATGAACTAACTCAAATGTGCTCTAATTTCTTTCACAAACAATTGCACTACAACACTGACTTAGCACTCAAACTTTTGTAATTATGGAGTGTCATTTTCCAATTGCTCCCATCAAGCAACTTCCAAAGATTAAAAAAAATTTAATGATTAAGTGCAAAGCAAATAAAAAAATATCAAATGAGATATGTATATTTATTTATAGAATCTATAGATACATATGGTATACCTTGACTTAGTTTTTCACGTTGGTGGATTGCCATTGCCATTCCAAAGTATGCTCAACCCTATTTCTCCTCTTGGAATGGACAAACTCAAATGTGCTCTAATTTCTTTCACAAACAATTGCACTACAACACTGACTTAGCACTCAAACTTTTGTAATTATGGAGTGTCATTTTCCAATTGCTCCCATCAAGCAACTTCCAAAGATTAAAAAAAATTTAATGATTAAGTGCAAAGCAAATAAAAAAATTTCAAATGAAATATGTATATTTATTTATAGAATCTATAGATACATATGGTATACCTTGACTTAGTTTTTCACGTTGGTGGATTGCCATTGCCATTCCAAAGTCACCTAAAGATTTTTTTGTACTCTTCAATTTGAGAACTAAGTATGTCTTGCTCATCGGAATCGGAACCAACCTTGTAATGGTATTAAGTAGGCCTTTTGTAACATCCTTTTGCTTCTTAAGTGAAGGCTTAAAGAAGATTCTAGAGTTGACATGACAACCTGCAACATGTAATGGACTATGAAGTTGTTTATCCCACTTGACATTAATAATACTAGTAAATGGTATTTATGCAAAAATTTTATTTTTCAAACTTGTTTTTATATTTTCCTTTCCTTTATCCATTGCCTCATATAAATATCCTATTGCGGGTTCTTCATCCCCGTCTATAAGACGTAGTACTTTAACTAAAGGCTTACTACTTTTCACTATTCATTAGCATTGTAACCAAAATTCTTTATCTTCCAAGACAATTGCAGTTATCTAGGGGCTGTTTGGATCATCAATTTCCATAACTCATAATTCATAACTCTATTTCCATAACTCATAACTCAAAAACGGTGAGACCCATAGCGAGAAGTTCGTTTAGGAGCACCATAACTCTGTTTCCATCACTCAATTCTCTGATTTTTGAGTTATGAGTTATGGAAACTGAAAACACATTTTGACTGTTTTCAGTTTCCATAACTCATAACTCAATGGTATTTTTGTAATTAAACACACATGGGGGACCCACAAGCGCAACTTTTGACCAACTGACTTTTTTTTTTTCTTCTTCTTCACTGGGTTTGGTCTTTAGTTCTGTTTTTTTTTTTTTTTTTTTTTTTTCACTGGGTTCGGGTGATCTGGGTACTGGGAAAAAAAATGCACCGATTGACAGGTATAAGACCCACAAATAGTGTGAAAAAGATTGAGTGATGGGAAGTGAGTGATAGTGCCAAACGGATGTGGTATTTTAAAGTGACGAGTGACAAGTGTCGAGTGACGAGTGACGAGTGATGAAAATTAAGTGATGGAAATTGAGTGATCAAAAAAATTGATCCAAACAGCCCCTTAATTTCCAACGATATCTTTAGCATATCCAAATTCAATGCATAGATCACAAGTAAACATTTGTCTAATTTATTTCTTGAACTTAATTAGATACTGAAGACTTAAAAACTTAGTTGCAAACCATGTGATGACTGGACAACACAAATCCCTACCATTAGGGACAATAGCATAGGCTAGGTGAAGAGAAGTTCAAGATGCATACGTTGCCTTTGTTGACTTTTCTTTTACCAAGTTTTTCTACATTTTCAACCTGTAGGTTTGTAGGAGCTAATGGGTTGTCTCTTTAGTTGTCTCCTTAGTGTAGTATTGTGTTAGGAACCTAGTGGTTCCTAATGAGGATTGATAGAAATTGTAGGAGAATTAATGAGAATTGTAGGAAAACTGACTTAATTTGAGGTAGTCATCCTTCATAGAGAAATATTAAGAGAGAGAGAGAGAGAGAGAGAGAGGAAATGCACTAGGTAATGAGTTGGTTTATTCTTCAATGATGGAAATGTGATTACATGTAAGTATTTATAGAACCATAAAACTATTCTATTGGCCCACATGGCCTTATCCTAATAGCCCTATTATTTCCCATGTCCACATGACTTTATCTTAATGGTCCTATAATTCCCCATGTGCATTAATAATTCCAACATATGTTAAATGTGATTAATATGCTTAGAATTGTAACTAACTAACTAAATTCATTCTATACCCAAATGTGGGTTCCTAACATTTCCATCTCCTTTAAAACATCTTGCCCACAAGATGTTGTTGTAGTTGACAGCAAAGGAGCACCTTGTCACAGCCTATAACTTAAGCAAGTAGATCTCTTCACTAACTAGATCAACAAATGAGTACCAAGAAATCTTTATGTTGTGGCCTTTCTTTTTATCAAATACCAAGTCTCTGACCATAAACTACTAAACAAACGACCACCCATGCAACTCACATCGGTAAGGAGATGATTGCCCTCAAACTGCAAATAACGCAGTAAATGGATCCAACTGATCACATTCCCATGAAGTTGATATTGAGGATAGAGAGTTTCTTGAGAGCAATTTCTATATCTTCACAACCTTTAAGATCCCAACTCACACCCAATTCCTTATAAAAATTATGATTAGCTCGATTATGGAACCCATCATTTTTCCCATTACAACCACCTCGAAAAGAATCTAGTTCAAATTCAATTTCATTGCCACCAATGTTAGTGGCAATTAATTTCATGCCTTCATTCTTGATTACATGAGCAGTCTCATCTGTTGAAGTATAAGTTTGGCCACAGTCAAACACCATTAGATCACTCGTATCCACACCAACAGTAACAACTTCGTGCATTGTAGATTCTTGGATCATCATCACCTTCTTTGCTGTTTCTTTGGACTGAACTTTAAATGCAGCGGGTACATGGATATCATCATCCACTTTGTCACAAAAATCAACATCCTGGCATGCAACTACAGTAGTAGATTCTTGAAACTTAATTAGTTCTTTGAGTTCCATTGAATCAAGAGATTGTAACTCCTCTTCCGTCATGTTCTCAAGATCCTCTTGCAATCTTGAGAGCTCTTCTTTCATAGCCTTTTTAGATTCAGCCAATGCCTTAACCTTCTCTAAAATATCCTTGACATCTTTCGAAACTTTGTTCACTATTTGCTATATTTCTTTCCAAAGTTTTCTTTGGTCACAGTCGCTTTTCTCAAAATCAACGGCTTTAATACCACTTGTTAGGAACCTAGTGGTTCCTAATGGGAATGGATAAAAAGTGTAAGGAAATTGATGAGAATTATAGGGAAATTGACAAAATTAGAGATAGTCACCCTCCATAGAGAGAGAGAGAGAGAGAGAGAGAGAGAGAGAGAGAGAGAAATGCACTATGCAATGAGTTGATTTATTCTTCAATGATGGAAATGTGATTACAAGTAGGTATTTATAGAACCGTAAAACTATTCTATTGGCCCACATGTCCTTATCCTAATGGTTCTACTGTGACTTAAATAATGCTCCTAAGTGCAAGATTGTCGCAAAGTAATTACTCAGAAAGTCCGAGGTCGAATTCACAGGAAAAGGGAATTGATTAGCAAACCACAAGAGAATAAAACTAAAATATTACAATTTAATTGAAGAGATTTTTGATAGTTTAGTAAAGGTAATTTAAATTGAGGGAAAATAACAATATATTAAGGCGCTAAGGTTTAGGGATCCACACACAACACATCTATTGATAGTCTTAACAATATTTATTTTATAACTCAACTATAATTCATACGAAGGATGATCTTAGTCGGATGATTTAATAATAAAAACTCAAAAAATTAATTGTCTAAGGTAGTTTCATGCAATTGATTGATTTTAGGCAAAACAAAATTAGTGAATTAGTTCGCAGAGAATACTAAGCATTTAACGTGCTCGGAGCCTACGATAAATCAAAGAATTATACAAAATTTAAAACTTTTCTAGATGAGTAAAACAATAAAAAAACATAAAAACATAGGCATTAAAACCAATAAATAATTGTTAAGAATATACCAATAAACGATTGGGTTTCACTTCTTGCTTTAGCAAGGCTTCTAGCAAGCCATAATACAAATAAAACTCTAAAAACGAAGAAAACCTAAATTATGTTCTACAGCAACTACCCCCTGAATTTTTCCCTAAAGAGCCTTTAAATAGGTCAAAGAATCCTATTACAAGTTGAATTTCCGTTTTAGAGAGCCTTTAACTGATGTTTTTGGCTCATTTAACTTCAGAATTCGGACTTTTGGTAAACTACAAAGTTGTAGCCCTTTAAATTAGCTTTCTAGCTAACTTGAATAATCTCGATTGGATATTTGAGCCGAAAGTTATGCTCCAAATACTAACTGGTGTGCAAGCTGGAATCCTAATCCAAATTGGACTTGGATTAGGTGCAAATTTCCTTTGATTTCTTGCTCCAATTGGGCTTAAATTTAATTGGGTTGGCCTTCTTTGACTTCATCATGGCCCTTGTAAAATTAAAGTCCATTAGGTTTCTTCTCTGCACAAATCCACTTATTTAATTTCATTATCTTACAAAAGATAAATTCATGCATTAAAATTCAATTAAGCACAAAATTGATTATTTAACATTATTCCAAAATCAACTATAAATTGCATGAATTCACTCAAAATAAGTATGATAATGCTTTTCTAATAATGATATAAATATGCAAAATTAAGCTATTATCACACTCCCCAACTAGCTCATTGCTAGTTCCTAGCAATTTAAGCTACTCGAGACAAAGAGACAAAATAACAAAAAATTATTATTTTAGTAGAAATAGTTAATCAAATGTCAAAACACTAACAACCACCAAAGATATTCCACATGCCATCAATACTTAGTGTGTGAATAGTTTAGCCAACACAAATACAACCTTAGTCTTAAGATAAAATATGGCTTGAATTTCTATCCAAAGTTATGTTTCAACTCAAATCTCACAGTTGTTAACACTCAACAAATAAAATCACTCTGAAAAGAGTGGAACACTCTTAAACATATGTGAGCAGAATAACATAAAACAAAGACTAATATCTCACATATAAATAAGATGGCCGGTGAAGCAAAATAAATGATATTTATAGTCTCATGAAAGGATGCCAAACACTAAGAATATTACACCACACGCATTTATTAGTCATGTCAAGATCCAAACCATACCTTCCTTAAGATCAAATAGGAAATTCATTAGGACGTAATGTAGGGTAAAGAGGTGGAATTTAGAACAAAGGATGTAGGTAAAAATAAAAAGTGTTCCCCAGAATAATTAGAGAGACAAATTCTTTTGAATATTTGCCAATTAATGTATTCTCTCAAGTTTCTTGAATATTTCACTTTCACTTTTTTTTTCTTTAAAATTTCATCAACAAATTCATCATCTATTTCTTCCTCTTTCACATTCCCTTTTTTTTTTTCCAAAATTTTTATTTTTCTGTTTATGACTCTTTTTATTTTTTAGTGAGTCCTCCTTTTCTTCCAACTATTTCACCTAAAATTTATCGTAATAAAACAATTTGATTGCATTTATTCTTGGAACACCTTAAGAAAGGATTTGAGAAAGAACAGATAAAATAATATGCTCAAATGGGTGAGTAGCGGTAATGTATCAATAAAGAAAATAATAAAGGCTCAGAATTAATAAAGATGGCATAAAATCATCTCTTAAGGATTGGGATAGTTCTTCAAAATCCATGACTTTAACATATTAGGTGTGGCATAAAATTTGATGAATTCTTAGCATTCGACCAAATCAAAGAATAATGAGACTAGGAAACAACAAAGTTATGTGCTTCCAAATGAAAAATGAGGTCAAAAGAAAATAACCCTCTAAAAAAATGAATGGCTCAAGAACTCACTTGGTTTATAATCTTTACATTTTATTTTCAAGATTTTCAAAGTCATCTCTATCTCTCAACCAAGAAACATGTTCATGTGGCTAAAGTGCATGTGCATACTAGTTGAGCATGAAAAATAGTGGAATTCTTTAGATAGAAGTAGCATAAAGAACTTTGACTTAAAACTCTTGCTAAAGCAACACTTCCTTTTCTTTTCTTTTCTTTTTTTAAATTTTACTAAAAACAAAAACAAAAACAAAAATCACTAAAAACAACCCCAAAAAAAAATTAACATGAAATAAAACCAAATGCAAATCATCTCAAGTTCCTCCCTCCAACCTAAAACTTACATTGTCCTCAATGTTAACAAGGAAAAACAATAAAGATTAGAGATTATAGAGATAACTTGAATAGATGAACATAAATGAATAGAAAAAAACTTTAACACCTGCAAAAGGGGTTAGAAAAAAAAAAAAAAAACACAATCTAAACTACGACACAAACACTAATGCTAATTGCTTGACATGTCTTGATAAATGAGATCCTCCAATTTAATGGATTCCTCCTCTTGTGAAAAATTCTCAAGAAATGGCTTAAGGCGTTGTCCATTCACCTTAAATATGTTACCATTCTTAGGATTTTCAATTTCTATGGCACCATGGGGGAAAACATTTTTAACAATAAAAGGTCCAGTCCATCTAAATCTCAATTTTTCAGGGAACAATATGTAACCTAGAACTATACAAAAGAACTTTTTGAGATGGTTTAAAAGATTTCCTTACAATTTGTTTGTCATGAAAAACATTCATTATTTCTTTAGAACTCCTAAAATTCTTATATGCATCATGCCGAATTTCTTCCAACTCATTCAATTGCAATTTTCTCAATGAACTAGACTTGTCTAAGTTAAAGTTAAACATCTTTATTGCCCAATATGATTTATGTTCCAATTCCACAGGCAAGTGACAAGCTTTACCATAAAAAAGTCTATAGGGAGACATACCAAGAATATTTTTATAGGCACTGTGATATGCCCAAAGTGCATCATTCAACCTCAAAGACCAATTTTTACGATTTGGGCTAACTATCTTTTCCAAAATTTTGTTTAGTCTCCCTAGATGCTTTGTTATTGTCCTTTAAATAAATTCTATGAGTACATACCAATGGACTAAGTCCTTTTATGTTAGCCATGTTCCTTCCTTATGACACCCTTATGTTTACTCAAAACATTTGACAACTTACATTCTTGCAAGGAATCCAGTTCAGAAGATATTACCATAGGAAAAGTCTCATCGGTTCCTAGAAAAGCATACTTGAGATCATTTGGCCAAGGCTTCAACTTCCATTTAGGTACTTGCTCACTAGATGGGAACAACTTTATCTCACAAGGTGGCAACTCCTCATATTTTAATTTCCAATTGCTCACTTTCAAATCCTATGCAGATTCCAAAAGACAATGAATGTATGCAATTTCAGAATTCTCATTAAAATTAAAATCACATGAATTGACTAAACAAGTTTCTAATGTTTGGTCTTGAACAATTGTTTCAATCAAGTAAACTTCATGCACATCCTCTTTATCCCTAGTTCTCTTACAAGCATTAAAAATATTAAGTTCAAGGGTCATATTGCCAAAAGATAATTTTAAGACCCAGTTTCTACAATTTATCAATGCATTAGAGGTTGCAAGAAATGGGTGTCCTAAAATCACAGATATTTGAGAATTAGCATTAAAAACAAGATGCATGTCCAAAATAATAAAGTCAACAGGAAAATAAAATTTGTCCACTTGAACCAAAACATCCTCAACAACACTCTTTGGTACAACCATAGATCCATTGGCAAGTTGCAAAATTATGGAAGTGAATTTTAACTCACCTAGACCTAATTGCTCATACACTAAATACGGCAAAAGATTCATACTTGCCCCAAGATTAAGCCAAGCTTTCTCTATTTCTGAATTACCAATCACACATGAGATAGTGTGACAACCTGGATCTTTAAACTTTGGAGGTCTATTGTTTTAAATGATTGTACTAACTTGTTTCGTCAAAAATGCCTTCTTATGTACATTAAGCTTATACTTAACAGTACAAAAATCTTTCAAAAATCTAGCATATGATGGAATTTGCTTTATTGCATCCAAAAGAGGAATGTTCACTTTAACTTGCTTAGGCACTTCAAGAATTTCAAAATTTTGATTCACTTTTTGAGGTGGAATCAATCTTTGGGGAAAAGAAGTAGGGATAAGACACCTTTCAATTTCATTAGATTTAGGGTCAAGGACTTCATCACTACTCTTTATTCTGGAAGATTCATCTTGTGTATTGCTTTTAGAAATATCTTTCTCAATGATTTTTCCACTATGAAGAGTAGTTACAGATTTAACTTAACTTACTTTATTTTCAGAGGAACTACAATCATCAAAACAAAATTGACCTTGGGGGTTTGGTTGTAGTTGAGATGGAAACTTGCCCTTTTCTATTGTGCTCATGGATGTGGTCAATTTAGTGAGAGTGCTCCTAATGTCATTTATGACTTGTGAGTTCTAATTATCAATGGTCGATTGAGTTTGCATGAATTGTTGCAAGGTGTCCTCAAGACTCTTCTTTGGAGAGGGATTATAGGGAACAAAATTTGAAGAACCATGTATAGGAGGTGCAACCACATTATCATTCCTCCAACTAAAATTTGGGTGATTCCTCCACCCTGAATTGTATGTCTTTGAATAGGGGGAAGGGTATGGTTTTTTCACCATGTTCATAGCATTTGCTTGATCATGCAATACCTCTTTAAAAGCTGGAATTGTAGGACATTCATTGGTAGGGTGTTCCATGGTCTCACAAATTCTACAAACCTCATTAGTTTTAGGCACAATATTGATTCATTTCCTTAATTCCATGGCTTCAAGCTTCCTAGTTAGACTAGCCACCCTAGCACTAAGGTCATCATCTTCCATAAGTTGGTACTTACCACCCTCAGAGGGGTTGGTGGATGCTTTAGACCTATCTGAGGTATTAGTGGTATCCCAAGATTGGGTATTCTCAACTAAGAGATCAAAATAATCAAAAGCCTCATCAGGATCTTTATTCAAAAATTCTCCATTGCACATCATCTTTACAAATTGGCGCATCTTTGGAGTTAAACTTTCATAGAAAAAACTAATTATACTCCAAGTTTCATAGCCATGATGTGGACAAGCATTAAGCAAATCTTTGAATCTTTCCCAACATTGACAAAATGTCTCGTTATCTTTTTGTGAAAAATTCATTATTTGTATTTTAAGTGCATTAGTCCTATATAATTGGAAAAAAAATCTTTGAAAATTCAGTTTGCATCTCTTGCCAAGTACCAATTGACCTTGGTCTCAAAGAATTAAACCAAGTTTTTGCCTTGTCTTTAAGAGAACAAGCGAACATATTCAACCTAATGGTCTATTCATTACATGATTGGGCATGGAAGGTAGAACATACCTCCTCAAATTCCTTAAAGTGTAGGTAAGGATTTTTAGAATCTAAGCCATGAAATTTAGGAAGTAATGAAATCATACTAGGCATAAAATTAAAATTATTTGCATTAGTTGGAAAAATGATGCATGATGGTGCACTACTCCTAGTAGGTTGCAAATAATCCCTGAGAGTTCTAATGGATTGGTGAGCATGGAAGTTTTCATTATTTAAATTATTCTCCTCACCATGATTACTCTCTAAGTCCGCCATGATATTAAGTGTATTAGAATGTGTGAAAGAATCAAATAAATTGCTAAGCAAATTATTAGACTCAATTCTAACCAAGCAATTATCACTATCATGACACCAAACATGCATGCAATAATAAACCAAGAAGGAAAAAAGAAAAAGAAAAGAAAATAAAACAAAACAAAACCCTTTAACAATAAAGAGAAATAAAAATAAAAGAAAAACTCTAAAAGAAAAATAAACTACTTAAAAAGAAAAGAGTTGGAGAGATATTACAAAATATGTGAAGAAATTTAATGCCGAAAACCTCTCCAAATAAAGTGGAACACTTCTCTAATTGCCTAATCCCCGGCAACGGTGCCAAAAACTTGCTGCGAATTAAATAATGCTCCCAAGTGCAAGATTGTCGTGAAGTAATAACTCGAAAAGTCCGAGGTCGAATCCACAGGGAAAAGGGAATTAATTAGCAAACCACAAGAGAATAAAACTAAAATAATAAAGTTTAACTGAAGAGATTATTGATAGTTTAGTAAAGATAATTTAAATTGAGAGAAAATAACAATATATTAAGACGCTAAGGTTTAGGAATCCACACACAACACATCTATTGATAGTCTTAACAATATTTATTTCATAACTCAACTATAATTCATACGAAGGATGATCTTAGTCGGATGATTTAACAATAAAAACTCAAAAAATTAATTGTTTAAGGTAGTTTCATGCAATTGATTGATTTTAGGCAAAACAAAACTAGTGAATTAATTCGCAAGGTACTAAGCATTTAATATGCCCAGAGTCTACAATAAATCAAAGGATTATACAGAACTAAACACTTTTCTAGATGAGTAAAACAATCAAAAAAATAAAAATATAAGCATTAAAACCAATAAATAATTGTTAAAAACATACCAATAAACGGTTGAGTTTCACCTTTTGCCTTAGCAAGGCTTCTAGCAAGCCATAACACAAACAAAACTCTAAAAACTGTAAAGAAACTTTAAGAAAACCTAAATTATATTCTACAGCAGCTCCCCTCCCCCCTTCCCCCCTGAATTTTGCCCTAAAAAGCCTTTAAATAGGTCAAGGAATCCTGTTACAAGTTGAATTCCCATTTGGAGAAAATCCCAGGTTTTTAGGCTTCACTTAACCGACATTTTTGGCTCATTTAACTTCAGAATTAAGACTTTTGGTAAACAAAAAAGTTGTAGCCCTTTAAGTTGGCTTTCCAGCCCAACTTGAATCATCTCAATTAGATATCTGAGCCAAAAGTTATGCTCTAAATACTAATTAGTGTGCAAGCTGGAATCCTAATCCGAATTGGACTGGGATTAGGTGCAAATTTCCTTTGATTCCATGCTCCAATTGGACTTTAATTTAACTGGATTAGCCTTCTTTGACTTTATCATGGCCCTTATAAAATTAAAGTCCATTAACTTTCTTCTTTGTACAAATCGACTTATTTAATTTCATTATCCTACAAAAGACAAATTCATGCATTAAAATTCAATTAAGCACAAAATTGATTATTTAGCATTATTCCAAAATCAACTATAAAATGCATGAATTAACTCAAAATAAGTATGATAATGCTTTTCTAATAATGATATAAATATGCAAAATTAAGCTATTATCAGGTCCTATTATTCCCCATGTGCATTAATAATTCCAAAATGTGTTAAATGTGATTAACATGTTTGGAATTGTAACTAACCAACTAACTAAAGTCATTCTATACCCAAATATGGGTTCCTAACATATTGTTTTCTATATAAAGGTCTTCTATGGATTATATCAATCATCCAATAGAAGTATTGTATCCAATAATCCAAGAAGTGTGTGGTAGTCCAATAAGTACCCGTTTGGGTACTGATGAAAAGGTTAGTGTCTAGCGTTTCATTTTTTTTTTTTTAGAAGCATGTTTTGGCACTTCTAGTGGGTCTAGAGCACTGTTTACGGGACTCACAAACTTCTTTTTTCAACAAAACTTTCATTAAAATGGGTCCCACGGCACAATTCACACAATTAAAAATTATTTTGCTAAAGTATTTTTAGTTTTCAACAAAATAAGTGGTATTCAAAAACACCCTGAGTGTTGTTTTTACAAAGAGGAGTATTCAATAAGTGTAAGGGAAATAGAAAGAGAAAAATAGTAAGAGGTGCGTGTAGCAAAGTGTGTGTAATGCATTAAGCATCTATAAAGCTTCTATTTTATTAACTCCTTTAAGCATCTATAAAACTTCTGTTTTATTAACTCCTTTGAGTATTCTACTTGAGTGTGGTGAGATTTATCACAAAGTATTCAACAAAATACTTTTCTTTTGAGTGTCAAATTTATTTTGACAAAAATTCCGTAGCAACAAATCTCTACAATTAGGGGTGTTCATCAAACCGCAAAAATTGCACCAAAACCGTCCATAAAATGGCATAACCGCACCGCACTGTAAGTAATAATGCACCGCACCACATCGCATGGTGTAGTGCAATTTGCAGTTTTACAATAAGAAAACCACACAAATCACACCGCACCGCACCGCACCCTCTCTATATATTAATATATTTAATATTAAATATATTATTAATAGTTTAATAACCCTAGTTTAAAAAAAAAAAAATAGTTTGATAACCCCTAGTAAGTGTTAATTAGAAAAGCTAGCCCAAAATAAAGAAAAACTAGCTCAATAGTTTAAAAGTTGGATCAAAATAAAGGGAAAAAATTAATTTTGGGTTGGGTAGAAAAAGCCCAAAATTTGGAAAATATACAAATTTCAAATCATTCAAACCGCATCTTATACACCGCACCGCATATGTGACCGTAAAATTGAGGTGAGGTGTGGCACAATTATGCTTTTGGCTAAACTTTAAACCGCACTGCACATGTGACCGCAAAAATAAGATGCGGTGTAGTTATGGTTTTAGCTAGACCACACCGCAAAGTGCGGTGCTAAAAATGGCCCAAAACTATACCGCAATACCCCTCAAAGATGATTGCTCAATATTATTAGGTTATGACACTAATTGGTTTTTGATATAGGTGATATTTGTACCCAAAATCTCTTTTTTGTTGACAATTTTTTTTTTTTTATTTAAGCTGACTAAAACTTACAAAAGCTTACAGTTAAAGATGCATAAATTTTCGATTGGATTTGATTTTTTTAAAGGGAAAAGAGAAAACTTTCACAAACTCAGTGGCTGACATTTTATTGAAAATTTTCTTGGCAATTCGGGCAGTAGGGAAGGTGGGTTTTGATCAATGGCAGAGGAAGGAGGGGCCCACCAACGTTTGGTCCCCCGACATTTTTAAGAAATTAAGTTATAACTAAAATCTTCCCCCTCTTATTTTTGTACAGACTAATTTAAATTTTAAAACATTTTTTTATCAAAAAAAATTAATAATTAAAGCACTAATATATATATATATATATATGTGTGTGTGTGTGTGTATGTGTAATTCATTAACTTTAAGATTTTTTTTTTTTTTTTTTGAGAAACAAAGACACACACACACGAAAGAAAGGAAATAATGCTCTAATACAAAGACACACTACAAACTCCACCAAAAAACCATGATAACTTTTAAGGGAGTTACATGTCCATTTATTTCTAATAATAATAAAGCTATTTTTCATTTTGAGTTTAAGAGTTAGAGATATAAGGATGCATTATTTTTTTTCCACCTTTATACATAAGAAAAAAAGATACAATGAATTTTATATATGTTATTCTTTTTTCATCCATCAATTTTTTTTATTCAATATTATCATTATTATTTTATTTCTCTTATATATGAATTTATTTGATTTGTATACATTTTATTTTTATAAAAATATTATTATAGTCTAGTGTCTAATATTTAATTTATTTAACAAGAATTAATATTTTTTTAAAAAAATTTAAATAATATTATTTATCATTAATATAATTTAAAAGATGATTAAACACAATTTAATGAAAAAAATATTTAACTTGAATTATATAAAACTAACTTGACAAAATGGTCTTACATATAAGAAGATAAGCTAATAAAAAAATATATGAGAATGATAACATATATAATAAATCATGTCAAAGACATAAGAAAAAAAAAATCTTCTTATACACTTGTTATTGCGCACACTTTATACACATTCCCTTTGGAATTTTGTTTTGAACGCGCAATTTCAAAAAGAAATGTGTACAGAGTATGTGTATGTGTGTGTACATGTTATTTGTGGATTGAAAATGACTATATATTTAGCCTGGCCCCTAGAAAATATTTATGGCTTTACGACTAGTTGTGGCAAATCCAACAGAGAAATTAATCGGTCCTCATAGAGGACCACATCAGTAATGCATAGTGGTTTTCCAAACTAATAATATTGTATCATCTGTTATAATTTATTGATTGAGATCCTAGTCATCAACATATCATAAGATAACATCATATCATATACTATATAAGAAAATTTGGGCTTAGAAGCTATGGTTACGCCAAGTGACTTCACTAAATTGCAACAATTTTTCCTAAATTGTAGCTATGGGGTCATAGGCCCAGATCATACAATTGGGTCTTGGGCTTCGGCAAAGAGCGTGGGGCTTTGGCCGAGATCGTGAGTAGTTCGAGTCCGAGGAGGAATATCTCCTCGGATAAACTAAACGCAGATTTGGTATGGATCCTAATGATCAAAGTGACCTTCCAGGAAGTTTTAATGATATGGACGAGCATCATGAACGTACAAGAAGGATAAGGACTCAAAAATATCTAAGGGAAAGTTGCTACACCGCACTGAGTGCTTTACAGCTAATTTTCTGACTGCATTTATGTGGAAATGACCCCTGAACAGTACTGACTCGGCAACCACAAACTCATAGAAGGCTAGAAAGGTTGTTTGATGGGACAAGCACTCAAGTGGTGGCTCCAAAGATCAACAAGTGTAGGATTAAGATCATCCAAAAGGAACTATATAATGGAAGAGGCCCTTCATGAAAGGAGGGGGGGGGGGGAGAAAGGGAAAGAGAAAGCACTGTAGCAATCTCAACAACTCTTGAACCATTGTCATCCAATAGATACCAGAATAGATCTCCTCGAATTGTGCAGAGGACAAACTTTCTTGTACAAAATTGGTTCAATTCTGTTTGATTGTGTTGGAAATTTATAATAACTATTATCCCATTCACTAAAGCCTAGTTCTTCTACCCACTCTCTACAAATTTATTGTACTGGGTTCACTAAGCCAAGATCCCATACATTTTGAGCTTGGTTTGAAAATCGTGTCTTTACAATTGGCGCCGTCTGTGGGAAGAGCTTGTGTGATAGTGAGTGCAACGGTTAATTGTGGTGGGATCAGGTCCCCATCAGCAAGGGTCCCCGAGGAAAGCCTTTATGGTGGCCAAGTACTGATCACACGGGGAGGGTTATTGAATGGGGCACAGTTCTGGGGGTTTTTGACATCAAGTACATGCCTCATATCTCTGTTAAGGGCCAGGTCCTCACGAATCTAGTGGCCGAGTTCGCTGAACCTCCATTAGAGGTAGTGGCAGCAACATGGAGCATGGGTGGAAAATCGGTTGGCACAATCTCCTTACAAGAACCTTTATTCTGGAAGGTATATGTTGATGGCGCAACAAATCAAAGGGGCTCCACAGCGGGGCTAGTTCTGGAAGGTATATATTGATATCTTTTAATCTTTAGAAGTGGTTAAACAGAACCTTAGCTATGCCGAGTCCTCAGACCTCCTGCTTTGGAGAAATTAACACACACTGGCATCTTTAGAAGTGGTTAAACAGAACCTTAGTTATGCTGGGTCTTCGGACCTCCTGCTTTGAGGAAATTAACACACACTAGCATCTTTAAAAGTGGTTAAACAGAACCTTAGCTATGCCGGGTCCTCGGACCTCCTGCTTTAGGAAAATTAACACACACTGGCATCTTTAGAAGTGGTTAAACAGAACTATAGCTATGCCGGGTCCTCGGACCTCCTGTTTTGGGGAAATTAACACACACTGACATCTTTAAAGTGGTTAAACAGAGCCTTAGCTATGTCGGGTCCCTCAGACCTCCTGCTAAGAAGAACCTTTAGCTATGTCGGGTCCCTTAGACCTCCTGCTAAGTGTTAAACGGAGCCTTAGCTATGTCGGGTCCCTCAGACCTCTTGCTAAGAAGAACCTTAGCTATGTCGGGTCCCTCGAACCTCCTGCTAAGAAGAACTTTAGCTATGTTGGGTCTCTCAAACCTCCTACTAAGTGTTAAACAGAGCCTTAACTATGTCGGGTCCCTTGGACCTCCCGCTAAAAAGAGCCTTAGCTATGTCGGGTCCCTTGGACCTCTTGCTAAGAAGAGCCTTAGCTATGTCGGGTCCCTTGGACCTCTTGCTAAGAAGAGCCTTAGCTATTACCTCCTGCTAAGTGTTAAATAGAGCCTTAGCTATTAGGGGTGTGCAAAAAACCGAGGAACCGAAAAAACCGCTTCAAACCGACCGATCCGATGCAAAATTTTCGGTTCGGTTTCGGTTCGGTTCGGTTTCGGTTTTACTACATTAAAAACCGAATTTTTCGGTTCGGTTTTCGGTGTAGAATTTTTATGCACCAACCGAACCGAACCGAACCGAAATATTATTATATTATATTTTATATTATATTACATAGGCTTCAGCTGTTGGGCTTTAGTTTATTGGGCTTTAATTTGTACATAAATGAATTCAAAATTAGGCTTTACTTTATTTGTTAAGTGACTTCATTCCCCAAAGCCCAAATGATCCAGCCCAATAGCCCATACACCTAGCTTTATTTTAAACACACTTCAGACTTCAGTGACCCACTGTCACCCACAATCCGGCACTCCAGCTCTAGCAGGCAGCACCCGCAGCAGGCCTCCATTAGTCCATTTTATTTGAAACTTAAAACCATTAGACTAATCACCTAAAATTAGACTAAGTAAATACCTAATTAAACTAATTAAACTGAAACTAACTACACTATATATTCAAATGTTTGGAAACCCTACCCTACATACCCCACATTCTCACTTCACTCTCACTTTCCACTCTCTTCAGTTCAGCCGACACACTCACCAGTCACCAAAACAGAGCCTCCAGTCCACGGTGATCTTCGTTCAGCCTTCATCTCACTTTCCTCTCTTCGTTCAACACTTCAGCCTTCACTTTCACTCTTCGATCACCCTTTCACTGTCACCTTCCACTCTCTCTCAGTTCAGCCGACCCACCATCAAAACAGAGCTTTCACACTCCACACTCCACGGTCAAGCTCTTCGGTGTTCTGCCTTCACTCTCACTTTCCAGTTTCCACTCTTCGTTCAGCCTTCACTGTCTCTCACGTTCAGCCCTCCCCACGCCGGCTTCTCATCTCAATGATCTCACGGTAAGTCTCCATTTTTAAAATCTCCATACCATTTGACCCTCTCTCTGTTTTGTGTTTTAGTTTTTGAAAAGAGTGAATCTCTGTCAAGTTGTTCATTTTTTCAAGTTTTAATGTTTTGTATATGCAAATAAAGTTAGGGTTTTGAAAAAAATAACAATCCATGTCCTTGGCTGCTTGAGTTAGTTGATTTATTTGTTAAAGTTAGCTCCTTTGTCTCTGCTTGTTAAAAATTTCGGTAACTCAGTTTTGTTGAAAATACTTAATCTTTGTTTTGGAGTAACAACATAGGTGTTTATTTTAGTGAAAATGTCCATAAGACTAGTTTTGTTGAAAAATTTCGGTAACTCTCAGTTTTGTTGAAAATAAAGTTAGCTCCTTAGTTGATTTATGTGTTTTAAGATAGATGTTTATTTTTGAAAATGTCCATAAGATTAAGATCTCCATAACTCTCAGTTTTGTTGAAAATACTTAATCTTTGTTTTGGAGTAACAACATGGGATTAACTGATTAAGATCATAACATGTTTATTTTTTCAAGTTTTATATGCTAATAAAGTTAGAATTTTGATAAATGGATAACGTGCTTGGCTGCTGGTTGGTATCTTTAAGTTAGTTGTTTATTTATTGTTGGTATATTTTTGTTTATTGTTGTTGACATGCCGTGATGTTGGGGTGTTTGTTTGTTGTAGTTGACTGTGATGTTGGGGCATTAGTTAACTAATTAAGATCATAACATGTTTATTTTTTCAAGTTTAATATGTTAATAAAGTTAGCCAGTTAGGGTTTTGAAAAAATCGATAACATGCATGGCTGCTGGTTAGTTTCTTTAAGTTAGTTGCTTATTTATTTATTTATTGTTGATATATTTTTGTTTATTGTTGTTGACATGCTGTGATGTTGGGGTGTTTGAATATTGCAGTTGACTATGATGTTGGGGTATTAGTTAACTGATTAAGATCATAACATGTTTAGTTTTATATGCTAATAAAGTTAGGGCTTTGAAAAAATCGATAACGTGCTTGGCTGCTGGTTGGTTTCTTTAAGTTAGTTGCTTATTTATTTATTTATTGTTGGGGTGTTTGTTTATTGCAGTTGACTGTGATGTTGGGGTAATTTTTTATTATTGCCTTGATGTTGATGTGTTTATTATTATCTTATTGACATATTTGTTGTTGTGTTGTTGCTGTATACTAGAGTCTTTCTCATTCTTTTTTTTTTTTTTTTTGTTTCTTTCTTGTTGACTTGTTGTGTTATTGTATACTAGAGTGGAGTGAAGAGTCCTTTTCATTCTTTTATTTTTGGTTGCTGACTTTTATTGTGTTATTGTTACTGTATTTTTTTTATTGTAGACTAGACTCATTTTGGCATTAAATTTTTATCTTTTATTTTTTATTTTTTACTTTTTATAGTTGCTGATTTATTGTGTTTTATTTTGTATTGTAGATGAATGAGATAAGGGAAATCCCAGAGGGTCAAGAAAATGAAGCGGGTCAAGGGGCAACTAATGTGAATGAAGACAAAGGCAAACCCCCACTCCCACCAAATGCAGGAAATACTGGTAAGAAAAGATCTTTTGTTTGGGGTCATTTTACTGTTATTGAAGGGGGGGAAAAACCTAGGGCAGCTTGTAATTACTGTGGTAGAACTTATGCTTGTGACACTAAGCAAAATGGCACTACAACCATGAGAACTCACATACAATCACAATGTTTAAAATATCCTTATAGGGAAGACAAAAAAAACCAATCAACCCTAGCATTTAAACCTAAAGAAGAAGGGGAAAGTAGTGGTAAACTTGTGCCTTGGGTGTTTAATTTTGAGGAATGTAAGAAAGCATTGGCAGAGATGATTGTCTTAGATGAGCTGTCTTTTAGGTTTGTGGAGGGTTATGGTTTTAGGAAGTTTATGTCTATTACCCAACCTAGGTTCAATCCAATCCCTTGCCGCACAACAATTGCCAAAACTTGCTTTAGGGTGTTTTTAGATGAGAAACAAAAGTTGAAAGAGGCCCTAAGAGAGCAACGGGTCTGCCTTACCACAGATACATGGACATCCGTTCAAAATTTGAACTACATGTGTCTTACTGCCCACTTTATAGATAGTGATTGGAAAATGCATAAGAGGATTCTTAGTTTTTGTTTAGTGGAAAATCACAAGGGTGAAACACTTGGGAAGGCAGTTGAAATGTGTTTACTTGATTGGGGGATAGACAAAATTCTAAGTATTACAGTTGATAATGCTGCCTCTAATAATGGACTGATTTCTTTTATTCAAAAAAAGACTAAGCATAGGAAGGCAACAATTTTAGGGCATAAATACTTGCATGTGAGGTGTAGTGCTCATATCTTAAATTTAATTGTTCGTGAAGGGTTAGTTGAAATGGATGAGACAATAGTGAAGGTGAGGAAATCTGTGCGATATGTGAGATCATCTCCACAAAGACAAAGCACATTTAAGTTATGTGCGGAGAAGGAGAAAGTTGATTTTAAAGGTCAGTTGTGCTTAGATGTGCCCACTAGGTGGAACTACACCTATATTATGTTGGAGAAGGCCGAGAAGTACCAAAAGGCTTTTGAGAGATTGGAGGAAGAAGATCCAAATTATCTTATGACGATTAGAGAGGAGGCAAAGGAAGATGTAGATGATATACATGAGGTTGCTTGGGGAATGGATGATGTGGAATGGGAAAAGATTAGGATTTTTTCGAAATTTCTTAAAATTTTCTATGATGCAACCTTGCGATTTTCGGGTGCTAATTATGTCACTAGTAATTCTTTCTTTTTGGAGCTTATGTCAATTCATGATACAATTGACTTGGAGTATGAAAAAGATAGTTATTTGTTGAGAAAAATGGCTGAAAACATGAAGACCAAATTTGAAAAGTATTGGGGGAACTTTGATAATATGAATCACTTGTTGTATGTAGGGTTAGTTCTTGATCCTAGATATAAGATGAGGTATCTTGAGTACTGTTTTGGTACTTTGTATGAGAACCACAAGGCTGTTGATATGGCAGAAAGAGTAAGGGCTGTTTTGGTGGATTTGTATAATACTTATTCTCAAAATCAAGTGGGGAGTAGTAGTGCTAGTGCTGCTGCACAAGCCCAAGGCCAAAAACCAAGTGGATCAATAGGGAGATGATTCTAGTGTGGTTGATGCAAAGGCAATTAGGATGATGGGGTTTAAGAAGCACTTGAGTAATTTTGATGCTTCAAATACCAAATCGGAGGTTGATAAATACTTGTTAGAGAGTTGTGAAGATGTCTTTGATGATAATTTTGATATTTTGGCTTGGTGGAAGGTTAATTCTCCACGATACCGTGTTCTTTCAAGAGTTGCACGACATGTTCTTGCAATTCCGGTATCTACTGTGGCCTCAGAATCTGCCTTTAGTACGGCTGGTCGTGTCCTTGATTCCTTCCGGAGTTCATTGTCTCCACTTATGGTGGAAGCTCTCATTTGTGCACAAAACTGGCTCCGTCCTTCATCGGCTCCAATCTGCCTTCGTGCTGCCATGGATGATGTTGAGGAGTTTGAAAAGCTTGATGGGGGTATGACTATTATTTGTTATACTAAAAAACTATGAATTTCTATTTCTTTATTTATTAAAAAAAATTCTGCATGTCTATTGTTATTAAAAAAAACTGAATGTCCACACCATGTCTATTGTTATTCTGCATGTCTATTGTTATTAAAAAAATTCTGCATGTCTATTGTTATTAAAAACTGAATTCCTTGATTTCTTTATTTATTGTTTTATTGTATAAGACTATAAGTGACTTTTATGTTTTTTTTTTTTTCATTTCTTGTTTGTAGAACTCATGGGTGATGCTGCAGTAACATCGGAACTAGGCATGTCCACACCAACGCCTATTGAAGTTGATGGTTGAACCGTTGAAGATTGCTTTTTGCTCTTTGGATGGGTGGTATTTGACAACAACTTAACATGTTGATATTTATACTTTTTGCTATTAGACACTAGTAGACAGTGGCCACATATAGGTTTTGGCTTTTATTTTGTGCCAAATATAGATATAGACTTTTATTTTGTGCATTAACAGTGGCCTATAGATAGACATTAGACAATATATGATATTAGGCAATAGGCAATGACATATGGCCAATTTATTTTGAGTCTTTGGCCAAATATTAAATATGGACTGTATAAGTGTATATGTTGACATTGACATTGACATATGGCCAATTTATTTTGAGTCTTTGGCTATAATGCTATTATGTAAGTATTGACATATAAACAATATGTGGACATGGACAATATGTAAGTATTAACTTGTATTTGATGGATGCCTATAACAAGTTACAGATTAGTTTGAGACTTTGAGCATTAGAGCAATTTTTTGCTCTAGATTATTTATGGATATGTGAATCTATGTTGACAGGTTTTGCTTGTGCAAATGCATTGTTGACAAGTTATTTTTGTATTGTGAATCTATTTCTTTTATGCATTGTTGACAGGTTTTGGATTTATTGTTGATAAGTTATTGTTGACAGGTTATTTTTGCAAAAAGGAATTTATGTTCATAGGTTTTGCTTGTGTATTTTAATGAGTTTAATAAAAGCTTACAGCAGGTTATGGGTTTATGACAGGTTGTGCCGTTGTGAGTTATGAATCTGCCATATTGTATTTTTTCATTTATGAATTTGTAGCAGGGATTTTTTTTTTTCATTATGGATGTATATTTTTTCATTATGTGATGTGTAAAAAGGCCCAAAATAGGAAAGGCCCGAATCTGGGCCAAGAAGGGCAGAAACAGAAAGCTACAAAAGGCCTAAAGATGGCCATTTGGCCAAAATAGATAAGGCCCAAATCTGGGCCATAACTGGATGTGTATTTTTTTAGAATATGTGATGTGTATTTTTTTCATTATGGATGTGTAAAAAGGCCTAAAAATGGCCAAAATAGGAAAGGCTCAAATTTGGGCCAAGAAGGGCTAAAACAGAAAGTTACAAAAGGCCCAAAGTTGGCCATTAGGCCAAAATAGATAAGGCCTGAATCTGGGCCACAACTGGTTCCTAAAAAAGGCCCAAAACAGGTTTTTATAAAAGGTTTAATAAGAGCATAAAACCAGTGGCTGAAGTGCTGAACACTGCATTTAAAAAAAAAAAAAAAAAAGCCCAAACAGAAAGTTTTTGGAAAAAAATCGTAGGCCCAACTGGCCCAAACTTAAGGCCCAGAACCGAAAAACCGACCGAAAAACCGACCGAAACCGAAACAAACCGAAACCGACGGTGTTTCAATTATTTCGGTCGGTTTCGGTGGAGAAGTTTGGAAACCGAATATTTCGGTTTTGGTTGGTCAGTTTAAAAAAAACCGACCGAACCGAACCGATAACAGCCCTATTAGCTATGTTGAGTCCCTCGGACCTCCTGCTAAGAAAATCCTTAGCTACGTTGGGTCCCTCAAACCTCCTGTTAAGTGTTAAACAGAGCCTTAGTTATGTTGGGTCCCTTGGACCTCTTGCTAAGAAGAACCTTAACTACGTCAGGTCCCTCACACCTCTTGTTAAGTGTTAAACAGAACCTTAGACATGCCTGAATCCTTGGACTACATGCTTCGGGGAAATTAACACACATGACATTTTTCCCAAAAGTATTCAAACAGAACCTTAGTTGTGCATGACTCCTCGGACAACGTACTTTAGGGAGAGTAACTGTCCATGATATCTATTTGTTTCTCACTAGGTGTCAAGACAGACCCAAGATTATGACCAACTCTTCAGATTGGTAGCTCTGAAAAGAACAATGTATAGTACAAGTATGGGGTGCGAAAAACAGAACTCCCACAGGTATAAACCAAAGTATCAAGTAGAATCAACTCTTATAGAGTCAAAACCCCACTTTTTTCCTCAGATGAAAGGAAAAAACTGAAATTTTGAGGGGCTATTGTGGGGTCATGGGCCCAGATCATACAATTAGGTCTTGGGCTTCAGCAGAGAGCGTGGGGCTTTGGCCGAGATCATGAGTAGTTCGAGTCTGAGGAGGAATATCTCTTCGGATAAGCTAAACGCAGATTTGGTATGGATCCTAATGATCAAAGTGACCTTCCAAGAAGCTCTAATGATATGGACGAGCATCATGAACTTACAGGAAGGATAAGGACTCAAAAATATCTAAGGGAAAGCTGCTACACCGCATTGAGTGCCCCGCAGCTAATTTTCTGATTGCATTTATGTGGAAAAGACCCCTGAATAGTACTGCCTCGACAACCACAAACTCACAGAAGGCCAGAAAGGATGTTTGATGGGACAAGTACTCAAGTGGTGGCTCAAAAGATCAACAAGTGTAGGATTAAGATCATCCAAAAGGAACTATATAATGAAAGAGACCCTTCATGAAAGGAGGGGGAGGGGGAGGGGAGGGGAGGGGGGGGGGGGGGGGGGGAAAGGGAAAGAGAAAGCAGTGTAGCAATCTCAACAACTCCTAAACCATTGTCATTTAATATATACCAGAACAGATCTCCTTGGATTGTGCCGAGGACAAACTTTCTTGTACAAAATTGGTTCAATTCTGTTTGATTGTCTTGGAAACTTATTACAACTGTTATTCCATTCACTAAAGCCTAGTTCTTCTACCCACTCTCTACAAATTTATTGTACTGGGTTCACTGGGCCAAGATCCCATACATTTTGGGCTTGGTCTGAAAATCATGTCCTGACAATAGCTGTGTCAAGTGGCTTCACTAAATTATAGCAAATTTTTGGATAAATTTTTTTTTTTAAGATGGAGACAACAACTTATTTGTTCTTAGCAATTTCTTTAGATAAAGTAACAATAAATATTTTAACAAAACATGCAAATGCATTTTAAATAAAACAATAATAAGTGCTTTTATAATAAAAGTTGAGTTTTAGAAGTCATGGTTATGTCAAGTGACTTCACCAAATTGCATCAATATTTTTGATAAAAACATTTTTTAGATAGAGACAACAAGTTATTTGTTCTTATCAATTTCTTTAGGTCAATTTTTTTGATAAAGTAATAATAAGTATTTTAACAAAACATGCAATATACATTTTAGATAAAATAACAATAAGTGTTTTAACAAAACATGCAACATGTATTTAAGTTTCAGTTGATAGAGACAACAACTTATTTTTTCTTATCCGTTTTTTTAGATAAAGTAACAACAAGTGTTTTAACAAAAACATACAACATGCATCTAAGTTTTAGTTGATAGGACAACAACTTATTTGTTCTTATCAATTTCTTTAAATAAAGTAACAATAAGGATTTTAACAAAACATGCAACATGCACTAAGTTTCAGAAATTTAAATTCTACTCTAACTAAGACTCTATTATCAAAATTTCAAAACTTATATATATTAAGTCTTTCCATAGAATCCCTCTTGCATCCTACGTTTTTGTTTTTTTCAAATTGCAACTTAGGCATATGTATTTGTATTGGAAGGATATACATGTTATATAGATCCACAGGAGTTGACAAATTTATATGACACTCTCTCTATCTCTCTCTGGAACTTTTTTTTTTCCTAATAAACAATTAGTCTCATTAATTATTAAATTAATTTTTTGTCAATTGTTAGGATATATTTCTTCAAGTTAAGTGATAAAATTAAAAAATAGTTTAATTTAGTAAAATTTGAACAAATTTTAATTCTATTCAAACTAAAAGTCTATTATAATTTTTTTTTTAACTTCCTTCCCTAGAAAAAAAAAAAAAAAATTCTAAACTAAAGTCCAGAATCCCACACAACTCCCACGCTTTTTTACCCTCAAGTTTCATCCTACGTTTTATTAATTATTTAAAAATTATTTCATTAAATGTTAGGATATATTTCCTCACACGTATTTGTTTTTGTTTTTATTCAAGTTGCAACTTACACATATGTATTTGAATATGATAGTTTTGATTAAATGAACTCATCTTACTTATTGTTATTTGTTTCTAAATTTGCATGTATGAATATTATGTCAAAGAAAGTCTATTATAAAGAAGCAAAACAAGTTATACCCATTTAAGTTATTGGTCTCTCTTAGGTAAGTATATTTTGCATGTTTTGGGTATTGGTAATTTTATGTATTTAGTTTGTAAGTGTTTTGATTTTTTTTCTATTAACTATCACTACAAAAAATCTAGTTCAAAGCATGTCATTATGTTGTAGTGCAATCTGATTTCAGGTTACTTTTACTTATTAATTGTTAAGACTTTATCAAATTCTTAATGTGTAGAATTTCTCCCATATCCTTTTATATCATACAATTTAAGGTTCCTTTGAATCTTTTCATGACTATAATTCTACGAAAGTCTAACTAATTCAATTTAGAATTCCTCCTGTGTCCTTTTAGATCATAGATAATATTTGGCTAAATTAGATCCATCAGTCCAAATTCTTATCTTTACTTAACTTCTTTTTCAATTTGTTTTTTAAATTCAAAAATTTGGATTGTTTTCATTAATGAATTGGAATTTTGGCTTAATTTTGTTCTCAAATGTTTTAATTATTAAATTTGTTATTTTTGTCGTGTGTGATATTAATATATGTGTTCTTAAACCTTAAAGCATAATATAATTAGAAACATTACTCAAGTTGTATAACCTAAGGTGTAATTTGAATATAATCAACACTAAAACAGATGATTTAAATCAAAATAAGACTTAAAAAAGAAATTCTTTTTAGGTGTATAAATACAATTGATTTTTTAGTCTTGAGTTTGGAATTAATTATTTTAGGATCACTTTATTTATACCAGTATTAAAAGAGATTCAACGGCTTGAGTTAACCATTTTTCCACACTCTCTACTTGATACTTCTCAAGCCTTGCCTTATGATTCTCCTGATAAGTGAAGGTAATCCTAGTTATTTTTCATGTTCCTGTATGTCCTGTACTCCCCTGACCAGAGCTGTCGGATCTGTTCTTTGGTTGAGATGTCGCTTCAAATTCTTTAACAATGGCTTGAATTTTCTGACATGCCTGGATGAAGACCTGAGTGATATGCAGGCTGACTCGCCAGAAATGCTCTTTCAATAGCGGCATCCAAAATTTGACTAGGAAAAATGCTCAGAATTACATTTTATAAGCTTTCACTGGAACATGTATTCCGGGCAAAATAATGAGTTTCTCTGGTCACAAGTTTTTTCCCTAAAGTTTATTATCATCTTTTGCAGAATTTTGAGGAACCAACCACCTGTTTCCAGCAGCCAGAACCTCATATGGGTTTGGGAGGGAGTGGGTATTCTAAATCAAATTAAGCGAGTAAACCCCGGCAGTAACTGGATGCAGGATGATGCAGTAGACAAAGCTAACAAGTATATAAAACAGGAACTTCCATTCTCATGAAACTTGGTAATTTACATATATTATAAGAAAGCATTCAATCAAGCCAAAGGCATCAATTCAAAATGTTCACAAAAAACTAAAGTACCAGCATTTATATACAAAGGAAACCACAGCTGGTAAAGAGCATCATCAGACCCTTGCCAAGGAAGCTTATCTACATTTTTCTTCTGTACCATATATGATCCAAAAGAAAGCTTCACATATAGCATTGGGATATTCTTAGAATTTGTACTTCCTGAGCCACACTGCATTTCCCCTTCGGGTTTAACCATATGTACAATACAACAAACCGCTCGTCACCTTAAATGTTATTTTATACATTGTTCCCCCATTACACCAACAGTGGCTTTTTACGGAGATCTTTTATGATGCCTCCATTACTACTCAGGACGGAAGCTTACCAGATTGGGGAGATCAGTTGACTGAAGCCTCTTTATGTCATTTGCTGTCACCTTACAGCCCTCCAATGTCAGCGATTTCATATTCTTCAGTGTCTTCAAATGACGCAGTCCCACACTAGTGATACGAGAATTTGAAACATTTAAAGAGATCAATTCTGTCAAGCCTGCATTAACACAGTATGTGAGAAAATAAAATAAGATAGAGGGAAATCATTATTCTTCAAAAATGCAATTCTCAGACAGCGCTTAAGAATATAAGTGGGAGTTCAGAGTTTTAATAGGCTGCAGTTCGCCAACAGTGTAAACAATATTTAACTTAAGGTTTAAAATCGTAGAAAGGAAATATTAAAAAAAAAACCTTTTGATAATAAAAACCTACAACCACATAGCAACTTTAATTTAGAAAACCTGAAGCCACTTCCAAGTATCTATGCAGAGTCATTAGTTAGGGCCCGTTTGGATGGAGGGGAGTGGAGGGAAGTAGAGTAGAGCTGGCTAAAAATAGGCTAATTTTGGGCAAAATCTACTCTACTCTACTCTACTCCCCCTCCTTCTCTCTCAATCCAAACAGACCATTAATGATTTATGAAATTTTCACTAAATAGTAAAGCAGCATTGACCGCATAAATTTGGCTACTGATATTTCCATAATTAACTACACCAAAGAATGTATTTATTTCTTACTCTAGTCACAAAACTCTGGTACATGATCCCCATCTGATAAAGAAATTTAAACAGATAAAGCAAGCAAATGTGTGTGGACAGACAGACACACACCACAAAAAAGGAAAAAAAAAAAAAAGAGAGATCATGGAAATACCAGAAATCAACTCCAAGGTTTTATCTGTCAGGTTGGAGTTTTGTGATAGATTTAGCAGCCTCAGGTATGAAAGATTCTTGATATTCTTGACACCTGTATCAGTCAATCCTCCACCACATATTTCTAGGGACCTCAGGTTTTTAAAGTCTGCCAAAGGGGGATTAAAAAAAAAAACAAATTAATTCAAATCAGTAGTCTTTGGACAAGCAAAGCTCTAACGGTTCAAAGAATGTTGTTTTTAAGCTAGAGAAGGCATCTCATGATCATATGGTATATAGACTAATAATCATGCATATTCAATTTGCAATTTGGTCCCAACTTGTGTTTTATAGTTTAGTACTTATTGACATCTACTAACAACGAGTATTTCCAAGTTCCTTCTGCATTTAAATAGATATAAGAATTTGACCATATAATAGTACTCCACAAAATTCTCTTGGACCAAACCTAATATTACATAAACTAAGAGAAATTTATGAGTATAGGTAACAGAAATATTAGTGAGTTATCTAACATACTTCGCAGATGGTTTGTTCCAGCATCTGTAATACGAGCTCCAAAAAGATCAAGATGAGTTAACCCAGTCAAACCTACATCAATAAAGCAGGAAAATGCGTCATTAAATCAAAACATTCAGATATGTATGAAGCTTATAAAATATATATTTACATATGAAAAACTAAAAACATAATAAGCTACTATTGCACCGTGTAACACTGGACCTCAGGAGTTCAACTGCAGAGGAGCAAAAGGAGGCCACTTAAAGTGAAGGAAACAGTAAGGAGAACTGAATTTTAGAGGCTCGAAGGCTGACACATTTACATGGGAATGGGTTTTGAGAGGCTTAGTGACCCAGATATTTGCAGGTCAAAATTGTCAAACACGCACAATCTCTTTCACTAGATTATTGGAGCAAAATCATTAAAAGAGAAGAATGGTTCAACATTTAAAAACATAAAAAGATTCATTTAGGCAAGCTTCATTGTGATTCCCACAACAGGTATTCTTACTTATGTTGATTACTGATAATTCCATTCTGTTCCCATCTGAATGCAATGTCTATCTAGAATACTTACTAGTAAGAGCTGCAAGTCCAGTATCTGAAATTTGGCGAACATCCAAATTGAGTGATTTAAGAGATGAGAGTCCAGACAATTTTCTTAACCCACCATCATCAACAACAGTGAATGATAAATTTAAACTCTCCAGGTTAGCCAAACCTACAGAAAACAAACCAAAAAAATACTAAGTTACCCCAAAATAAAAGTACAAGGAAATTCACTGAAGAACTCTATTGTGTCCTCCATACGTTCCGACAAGTAACCTTGACTTTATTCTTAGAAGTCCCATGCATTAAATGTTAAGAAGGGCTTCTAAAGTGGGGAATCTCTCTCTCACATATAAAAAATTCTTAAAACATAAAAAAGATATAAGAAGTCACAAAAAATTGAAATAAATTTTGCACTATTCATGGGGGCTTGCAAATTTGTGAAAATAAATTTGACAACATGGATAAAAAGTTCTCCTTCAATCTTCCTCTCAACTTGTGGTTGCTGTGTGATTTTGTTGCAAAGGCTGCCAGAATCTACCAAACACGAGCAAACAATCCTTATCCAAAACCACAGACTACACACATACCCAGCCCAATACACCCATACAGATAACGTTTGAGGACCCTATGCATGATGCACCTAGCCTCATACACACACTGTAATGCTTGGACGCTACGAATTAGTGTGAATTAACACGAGGAAAGCTTCTTGGAGGGCGGGGAGAAAAGTTAATAATACATTAATTGTGAGGCAAATGGTTAATCATATAACCATAAACATAACCTGATTAAAACAAAATGAACATGGAAAAAACATTTGTGATTAAGCTATGCTGAGGCAAGGAGACAATTAAATCACAACTAGCATCAATTGGTCAAAAACTCTTAGGTTGCTCACAAGTTGCAACATTAGTATCACCTATGCCACATCCATTTACTCACACAAACTCTTAGATTACTCACAAGTTGTGACACCAGTATGCCCTATGTCACATCCATGAACTCTTTACAAGTTCATAACCAATGACAAACATAGTACGAAGTGTCTAATTCTGTACCCAAGGCGCCCCACCCCTTTTTTCCTACCCCCAAAACAAAAAAAAAAAGAAAGATAAATGGATACCTCATTATTTGAGATGCTTAAGATACATTGGACAGTTCAGGCCTGATTAGATGTGGCTAATCCTCAAATCCTTACGAAAAATGACAATTTGACTTCCTTTGTGGTGGGATGGGAGAGGAGTAAAACCTCGTTTTGTAGATTGGAAAACTACATGCACTTTGCTTCATGAAGATGGGTTAGGCATGAGAAACTTGAGCACATTTAATTGTGTGTTGTTAGGTAAGTGGCTATGGAGGTCCACTTAGGAGAATGATCTTTTATGGAAACAGTTAGTTCCAATGAAGTATGGAATAGAAATGGGGGGTTGGACTTCTAAGTTCTTCTAACCCCATTCTCATAAGATATGGGATGGGAGTTTGGAAGGCAATAAGACCTAATGGGGATTCCTTGAACTGATTTATTAGATTGGATTTAAGGTAAGGGGGATGACAGTAGTGTCAAATTTTCGCATGATCTTTGTAACACTAATAGTTAGGGCTGTTGAAGTTCCAACCTGAACCAAAGAAACCAATCAGAGCTACACTACTGCCTTTGGCTGCTGCTGATAGTGCAAGAGTTGGTGATGGGCATTTTTGAAGACAACCGCAGGTTGGCTAGTGCAGTTGTCAGTTTTCATTAAACCTCAAAATATATAATCAAGAGAATGTCTTTATGATTATGGTGCCTCTGTCAATAAAACCTCAATTCTTTAATTTTAGATCTGCAAAGAGTATCAAACATACCATTCAACTCCCTTTGTCTTCACTGTCCAACTTAACAACGTCAATAGTTTTTTGGTAAATTCAAATTAACCCTTTCCCTCAAAGGCTGCTGTCATTCAAACAAGCCACTCAGGATAAAATCAGCAAAAAAAAAAAAAACAAACAAACAAACAAACAAACAAACAAAAACAAAAGGAAGAAGAAGAAGAAGAAGAAGAAAATATCAATTCATTTCCTCAAGGCCCTAGAAGGCTGGAACCCATCAAACCTAGATTACCAAGAGACCACCAACTAAGCTTGCATGGAGCGTCAGTACAAACACAGTGGTGAAGACCAAACAAATGAAGCATTGCATTTATTAAGAATCCACTTTAAAGATAAATAAACTAAGTGAAACTGATTATGTGCTACACTGAATTATTAAAAAGAAAGAGGAGAGCATACATGGGAACCAATCAGATTCCATAATCTGTAAATAAAATACAAGGTGAATGTCTAACCAGATAGATGGCGAAGTCCACTACTGCCAACTTCAGTATCAGACAACTCCAAGCATTTGAGATGCCGAAGGCCTAAAATCAAAGCAATTTATATGCATATTTAAGCATTATTTATGATAAGGTGAGAAATAAGAAAAACAGAAAAGAGGGAAAAAAGAAAAGAAAAGGGAACAACTAGAATAATATATCCAAATGAACATATAACAGAGTACATATCCTAGACTACTCCTAACTTTAAATTCTTCTATAAAGTGATGAAAAAGCTTTCTTATAGTTGCAACTCATCAGTTTGTATATACTGAGTGAAACTAGGATTCTGATGCAAAATACGGCTCTCATGTCTATAAAAACCAAAATCACACCATCAAGCTATGCTAAAAATGATATAAATTAGAGCTTGCCCTCAGATTGCCACACTTTTTCTATGCTTCCCTGAAGAAAAGTTAATAATTTGATTCCACAAATTTACTTATGCTAACTGGATGAAAAGATGAATCCCCAACCTCAACTAAGTTAGGACCTCAAATTTGTAACAGGATTTTTTTTTTTTTTTAACATGAGTAATGAAATCTGATAAAGGGGTGCAATCCAAGTACAGAGGAAGCATATAATAGACACCCCAACAAAAAAAGTGAGAGAGTTACAAGTTAAATCCTAGAATTAACAAAATCATTAAAAAGATAAATCTTATATGTATAGCACTTAAAATTAACATCATCGGTAAACCCTATAAACAAGGGAGAAATATTTACAGAGCAGAAGTGAAAGTTGTAACAAAATGAATTTCTCACATTAATTTCCATAATAAAATCCCATTTTTCATTGAGGGAAACACGAGATGCTAACAATTAGTGACCAGATCTCAACATGCTGATTTTTTTACCTGATTTTAGCAAGCCACTAGAGAATAACCCCCAATCAATTTTCATAGAACTTAGGCTAGTTTATATTCTGTGTTGGTTAGTTTTTTAAAATTTCATTAAAACGATGTTCTGATTTCATTGCCTCTAATGAATTAGAACTATCATGTGTCATATAAAATTTCACAACAAAAAATATTTGTTACATGGAACAAACCATACATGCACAAAAGAAAACCCTCATTATTAGGACTGCTTACTTCAACGCAAAAAAGTTGCAACTATAGCCAGCTGAGCAGCTCTGATATTAGGTCACATGGCAAACACAAAGGCTGACATTATACCATTTCCAGAGGGAAATGACAGAAATACAAAGAATCAAATATTTGTTGTTGTAATCTGAAAAGATTTTCTCATAAATATGATCTCTAGTACTAGAAGACATCTTTCTACTAAACCTCTTTGATTAGAACAGAAACATTGCAAAATCAATACACAGATTTAGAATTAAAACAGAAAATTAGGGAAACCATTTTAACACCAACCTGTCAAGTTAACCAGCCCTTCATCACCAATCCTACATGAGTCCAAGTTCAAGCTTTCCAAATTTGTAAGACCTGCTTGAAGCAAGATCAAAATTTATGTACGAAATATATTGTTCAAAATGTAACACAAACACATGAAAATATGCCAAGACATTTAGTAACTTGTCCAGGATATCTCACATATCTTTTAAAAAATATTTACTTATACAGAAACTTGTTAAGTTAATAAACTCCATGAACTAGCCATAGAAGCCCTAAGCTCAAAGCAGTCGTGCATGTAAATATTTTAGGCAGCAATGATGCAATTACTTGTACAGAAAAGTCACATTGCTGAAGCTTAGTTGTTGACAAGAAAATTAGTACATCTATATAATAAATACAAAATGAAAGCATTTGGCTTTTTGGGTGACCCTTTCATATGTTGCCACATAAGCTTTTGAAAGTCCACACTTTTCCACATCAACATTATAAATATAATTTGTTTTGTGTCACATTAGTTAGAACCTATTAGAACTCATTGGTTATAGAATAATCAACCCAACACTAAACAAGATTTGATTAAATTACGTTTGGTCTGCTTTAATTTAATTATAATTTAACTAAAATACATATTTTCTACCTATCAAAAAAGAAAAATGCATATTTCCTACAAATTAACTCATTTGGCTTTTTTTATTACTGGATAGATATTTAAGTATGCATTACTTATAAATATTTTTCCATAAAAATTTCCCTATGCATCACACAAGTTTGCAACTAGTTATTGTCTTATTGATAGACACAGAAAATCAAGCTAAGTTGTGCTCAAAGTAACGTGGAAGATCTCAAACCCAACTACCTATACGAACACACTGTATTCTGTACATATTTAACAGACACAGATTGCTTCCTACATTCTATAAGGCTCAACTCTTTATCCTTGAACCATTTTTTCCATTGTTGCAAAGGGAAAACAAAACAGAAATTGTAAATCAAAATTTTGAACTCATGTAGATATGAAAGTGAAAGACACCCACCTTTCAAGTGCACCAAGCATGCATCTGTGATATCATTAAACCCCAAATTTAATACTTTTAAGTTCCTCAATCCTGCAGAAACCAAGATATATGCAATAAGTTTAACACAAGGTTCTTCCAATAAAATAAAATATAAAAAAAAAGGTAAACCCCAGAAGCATTACAGTAGAAATATAGTCGATTACAACAGACCAAGTAATGTATTTATGCCAAATGCAACTTACTGGAAAAGTTCTCGCATCCATCATCAGACAGATTACATCTGTTAAGATTCAAATATAACAAGGCAGCAAGAGCTGGCACAAAAACAACGCGAGTTAGATTTCAAGCCAAACAAAAGTATTGAACAACACATTGAGTACACGTAATTTGAAAAGTGAAGGAAATTTTATTTTTCCTACTTTTATTAGATAATTAAGTGTACAATTCATCAAGAATTTAATTTTGTTTTAATCTTCACTCCAAATGTCATCAACAAAATATCAATGCATATATCATGTGGAGTTTCCACTACACACAAACAGAAACCCAAGTGGCCATAAAATCCCTGAGTCACCCAGCAAAAAATAAAAAATAAAAAATTCAATTCTAGAAGCATAACAGTAATTAGCTGTAGAGCCATAACTGTTTCTACAATCTAAAACCACCAATTTTACACGTGTGCATGCACAAAGATTGAGAAAAGACAATTTTTCATTAGTATCTATTAGCCATGGTGCACACAATTAATGTGCACATAAATAAAACAAATATTACCAATGAAAATGAGTGGTTATGAAGCCAACATCTTATCAAGTATTACATAGTTGACATCCGTAGTGCAAAATTAGGGGTGAAGAGCTTATTTAGGTAATTTCTGTTAATATATTCCCAATGGAAATGAGTGGGTTTGCTTTAATACAAGGATTTATATATGCAAAACATGAAAATGTTGCAGATAGATCTGCAAATATATCATGTAAAGAACTTTAGAAAAAAAAAAATCATTCATGGTAAATTTTCATGAAAAATCTAATGAACCATTATGTAGTACAGGCCTGATCCTAATCAGAACGAGAATATAATAATTGGAAGAAAGGCCAAGACTTGAAGAGAATCAAAACCTGAAAGAGAGTCCAAGCATGCAGCAGTAACTGGGCATCCCTCCAAGTTCAACAGAGAGACTTTGTGCAGCCCTGAGACAGAAATAATATGCACAAAAATCAACATAGAGGGAAAAGAAGGAAACTGACTAGGAAAAGAGATGAAATCCAAAATCTTTGATTAAAAGTTGTTTAAAAGAGTCACCATTCAGAATATGCTGAAATAAAACAAAACAATATCAGAATCAGTAAAGGTGGAACCTAATGATTAAAGTATCGCTATCATTTTCTTCATTAAGTTCAGGCAAATAACCAAAGAAATCCTAGAGAAGATCAAAATAAATAAATAAATCAATAAATGAAAGGCTCAGCCAGGAGGGCTTTCCTAAAAACAATGATAAATTGCATGAATTAAATAGCTACTCCGACTTCACTGCATACATCCTGAAGTTGGAGTGCAACCAGATTCACAATATCCAATATAGTAGAAGAGATGAGTTCTTTCTTTGTTTATGGGTATTGACATTACAAAGAATTGCTGATATGTAGATTTAAAAAAATTGTTGGGGTCTTTTTTTTTTTACTGGTAAGGATAACAATATTGTTTATTAACAATCACTCTTTCTGAAATGTAATTAATAAAATACCAATTTTGTTTTTGCTTTTTTAAAAATGGTTCTAGGACCAAATAGCATTTCCTCACCCCACAAAGAGGAGAGCAAGTACAAGATCCAAAACGTTATGTGGATGCATGAGCCTTCAGCTACCAAAAGTTTGACTTGAAGCTTCCAAAACTACTAAACTATACCCCAACCCAGTTGGATCCCCACACACAAAAACGTCAGCAGGATTAAAGGAATAGGTGGAACAGCAATTTTTTTAATCTGCTTCGAATGAGAGAATGATGGTCCAGATAACTTTCTTTTTAATTTTTGCTAGTCCTGGTTCAGCCCAACAGTTTCATACCTCATGTTAAATAGATACAGAACCTCCCACTTTATTTTTCTTTTTCTTGATTTATCCTTATAACAACAAAGATGGAAAACAAAGTAACAATAGAAATAGAAAATATAGATTACCTTTTAGAAAAAAATTACCTTTCATGAAAGTAGTGCCATCAACAATGGAAACAGATTAACAACAAAAATAGAAATTATAGATTACTTGCTAGAAAATAAAGTACCTTTCAAGAAAGTAATGCCAGAATCTGTAACCCTGCTGCATGAAATTTGTAAAGCCTTCAAGTTTGTAAGCCCTGAAATTTTATTGAACATGTAATTCCTCACAATTTTCTATACCACACAATTGCAACTAAACAGTAATCACAACTTAAATAACATGCCAAGACATACAAATGCTCGAAGGAACATATCAAAATGATTTTGCGGTTTGTGGTCTATGTGACATCGAACTCCTAACCTGTTTTCCAGTCCAGCATGACAAGCACAACTGGACAAAAATTTACTTCTATTTTCCATAAAAACCTTAATTCTTTAATTCTTTTATATGTAAAAACTAATATTTTGTATAAGGAAACAAATGGAAAATTTCTTCTTGGGTACTTTATCCAAGTACCTTACGTTCTTAAGAGAGCTTTTTTTATTTTATTTTATAAATTCAATAGCTACCATGGGGGAGTGGGGATTTGAATCCTGTACATCTCTGTTGGAAACATCAGAATGTGTCAATTGAGCTACAAGGCTCTTGGCAAGTTCTTAAGAGAACTTATAAGCCAAAAGCTAAAATTTATTGATAACAGTTCGTCAAACTGTCACAATGGTTTACTAGGATTCAAATTATAAGAAGAAAAATCCTTAAAAAATGTAACCATGGCCCTTATTTTAAACTAACCCTATCCATGCCTATCATCAGCTTAAACAAAAAGACAAAATATCAATAAAAACCTTAGCTATACTAGCACAAACATTACTGTCAAAAGACTGTTAGTCAGCTATAGTGCTTGTGAACAGAACACCACTTTATCCCTGTACCCTTTTTTTCCAGCAAATTTTTCCCTGAATTCATGAATCCCATTTTTAGTATCTCCTAACAAATAATTATTCAATGAGAAATTAAGAGCATGGATTTTCTGCAAGTAGAACTACCTAGAAGGCATCCTTAATGTACCAAAATTAACAATATTTTAATGTTCAAAAAATTCCAGAATAAAGGATGCACTCATGAAAAAATTCACCACCAGGTGCAAATGAAAAAGGAAGAATGAATTCTGAATATTTATACAACTTGCAAATACAGAATGAATGTTGTAGAGAGAGAGAGAGAGTAGACATACAATTTCAACAAAAAAAAAAAAAAAACCACGCTTGAAATTTTGAACCATCATTGGGAGAAAAAATAAATAAAAGCACAGAAATATGTAAATTACCAGAGAGAGGCTTCATGTCATCATTCGTAATGCAATTACAGCACTTGAGATTGAGAGACTCCAATTTTGATAAACCTGAAAAAAGAAATATGCTACATCAATGGTGAGCAGAGTTACTTGACTACTCCATGCAATGTTCATGTTGTTTTATCTTCATCATTCAATGGGAAGACTGGAGCTACTGCAAGTCCCATTCCTTGGTAAATATATGTTGGTTTCCATTTTCCAATTATACCCCCACTACAAAGTACTCCTTTTGTTAAAAACCCGCTATTTTTATAAATAGTACCACCACATTTCTATTAAATACCTAATATAACAACCACAATGCACACCTTAGTTTAAGCATATAACTTGACATAGGTCATCTATCAATTTACAAATGTTTTGCCACGTAAAGTTTTCATATGTAATTTTTGCTAAAATTACATGCAATGAATACAAAAAGTTAGTAGAAATGTCAACGGAAAAGGAAAAAGGAAATGTATATGGTATTGTAAAATTTAAATTATCATTAGGGAAATCCTTCTTATAGTTGTTAATATTTATCAAGTGCAGCCCACGAGGGGATAAATTAGAAGGTTCCTTGTTGGTTAAGAAATCCAATTTTAGAAGAGCGACATGGAGGTGCAAGAATTCCTAATAGGAAAATTAGTCCACGTTGCTAAGAAGAAGTACGGAAGTGTGATAGTTCCTGCAAAAATATTGGTAGTGTAGCTGTTAAAGTGAAAGCAACCCTTTGGGCACATTGAGGAGTTAGGATAGTTTATGTTTGTGAGTGTTTGAGATCGTAGATTTTGGTTGGCATTACAAGCTGATGTACGCATCAAGTTTGTCAAACCACGTTAATTTGTGTTTTGCGGTGTTTGCCTTATATTGTTTGGAGTGTTTTTCACAACAATTTCAATTTCTTAAGTAGCCTTAGCAGGCTGTATGTCTATATTTCAAAAACTAATGAGTTAAAGAAGTGCAGTAATACTGAAAAAAGTTTTTTTTTTTTTTATTATAAATTCCCTCCAACGGTTCACTAAACAATAAAATCTTGAGAAGTGCCCTGTGCCCCACTGCCTCAATAACCAAATATTAGATTAAAATTTTATTCCCCACCTTGGTTCACATCACAGGTGTTTCACAACTGATATAAGTGGTATTCCATAATCTACTTGATCTCTAAAAGAAAATCTCCACACTAAAAATATTTTACTTAACTAAATCAGAACTCACAGTACTCCATGTTTTACCTGGATCTTTTTTACCAAAAGAATTTTGGCAAGCAAAAGATATTTTACTTAAATAAATCTGAACTCACAACATATAAGTACTTCACAAACCGCCAATATATATTTTTCTTTTAAATTAAAATTAGTGTAGCTGGGTAGCACCGCTCCCTTTAGTCAAGGGAGATCTTGAATTTTAACCTTACAGGAGGAAATGTTTTTGGTAAGGGAGCGGCAACCCCCAATATTTAGACTCCTATCGCCATTAATAAAAAAATTAATCATAATAAAAACAACAACAAATGAGCTAACAATATCATTTATTTAATAAATCCCTAATTATAATTCATAAAGGCCTTTTAATATTTTTCTTGGGCAAATTTATTTCTAAATCCTAAATTTTGGGGTTGGTTTCTAATTGAACCCTAAATTTTAAAAAGCTTCAATTGAACATTGATTTTTTTTTTTTTAAGAACATTTCAGTCCGTCTCCTACACCTATTTTTTTCTTTAATGCCGTTTACTAAGCACGTGTGCCTAAAGGGGAAAAATCCTCCTTTCCTCTCAAAAATTCACTCCCAAATCTCTCTCTCTCTCTCTCCCTCTCTAAAGCACACACGTCAAGTTTCTAATGACATGTTAGAAGGCAGCCATGGGGGGGAGAGAGCACAAATAATGTGCTGCTGAGGACGAAAGGTTGAGCCTATGAAGAAAAATAGTGGTAGGAATTATAAAGATTAGGAATGGAGGAGGATGGTTATTGGAAAATCATCCTTTAAACGGCTGAGTGAAAGCAAAATGACAGCAATTCAAAAATCAGAGGAGAAGAGATAGAGGGGGTAAACAAAGGGTTAATGTGAAGAGAAGTGGAGGGAGGAAGGGTAAAGTGGAGTAGGGAAAGTGAAATTTGGTGAAGGTTTATTGGAGGTGGAGATTGAGAATGGTGAAGGAAGTGGTGGTTTTGTTTCTTTGGAAAATAGAGAGAGAACTGGGGGTGAAGAGGGTGAATTACATTGGATAGAATGTGATGGTGATGATTGGAAGTTTTATTGAAGAAGTGTGGGAAGAACTGTTGTGGTAGTCTCAACTTGGAAGTTTGAGTGAGCCAAGTCCAGTGGCGCCTTTTTGTGGTCCATGAAGTGTGTCAAATTTTTTAATATGCCAGCATTTTTCCCCAGACATTGTCTAGATGGCATTAACAAGAACGGTCAAAGGGGCAAACTGAAACGATTTCAAAAATTCAAGGTTTTAGTTTAAGATTTTTGAAGTTCAGGGTTGTGTTCAAGATGAAAGTACATGTAGAGAATACGTACCTTTAAGATTAACTAGCCCACCATGAATCTCAGGACATCTCTCCAGGTCCAACTTAACCAAGTTAACTAAATTGGCAAAGGCACTCATTCCCTTAGCAGTAATTGCATTGTTTCTTCTAAAACTCAAACTTGTCAAGTTCAAGAGACCTGAAACATTCATAATGATCATACAATATCCATATAAGAACTGCTCCAAGAAAACCAAGGACTGACCAATGCCAATTCGCATCAATCTCAAGTATGAGGAAAAGATTGAGCATTAACGACACTAAAAGAATAATAAAATAGAATACGCCAAAAAATGAATAACTTACTGGAATCCAACAGAATTATTTTATAAAAAAAAAAAGTCCTTGCAGGCACATAAAGTATACAAACTCCAAATTTATGTCCAGAAAACTATTTTAAAAATTCATGTACCAAAGAGACCAAAAAATCAACATGAAAACAATCTCATATGATTAGACGTATCTGTCGTCCTCGGTTCTCTCAACCATGTGGAGGTTGAGCATATAGTTTAGTCTTCAGAGAGCCCCTATGACTCTGAACATCTATGATGATTTCCGAAATGCCTGTCTTAAATTTTTGGGTATAAAAATACTCACTTGTATCATGAGATCATCATTAATTTAAAGTCTCCTTTTCAACCCCAACCCCCCCCCCCCCTCCCCCCCCCCCCGGTCATTTTTGTTTTCTCTTGCTTCCAATTTTTGTTGTTTTTGGAGACATAAATCCTCCCCTTATTTGTTCCTATTTAATATTTTTTACTATTAAAGTAACAGTTTTTCATTTAAAAAGGAATTAAATAATTAATTGAAAATAGTAAATGACCAGAAGCAACGTTGTAATTGAACAGGCATAAGAAAGACTACCACTTATGAGTTCCAGCCCACGGTCAGAAATTTGGTCACAATAATCAAAATTTAAGGCTAGAAGATTTGTGCAATCTTTGAGATGAAGCAGTCCTGTATCAGTAACTTCAGAGCCAGATAGATCAACAGAGAGTAAAGATGACCCCTGTGAAGTAATTACATCCATCCAACTATCATTCACCCCAGGGTATTCTCCCAAGTAAAGATCCTGCAAACAAATGACACGAACCTTAAAGAAGAGCATGACAGACTGAAAACAAATAAGAAACATACACCAACAAAGAAAGTAAAGCCAACTTTCCATATCATTCATGATGATACCTGGATAGCACAATCTCGGAAGGTTTTGAGAGAAACATCAGTTAGACGTTGGGAATATACCAATTCATTAAAGATCTGCTGGCTAATATCCCTTGGGAGCATAGAAAAGGTGTTATATCTATCAATGTCCTGTTACAAAAAGGAGGAAAAGTGATAATCCGAGATACGAAAAAGGCAGGCTCTTTACCTAGGTATGATATAGCATACAACATACCTCGCATATTTTACGTATGCACAAGTCCATAAGTGGTGGGCAATTCCCTCTTCCTAGTTGAATATCTATAGCAGGTCTAGAAAATGAGGTTGCCAACCACTTAGAACTCCCACTTTTACAATACTTTCTAGATACCCCTCTGTGCAAAATGTCTTCATTGTCGCGTTGGTCACTCTTCCTAGAACAAGCTCCCCCCATCGAGGAAATATCTCGTAATCAATAAATTTCACAAAAACTGCACCAGAACACTACTTAATCCATTGAATTATCACAAAATGAGAATATGCATTCTACTTCAACCTGCAAAAATAAACAGAAAGAGCATGGCAGAATAAGTATTCAGCACAAGCAATCAGTTGATCATCTAGAAAGTGTCTAATGTCTTGCAAAGCATTTTTTAACTATTTTGACATATTTGGCAAAAGCATACAACCAGATTTGTTGGTTTCAACACTATGGAAGGTAGGCACCAAAAAGTGAAATTTACCCATATCATGTGGCAGCTGTCACAAGCCAGCTGCCACATAATATGTTTAAAGCAGCTAAACTTGGCAAATCCAGAAAGAAAATAAGATATACGGAGGCTATTGTTTTGCATTAGATTGAGAGATAGAGAGAATTAATGAGGGTTAAGGTGTATAAAATCTTCCATAACATTGGAAATCTTTGTAGTTATATAATCAAATAGGGACACTTTTACTCTGCCACATTGCCATCTCAAGGTATAAGCATCACCAACTGCGATCTATGAATCTCTATATATTTATTTTCACATATTTTTCCTCACTTCTCTCTTTAAGAAAAAAAAATTTCTTGACAATACAAAGACTATAGTGGGAAACTAGAGATGCCAAATCAAATTAAAAAAAATTTCATGACTCTAGGTATTGTCAAAAATTCCAACAATGCGCAGACTGCACATACATACAACTATAGAGTGCATGTGTACCAGTTGGATTTTATAGTATTTCATCTCTGGATTAATCAGATATAATTTACAGCAAATCACAGAGATTCATAGAGATTCATAGAAATTTCATCTCTATAGAGATGGATAGAGATGGCCATGCAAATGACACAGTAAATGACAGAATCACAATAAAAAGTTCAAATAAATACTAAAATAATTAAATAAATGTACGTAGTTGTTCTTCTAAATTATGCAGTCCACCAAAATAAACTCAATCTGGCTTTCATGTAAAATTGACACAAAACCCATCTCCAAATTCTTTTAAATTAAACAACCCAATAAATTTTTTTTTTAACATTTATTAAACAAACCGTTTTTATTACTATTAAATTATACTTAAGAGAGACACACACAAAACAGAGGTACAGTAATACATACGAAAAGATTCAACTTTTTTGACAAAATAATATAATTTATAATAAAAAATAAAAATAAAAAACAAATATTTATTTCTGAAACCTATGAATTATTAATTTCGAGTTCCCTAGTGGGAAAAACTCACCAAGAAAAAGGTGTTTTTACTTTTTTTTTTTTCCTTCCCCACAACCACAAGACAAGAACAATAACCGTTGCTAATTGTTTTTTTTTTTTTTTCTTTTTAAAGATCGAAACCATTTTCTTTCCTAAACTTTCTCAGCAACCAAACAGAGACCAATCATAACATAATAGATGAAAAACAAAAGGCCACAAAATTGACGCAAAAAAATCACAAAGAATTCACCATTTCCTAACCGCTAAACCTTTCGGTACCAGATCAAACGAAACAAGATGACAAACCACGATCGCACAGCACACAACCCACAACACCGTTCATTTCCCAAGAAAACTTTCACGCCGAAATTTTCCCAATTAATTTTTTTTTTTTTACACCGTAAGAGGAAAACTTTCATTTCTCGACATGAAAAAGCGACAAACTTACTCGATATTTCAATTCACACGAAGAGACCTTCAAAAAAAAAAAGTCATCATTTTCCAACCAAAAAACTTTCCAGGAAAACAATTTCCAAGGAAACAAACAAGTACGTAACCAGAAAAAGAAACAGAGAAACCGTTGGACATAGATATACCTCATCATCATCACGATCAACGAGCGGTGATGGAAAAAATCTGTCAGTGAATTTTCTAGAGAGAGAGAGAAAGAGAGGGGTTTTAGAGAGAGATAGAGGCAGAAGCTAGAGAATGAGTGAGGAGGGGACTGAAAAAGTGAAAGGTGGCGTAAAGCCGAGCCTGAGTCCGAGCCTACGGATGGGCGACACGTGGAGAATGATTGTGTTGGCTCGGATGTTAGGTTTGTCTGGTTTGGGATAAGAAATGTGAATGTGGGTCCCTTGCTTATATTGAGGCTTTCCTTGTCTCTGAGTTTATCCATTGGATTTATTTCGAGACCCACTCGGTGGCTTTGGAAGTTTGTGCACGCAATGTTCTTTGCTTTTCTCTAATCTTTTAATTATTTTTTACTTTACTTTAATCATTGCATTCATTTGCCATTAACTATCCAAATTATTTTATTATTGTTATTGTCATTGCCATGGTAGGTAAGGTTGATCTTTTCGGCTGCAATAGGTTGTGAGAATTGCATTATTTTTTAATTAGGACAGTTAGCGGTTTTGATTTTGACCTTGATTAGGAAAAAAAATATATATATATATATATATAAGAATTTTTTTAAACCATTGAAAAATAATAATAATAATAATAATAAACTCTACTTCAATAGATCAAATTGAGTTTTAGTAGTCCCATTTAGACATACGTCATTATTAGCTTCTTTAAATTGAGTTCAAACTACTTAGCATTCTAAAAAGAAATATTTGAGTTTTAGCCTCTTAGGAGGAAAAAAATGGTTTTACCTTCTTTTTATTTTTTTTTTCTTTCACAATTTCACACCCTCAAAAGCTTTCTTACTCTTACTCGTTTTTAAAAACAATCTATTGGATTTAAAACCATAAAAATAATAGGTTCCACTAAAACTTTTTTTTTTTTTTTTTTTTCTGCTTGACAAACTATTTTCACATAATTGTTTTGCAAAAACTATTTTTGAAATCATTGCGCAAAACAGCATCAAGAAAACACCCAAATCTTCATTTTTCTCAACTTAAATTTACGATTTACACAAAATAATAATATAGTTATCATGAAATATATTTCTCCAATTTTTCAATCTTTTCTCTTTCTTTACATATGTTGGTGATGGTTGTTAATTGTGGGTGCACATGAGTTGCCATTACCATTAAGTCATCGTTAATGGTCTAGGCTATGTGGGTTATAGTTATGGGTCTAAACATTTACTCAATCTCACCTTGCATAGGTTGGGTCGATTAATGGTCATTAAAGTTTGGTTAATTGCTAAGAAATGACCTAATGCAACCTAGATAAATGTTTAGACCTCCAATTTTAATTATGGTTTATAATCATTTATGGCTTATTTAAAGTTGGGACTTGATCATTCGATAATAGGCTAGGGAATGAGTAAACCTATTTATTGATTTGGGAATCCATTTGAATTTCAATTGAGGTTGAACCAAGGCTAAATCTAAGGCATCAAAAATAAAATTACTTAGGGTGCGTTTGTTTTGGCTTCAGACTATTTCAAGAAATCATTTTACACCTCACCGTGTGTTTGGTTACGCATGAAAAATAGAATTTTCTAGAAAAGCATTGTATTTGATCGTAAAATAAAGGCTTTGACTCGGAAATTGTTTTACATTTCTATTTTCACTTCAAACCATTTCCGGACTTAGACACGCAAAGAGAGAGAGAGAGCGAGAGAGAGAGAGAGAGAGAGAGAGTAAAGACCCTTCGAGCTTGCACCGGCGAGATCGAGCCGTGAGATCGCACCCCAGATCGCATCGTCGAGATCGTATCGCTGCCTGAGATCACGTCGTGCAATCGCACCCCAGATCGCATCGCCGCCTAAAGCCTGCCACCACTAGACCGATCTTGTCTCCCATGACCGATCTCTCTCTTTTGCGATCTACCTCTCCCTTTCCCTCAATTTGTGATCACTCTCTCTTCCTCCTCCCTCTCTTAGTTTAACCGAATGGTTTTGTTTTGAGAATGGTTTTGTTTTGACCAGATTTGATGAATTTTTTTTTTTGTAGGTTTTGTTTCTTTTGTGTTTATCTACCGTGAGAAATGATATTATATATTTGTTTGAAAGCTGAGAAAATGTGAGAAAATATGAGCAACAAGTAGAAAATGTGTTTTCTATGGTATTTTCAAGAATACACCCAAACATTAGAAAATATTTTTCAAAGCATTTTTTGAAATGCAACCAAATACTTGAAAATATTTTCAAAAAATGAAAATATTTTCACCTGAAAATATTTAACATTCGGAAAATATTTTACATTGAAACAAACGCACCCTTAATCTTGAATTTGAAACACCATCAATTCATTGGTGAAGCTAAACTATTTTCTCAAGGGGGGCTATGTGTAAAAATTAATATATAATTTTTATATTTCATAGAAATTGCAAGAAGGAGGAGGAGGAGGGGTTTTTTCAAAACCCAAGTGGGCCAAGGCCCCCCTTCCTCCACCAGTGACCACCATGCTTGTTTACAGCATTAATATATGCATTTGAATCGCTCACAAATACCACTTGTGAGAAATTCCATTAAGAGACAGCTCAAAGTATGGGTGTGTATGGGTCGAATTGGGAGGATTTTTCGACCTAACCCACCATGATAGGTTAAAAAAAATCCAACCTAACTCAATCCATCACAAGGGTTCAGCCCAACCTAATCCAACCCACATGGATCAAGTTGGGTCGAGTTGAATCCATGGGTTGGACAATTTTTTTATTAATTACTATTATTATTAAATTAAGCAAAAAAAATATCTCAACTGCCACCTAAGTTAATAAAAAAAAAAATGAACTAGTATTCCAACTCAGTTATAAACACAATATATCTAACTGAGTTGACAAACAAAATATACATGAACTAGTATCCCAACTCAATTATAAACAAATAAGAGTGGGAGTGGGAGGCGGGAGAGAGAAAAATAAGATTGTTAGGGTTTACAAGGTAATTGGGTTTTATATAGGAAGAGTTGAATAGGGGAAAAAATTATTAAGTATATAATATAGTTTTAATTATGATAGTAAACTAAAAAAATCTAACCATCTCCAATTAGTCCATTGTGTCATCCAAAGGCAAAAATATTAACCCAGAGTGAGAAGGTTGTCCACACTTAGGAGGTCGTACATGGATATGAAGGTCGTCCATTAGGGAAGCACCTAATAGACGACCCCTCAACACTTAGAGATTTTTAGAATTAGTTTATATCTAAAAACTTATAATCTAGACCACATTCTACTATTCTGAATTATGAGCAAAATTCTCACTTATCGCTCTAACCTCTCACTATGTTCTTAACTTCCAATTGCAGTTATAGAAAATAAGATAGAGCCTTCTAACTTCTATAACAGTTATAGAAGATAAGACTGAACTTCTTAACTCCTATAGTAGTTGTGGAAGTTAAGTCTGAATCTTCTAACTTCTACCAATATTGGGGAAGTTATTAAAAAAGTAACTACTCCAAAACTCACTATATAAGGACTCATCCACATAAAATGAAAGTAAGTTTTCACTACTTCTAAAAAGTTGAAATTCTTGAGTTCTAGAGAAAAAAATAAATTAAGTATCGGAGGGTTCTTGACCGGTTCACCTCGATCTCCTTTGATCTTGTATCTTTTTCTTTTTAGGCCTTCCAAGCAATCACTAGCCCGTTGAAGCCCGAAACATTCAGCCTACTGATTTTTGATACATCATCAGTTGGCGCCATTTGTGGAAAAGTTCAATTTGTACTCAACAAATTGTCTTTCGTAGACAAAAGGTTGTATGGTCCGAACAAGGTCAATACCCACTAGTTCAGGCCATCAGGAAAGTGAAAATGCCTCTAGTTATCGTAACCATGATCGCTAGTTAGCACCTATCATGCAACCACCTTCCATCTAACAAATGCAATCCATGGCAACTGCCATGGCGGAGTTAACCCAACAGAATAAAGAATTAACTAGGGAGATTAATCAAAGACACAATGTCATGAAAGATGCATGAAAGAATAAGCCCAAAGTCAAGGAGTTAGGGAAGGAGAAAGTGTTGAGCATAAGAGCCACTCAAAGGTACCGCTTCACGAAGGGTGCCACACTTGGAGAGGGAAATGGATCAAATGAGGAAGGCCATGGACTAGATGAGGGAGAATATGAGAAGAGTGAATCCTATAGAAGACTTGGTTCATCGAACTAATTTCCCCTTTATAGCTTCCATCAACAGTCATCCTTTGCCTTCCAAGTTCAAGATGCCTTCTTTGAACTTTTATGATGGAACGCGCGATCCGTGTGACCACATTGCAACTTTCAAGACCACAATGCATCTTTAAGGAGTTCTTAATGAGATAATGTGTAGGACCTTCCCAACCACCCTTAAGGGGCCAGCAAAAATGTAGTTCAGCAAAAGACCTATGAATACTGTTGGTTCTTTTGAAGAGTTAAGTAAGTTGTTCTTCAACAACTTTATTGAAGGACAAAAGCATAAACGCTCCTCGTCCAGCCTGTTGACTATAAAGCAAGGGGGACAACGAAAGCTTACGGTCCTTCATTACTCGTTTCAATAGGGAGACCTTGATGGTAGACGAGATGGACGACAAGCTGTTGTTAGCAACCTTCTACAATGGAGTTACTGCAAATTTATTCATTCACAAGCTTTATGAACAAGAACCACAGACCATGGCTCAACTCGTCCATTCAGCCCAAAGTTTCATGAATGCAAAAGACGCGATCATGACTAAGAAAAGGAAGAAATCAGAAAAAATGGAAGCAGAGTTCTCTCGTCATCCAGAACAAAGCCTTCGTCCAAAGAAGGCCAGGATGGGAGAGAAAAAAGATCGAGATAACTGGAAGGTGGGATCATCTTCAGGAAGTAATCAGCATTATATGCCCCTGAATACGCTACTCGATCAAGTGCTTATACAAATCAAGGATGATCCACTCTTGAAGTGGCCAGAGAAGATGAAGGGAGACCCCAATAAATACAATAAGAACAAGTATTGTTGCTTCCATAGAGATCATGGGCACGATACAAACAAATGCTATGACTTGAAGCAGCAAATAGAGAATCTCATTAAACAAGGAAAGCTGAGACATTTTGTTGGACAGGACCATAAAGATGAGAAGTTGATAGGAAAGGTAGAGGAGTCATCACGACCTCCACTTGGAGAAATAAAAGTTATTATAGGTGGAATTTTAACAGGGTAGTCTTCCAAGTCAAGGAAGACTTACTTGAAAGTGGTGCAAAACGTCCAACTCCCTAGACGAGTTCGAAGGACGAAATGGGCAGATGAGCAGGCCATTACTTTCACAGACGAAGACGCTGGAAGGGTCCATCATCCACATGATGATGCAATCCTCATTAATTTGCTCATTGTGGATTACACGACTAGAAGGTTGTTGGTAAATAATGGGAGTTCAGCAGATATCCTGTATTACCCCGCCTTCTAGCAGATGAGGCTTAGACTAGATCAACTCCATCTAGTGAATTCACCCTTAGTTGAATTTGGAGGGATGAAAGTATAACCTGTAGGCATTATTACATTGCCTATAGTGGTGGGAGCATATCCACAATCGATAACCAAGGAAGTGAATTTCCTTGTGGTGTACTATTCGTCTTCCTATAACGCCATCATTGGAAGACCAATTTTAAACAGTTGGAAGGTAGTAACATCTACCTACCACTTATTTGTCAAATTCCTAACAAACTATGGGATAGGACAAGTGCAAGGAGACCAATTAGTCATTAAAGAATGCTATTTAGCCATGTTGGTTATGAACAAGCATGTGCAGACCATGAGCATAAAGGAGAGAAGAATTGTTGCAGAGCCCACCGAAGTTTTGGAAGACATCATATTAGAAAAGGTTAATCTCGAGAAGTTCACTAAAATTAGAACAAGTATGAAGGAGAAGACGAAGCAAGATCTTGTCCAGTTCTTAAAGAGGAGCATTGATGTTTTTGAATGGAGTCATGAAGACATGTCAGGAATTAATCCAAGTGTTATTACCCATCGATTAAATGTGCACTTGTCTTCCAAGCCTGTTCGTCAAAAGAAAAAGGTCTTCACTCGAGAACAAGACAATGCTATTAAGGAAGAGATCTAGAAGTTAACCACAGTAAAATTTATTCAGGAAGTTTATTACTCAGATTGGTTAGTTAACTTGGTGATGGCCAAGAAGGCAAATGGCAAGTGGAGGATATGTGTAGGCTTCATTAATTTGAACAAAGCTTGCCCCAAGGGTAGCTATCCTTTGCTGCGCATTTATCAATTGGTGGATTCAATAGCAGGTCATCAGTTATTAAGCATTGTGGACGCCTTCTCAGGGTGTAATCAGACAAAGATGGACAAAACAGATCAAGAGAAGACATCCTTCATTACCAGTCAATATTTATTTTGCTATAAGGTGATGTCCTTTGGTTTAAAGAATGCCCAGGCAACGTATCAGAGGTTAGTCAATCACATGTTCCATCCACAAATAGGATGGAATGTAGAGGTCTATGTGGATGATATGTTGGTGAAGAGCTTGGATGAGAAGAAACATCTGGACGACTTACAGGAGACCTTTGACACACTTAGACGATACAATATGAAGCTAAATCCAAGTAAGTATGTCTTTGGAGTTTCATCAGGAAAGTTTATAGGATTCATGTAGTCACAAAGGGGAATTGAAGCAAATCTAGATAAGATTCAAGCCATATTGAACATGGAACCACCAAAGAATGTTAAGGAAGTCCAGTCCCTCACTGGACGAGTTATAACTCTAAACAGGTTTGTTTCAAAAGTTATAGATAAATATTTACCCTTTTTCAAAGTTCTCAAGAAGGCATTTGAATGAATGGACGGATGAGTGCCAAAAGGCCTTCCAGGATCTTAAAGTCTATCTTACACTGCTTCCCTACTAAGTCCATCCACACCAAGTGAGGAGTTATATTTATACCTAGCAGTATCCCCACATGCGGTAAGTTCAGCATTAATCAGAGAAGAGGGGAAGGTGCAAAAGCCTATTTATAATACAAGCTAAGCACTGAGGAGAGTAGAAAGATGATATTTAATGATGGAAAAGTTAGGTTTTGCATTAATAACGGCTTCCAGAAAGTTGAGGCATTATTTCCATGCTCATGTCATTAATGTCATGACAAATTATTCGCTCAAGAAGGCGATGAATAAGTTGGAAGCCGCAAGACGACTGATCCAATGGGCCGTTGAGCTTAGTGAGTTTAATATCAGGTACCAACCAAGAAATGCAATAAAAGCTCAAGCTGTAGCAGATTTCATTACAGAATTCACTCCAAGTCATGATGGTTTAAACGGGGTGGAAGAGGCTAAAAAATGGTTCGTCCATGTGGATGGCTCGTCTACACGATATACAGGAGGAATAGAAGTTGTGTTGTAGTCTCTAGAAAGAGATAAGTTAAAGTATAAAGTTCGTTTACAGTATCAAACAACCAACAATGAAGTTGAGTATGAATCCCTTCTTAAGGGGCTAGAATTGGCTAAATCCTTAGAGGCAGAGTCAATAGTCGTCCAGGGAGACTATCAGTTGGTTATAGGTCAAATGAATGGAATGTATGAAGCTAAAGAAGAACGGATGAAGAAATATCTTAATAAGGTGAGACGCCTTGTTAAGAAATTTATAGATGCTAGTTTCATTCAAGTCCTAATAGAAGAAAATATGGAAGCTAAGAAATTTATAGATGCTAGTTTCATTCAAGTCCCAAGAGAAGAAAATATGGAAGCTAAGAAATTTATAGATGCTAGTTTCATTCAAGTCCCAAGAGAAGAAAATATGGAAGCAGATGCCTTAGCCAAGGAAGCATCAGTAGATGAAACGGTGGATGAGTTTGATGAAGTCCAATACATGCTCAGCATAGATCTTCCAGAGGTATAGCAGATAGAAGGTGAAGGAAATTGGATAACCCCAATAGTACCTACCTAAAAGATGGAAGGCTTTTAAAAGAAAGGGATGAGGCCGGAAAGCTAAGGATTAAATTAGCAGTCCTTGTAGACGATGTGCTATATAATAGAGGTTTCTTTCAGCCTTACCTAAGGTATTTAGCTCTAGATGAAGCAAACTATGTATTGATAGAAGTCCATGAAGGAGTATGAATCCCTTCTTAAGGGGCTAGAATTGGCTAAATCCGTAGTGGCAGAGTCAATAGTCGTCCAGGGAGACTATCAGTTGGTTATAGGTCAAATGAATGGAATATGTGAAGCTAAAGAAGAATGGATGAAGAAATATCTTAATAAGGTGAGATGCCTTATTAAGAAATTTATAGATGCTAGTTTCATTCAAGTCCCAAGAGAAGAAAATATGGAAGCAGATGCCTTAGCTAAGGAAGCATCAGTAGATGAAACTGTGGATGAGTTTGATGAAGTCCAATACATGCCAAGCATAGATCTTCTAGAGGTATAGCAGATAGAAGGTGAAAGAAATTGGATAACCCCAATAGTTACCTACCTAAAAGATGGAAGGCTTCTAAAAGAAGGGGATGAGACCAGAAAGCTAAGGATTAGATTAGCAGTCCTTGTAGACGATGTGCTATATAAAAGAGGTTTCTCTCAGCCTTACCTAAGATATTTAGCTCTAGATGAAGCAAACTATGTATTGAGAGAAGTCCATGAGGGAGCATGTGGCAACCATTCAAGAGCCAGAGCACTCGTCCACAAGGTCGTCCGTGCAAGTTATTACTGGCCAACCATTCAAGCAGACGCTAAGGCTTATGTGAAGGTATGCGATTAATGTCAACGATTCAGTAACGTTCCTAGACAACCGTCGGAGTACCTTACCCCAATGATGGGCAATAGGGCCCTTTGCATAATGGGAATTGGATGTTTTGGGTCCTTTTCCAATTGAAACTAGGCAAATGAAGTTTTTGATGGTGGGGATTGATTATTTCACTAAGTAGGTGGAAGCTGAACCCTTGACAAAAATCACATAGCAAAATGTCAAAAATTTTGTTTGGAAGAGCATTGCATGCATGTTTAGGGAACCTAAAGTGCTAGTTTTAGACAATGGACGACAATTTGATAACACACCCTTTAGAGAATTCTGTGTTGGGAATCAAGAATCATTATTCCTCACCCTCCTACCCACAAACAAATAGACAAGCCGAAGTAGCAAACTGATCATTGTTGAAAATCATCAAGACTCAGCTTGAGGGAGTAAAGGGAGTATGGCTAAATGAGCTACCAAGTGTACTATGGGCTTACAAGACAATCGTGAGAACCCTCACAGGAGAAACTCCTTTCAAGCTAGTCTATGGAAGCGAAGCAATTATACTAGCGGAAGTGCACATGGCCAATCATAGGGTTATGAGGTCTAGGACGAGGAGAATGAAGAATAACTTCGTCTTAACCTTGATCTTATAGACAAGGTAAGGATGGACGCAAAGCAAAGGACAACAAAATACAAGAGTCTTATGGCTAGGTAATAAGATGCAATAGTAAAACCCAGGCGCTTCAACATTGAGGACCTCGTCTTTAAAAGGGTTTCCTTGGCAACCAGAAATCCAGCCCACAGAAAGCTAAGGCCTAATTGGGAAGGACCTTATAGGGTAATCAACTGTAAAAGACAGTGGTTATACTACTTAGAAGCTCTAGATGGGTAGAAGTTAGAACACCTTTGGAACGTTGAGCATTTGAGAAGATACTATCAATGAAGGGTCAACTTGGATAAGCATCACCATGGACGAGCATCATGGACGAAGTGCATTAGTTTCTAACTTTTGCACTATTTATGGACGAATTTGTGATGGACGAAGTCATGTACTTAGTCTATCTATTTGTATATGAGTATTTTTCATTCCCTAAGGCACTAGCTTCTAAGCATGTGCCACGCTTTTGGACGATGTTTATTGTTATGTATATACAATTTAGATTCCCAATGTATATAATGTTGTGTGAAATTTTAATTCTCATGTTATCTTCATTCAAACTAGTCCATAAGATAGCTAAAAGTCCAAGACGAGTAAAATCTCTGGACGCAGGATGTAATGTCTAAAAGCTTTCCTTAGCATAAGGAGGAAGCAAAGAAAAACAACCAAGGTATATTTGTCTAAGCATTGGACCAGGTAAAACCTAAGGCATATTCGTCTAACTAATGGACGAGGAAAAACGTGCTCGTAAAAATATTTCAAAGTCCATGGATAAATTTAATCAGCCAAATAGTCAAATCTTTGGATGAGTAAATGCTGGAAACATCTTGACCAAAAGACGAATAAAGGATCTTCCAACTTATGGACGAAGAATAATGCAGACTATAAGTTAGATATATGGACGAATAAAGCTGGCAAAAAGAACATCATTCATAGACGAGTTATACTTGTAAAATTTGAGGAATGGTAGAAGTGTTGAACATAAATATTTTATTCTAACATAGACGAGCTAAATGCCTTCATGAGTGGATGGACCACACTTAAAGACCATAAAGATAATATGGACGATGTAAATAAAATTCGTTCATAAAGAATATAACATGTTCAACACCAAGTGAGAAATAACAGCAAACATTCATTTGTAAAATTAAAGAAGGGTAAACGACCACTGTCCAAAAACCCTTAAGTTATATAAAGCCAATGAAGGCAATTGTATTTGTTCCTCGTCCATAAACTTGGATGAGGGACTTGTACTTAAATAATTTTGAAACAAAACCCAAAACAACGGGCATCCTCAACAAACAAAAATAAATAAATTTTCTAAAAAAGAAATGAATAACTGGGATAAGCCACTAGGAGCATCACCCCCAAACTTTAGGTCGTCTTTGTTGGAAGTGAAGGCATCCTTGGCAGGCTCTATTGAGGTGTCGTCTACAATATTGACATCCTCAGAACTCGTTGAAAGTAGAGAACTCTCAATGGCAGTGGAAATCTTGAAGGAGTTAAAATCCATCTCAGGGTAAGTCTCCTTGGCATTAGCACGGAAGTCCTCATAGGCAGTAGCATAGTAGTGGTCTAAACGAGTGGTAAAGTCATCTGACTTCATGAAGGCTGCAATGCCTTCCTCTTTTGCTTTATTTAGAGACGAGGTAAGCTCTTGGACTTTCACCTTAAGATGACCTATACGAGACTCCTTCTCAACATAATCTACCTTGAGCTCTTCCACCTCGTCCTTTAGTTTTGTCTTAACTGCCAGAAGACGAGTAATCTCCTCCGTCTGCCTAATTACCTCCCCCTTCTTCCAGAGGATCTTGTTAGACAGCTCTTTATTCTTATCCTTAATAGCCCTAGCTTCAGCATAAAGCTTCTTGGCTTGGGAGGATGCTAGGTAAAACTTCGACATGGCCTGAAAAGTGGATAGACGAGGGAGTGTTAGAAATTTTCTCTAAATTTCTTAGAGAAGGGACTAGAGATAATGAAAAGCTACTTACCTTAAAAAGGTCATGGATGGTAAAATGTTCAAAGTCCTTCACTGACATGTTGTAACAAGAATTCACCTTATTTTCAGTGACGAGTCCTTTAAACGACTTCCATGCATAACCCTTGTCCAACACCAAGTTAGAAGGACGCTTGGCTGGTTCTGAAGGATAAGTCCTATAAGAAGCTTTGGCTGAAGGAGGAGGAAGGTTTTCAAACTAGACGGGTGTAGCGATCTGGAGGGGCACCACGTTCACTGTTGGATCGTCTAGGTCTACTGTTAGGGGAGTAAACTTTGGAACCTTGTGAGGATGAGTCTTGTGAGACTTTTACTTCTTGGAGTCTCGACGACTTAGAAGGTTACCAAGGTCCACTAAGCTAGATATGCCCTTCCTCTTCCCCGCCTGGACTGCAAGAGTAGTATCTTTCTAAACTTGGACGTCCTCATCACAACCTGTAACACCTTACTCTTTGTTCTTCTTCATGGTAGCCAACCTTATGATGAAAAAAACAAAATTAGTTTAAAAAAAAAGAAAAAAGAAGAAGGAGAGGATAGACCATACTTACTGTGGACGACTAAATTTCTCGGTTGGAAATAAGTCAAACAAGTAAAATAGTTTCACAAATGCGAATTTGTATTGATGAATGTGTGGTACAATTCTCTGTGATTACAAAAGAGTGATCCTCTGATTCGATCTCCTTGAAAGATTTGTGATGCGATTTTGATTCGAACACAAGATATCCTTCAATTTAGCTGAAGGATGGATCGAAGACCTTTGAAATGGAATTACAATAAATTTCTGGCTATGAGCTTATTAGAAATTCTTTGTTCTTCATGTTCTTCGTGTGTTTTTCGTCTTTGAAGATCTATAGTCAAAGTTCTTCGGGGCTTTGGAGGCTTAAATCCGTAGAACTTCGCTGATTTGTGGTTTGTGAGGTTTTTGGAGGCTTTTGAGCTTGATTCCAATGACCTTTGAGATCTAGGAGGATGATTTGGATGATTCCTCTTCAAATGTTCTTCGTATTTGAAGGTTTGTGGTAGAAGTTCTTCGGGGTTTTGGAGGCTTGAATCCATAGAGCTTCACTGATTTATGGTTTATAAGGTTTCTAGAGGCTTTTGAGCTTGATTCCAGTGACCTTTGAGATCTAGGAGGATGATTTAGCTTCGAATGTTCTTCGTATTTGAAGGTTTATGGTGGAAGTTCTTCGGGGCTTTAGAGGCTTGAATCCGTAGAGCTTCGTTGATTTGTAGTTTATGAGGTTTCTGAAGGCTTTTGAGCTTGATTCCAGTGACCTTTGAGATTTAGGAGGATGATTTGAATGATCTTTCTTCGAATGTTCTTCGTATTCGAAGTTGAAGTTCTTGAAGTTCCTGGAGGCTTCTGGGCTTGATTCCAGCAGAGCTTCTGAATTTTTGAACTCAAGATCTCTTCCCTAGATGTCTTGGTGCCTCCTCCCTAGATGTCTTGGTGTCCTTCCCCCTTAGATGTCTTGGTGTCCAAATGCCTTAGGAAGGCTTCTATTTATAGGAGTTTGGTGGTAGGTGAGCGACATGTGGCAGAGTATGATTGGTGACACATGTTACAGCTTGATTGGTCTGCTTGTGTCATCGCTTACACGCGTTGGACTGCTTGGGTTATCGCTTACACGTGCCGACTCGCTTGCATCATCGCTTACACGCGCCTACATGTGATTAGCATTTTGCATGCTTTTCATGTTCTCACCTTAATGGAACTTGGTAAATTTTCAGTAGCAGTATATGGCACTTTGTAATTAGCTATGCTTTGTAGACTTAGTAGCATGACGTGTCAGCTTGTGATAGGCCGAAAATTTTCCCTCTCTACAAATGCCCCCTCGAGACTCATTCACGTACACAGCTTCAAAGTGTGGTGAGGGAATGAGTCTCGAAAAGAATGAATCTGGTGCTTGACTCTTCAAATGTAGTGGTTGAAGGTGGTGGAGCTTTATTTCAGAGGAGTAGACTTACCCACATGAAAGGCTTTGATGAGACCGAGAAGGGGTCTGCGAGTATTTGAATGTACTTGCGTGATTGAACCTTCTCAGCAGAGGTTAAGTCGAAGTAATTTCAAAAGAGTGTTTCATGGTACTTGAAGTGGGTTGGTGAAGCTGAAAGTTATTTGCAAGAAGTTGGATGTACTTCTAAGATTGAATCATATTGGCAAAGATTAAGCTGAAGTAATTTCAGAGGATTATTTTGGATCGTTGGCGGCGATCACAGGGTGTTGAAGATGGAGAAGAAGTGAGGATGTTGGCTGGGTACAGCATGCAGAGCTGTGGAGCTGGCCTCCCATTTTTAAGAACTTCTGGTGAAGTTATATCTGAAGGATATACTTTGGATCATGGAGGGATCATGTGGGAAAGTGGTTGAATGTGCTTGTGTTATCGCATCACTCAAGTTAAGTTAAGGTAATTTTAGAATAGATTTTATGTCTGGTGGTGGTGATGACACGGAAGATAGAGATGAAGCAAAGTGGATGGGTGAAACATAGACACCATGACGCTGACCCTATACATTGGGATCCCTTTGGTGTAGATGTTTCTGGGAAGTACACCTTAGGATCCGAGATTGACTGTATGCTGCATGAGGTCCGACAGCAAGTCGTTGAATGTGCCTGTGTAACTGGACCATGCTGACGGACATTAAGTTAAAGTAATTTCAGAAGTATATCTTCTGAAATTCTTCAAGTTGGTTTTAAGTTGGAGTAATTCTAGAAAGTGTGTTTTGAGGTACTAGCAACGATGACCTTTGGGCCACATGTTGGTGGAAATATGGAATAAGGCTTTGGCGACCATTTACCAGCACTAAAGGCAAATTTCTGATGAGCTGGTACCTTGGAGATCATCGCAAGTGTTGGATGCAAGACAATTTGTAGGATACCCCAACACCTTTTACCAACTTCACCTGATGCGACTTGTTGGGAAAGCATAACAAAATGAAAGGTGGAACTAACTTGCGATCCTGGTTTTAAAAACCGGCCAAGTTGCTGTTTGCTCCGAATCGCTGCTTCTGATGGGAGAACAAACAGTTGAAGAGAAGTTATAAGAGGCCTAATCTTAGGAACAGGTGTCTTTGTTGGACTTAAATTTCTTGGCCAGCCAAGTCCAAGGAAACATGGAACTGCAATGCAGACCCTGTTATGAGTAACTTAATTGACAAATGTGGTCGTTAAGTGAGGAAACAAAATTTGTTTGGACCCTAAAACAATGATGATGTTGTGAGAAGGGTTTCTACTGAATCATGAGAGGGTTGATTTCAAACCGACCATGAAGTAATTTTGGTTGCTAGGCATTGAGAATGATGAGGCCATAGTGAGAAATGGCCGTGAGAAGGAGGAATCGAAAATTTGAAAGAAGCAAATCTTCATTTCATGATTTGGTGTGTTTTTCTTGATGAGCCTTTGATGAATCCGACCCTTCTATTTATAGCGGAGAGATGAAGAATGGTAGTTAAGTAGTTGAGACCGACGGACGAAAATATTTTGTGAGAATGGTGGATTAGACCGGTAGGCACCGAATGGGGATGGTCGGTTGGAGACTGGTAGGCACCGAATGGAAATGGTAGGTACCGAACGGGAATGGTAGGCTGGAGTAGTGACCCAATGCAATTTCAAGTTTGAAACATACTTGTGAGAGTTCATCTGTTCTTTGAAAGGGGGGCTTTGATGAAGTCTGGAGGATAATCTTGAGGGAATTCAAACCAAATGGATAATCTTAAATTCTGATCTTAAGAGCTTAAATTTTGGACACCGCTAGTACTTTGGAGAAGTGGGTCAGATCGGTAGTTTCCAAGTTCAAACAAATAAGCTAATTTCAAACATAGACTCCCGTGAAAATCTGAGTAGGACAAGCTTTGCTCAAGCACCTTGATTTTTGGTCAAAGTTCACATCAAATCCAATAGTTGTAGAATCGCACAATTTGAGCAATTTTGGATTCTCAAATGAATAAATAGACCCCAAAATTGGAATGTACACGAAAAATTGGGCAAGACAGGTCCTCCTTAACAATTTTGACTTTTGGTCAAAATTTGTACAACAGTCAATTTTCTAGAAACTGGACCTTTATGCAATTTTCGTGTTCTAGATGAAGAAATGGATCCCAAAATCAGAATGTACTCGAAAAATTGAGTAGGACAGGTCCGTCTTGAAATTTTTGACTTTTGGTCAAGATTTGTGCAATAGTCAACTTTTTTTGGAAATTGGACTGTTTGCATGATTTTTGAGTTTCGAATGAAGAAACTGATTCCAAAATCAAAATGTACTCGAAAAATTGAGTGGGATAGGTCCAATTTGAAATTTTTGATTTTTGGTCAAAGTCAACCATTGTCAAGGCTTTTTTTTTTTTTTTTTTTTTTTTTTTTTTTTTTTTTTTTCCAGGTGGGTCAAATCGGGTCGTGACGTCATTGATGACGTCATGGAGCTGGGCGCGCGTGCATGCGGTGCGTGAAAGAGTGAGCGCGTGTAAGGCACGAGAGGAGGCACGTGAGAAGCGCATGAGGAGATATGTCCGGCGCGTGTGAGCGCATGAGAGAATTTTTCGGCGCGTGAGAGCGCGTGATGTAAATGGTCGGGGCATGGAGGCACGTGAAATTGAGGCAGCGAACGCCGGATCTTCTGGTGGCGCGTGACGGCGCATGGATCGTCGTTTGGGCTTGAAAATTTCAAGTCTTGTAGATCTGGGGCTGCCGGATCGAGTGGTGGTTTCTGTTTTCTGAATTTGTGAGTAGATTTGCACAGTGGAGAGGGACTAAGCCGTTTGTCATCGCGAATTTGTGGCAGTGCATGGCGGCGCGTGGCAGCTCCATTGTTGATGATCCTTCTGGGTTTTGTAGATCGAAGGCCGTAGAAGACTACTATGGTATTAGTTTTGTGAAATGAGGTCAGGATTTGCACGAATTTGAAAGAGAAGTCCGCTGGCATTGTTAGACTTATTCTTGGTATATTTTGGCGGTGGTCGTTCTGACAGGACGGTGGCTGCTCTGACAGGATGATCTCTGAGGCTGGACACAGGTGACTATTGAGTCCCTCTATTGTTCTCTAGGGTTGGCAGCACAAACTCTTTGAACAATATGATATTCCTTGTGTAATAGCTCCTAGATGAAATGCCCCTTCCAAAGAAACCTACTCTTTCCTTTTTCAAAGTTTGGTGTAGTATTTTTTTGAAAGTAGAATTCCCATTTTTTTTCCCTTTGTTCACATCTTTCTTTCTGTCTGTTAGCTTCCAAAGACTCCTATATAAGAGCACCCTTAAGTTGCACAAATCTATCCTTTATATACACTACGTAGGGAAACTATGCCCCATTTTTTTTTTATATACATACATATATATATATATATGAACTACTTTCAATAAACACTTCTGTTTTCAATACTTTGATTATTTTGATATAACTGCTTGGACGGCTCTGCTGCCATACGGTTCAATATAACTGCTTTTATTTTCAAGTATTTTGATATAACTGCTTGGCCGGTTCTACCGCCTTACTTTCAATTATATTGCTTTCAGTATTTTCAATTATTTTGATATAAACTGCTTGGCTGGCTCTGCCGCCTCATTTTACTATTATCAGTTGTGCTTCCCTTATCTGCTGCGTGGTCCCCTCCCTTTGTGGTATCAGAGCCATTCTTTCCTTGGCCGCCGGTAGAGTTGTTGTGTTTCCCTGTTTTTCCTGTACCTGTCTGACCTTGTGACCCTTCGTTGTTGTGTCGATCTTGCCGTCGTTGGCGCCACCGTAGTCGTAAAGTGAATTCCCGAGTCCGAACAGTAAGGCCCGTGTAAGCCGAGAGTGAGGCGTTGAGGGCGTGAGAGGAAAAAGGGTTGATTGCGGTATGTGTTACGAAATGCAACGATTGCGAGAAAAACATGATAACTGAGTGTTACAATTAGGATAGTTATAGAAAGAATGTGGAGATCCAATTCCTTTATTAGCTCCAGGACTGGTTGTCCTCCTGATATTGTGAATGAAGAAGATCATACTGTAGAGAAAAGTGAGTACCCTGATTTTAGAAAATGGAACATACCCAAAGTTTCTACTAAATCTGTTTACGAACTTGGTTGGTCTGAAAATACTGTTTTCTCTGAATATAGAGTCAGAACTGTTGAACAAACTTTTTCTATTTCTAAATTACATGAAAAATGCTGTTTATTCTCCAGAAAAGATATTAACAGTTTTGTGACTAAAAAAGTTAAATATTTACACATTGGACTTGTTCAAGTGGCTGTTAAACCTTTAACAAGAAAAGGCATCAATGCTTCTGTGCTTATGTGTTTACGTGATGCTAGATTTAGACAATTTAATGATAGCATTCTTGGCATGATTACTGCTTCTTTGTATGATGGTCCTGTTTACTTTGATTGTTATCCTGATCTTGCTATTGCACTTGATGATCCTAATATTGTTAAAGCTTTAACTCTGAACGTATTAACATCTGGTTATGATATGGATGATGGTAGTAGACCTTTTGCTCTTATTTATCGTATTTACTATCGTTTGCTTGGTTCTCAATTGACTCCTTGTTCTAAGGATAGAGACCCTGCTGGTAATACTATGTTAATTCAATGTTCCACTCCTGATGCTCGAATCCGTGTTCCTAAAATGATTAAATGGGAAGACATTACTCTTCCTAAAGAATGGACTTTGGAAAAAGAAACACCTCCTGTTAAACTTTTAAAACCTGTTTTTGATGAACTTGATCTCAGTCATATTCAACAATTTGCTGATGGTACTGTTAAAATACATTTTGATGATGATACTTGTTTACCTCAAAACAAGCCTTTGAGAATCAAAGAAGGAAGACATTCCTTTGCTGGATCTGAAAGTCTTGCTAAAAGAGATCATGAAATTGATGAGTTTTTGAAAAAGAATTTTCGAAAACAAGATTTAAAGCTAAAAGGAGTTGCTAGCAACAATTCCCAAGTTAGCAATGCTTTTTATTCAACCAAAACTGATTTTCCTATTGATGATACTCAAAATACTAATGATGATGATGATGCAAAATCTGATGCTCCTTCTGCTACTGATTTTCCTCCTATTGAAACCCCTATTTTTCATAATTCATTACGAGTTGTTAATAGACTCGAACCTTTTGAATATGATATGGTTTTTCTATATAATGAATTTATGTTGTTGAAAAACCGTCCAAAAAGGAAATATTATCAAGATAATTTTGCTCAGTCAGAAAAAGACAGAGTCAAAAGAAAATGGAAAGAAAAAATGGTTGAAGAAGGAAAACATATTTTGTTTTTTGATTATCTTGAAAATTATTATGTTTCTAAAAATGATGTTCATACTAATTATTTAAATGTTATTAGAAAATCTAATTTTGTTAAACCTGACAAAACCGTTGTACGGTCTAGTCATCCTCCTCTTGAAGCCATTTTGATTACTTGTCAAAGTGGTTCTGAAAGTGTTGAGGTCAAAGCCTCCCCTTTCAAAATTGCTGATGACAAAACCCCTGTTTCTGCTATTATTGAACAAAACAATTTTGCTAATGAATCTTTGCATATCATTGGTCAACAGCTTGACCGTATTGAAGAAAAAATTGTTCAAAAAACTGTTGCTCCAAAACCTGAGATTCCTTTGATTGATTTGAACGATCAAAGAGAAAAAATTAATTTCAAAACTTCTCAGAGTAAAACTGTTGATCTAGTTGCTTCCCAAAATTCAACTCTTGACAAAGTTGAAAAAATGCTTTCTGATTTAAAAGTTAAAACCGAGCAGGCTTCTGCATCCAAAAGTGCTGCTTGTGCTATTTCAAGAAATGAAAAAGAACCTGTTTTTGAAGAAACAACAGACTCTGAATCATCTTCTCATGTTTCATATGAAAATGTTTTTGATGATTTACAGCCAGAAATTAAAAGATTTATTGGAAAACCCAATTCCATGACTTTTACAAAAAACTGGTATCCAAAACCTACTCCTCCTGATATGCAGTTTGAAGAAAGATCTTTTCAAACTCAATTCTCTGTTTCTGCTGATAAAATGTATGAATGGAATATTGATGGTTTGTCTGAACAAGAAATTATTAACAAACTTGCTCACATGTCTATGGTTGGTTTTGCATACATGAACAATCATAGTGATCTTGATCATCCTGATGTTGTTAACTTGCTTGTCACTGGTTTTTCTGGCACTCTTCGTGGTTGGTGGGATAAACATCTCACAGAAGAATCCAGAGAACTTATTAAACATTCTGTTAAAAAAGATGATGATGGCATGCCTATTTTTGATGAAGATATTGGTCAAGGTATTCCTGATGGTGTCAATACCTTGGTCTATACTATTCTCAAACATTTTGTTGGTACTCCATCTAATATTTCATCCCGCATTTCTGATTATTTGAATAATTTGAAATGTCCTACTATGTCTGATTATAGATGGTACCAAGATGTCTTTCTCTCCAGGGTTATGCTTCGGAATGATTCCCAAAAAGCTTACTGGAAAGAGAAGTTTATTGATGGCCTTCCTCCTATCTTTGCTCATAAGGTAAAACAAGAACTAATGGGTAAAAGTGATTCTATTGATTATGATAATTTGACTTATGGTGATATTTTCAGTACTATTAAAAAACTTGGTATTAACATGTGTAATGATGAAAAATATTTACGACAACAATTAAAAAATAAAAAGAAAGCTAAATATGAAATGGGTAATTTCTGTGAACAATATGGTTTACCTCCTATTGCCCTTTCCAGGCAAAAAGGGAAAAGTAAACATGATAAGGTTTACAAAAGTTATTCCCATAAAAAGCATAAAAGATACAGATCTCATTTTGTTAAACCCAATGATTATTATTCTTCTGAAAAGAAACCTGCTTTTAAAAAACATGTTAAACAAAGATCAGGTAAAGGTAAATGCTTTAACTGTGGCAAATTTGGCCATTTCAGTAAAGACTGTACCCAAAAGTCTGGTAAACTGAAAAACAAATTAAAAATGTTAAACATTAATGATAATGATCAAAATGAACTGTTTCAGATTCTTGAATCTGCTGTTTCAAGTGAGTCTTTTGAAGAGGATTTCTCCTCCTCATCAGATTCGTCTTATCAGTCTTGTGATTCTTCTGATATACCTAATATTAAACTTGGTTGTAAAGGATCTTGCTGTAATGCTATGAAATCTGTTAATGTTTTAACTAAAGAAGAAGAACAAGAACATTTGTTATTAACCACCATTGCTAAAATTGAAAACTCTATGCTTCAAAAAGAACTTCTTGATAAGTTTAAACAAAACTTAACAAGAGACAAAACTGCTAAAAAACCCAAAGCTCCTGTTAACTTTGAAGAAACTTTGGAAAGATTTAACAAAAATAAATCCAAAGAAATAACTGTTAACGATCTTCAAAAAGAAATTAACACTGTTAAACAAGAGATAATTCAATTAAAAAATGATGTTAAAAATATTAAAAAAGACAATGTTAATCTTAAAGAAGAACTGTTAATTCTTAAAATTGATAAAAATTTGGATAAAAATCTGTCTGACAATGATGAGCACCAAGATGGAGAAGGATCTTCTCAACAAACTCCTCATTCTGGTAATGTTTCTGAAAATTTGATTCCTGATAATCTTATTAGTTGGAATGATAATCAACTTGCTCTTGTTAAACATATGATGCCTCCGAAATGGTTTACTAAAGTGAGGATTGTTGTTTCACATGATTATGCTTTTGATACTATTGCCATGATTGATTCTGGTGCTGATGTTAATTGCATTCAAGAAGGTTTGATCCCTTCTGAATATTTTGAAAAATCAACTGAAAGATTGGTATCTGCTAATGGCACACAAATGAAAATTAAATATGAATTGAGCAATGCTCATGTTTGCCATTCTGATGTTTGTTTTAAAATACCTTCTGTGCTTGTTAAAAATATGACTGATAAAGTGATACTTGGACTGCCTTTCATTGCTTCTTTGTATCCCTTTCTTGTTGAACATGATGGTATTACTACTGATCCCTTTGGACAAAAAGTGAAATTCAAATTTTGTTCAAAACATGTTGACAATGATATTTTTAATCTTATTCATGCTAAAGTCAAGCATCTTAATTTCCTTAAACAAGAAATTAAGCACAAGAAAATTATTGAACATCTCCCTAATAAATTGTCACATGATGTTTGCTCCAAAATTGTTAAAGAAAGCCCTGCTAGGAACCACAAGTCCCCTAGGTCAGCCATATTCCCCAACAGCATTCAAAAAGCCTATTCCTCTGGGTCTACTTCTTCTTATTGCTGTCCTGCACAACGTATATATGTACCAACATATTTAAATGATAAATTTAAAGGAAAACTTTTCAAAGGTTTTAATGCTTCATATTTACATGATAAATTTAAAGCAAAACTTTTCAAAGGTTTTAATGCTTCTTTCCTTGCCCAGCAGGAGAAAGAAAATATTCAAACCCCACATAAGTGGAAGGTAATGACTTCTTCGGCAGAGAAGAGGAACAAGGGGAAAGCTCCTATACAGGACTATCCTCAAGACAAAGGATTCCCAGCGGGACAATCCTTTGTAATGCATGAAGGCGCATCTTCTGGAGTAACATCCAGTTATGCAACATCCCTTCAGGAGAATGTACCAGCAGAGGTTGCATACTCCAATAGTGACATGATTATTGCTCTGCAGGAAGTTTTGTCAAAAGAATTACAATTCCACAGTGGAATCTATAGTGATTTGCCTGATTCCATAAAACTCATTCTTGATAATCTCCAAGCTGCTTTCAAAATGAACCAGAAAGAACTATTCACAAGAACCCTTCAAGCTCTTGAAATACATCTTGTTAACCTCACAGCCCAAAATGAAAATTACAATGATTACATTATTAACTATACCCTTGAGAATGAGACTCATAGAAGTCAACCTGCTCACCCTGATAACCCTAATGTTAACCTTCTTCTTGGTCAACTCCTTGGCAGGGAGGAAATCCATTCAATGGATGATCATAAGACCATAATGGACACTGATTATGCACGATTGAGTTCTAAGTCTCAATTTGCCATAAGAAGTGAAGTTGCCAACTTGCCCCCAGAAATACAAGCTCGTATTTTTGAGAGCAAGGCTATGACCAAGGATCTTGATCTTTGGCTCAAATATTTCAAAATATTGATTCTAATTACTCCAACTCTTATGGAGCCCAATGGTCCCAGCAGTGTTTACTTGAAAAAGAAATGGGAAAAGCATTTCAAACATAGTCTCCGAGTCCATGAGAAGAGTCACCCTTTTCCTGGCCTTTTGATCAATTATGAGGATGATTCTAAGAGAAATGTTTTTGGGGATCCCTTCTGGCTATCCCAAATGTTTGAATCTGGCTTCATACGGTTCATAAAAATAACGGACCATAGCCAAATTAGTCAATTCCCTGATATCATCAAAAAAGCTATTGAAAATGAAGGCCCTATTGTTACTATTCGATGCTGGAGTACTCTTCCAAAATGGTTAATAAATGATTGGATGAATGTTCAACCCTCCAAACACCTTGTCCTTATTAACGGATATACTTACCAAGGCCAATGGTACGATGATAATACTTATGTTTCCCACAAACTGCCATTTGCTCTTGCTGAATGTTGGAGCAGTTATTTCAATAATCAAATTCTAGATGTCAGCCAAGAATTATGGAAAGATTACCATTTTGTTGGCAGCATAGATAGAATTTCTGTTTTCATAAATAAACCCTATGCTTCAGCTGTCCGTCATCTTCAATGGACAAGTCATGCTGACCCAAGAATATTTCTCACAAGAGATCCTGTTTATGATCCTATGTTTTATTGTGGGCTCTGCAACAAATATTGCACCTATCATGGTCATGAGTGTAATGAAGATCCCCCGTGGGACCCCTGCCAGGTTTGGGATTATCCTTCAGAAGGTGCTTCTACGGGATCCCATTAAATATTTGCCTAGCCAGCACAAAAGGCCAACAATGATTCATATAATGTTACATGATGCATGCAACTTCATGATGACCTTCTTTGTTATGGTCTTCTTTGTCTACTTTATGCCAACTATTGCCACCAATAATGTTCCATAGTACATACAACTTTATGATGGTCTTCCTTGACTACATGATGGCAACTCTACGCATGCTCATGAAAATATTCATCCTGACATGAAAATATTCATCTTGACTACTTTTGGCTCATCCTGACTACTTTTGGCATTTCACGCCAATAATAATGCTGCTACCTTCACCAATTTCTACCTGGAAATGATTCTCCTATTGATTTGATTCCCTTATTGACTACTTGTGGCACTCCACGACAAGATACTTTCAGCTCCTGAAAAGGCGCTCCTGAAGCTTTCTACTGTTTTTGATACCCCTCACGGGTCCTGATATGAATAGTAAAAATGTCACTATTCACTTTTACTATTCACGTCACTATTCACGTCACTTTTACTATTCACTACTTTTTGCCTATTTAAGGGGGGTTGTCCCTTATTGCAAAACACAGAATTTTCTTTGGGAGAATTTTCTTTGTGAGAGAATTTTCTTTGTAAGCTTACTTCAGAGTTGTCTGAGAGCTACCCCTTAGAAATTCCCACTATTTCCCACAAAGCTTGTAACTAGATTGATGACTAGCCTTCAAGCCTTGTACTATTGATCACTGTAATCTTGTAACTACTATTGCTGTAAGTGTTTTGAACTACTTTCAATAAACACTTCTGTTTTCAATACTTTGATTATTTTGATATAACTGCTTGGACGGCTCTGCCGCCATACGGTTCAATATAACTGCTTTTATTTTCAAGTATTTTGATATAACTGCTTGGCCGGTTCTACCGCCTTACTTTCAATTATATTGCTTTCAGTATTTTCAATTATTTTGATATAAACTGCTTGGCTGGCTCTGCCGCCTCATTTTACTATTATCAGTTGTGCTTCCCTTATCTGCTGCGTGGTCCCCTCCCTTTGTATATATATATATATATATATATACACATATATCATGCTTTGTTTGTACTAACTTTTTTTTTTTTAGGGCGTGACTGAACTTAGCAAAAGATGCTAAATTGCCTACGTACCCTCGAGAGGGATCAAGTCATTACGTAGTTCAAAAGATTTTGTTGTTTTTCTTTTATGATTTTTTTTTTATTTGTACGCTTTTAAAGGTAATGGGAAGACATCATATACCCTTGTAGCGCTGCTGTGGGTAGTTTAAGCTCTTACCGAGGAGCAGTCCTCGGTTTTCAAGCATAAAAGTGTTTGAGGAACTTCCCTTTGATAGGGCCGATCCTTACGCCATCATTGTCAACCAATTTGTAATCCTTGTTGGTGTTTGCCCCCTGCTTGAGAGTTGGAATTACATCACAAGCAACGGTCACATGGTTTGACCTGACAACTTCATCAAAGTCTATATCAATCTTGTTTTCTTTGGCAAGCTTCATGATTTGTTCTTTGAAGACGAAACAGTTTTGGATTGGGTGGCCAATGATGCGATGATATTTGCAGTAGTTAGGGTTTTTAACTTTCCCCATGTCTTCTGGTCGTTTGCATTCTGGCAACTCAATCAGCTTTAATTGCAATAGTTGTTCTAAGATGTTTGGCACATCTTCATCTGGGAACGGATATGCTTTTTGCTCACGTTCCTTAAAGGTCAGACGACGCACTTCATTCTTTTGCCATCCTTCAAGTTGCTTTTCATTTGCCTTTGCTCCTCTTCTTGGAACTTTAACTACGGCAGTGTTAACGACTACTGGGTCTTTGAGATTACCTTTTGCATTTCTATCATTCCTCCTTTCTTTAGGTATGGGAGGGTTTGAATTCCCATGGCTAGCAATGCTCAGCTCCATGTCATGGGCACGAGTTGCTAACTCTTCAAATGTTCGAGGCTTTATCCCTTGAAGGATGTAAAGAAGTCCCCAATGCATGCCTTGGATGCACATCTCTACAGCAAAAATTTCAGAAAGTCTATCCTTACAATCCAAACTCAAAAAACGCTATTGATTGATATAGTCAACAACGGGCTCGTCTTTCCATTGCATAGTATTGGTAAGCTTCATCATGCTTACTATACAACGCGTGCTATAGAATCGGTCAAGAAACACTCTTTCAAGTTGTCCCCAATTGTTGATTGACTCAGGTTCTAAGTCTGTGTACCAATCAAAGGCATTCCCCTTAAGTGAACGGACAAACTGCTTTACAAGGAGGTCTCCTTGAGTCCCAGCATTTTCACAAGTTTCTACAAAGTGAGCAACGTGTTGCTTAGGATTTCCATTGCCATCAAACTGCAAGAACTTGGGGGGTTGATACCCATTTGGCATCCTCATGTTGTCGATGCGCTTTGTGTAGGGTTTCGAATATGTGAGAGAACTTGTAGAAGAACCTGTATATTGTGCTCAGATGGTATTTGTTATCATGTCTTGTAATTGTTGAACTAATAACGGAGCAACCGAAGTAGATTGTTCTCGTTGAGGAGTGTTTTGATTTTCTTTCCCTGTGAAGCCAAATGGGAACTTAGGACCATGGCTTGATTCACCAAGATCCTGTATTTCAAGTTTATTCATTAGAGTTGCAATTTGGAGGTCCTTATTTTCAAGTGCTTTTGTGAGGAGGATGACCTTTTGCTCCATTTCAGCCATCTTTTCTTCCATGGTAGAGGTGTTAGTCATTATGACTAACGCAACTTCCCAAGATGATGGAGAAGGAGGTGAATTAGAGTGAGCACGTGAAATCTCACTTTTTGGGTTCCCTTTGATGGGAGAGAAATCGGGTGACCAACTTCTTGTGAAGGAAGAAGGGGATTTGCCCCCATACTTGAGGTGTTCCAAGGTGGAGATGTCCTTGTTGATGACCTTGTTTCTTGTAAGAGGGTCTAAGGAGATGATTGTTTGAGCCTTGGATTCCTTGGTTGATTGAGATTGAAGTTAATTATGAGCTTTTGGTTTGCTACAATTAATTGTACCAATGCGGTTGTTGGTGGTAGCCATACCAAGTCTAATTGAAGTAGTTGTTGTTGAAGCTTGAATGTTCTTGCTAAAGGCCATTAAGGTTGGTAGCAAGTCAAATTTCTTTTCTTTTGGAGGAGAAAGAGATGAGAGGTAGAGATGTCCCACTGGGCGTGCCAGAATTTGGGGACGACTAAATTTCTCGGTTGGAAATAAGTCAAACAAGTAAAATAGTTTCACAAATGCAAATTTGTATTGATGAATGTGTGGTACAATTCTCTGTGATTACAAAAGAGTGATCCTCTGATTCGATCTCCTTGAAAGATTTGTGATGCGATTTTGATTCGAACACAAGATATCCTTCAATTTGGCTGAAGGATGGATCGAAGACCTTTGAAATGGAATTACAATAAATTTCTGGCTGTGAGCTTATTAGAAATTCTTTGTTCTTCGTGTTCTTCGTGTTCTTCGTGTGTTTTTTGTCTTTGAAGATCTATGGTCGAAGTTCTTCGGGGCTTTGGAGGCTTAAATCCGTAGAGCTTCGCTGATTTGTGGTTTGTAAGGTTTTTGGAGGCTTTTGAGCTTGATTCCAATGACCTTTGAGATCTAGGAGGATGATTTGGATGATTCCTCTTCGAATGTTCTTCGTATTTGAAGGTTTGTGGTAGAAGCTCTTCGGGGTTTTGGAGGCTTGAATCCGTAGAGCTTCACTAATTTGTGGTTTATGAGGTTTCTGGAGGCTTTTGAGCTTGATTCCAGTGACCTTTGAGATCTAGGAGGATAATTTGGATGATTTAGCTTCGAATGTTCTTTGTATTCGAAGGTTTATGGTGGACGTTCTTCAGGGCTTTAGAGGCTTGAATCCGTAAAGCTTCGCTGATTTGTAGTTTATGAGGTTTCTGAAGGCTTTTGAGCTTGATTCTAGTGACCTTTGAGATCTAGGAGGATGATTTAGATGATCTTTCTTCGAATGTTCTTCGTATTCTAAGTTGAAGTTCTTGAAGTTCCTGGAGGTTTCAGGGCTTGATTCCAGCAGAGCTTCTGAATTTCTGAACTCAAGATCTCTTCCCCAGATGTCTTGGTCCCTCCTCCCTAGATTGCTTACACGCGTCTACATGTGATTAACATTTTGCATGCTTTTCATATTCTCACCTTAATGGAACTTGGTAAATTTCCAGTAGTAGTATATGGCGCTTTGCAATTAACCATACTTTGTACACTTAGTGGCATGACGTGTCAGCTTGTGATAGGCCGGGAATTTTCCCTCTCTACAATTACTTCGACGAATGGTCTCTTCGTGTGTAAGGTTCTCTATAAATAGCTCAGGACGAAGCCCCCAAGCAGCTAGATGACTAAAAGTCACTAAACTGTGGAGGGAACTATTAGGGAAGGCATAGACTTGGTCAATATAGTTCAAATAGAATTTGTCTAAGCATGGACGAGCAACAACTGTACCAATACAAAAACAAGGTTAAACGAGTAAAAAAGAGTTAGAAAAAATAAATAAAAAAATGGAAGGAAGACATACCCTCAGGACAGAGACGACCTAGGGTGCTATTAAAAGGAGGAAATGGGGCATTATTCACCTCAACTGGGTCCCCAACCCAATTTTCAGAAATAATAAAAAATTCTTTTTTTCAAAACCTGTCAGAAGAACTACGACCCTTAATCAAACTAAATTGAGGACCCCTAGATGAGAATTGGTAAAAACTAGTATATTTTTTAATCTGTGAGAGCTTATAGCAATAAAGGAGCTTGTCCACTATGATTGGACGGTTCCCTTCAAGCGCTTCACGCCATAAAACTTGCATAGTTACTATTGTCCTTCATCCATTAAGATTAAGCTGATTTGGTCCAATACCCAACCTATGGAGAAGACTTCTTCAAAAAGAATTTAAAGGAAACCTAAGACCTACTAGGAGATAGGAGTTATAAACACCAAGACTAGAAGAAGAAGAACAACACCACCCCCCCCCCCCTCTTCTGGTAGATGAGGTCTAAATTCACTAGGAATTTGGTATCTACCTACAAGGGTCTTTAACCTACTCGCGTCCATAGTAGACGCTACCTTGGGAGCACAATTATAAATTACATTTTCTTCCTCTTCTTCGTCTTGAGAAGGACTATGATATCTTCTGGACAAGCTAGACCCTGTCCTAGAAGCCATCCTATGTTGCATTTCCTAGAATTCCTCTAAAGAAAAACCAGGAATCCTAGACAAATAATGCTCGTCTGAGGAACTACTATCACTATTATTGCTGGTACTACCCTCACCACTCTCATAACTACTATCACCACTTCCATGGGACACATCCTAGTACTCGTCTATCTCTCTTTCTAGACTACTACTAGACGCAAACATAATTGGAAGAAAGAATAAAGACAAAAGCCTAATGAAGGGGGGAAGGAAATAGCTGATGAAACTAGAAGGCAAGGAGTAGACGAGGCTCTTAGATGAGATGGCAAAAAAGAAATTATGAGAAAAGTGAAGGGTAAAAGAGAGAGTATACATATTTATAGGACCCAAGGATGAGATCAGCAAAACGACGTGGACCAAATAGAAAATGACACGTGGCATTTTCTCGAAAAGTTGAATCTAGAGACAAGTCAACCAATGAGATTACGACACGTGGCAGGACATTTAACCATTAAGGTATTGACACATGTCATAAGTCAATAGTAAATGCTATAGTGTTCTGGACAACCTTTGAACAAAAGGGGCAAATAATAGTGAACTAAAAAAATCTAACCATCTCCAATTTGTCCATAATGTCGTCCAAAGGCAAAAATATTAACCCAGCGTGAGAAGTTCATCCACACTTAGGAGGTCGTCCATGGGTATGAAGGTCGTGCATTAGGGAAGCACCTAATGGACGACCCCTCAACACTTAGAGATTTTCAGAATAAGTTTATATCTAAAAACTTATAACTTGGACCACATTCTATTATTCCAAATTATGAGCGAAATTTTCACTTATCACTCTAACCTCTCACTATGTTCTTAACTTCCAATAGCAGTTATAAAGGATAAGGTTGAGCCTTCTAACTTCTATAGCAGTTATAGAAGATAAGATTGAACTTCTTAATTTCTATAGTAGTTGTGGAAATTAAGTCTGAACCTTCTAACTTCCACCAATAGTGAGGAAGTTACTAAACAAGTAACCACTCCAAAGCTCACTATATTAGGACTTATCCACATCAAATAAAAGTAAGTTTTCACTACTCCTAAAAAGTTGGAATTCTTGAGTTCTAGAGAAAAAACAAACTTAAGCATCGAGGGTTCTTGGCCAGCTCACCCCGGTCTCCTTTGATCTTGTATCTTTTTCTTTTTAGGCCTTCCAAGCAATCATTAGCCCGTTGAAACTCGGAGCATTCAGCCTACTAATTTTCTATGCATCATCAAAATATATTTCAAATATATAATTTAAAATTGAAATATATAGGTGTTTGGGTTCAGGTTAGGCGGATTATGATTGTTATGACCCAAACCCAACCCAACCCAATATTAAAAAAAATTTCATAACCCAACTCGGCGGGTTGAGTCAAGTCAAGTTGATTTTGGCGGGTTGGTGGGTTGGTTACACACCCCAAGCCTAAAGAATGGCTTTGACTTCAACTTTGATTGGGATATTGGTTTTCATTTTCATTGAAATTGCAAATACCATGCTCTATCTCCAATCTTTAGCCAAAGTTTCAACCTTTTCCTAGTGCTTGTTGGAAAAAGTGGCTTTAGCAAGTGTTTGGTTAGCTATCCTTTAGCCAAAATTAAAGTGGGATCCACACATCCTTTAAGATAGATTTGAATTGGAATGTGTTATCCACTGTGGGGACATTAATGCCATGTGGTCACTTGCTTAAAACCATTTAAGGAGGGAATGAGAACATGATTGCCAAACTGCCTTACTGAAGATTTTTTAAATTGATAGAATCTATGAGTCCTCTATAAGATGAGATTGAACTTTTATAAATATATATACCTATGGGCCTGGATCCACGTGGGTTGTACAAATATTAAATTGTTATCTATTATTAATTTTAAATTTAAGATTACTACATAATATTTACTTTTATTATGGAATAGTGTGTTTGTACATGTGGCATTGTTATAAATAGAGAATCCCTTATATATCATGTACGTTAGTTTTATTTTTTGTAGTTAATGTTCATAGTCAAAGAGAGAGAAAGAGTCAATTTTATTCTATACGCATGAAGATTGTACTTGATCATTGTATCATAGATTCATAGGAGACAAACATTCACGAGTCTCAAAGGATTATTGATGAAAAAGTGTGAGAGAGACAAAATCTGTTTCAAGGAGATGGTGTTAAACACAAGCCTAATGCTCCGTTTGTTTCAAAGTAAAAGATTTTCATCAATTTATGGTGTTTTTTTGTTGTAAAATATTGGTCAACTATAAAACAATTTTGGTCACAATTGTAAAACAAAAGTAAAACCCAAGCCAAAAGATGTAAAATGTTGTACCAAAAAAAAACCATAAAATGTTTTACCAAAATATGAGGAACACCCCTTTCATCCTCTCAAAACCTTCTCTCTCTCTCTCTCTCTCAAACAACAAACTTTGGTAGTCGGCTAGGGTTGTTGTCATTGATGCCACCATTGTTCACCACACTTTGATCTTCGCCAATCTCGACGATCGTGTTGCTCCATTGCTCATTGTTGCTCCAATCTCACCGATCTTGTGAGTTGAATGCCTCCTTTTCTCACAATTTTTTTCCCTTTGTTTTTGCTTCCCGATTTGGGTTTTCAAGTGGTAACTCACAATTGCATTGGTTTTGGTGGCGTTAGAGGTGGTAGTTTGGTGGTGTTGTGGGGTGTTGATGGTTCAGTGAATTTAACTATGTTAAGATAAATGCCTTAGATGCAAACATAACTATAGATAATGACAACTAACTCTCTACAACCCACATTGCCTTTACAAGTCACATTCCAAATCAAAGTTCCAATTCAAATGCTTCCACAATTTTCAGATAAATTTCTAGAGGATTTGGTTCTAACTGTTGTATTTTATTTGAATTCAAATGCCTCATCCTTATCTTTTATCCTTAGCTTCTATCTACAACTTTCAGTTTAAATCATATAGCTACTGTCTAGGTCTCTCTACTATAATCTAATAGTAGGTGTTTTCTCTTGTACGTATGTATATAAAATTCTAATACAACTCACAGGTTCGGAATTAAGTCAACACCAGTTACTCACTTTTATTTCAAGTTGTGGTGTTGGATTTGCTAGATTGCTAAGTTCCCCCCCCCCCCCTAGAGCTAGGTTTTTTAGCCAATTTAAGTTTAGGTTTGATTATTGTATTTATGATTAAAGGAATTTGATTTCAGTTTAGTTTGGTGAGAATTTTGAGTTTAGGTCCTTTCTAATTAAAGGAATTTTATTTAAAATGTTAGAAGGAACCAAACACAGGAAAATGATTTTCATAGGATTTTTATTTATGCAACCAAACACGGTTAAATATTTTACAATGAAACATTTTACGAAAATATTTTCAATGTAAAATATTTAGTCAGGCCTCTGATTCATTACTATCACTCCATCGAATTTCTTTATTGTTCTAACTAGGTTCCATGGGATTGAAAGAAAGGGATTTGATGTTGGGTTTAGGATTAAGCCCGTGGTCATGTATATCTAGAGGTTGGAGTGGGTATGAAGAAAGAGGGTTAAAGTTAATAGAGTTGTTGAAGTGTTTGTTATAGTTAGGATATGCAAGGGTCATGGAAGGTGACGTAATTTTTTGGATAATATTTCTTGTACAATGGAGATATTTGGTTCAAGGAATTCCTAACTCTTTATAAGCATAAGAATGAAAACATTGCATCCCATCTCTAATTAGTGGTTTCAACGATGGACTAGCAAAATTATTACAATTTATAAGGTTACGCTTAACAGCTATGGAATGGGTATAGAGATGAACTGGTATGCATGGTGCAAATACCCACGACTCACTGCTTGGAAGGTTAGAAAAAAGAAGGTTGGGTGTTCAAAGCAAATAGGTCTCAAGATAAGAGGGTGAAAAGAAATGTATTGTAGATACACATCAAAAATGCTCACGAATTGTATGATGCACAAATGTGTATTAGTGAGAGATCTTGCTCTCAGGCCCAAACCTTTCAAATGTAGGTTTGGTCTATGTCCCACATGAATAGGAAGGAGTTGTGTTGGTGCCTCTTAAGAGATAATAGGGGGTATCTTACTGTTGTTATTCTCTCTCTTAGGTTAAGCATTTTACAATGAAGTCGCCACTTATTTTAATAGATAAAATAAGAAACTAAACGAATTGAAAAGTGCATCATTCTTATCAATGAATTGAAAATTGTACTTCTCTTTGATAATAAATAAAAATTGCATCGTTTTGATCCTAGATTCAATCTAAAACAAAAGTACAAAACTTTGATTCCTATTTACAATCTAGAAAGTGAAAATTAAAAGGATAAGCCTAATTTACCAACCCTTGATCTAAGTTCGAAAGCTAGATTACAGGATTGTGAAGGTGTTAGGCACCTATTATGCCTGGTGAAACCAATCTTCTAAACTTTGGTGGCCAATGATCATATCACATCATTCAAACAATTTATATTGTCCAAAATATATGATTGCAGAGATTGAAACAAACATTGATAAGCATGATGAAACCCTATTCTAGGAATGCAAAGAGTCGATGTTGTAGACATGGTGAATATGAATGTGATGTGATAAAATCATAATCTAAAACTTGTGGACATGTTATTTGAATTGAAAACCCTAATTCTAAGAGCATGTGGACATATTATTTTGAATTGAAATCCCTAATCAAGCAAAGACTAAGAACATCTTGGGTGTAACATGTTAACATACAAGAACATGTGAAAAAAATAAAAAGAAAAACATGCTTGAATCTAAAAACTAAAAACACAATAAGAAAAAGGAAGGTTTAGAAACCTTACCTGCATGCACAACACTCCAAGCACTACCCTCAATAGAGAGACAAATTTTGAAATTTCAGAGAGTTTCCATGTTTTTTTAGGGGATTTTCTAGTGTTTTGAAATTTTTTTTTTTTTTTTTTGAGAATACTAAGTATTTTAACACATATATGAGGGGAGAGGGGAGAAGGTTTTAATGGAGGTATTTATACTAAGAGTGGGGGAGCTAGGGTTAGGTTTCTAGGCAATGTAGGACTCAAGAAAATTAGATTTTCTAAGTGAAAAATGTAGGATTCAAGGTTAACTTGTGTGGAGAACAAGCCGAACTAAAAAAGGGAAGAAAATATAGAGGCTCTAACCTAAGTGCCAATTGGCACTTGGTCCATAGATCCTCTAAATCTTTCCTATTTCATTTCATCAAATTCCGTTCCCAATTCATACTTGTTTTCTTCCTAATGTTGACTTTATTTTCTGATTTTCTTGATCCTAAAATTTAGAAAATCAATCCCAAATATGTCTAATTAATTAATTATTCAATCAAATTTTACCTATTTTGTAAGGAATCAATAAATGTTTTGACCTGGATTAGATTCGGTGCATGCAACCTTATTATAAACCCTACTCTTAGCTAATAGGACCATGACACATCACCCAATTTAAATTGGACTAAAAATAGGCCAATCAGAACTAAAAGATTATAATCACTCATGATTGGAATTTCATTTATGCAAGTGCATTTTACCATTAAAATTGTTTATTTGATATCTTTTAGTCTAGCGGTCTGATTAATGCTCATGAACTATCATTTTGGTTGTTATGACCTCAAGATTTGTTTTATGAAAAGTATTTGGAGATCAAATGGCTAGAATTATTGTTTATAGTATCATATGGATCGTATTGTATTGTAAAGAGATTAAATTCTGTAAGGATGTAGTATAAAACTCATATTTTACCCCTCCAATCCCAACATACCACATCATTTTTTCATATATTTAAGAATAAGTACAATCACACCCAATCAATTCTAATACCTATATATAAAACCAGCCAAATTGAGAGTTTATTGAGATTTTATTAGATGTGGTAGGATGTACTGAATTTTAAGTAAAATGCTGATGTGATAATTACTTATTGAGTGGTGTAAAACATGGGTTTTACACCCTATCTTTACCAAATTTGGACTCTATTGTAAAATATATAGACATGTGGATTTAAATTGGATTTTTTTTTCTTGTGTTAAAATTTGTGCTTTGATTTTTTTTCCAACAAAGTTAGACTTGGTTTTAATACAAAATTAATCGGTTACTTGATTGAGCCCAAGAAAAAAACATGTTCATGACTTTTTTTTCCCTATAAAATTTGGACTACAAACTTGACATTTTACTTTCATATTTGCAAATATCTTTTCTATACTATGAATAAGATATTAAATGACAATATAATTACATTTTATTTTTGTTATTATTGTCATAAGTCTAAGAAATATCTTTTCTATACTATAAATAAAGTATTAAATGACAATATAATTACATTTTATTTATTTTTATTATTATTGTTATAAGTCTAAGAAACTAAAATGCAAAAAGGAAATATAAAAATAAAATAAAATTATCAAAGTTAAAGAACAAGAAGAGATAATAAAATTTGATGATGTGGAAGAAAATTTTAATGGAGAAATAATTTCGCTAGATGATGAATATTTTGATAACACTGCCTTGGATGGAATTGATTAGATATGGTGATAAATATGAGAAGAATGAAATTATTATTTTAGCTCTTATATCATATATTACACTTTTAGGTTTAATCAAATTGAACATGAATGTTACAAAGACATGTTAATTTGATTTGTTTAGCTAGTTTTGTTAAATATTATTATATAAGCGATGATCGTTAGACTAGTCGCTAGTTGAGTTTTTTTATATTTTTTATTTATTTTTTTAAACAAAATAAACTAGTCATTAGTTGTCAAGAGTCTTGTAATTCAATTGATTGACATATTTTGGTGTGTCCATGACATCTGGGATTCAATTTCTCCCTCTCTCATTGTAACTATCGAAAAAATAATAATAAATAAAACTAATCATTAGTTGAATTGAATATGCTCTAAATTTATAATAAATATACTTTATATATATATATATTTATATTTTTTTTAGTTGTTATATATGTTACTGTGGGGCAGAAATATCAAAGATGTTTGGGCCTTGGGCCTGATCCGAGAGTATCGGCTTCTCCAAAGGGTCGCAGAATAGAGACAAGGGCACCTAACTTGAGGGCCCATAATCCCACCGTTGGGTCATTGGCCCTTGAGAGAGGTCCAAGGAGAAGGGTCTCCTCGGACCAACTGAAACAAAGGCCATAAGGCACACCTCGACGCCTAAGGAGAAACCCGTGAAACTCGACAAGTAAGGCTACACTTTAGCGGCATGCAAGAGGGGAGAACAAGTGGGACGTACTCCATAGGAAATTGCCACGACCGTATTAAAGGCTTCACACCTACCCCTCTGGCCGCATTAATGAAAAAGTGACATTTGATGGGACGGAGAGCAGGCTCATAGCCAACCGGGGAAGATTTCAAGAGAACGAAGGATGAGAAAAGGATTCGCATTTATGACTCCATGAATAGAAGTACGGGGAGGAGGAATATAAAAGGAAGAGGGAGAGAACATTAGAGGGGACTTTTCTAAAAAAAGAGGGAAAACCTTCTTTAAAGAGAACAGGAGAAACCAACTCAAAACGTCCTTGGCTCATATTCGAGGAGAGCCCTCGCTGCACCAAAGCCTCATTGCTTGCAATCGTGGTTCTAGCCCAATACCATTGCTTTCCATCGTCCCAAGAAACCTATGTCTCAAGCCCATTCTCTATAAATTTTATTGTTCGAGGCCGTTTAGGCCAGCTCCATCACGCATTTGGATCTGGGCTCGATTTGTATCCTTACAATTGGCGCCGTCTGTAGGGACCTTGAGTTAAAGGACATTAAGCATCATGCAAGGCTCGGGTCCGCGTCATGCAGAGTCAATGGGATCCCAGTATGAAGATCACCTCTCACAGCTAGAGCGGGAAAGAGATAGGGAAGATAGCGTGCGTACGGAGCATACGCGCTGGAGGAGTCACACACGGGTTGGAAGCAAAACCTCCTGTGAAAAGAGTGTCAAAGCCATGCAGAAGGAGATCGACCATCTGAAAAAGAAGCTACGTCGAGAGAAACGACGGCGTACTCCTTCCCCTTTAGATCCTTCTTTAGCAGATTCTCTCAGTAGCAGCGGTAGTCCCAGGTTAGGAACCCCTCCCAACTAACCCTTTTCCTGCGAGGACAACCACCCTCGCGACCCTAAGGGCAAGAAAACCTCTTCTAGGGGCTTGGCTAACAATGCTTTGAGCAAGGCGCTCTACTAAATCTCCAAATCGCCTCTCACTCGTAGGATTAAGAGGGGAAAGCTTCCGAGGCGGTTTACCCAACCAACTTTCACCATTTACAACGGGCAGACGGACCCAGTGGAACCCGTGAGCCACTTCAACCAGAGAATGGCGGTGCACTCTAAGAACGAGACCTTGATGTGCAAAATCTTTCCCTCCAGCCTAGGACCAGTTGCGATGAGATGGTTCAACGGCCTGAAGGTAGGCTCTGTGGATTCCTTCATGGAGCTCACCGGGGAATTTGGCTCACGCTTCATCACTTGTAGCAAGATGCCTCGACCTTTAGATTCACTGTTGTCCATGGCCATGAGAGAGGGGGAGACCATCAAGACGTACTCAGACAGATATTGGGAGATGTTCAACGAGATCGATGGGGACTTCGACAACGTTGCCATAAGCACCTTTAAGGTTGGCCTCCCAAATGAGCATGACCTGAGGAAGTCCTTAACCAAAAAGCCTATTAAGAGCGTGCGTCGACTTATGGATCGCATCGACGAGTACAAGCGGATTGAGGAAGATCAGCTGCAAGGAAAGGAGAAGGCGAAGGTTATCCCTCAGGAGAGAAGGGATTTCAAGTCGGATAAATACAACAACAGCAGGCTGAGAAGAGAGTTCTTTGGGCAGCCTAATCCGACATTTACGCAGGTGGTTAGCACCATGTTCCGTGAACTTATGCAACAGGTGTTTGAGAAAATTCGTTATGAACCATATTTCCGTTGGCCCAGCAAGATGTTAGGGGATCCCACGAAACGTAACCAGAACCTCCATTGCTAATATCATCAAGAGAGAGGCCACACAACAGAGAATTGCAGAAACTTGCAGAATTATTTGGAGCAGTTGGTGAAGGAAGGGAAGTTGAAGCAGTTCTTATATCGGCCTAACAGGCAGGCAGAACATCCTGGTCTGGCCCATCAGGGTAACAGCATTTCAAGACCCCCTTTGGGGACGATTAATGTCATTCTCGCCGCTCTTGGGAGGACTAGCTCTTGCCCTTCCAGGGTAATGTCCATGGCGCGAGCTCTCGCCGAGGACTCTAGCTTTGAGCTGAAGAGGATGAAGGGTGACGTACCCCCAATTCTAGGCTTCTCGGACGAGGAAAAAGTGGGGACCATCCAGTCGCACGATGATGCCTTGGTCATCATGTTGAGAATATGAGGATACAATGTGAAGAGGGTAATGGTAGACCAAGGAAGTGATGCAGACATTATGTACCCTGATTTGTTCAAGGGGTTGCACTTGAGGTTGGAAGATCTTTCGGCCTATGACTCTCTACTGATAAGCTTCGAGGGAAAGGTAGTCATCTTGAAGGGGCAGATTAGGTTGCCTGTGCAGTTAGGCCCAGTGGTAGTTGAAGTGAATTTCATCGTGGTCGACGCCTACTCTCCCAACACGGCTATTGTAAGGAGACCGTGGCTGCACGCCTTGGGCGCTGTCTACTCGACTCTCTACGCCAAGGTGAAATTCCCGTTTGGCGGTCAGGTTGAAGAAATTATTGGGAGTTAGTCCGCAGCGAGACAGTGCCTGACAGCTGCAGTTTTGCGTGGACTGGAGCCGGAGCCCTTGGCCTCGGTTGCCCTTACCTCATAGCAACTAGCTTCTTCTGCCACGACGGTGGAGATAATGGCAGAAGAACCCACATGTGAAAGGTTGGATAGAGTTCTTGTGGATGGCAATCCTGAAAGGTTCTTTGAGGTAGGGGTCCAATTGCCAACCGAGGAAAAGGAGGAGTCGTTCGCGTTCTTGAGGAAGAACCTTGATATGTTCGTATGGGATGCCTACGAGGTTCCAAGGATCGACCTAAGCTTCATCTGTCACCACCTGAATGTCAACCTGACTATAGTGCTGAAAAGGCAACCACTACGATGCTCTTCCAAAGAGCATTCCGAGGCCGTTAAAAAGGAAGTCATTAGACTTAAGAGAGCCGGGGCTATCAAGGAAGTATTCTATCTTAAGTGGTTGGCGCACACAGTCGTGGTGAAGAAGAAAAGTGAAAAATGGAGGGTGTGCGTGGATTTCACGAATCTGAACAAGGCTTACCCCAAGGACTCTTTCCTAATGCCTCGTATAGATCAGCTGGTGGACGCGACGGTCGGCCACCCTGGGATGAGTTTTCTAGATGCCTTTCAGGGGGTACCACCAAAATACCTTTGGCTTCGGAGGACCAGGAGAAGATCGCTTTCATCACCCCCACCGGTAACTATCATTACAAGGTAATGCCCTTTGGCTTGAAGAATGCTGGGGCTACTTATCAAAGGATGATGACCAGGATGTTCAAGTCTCAGTTAGAAAAAACTGTCGAAGTGTATGTGGATGACATAATTGAAAAGAGTAAGGCTATACCTACGAATATGGCTAACCTGAACAACACTTTCCAGACATTAAGGAAGCACAAGTTGCATTTGAACGCCTCTAAGTACTCTTTTAGTGTGGAGTTTGGCAAGTTTCTAGGTTACATGCGCACTCATAGAGGGATTGAGGCCAACCCCACCTAAATCACAGCAATCTGCAACCTCTAACCTCCTCGGAATCCAAAGGAGATCCAAAAGTTGGCAGGAATGACGGCCGCTTTTAATAGGTTTATCTCTCGGTCCGTAGACCGATGCCAATCCTTTTTCCAACTGTTAAATAGGAGAAAGGGATTTGAGTGGGCCAAGGAATGTTCCCATAGCTTTCTTGCAGCTGAAGGAGTATCTATCTTGGCCACCCATCATGTCTCTCCCAAATGTAGATGAAGTCTTGTTCGAGTATATAGTCGTGGCTGTTCATGCCGTTAGCCTGATTCTAATACGAGATGACGATGGTATTCAAAGACCAATCTACTATGTAAGCAAGTCTCTACAGGAAGCCGAAATACAGTATTTACCATTGGAAAATGCGATTTTAGCCGTGGTACACACAACACTCAGGCTTCCGCACTACTTCTAGTCTCATACGGTTGTTGTGCTGACTCAACTCCCCCTCAAGTCTGTGTTACAGAGTGTTGACTACTCTAGTAGGATGGTCAAATGGGGAACCATCTTGGGAGCCTTCGACATTAAGTACATGCCTCGCACCTCTGTGAACGGGCAGGTCCTTGCCGACCTAGTGGCAGAGTTCGTTGAGCCCTCTATGGAAGAGAACCCTAAGGGGTGGGGCATGGGTAAAAAACCAGTCAACGTGATCTCATGCGAGAAGTCCCTGGTGTAGGAGGTATACGTGGATGGAGCAGCCAACCAAAAGGGGTTTGGCATAGGGATATGTTGGAATCATACATGCGCAGTGGAAGAAAAAGTAATGTAAATGCGTAAACGGATCTACTTCATACATACAAGTTAACATGGGCTATTTAAGTTTCAGAATTAGAGAACAAGAGAGTGTACCTTGGAGCGGTGAATTTCAAAACTTGAAGATGAGAGGCTCTTGGGAATACTTTCAATCTTCACTCCAATTCCACTAACGCCCAAGATGTGTGGTCTCTCAATCAGTTCCAAAGAGAGAATGTCCAAAAGTGTCTAACACTTTACACCACTTCACACGAGTGTTCTTTCAAACTCTCTCAATTATCTTCAGAATCTCTACAGAAAATTCTGTGTGTTTCTCCCTTTATATCTAACTGATTATCTAATTGGGCTGGCCTTTTGGGCCTTTCCAATTGGGCTTAAGTATGTGGCTTGGAGTGGGACCAAAAGGGACCAATAAGACACTAGCTCCAATGGGCCTTGGGCTTTTCTGTCAACTCTTGACAAGTCCAAAGTTACCATTAACTATATTTAATACCACTATATAAATATAGTTGCACTCTAGGCCTTATTAATAAATTATATCCCAAGACTTTATTATACATGCAACCCCTTCATAAAATATTCATAGTAATACAAAGTCATGAAAGAAGACTGCCACTTTGTATATTACTACATCTTAATTCCTTGAGTACCCGGTTTAATCCTTTAAGTTATTCATCATATATTTATGAAATCCAATTCCATAAATATATACTTTAGTAACTCCTTACTAAAGTGGTTAGGCCCAACTCTCTGAATAACATACCCATTAAACTTATCTCAAGGGAATATTTTATATCTCCGTTAAGAGACTATGAATTCCATCTTGAGAATATATGTTCCATCAACACTAAATGTGGCTGCCCAACATACTGAGATTTTGACCTTAACCATAGATCTCACTCCTGATATATCAAAGCAACCTACACTTCATGATCAGGTCCATTATCCTCTCAATTAAGAGTTCATGCAAATATAAGTAGTGAGTTTATTATTCTATTGACAGTCTTTAGGAGAATAATAAATCTCACACCGGTCCAGTTCAATATGTCTTAACTCTTAAAACATATCAACATATCAACTAGAAATCTCTATTTCCATGATCAAGACAAATCATCTTAGTTGATATGTTATAGTCTTCGCAGATGAAATGCCCAATTTCATCACCGACTACGAACTATACTTCTGAGTTTACAAAGAACTTGTGATTTATATCTTCTGTGACTAAATCACATAAATCACATACTATGCATCTCATGGACTATGATAATGTCCCAATATTCATGTTACCAATATTTTCAAATAATAATACAACTTTATTAACCAAAACATTAAGTCATACATAATGTCTTACATAATAAAATACATAGCATCATACAATAGGATTTAAGGACAAATATCCCAACAGGATAGTCTTGATATCCCTGGAGGGAATTGTCTTGGAGAAGTCTTTAAGACTAGCTTTCTCGGCTACCAACAACGAAGCCGAGTACGAGGCTCTGCTAGCAGGAATGAACATGGTTCAGAAAATGGGCGAAAAGGAGGTACGGATGTTTTCGGACTCGCAGTTAGTGGTCGGCCAGGTGGAAGGAAAGTTGGACGCCAGAGAACCAAGAATGCAAGGGTATTTAGCTTGCACAAAGTACTTGCAATCCAATTTCGAATATTTTGCAATGTCGCATATCTTTAGGAATGGGAATAGACACACTGACTCGCTCGCTACGCTTGCAACCTCCTCAGCTCAAAGCCTACCTCGGGTCATCCTCGTCGAAGACTTATTTAAGCCCACTGGTACAAGTCCTGATGCCATCCAGATTCACCAGGTCAGGATGGGCCCCAGTTGGATGGACCCAATCATTTCCTTCCTCAAGAATGATACTTTGCTGGAAGAAAGGTCCAAAGCCGACAAGATACGTAGAACAGCTCTGCGATTTTGGTTATCCGAGGATGAGAAACTGTATAAGCGCTCTTTTTCTGGACCTTACCTGTTGTGTGTACATCCTAAAGCAATGGAGCTACTCTTGGAAGAATTGCATGGAGGAATATGTGGAAGTCACACGGGAGGAAGGTCATTAGCCCATAGGGCCTTTACCCAGGGATATTGGTGGCCAAACATGCAGAGAGAAGCACAGGATTATGCGAAAAAGTGCGATCAATGTCAAAGATTCGCTCCCAACATTCACCAGCCTGGGGGTGTCCTCAATCCGTTGACTAGCCATTGGCCCTTTGCTCAATGGGGCCTAGATATTGTGAGACCCTTCCCTAGGGCGGCTGGAAACATAAGATGGTTGCTCGTCGGGATGGACTACTTCACCAAGTGGGTTGAAGCAGAACCCCTCTCAAACATCAGAGACGTGGATGCGAAGAAATTCATCTGGAAAAACATCATCACTAGGTTTGGGATCCTGCATACCCTTATCTCAGACAACGGGCTGCAGTTTGACAGCAAAGCCTTCAGAAAGTATTGTGGGGACTTCAGCATCACAAACAGGTATTCTACCCCAGCCTACCCGCAAGGGAATGGCTAGGCTGAAGCGGTTAACAAAACGATAGTCAATGGGCTCAAGAAAAGGCTGGAAAATGCCAATTGCAGATGGGTGGAGGAAATGCCACGTGTGCTGTGGACTTATCGAACCACGCCACGGAGGTCCACGGGAGAGACGCCCTTTTCGATGGCTTATAGCGCTGAAGCTGTGATCCCTTAGGAAGTGGGGTTTCTGACGATGAGGATGCGCTTCTTCACTATACATAATAATGACGATTTGCTGCAGAAGGGGCTGGACTTGGTTGATGAGAGGCGAGAGAGCGCTATGGTTCGGCTAGCTTGCTATCAATAAAAGCTTAAGTGAGGGTATGACTCCTACGTGAAATTAAGGCCCCTTGCTCCTGGCGGCTTAGTCCTAAGAAAAGTTGTGGGAACCACCAAGGACCCAGCATGGGGAAAGTTGGGACCAAACTGGGAGGGACCCTACCGTATAACCTCAGTGGCCGGTATAAGGTCGTACTATCTTGCTAACCTAGAAGAAAAACATGTAAAACGACCTTGGAATGTAAATAACCTCTGAAGGTACTACTATTAATGAAAGGCTTGCACGCTATGTGTTCAGATATTGTTGTTTTAATTGTTAGTTTGTTAGTCTTCAATATCAAATAAAAACTCCAATGTCAAACAAAGGTTCGACGCTTCTACTAAGTGTTAATGTCAACCTTAGCTAGGCTGGATCCTCGGACCATCTGTTTTGAAAAAATTTAACATGAAATTTCTCTTTTTTACTAAAGGTCCGTTTGGATAGAGCTTATTTTTGCTGAATTGAAAACTGAAACTGAAAACACTATAGCAAAATAATTTTTTAATGTGTGAATAGTACTGCGGGACCCATTTTTAATAAAAAATTGCTAAAAAAGGACGTGAACAGTGCGTAAACAGTGCGTGCACAGTGCGCGCCCAGTGCGCGCCTGATCTGTTGTCCCCCCAGCAGAACCAAAAAAAAAAAAAAAAAAGCAAAAGCAAAACGTGGACGTGGCCAGCAATAAGCTGGATCCAAACCCACTCTAAGTGTTAATGTCAACCTTAGCTATGCCGGGTCCTCGGACTATCTGCTTTGAGAAAATTTAACATGCAGTTTCTCCTTTTTACTAAGTATTAATGTCAACCTTAGCTACGCCGGGTCCTCGAACCATCTGCTTTGAGAAAATTTAACATGCAGTTTCTCCTTTTTATTAAGTGTTAATGTCAACCTTAGCTACGTCGGGTCCTCGGACCATTTGCTTTGGGAAAATTTAACATGCAGTTTCTCTTTTTTACTAAGTGTTAATGTCCTTTTTACTAAGTGTTAATGTCCTTGGATCATCTGCTTTGAAAAAATTTAACATGCAATTTCTCCTTTTTACTAAGTGTTAATGGTAACCTTAGCTATGCCGAGTTCTCGGACCATCTACTTTGGGAAAATTTAACATAAAGTTTCTATTTTTACTAAGTGTTAATGTCAACCTTAGCTATGCCGGGTCCTTAGACCATCTGCTTTAGAAAAATTTAACATGAAGTTTCTCTTTTTTACTAAGTGTTAATGTCAACTTTAGCTATGCCAGGTCCTCGAACCATCTGCTTTGAAAAAATTTAACATGAAATTTCTCTTTTTTACTAAGTGTTAATGTCGACCTTAGCTATGCCAGGTCCTCAGACCATCTGCTTTAAGAAAATTAGCATCTAAACTGCTCTCGTTGTGGTCTTAAGCATGCTTCTGTACATCAAAGTGCTTGCGTTTGGCCTCTCTATGTCAGTAGAATGGGGCTGCCCCCTTTGGCAGTTCGTTCTTTCTTGGCTTAAGTATGGTGATGAAACGAACTGTATATTCTAAAGCATTGAGCTATTTAAGCCACGTATACAACTTTTGACACAGTAAGACATAGTGCACGACGATGAAAGGAGCACGTAAGGAAATCAAATTGAAAAGCCTTAGAATGATTATTAAAAACTGCAAGCATCTACATTAAAGCTGAAAGTGAAAATTACAAGGTAAATAAAGGTTACAAAGTAAATTATAGTAAAAACTGCATGAAGAGGGAGCCCAAGGTGGCCTATTCCTTGATCTTCAGCGAAGGGTCTTTTTCCAACTTCGTTGAGGACTCCTTGGCTCGACCCTCTACTTCTGCTTGCTTCAGCTCAGCCTCGTACGGGACCTGGATTTGCTTTCCTTTGTCCTTCACCTTGGGTGGAGGTACAACTTGGTCAGCTGGCTCGCATGACCCCTTCTTGGCCTTATCACCCTGTTCCCCCTCTTTATCAGAAGCAGCAACTTCTTTGGGAGGAGGAACTAGCTCTTGGATGGAGGGAGGCAACATCAGGGCCGCAGTCTCGGGAGCAACGAAAGTGGATGGAGGGTCTTCGGTCACTTTGATATCCTCGGGATACCAAACCTTCTCTGCTCCCCTTCATTCAGAGTCAGCAGGAACTCCTGCCACGTTTAGGGCTTCCGCCCAAACTTGTTGGCAGTGTTCCCTACATAACTCCGCTAGCTCTTCGGCTAGTCGGTTCTCTGTCGCCTTGACCCCCTCATTATACGCGGCTTTGGTAGCAGCCTCCACGGTCTCTCTTATGGCGTGAGCCGCTTATTTGGCCTAGGCAAGCTCCCTTTTCAAATCTGAGACCTTCTACCCAGTTTTGGATAATGCCTCGTCCTTTTGGCACAACAGTTTGCGTTGCCCTTCCACTTGGGCCTCCACATTCTTTAGGCCAGCATCCGCGCTTCTCCTTTCATTTTGTTCGTGGGTCAACTTTGTGGCTAGCTCAGTCCTCTCAGCCTCGGCGTGACCCAAATCCTTCTCGACCTCCACCTTGGCTGCTTGCTCAGCCTTTGCCTGGTTCTGATAGTTCCCAACTAGGCGTTCAGCGGCAAAAACCCCTAGATGGCCTACAAAGAAGTATTTCGACAAATGCGCAGAGGAGTAAAACTTGTGAAAGTCTGAATGAGAATAATGAATTGAAAGGGAGGGGATAAAACTTACCAAAACTAGGTCCCTCTTCAGGGAAAGGAAAAGGCGCGTCTAACCCATCCTCTCCAGGTCCTCCATGTCCCTCGGCAGAAGGACAGGCGGCTCCAGGGCATTCGCCAGATGAAGGACATGACCTCTCTAGAAATCCCTTATGCTGGCTTGGAGGGGTATTGGAGCCCCGTCCACCTCCAGCGCAGGGGATCAGCTGGATTCCCTGTGGCGCACCTCGGCCAGCCTGCGGCTCTCCCTGCTCTCCACGGACGAGGCTCGCGCTCCACCCTTAGCAACTTGTTGTTGCTGCTTGTGCTTTTTCTCCTGCTCCCTCTCTGCATCCTCACCGTCGTTCCTCCTTTTCTTTGGAAGGGTTGGGGGAGGGATAAGTAGGTCAAAAGGAGGAGGAGGGGGTGGCAGCTGGGACTGAGATCCCGAGAAGCCCCTCTTGGAGGCTTAGGCGCCCTTTCTGGCGAAGAGAGATTTGAGAGTCGCCATTTCTTCTTCTTCCTCGGAGGAGTCTTCCGGCCGGGCAATAATTAATCCCTCAATACCGGTTCCTGTCCGAGTTGCTCTCCTTTTCGTCCAATATGTCGACTACATGACCCTCAAAAGGTCTTTTGGTCTCCTTTAGACAAGCGGGAAGCCGCAGATTCTCCTCGAACGACTTGGGTTTCCTATTTTGTTGCAAGAGGGGTGGCTTCAATGGTACGTCCGTAAAGAATGGTGGACGGTTCGTCAGGCAGAGCGTAGGGGGCGAGAAAGTCATGTTTGGAGACGTCTATCCTTGGGCCTCTCTGGTCACTTGCAAGGATGGCGTTGTCGACCTCTTGGTAAACGTTCAACAAGGGTTTGTACCCCAATATGGGGTGGGTGGCCCTTACCTGTAGGTCTTCATTCACAAAGACCTCGGATCTCAAAGCTCTATTGAGGTCTGAGATGTTGACTTCGCTCAAGCGAGGCAACGTATGCTGTTTGTCTGCAAGAGAGACAGTAGAGAAACCAAGCATGGTTAGATACAAACAACAGATTAAGCAAAGAAAGTATCAAAGGGCAATGAATCTACTTAAAGAAGCTGAAAGGGGCAAAAATTTAAACCAAGATTTCTAAATCCTAGGGAGTCACACCTAGCTATCCCTCTTTCATTGGGCAATGGGGACTGTTATACCATCTCCCAGTGGCGATGAGGCAGTCATCCTTCATGCCTTTATTAAACTTGGGGAGGCAAGATATGAGTCTAACGACGTTAGACCTTGATTTGAGGTAATAGCCTACGTCTTTCAACCGGTGGCACTCATACAAATAGACGACATCACGCCATGTGAGGCGCAGGCCCATCTGCTCGTTTAGAGCATCGACGCAACCTAAGACCCTAAACATATTGGGTGTACACTAGTCGGGACATAACCTATGGTTACAGAGGTACTCGTTGGTCACATTCTTCATGGGGAGTCCCATCCCACCCTCTAAGAAGGTGATTATAGTAATGACAACTTGCCCCTCTTTCCTAGAGTCTGCTACGGCCTCTAGGGGGCAGTATTCTAGACCTACATCCGGAGGAATGTTGTATTTAGCTCGGAATCCTTCTATACCAGAAGCCGTATCTACTAGACACTTAAACCTACCCATCGGGTCGAAATGAGAGCAAAGATTTCGAAAGAAAGGGGAGAAAGGTTAACAACCGAGGAGAAAGGGTTCGATGAAAGGGAAAACTTACTAGAGAATGGTGTAAGAACTTTTGAAAGCTTCTTGAAAGAGAATGAGGTTGAACACTTCCAGGACGTGTTTGCTTTTTGGGAGTAATGGTGGATGTCATGATTACCTAAACGCTTTGAATGATTGAAGGGCGACAGTTCGTGAAAGTTATCCGGCTCAAATTTTTGGGAAGAAAATTAAACCGTTGGATTCACATCTCACCATAGAACGTGGGCGACAGGAAGTTACTCAGTGCAATTAATGCGAGCGTTGCGGATTACGAAGCGTCAGGAGCCTGTCTAGAACGCGCGGGAGGATTTCTCACGTGCAGCATTTGGGAGATCACGTGAAGACAGCACTCACAAGTCAAAAACCTATTTTTCTCCTCGGATCGGAGCCAAATAAATTTTTGAAGGGCTATTGTGGGAACAGAAATATCAAAGTATATGTTTGGGTCTTGGGCCTGATCCGAGAGTATCGGCTTCTCCAAAGGGTCGCAGGACGGAGACAAGGGCACTTAACTTGAGGGCCCATAAGCCCACCGTTGGGTCATTGGCCCTTGAAAAAGGTCCGAGGAGAAGGGTCTCCTCAGACCAACTTAAACAAAGGCCACAAGGCACACCTCAACGCCTAAGGAGAAACCCGTGAAGCTCGGCAAGTAAGGCTACACTTTAGCGGCATGCAAGAGGGGAGAACAAGTGGGTCGTACTCTACAGGAAACTGCCACCATCGCATTAAAGGCTTCACACCTACCCCTCTGGCCGCATTAATGAAGAAGTGACATTTGATGGGACAGAGAGCAGGCTCATAGCCTCCCGGGGAAGATTTCAAGAGAACGAAGGATGAGAAAGGGATCTGCATTTATGACTCCATGAATAGAAGCACGGGGAGGAGGAATATAAAAGGAAGGGGGAGAGAACATTAGAGGGGACTTTTCTGAAAAAAGGGGGAAAAACTTCTTCAAAGAGAACAGGAGAAACCAACTCAGAATGTCCTTGGCTCATATCCGAGGAGAGCCTTCGCTGCACCACAGTCACAGCCTCATCGCTTGCAACCGTGGTTCCAGCCCAATACCATTACTTTCCATTGTCCCAAGAAACCTAGGTCTTAAGCCCACTCTCTACAAATTTTATTGTTCGAGGCCGTTTAGGCCGGCTCCATCACGTATTTGGATCTGGGCTCGATTTGTGTCCTTACAGTTACAATATACAACACGATACAATATATGATACGAATAATTAAAGATCAACTTATGATTTGATTTATGTTTTGACAACTATGGTCTAATGTTCCAAAGACAACCAAACTAAAGGGCTTTTGTTAACCAATAGTGGAGGGAGGATTCTGTTGTACAGCTACACTATGAGTTATTTATTTATTGAGAAACACATTATGAATACTATAACCACAAATTATTTTACAACATTTTTTTTAGAGTAAACAATAATACTTATTAGAACACACACGAAAATAATTTTATAACATTTTTACATAATATTGATTTGGTTAATTCTCGTATGGGCTTACTACTAACATCATTTTTCACTTACTAAGAATCATTCACTATATTAATAGTTTGTAAATTTTCTTTTTATAAAATATTAGTTTATAATTCTAACATTTTCTGTCTATAAATAGGCATAATTCACAATCTTGCTCAGATTTTTCCCATGTGGAGAGGACAATTGATGTCATATGCCAAAGTTGCATTTTTAATTTTTCATATAATTTTGCCTCTTCCAAATCTTGCTCCTTAATTCACAAATTGTGTTATCACTATCAGACCTTGTTCTAGTCTTGATGCTGCCTTAGAGCATCAACATTAGTTAGTGTAAAATTTCTATCTATTTTGCAAGAAAAAACCTACTTTTTCTATTTTACAAAACTCCCACATCAGTTTATCTATTCTACACATTTATTCAATAAAATAATCATTTCTTTTAACACTGTCATCTCTCAACACAACCCCCACAACCAACAACCACCATCATTAACCCAGCCCCCGGCCTCCCACTGAGCAACAAGATCGACACCAGCATCCAATTAAAAAAAAAAAAAACCCAGTAAAAAAACCAGAAAACCAGAAAAAAAAAACCAAAGAATAGATCGGCAACCCATTAATCCACACTTACTGAGCAACCCACCGACCCACACCCACAATCACCGATACCATTAACCCACACCCACAATCACTATTATGGCAGCCTAATAAGCGATTAAGAGAAATAGCCCACCACAACCTAATCAGCGATTAAGAGAAAACCAGTAACCGTGATCTGAGAGAGTTGATTTGATCCACAACAGATCGGCAATGGGGCTTGAGTCGGCGGCGTGGGTTGGCGAGAGTGAGATGATATGATGAAATGAGAGAGTTGATCTGATGACATGTGAGAGAGTTAATCGGTGTGAGTAAGGTGAGAGAGGAATAAGAAAAAGAGAGAGGTGAGAGTCAGAGGTAATGAGAGGAGAGAGAAAAAATACTATAATATTAAATAGAAGAGGTACAATAATCGTGTATATATGCATGGTTACTGTAGCAGGTGTGTATATTTACACACTTTTACATGAACTGATGTGGGCATTTTTTGGCTAAAATGTACAAAATGATGCACTTTTGTATTATACACGATTTTACAACGGTTGAAGTGGTTGCTCTTATAATAACTTATATGTTGATTTTACATAGAACTCTCTATTTTTTGATTTTGACCAAACCCATTTGACCTCTTAGGCCCTAGTCAACAAAGTGAGATACTTCTTATTTCTGCTACCTTTTCATCATCAAATAGTTGGGACAACATGTTTCTAGGATTGGGTTTGAAGTGTCAGGCAACCATGGACTTGAGATTGAACCTACAAACAAGAGTACCACTTATAAGAATGGAATGTTGCAAACTAAGGATATCACCAAGAGTCACCCTGTTGAGAACTTGAGAAACTCATTGGTGTTTCATTGAACTGCCCATGCTCCAAATAGTGCCAATTAATTAAATTGAAAGTAAGCCAAGCTAAAAAACACAATCAAAATCCACAACTTCTTGGAGCTTGAGGAAATAAATATTGAATAATTAAACATACTGTTAAGTAAAAAAATGTTGGAAAATTATTGTGTACTCTCGGAGTATCATAAATGCATACTCTCTTCTTTTACATGAATGGTGGGTTTCACTAATTAAATTCATGATGAGACTCACCATTTATGTGAGAAGGAAGACTACGCATTTATGATATTTTAGAAGTACCTACTAATTTTTCACAAAGGTTAATCAACTATATTATTTTAACCAAATATAAAGTACCTAATAATTTTTCACAAAAGTTAATCAACTGTAATATTTTAACCAAATATTCTAAAAATTATACATATATATATATATATATATCTTAAATGCACTTTAATTTTGTGTCCAAGTATATTCCTCCCTTCAAACCTATTTTTGACCCATTAGATACTTTTTACCATATTTTTAGACAAGCTAAACCAAAAATAGAGAGGAAAAAAAAAAAAAAAAAAATCTTTCAAATGAGAATGACACTACTGTCCACAAGTACATGTCTGATTCTGATATTATTTCAATTCAATACCTATTAGAGAATTCGGTTCTCAAAAAAAAAAAAAAAAAAAAACCTACTAGAGAATTTGTGGTAGGCAGATAAACCCTTCACTCTCTTTCTTTCTTTCTGTGCAGGAATCCTAAAACCCCAGAACCCAAAAAAGCATTACAAATTTCTACAACAGAGCCATCATCATCAAATATTCATGGCTTCATCAATATCAATAACGGCAGACATAGCCAGCACCTTCCTGAGTCTCAGCTCTCGCGCAGGCGCAGGCGCAGCCCACCGCACCCGACTCTCCCAGGTCCGAGCCACTGTTCTTCCTTTCTTACTCTCTCCAAATAATAAGACCTTTCAATCCCAATCCCACTCCCACTCTCACTCTCTACGCGTCAGCTTCAGTTCCCTGTCGTTTAATTCCAGCATCATTGCCGCCAAGCCCAAAAGGGGCCTCCGCCGCTTCACCACGGCGGCCACCGCCACAACAACCACCACGCCGCAGAGCGAAGGCTCTGATCTCTCCTCCAAAATCCCTGCCGATCATCGCATTCCCGCCACTATTATCACTGGATTCCTAGGCTCTGGAAAGGTATATTTACTTTTCTTTTTATGTGTGTATTTCATGTCTCACTTGAATAACACTAGTAGAAGTAGTAAAACATGACCTGTTAACAAGTAATTGAATACATTTGGCCGACCCCAATTAGTTTGTTGAAGATATATAACCGACCCATCGTTTTGGGACTAAGGCTTTGTTGTTTTTTTATGCAATTTCCTGAAGTAATAGTTAAATTTGAAAGTGGGTTGTATTTATTTTTTTTGAAAAGTAGTGAAATTGTGTTTGAAATGAATGTTGGCGTAGTAAATTATTGTAAAATTCAAGAGGGTATAGTTGCTTGCGAATGAAAGAGAATTAGTGGGTTGATTTTTGCAAGCCTTGAGAGCTTGCGTTGATGGAGATTTTAACTTTTTTTTTTTTTTAGTTATGGGTGTGTGTATAAGTGCTTATGTTGTTATGTTTTATTATGAAATGAGCAGACAACTTTACTTAACCATATCTTGACTGCGGAGCATGGGAAGCGAATTGCAGTGATTGAGAATGAGGTATGAGGTTAACTTTGCTTCTCCTGTTGTGCTTATGTGTGTGTTGTGCATCCGATGTTGGTAAAAGATCATTGAACTAAGTTTTTTAATTTGAAATTTGTTGTGTTCTTTTCTTGATTTTGTAGTATGGGGAAGTAGACATTGATGGTTCTTTGGTTGCTGCGAAAACTACTGGGGCTGAAGACATTGTCATGTTAAATAATGGCTGTCTTTGCTGCACTGTGAGGGGCGATCTTGTGAGGATGATTGCAGAATTGGTCAATAAGAAGAAAGGGAAATTTGATCATATTGTAATAGAGACTACTGGTAGGGATTACGGTTGTTGCTTATGTTTATGATTGTTATTTTATATGTGCACTAGATGTACATGGTTGGCTTCCACTTATTTTTGATACTTTGTAAAACTTTATGCAATTTGTCTGGAACCCTGCAGGATTGGCGAATCCGGCACCTATCATTCAGACATTTTATGCAGAGGACCAGGTTTTCAATGATGTCAAGTTGGATGGTGTTGTCACTTTGGTTGATGCTAAACATGCTGGTTTTCACCTGGATGAGGTTAAGCCAAAAGGGATAGTCAATGAGGCTGTAGAGCAAATTGCTTATGCTGACCGTATCATTGTGAATAAGGTATGCATGATTATATGTGTGACTGCTATATTCTTTTGCACACTGGACTTAGAGCTTAGTCATCTAAAATTGAGACTTCAGGATTCTTGACAATGTTAGCCAATCCATATGCTTTTCTCGATTTGAGTTTTCCCTTTCCCAGTTTGTTGCTGGCTTGTGCAACAACCTCATTCAGTGTGGCCTGACGGTCTCAGACTTTGGAAATCTACGAGCTAACTAGTTTACTTATATATATTTATACAAATGGAAGTTGATTGACATCTTAGACATGGAAAAGTTTGGCTTTATATATATCTTATGTTGGAGTGCTTCCTTGTGTTTGTGGTGCTGGGGTTATTAGAACCACTGTAATTGAGAAGTACACATCAAAATTTATTTTAGGATGATTGATATAATTTTACTCGAGAAATTTGATTTATTTGCACTTACTGATTGGTTATTCTTGTTGTCACTAGACTGACCTTGTTGGTGAGCCAGAAATTGCTACTTTGGTGCAGCGAATAAGGGTTTGTATCACTCCTCTCCTTTAATTAAACTTGAATACTCTTTTTTTTTTCTCCTTCTAATCTTGTTATCTTCTTTTGGTTTTCTCATTATTTGATTCATCTCCAGTATTATGTTGATCTTGATGTTTTGTGTCTGAGAGCAGAATATAAATCGAATGGCTAACTTAAAGCGGACAGAGTATGGAAAAGTTGACTTGGATTATGTTCTTGGGATTGGTGGCTTTGATTTGGAGAGGTAATCATTGATTCCCATTTCTGTGTTGTGGGGTTTTAATAGTTCTATTATTTACAAAAGAAGATCCAAGTCTCATTGCTGTATATTTAGGACGTTCCCTGCTCGTTTCTTTAAAAACTAGTTTCTTTATAACATAACTTTAATTACATTATCATTTTATGCATGTATCACCATCCAATAAATTGAGATTGGTTTTGATATTGGAAGTTTGCTTCTTTGTACTCCGATTGGCAACTACATGAAGTTGTCCCAAATTTGCGATGACTAGTTTTAATTTCACTGTTGCAAAGTAGCTATGCTCCAGGCCTGCTAGAGGCATCTGTTCCATTGGTGAATTATGACATTGAGATTCCAATTCTGGATATTTACTCTAATTATCTCATTCTGATGTTAGATCTTGGGCCCTGGAACATTAATGCTTCCTTGACCAAAATAGAAATGGTAAAATGGAACAAAAAGAAGAGAATATTGTTATTTGAAGTGGGTACTATGTAATTTGCTCTTTGGTTTGCTGGTTGCTTCACTCACAAAACATTGATGTTCTCATTGTGAGAAAAATTCAGTAAAAGGTAGCACTCAATTTTTTTCCATTCACCAACCACTGTGTCCAAATTACTATTGAAGCTCCAAAAGAATGTTTTTCTTAATATTTAATTTTTATATAAATCAATCTGCACGTTTATTTTCATATAAAGAGGTTCCCATATTAGTTGCTGGTGCCATCTTTAACTTAATGCTTGATTTGTTTCTTTTAAGACTGCTTGTGAGTCTAGTTCTTTAGCTCTTAGAAAAAGTTTTTTAAAGTTCAGAAAAAAAGGATAAGGTCTTTGAAGTTCTTGCAATGATGGTAGGCTAAGTATTGACTTGTCCTCTACAATTGTCCCAGAAAAGGTAAAGAAATAGCCAATGAGCTCTAGCTCAAATGGCACTTCCTCGTTTTGAAATAATGGGATGGAGGTGAGGTTGTAATAATGGCACATCCTTTTTTTTTTTGGAATTATTCTCTTACTTATCAAAAAATAAAAAAGAAAAGAAAAAGATCCACTTTGTGTGTGTAACTTACCAGTAACATGAAGGGTTACACCATACACATTCATTGGGGTGCAATGGGGAACAACTTGGTTTGTCTATTTCCTTTGTGACATAGCATTGTTATGACGTTATCAAAGGGACCTATTATTACTCTGATGCTTTTAGTCTTTATATATGCTGGGATGCTTTGCATTTTTGCCATATTTCTATGTTATTCCCCTGCTTCAGCTTGCATTTGCATTTGTAGGCTAACATTGCTGGAATATTTCCAGGATTGAGAGTGTTGTAAATGCTGAAGGTGCAAAGGAAGATGACCATGATCGTGATCATGATCATGACCATGACCATGACCACGATCACCACCACCACCATCATCATGATGAACATGACCACGCACATGGTAACTCAATCGTAATAGCATTTATTGACTTTGTTTGTGCCTAAAATTTTATCTTCTTTTGATATTGTGTACAACAATAAATATCTGTTGTTAGAATTTGTGGTGCGTTAATGGTGGTTTTATCAATTTCTTCTTGTGAAATTAAGACTGCATAGTTCATCAAATTTATTAGATATTCTGAGCTACTTTTAGTAGATACTTGCTGTAACCTTTGCTTTCAAAATTTTTTATCTTTTAAAGTAAACCCTCCCTCTCCCCCCTTAATTTTCTGTTATAGCATGGTCACATGGTTGTAGTTGGGAAGGCACAAAATACATAAGCTTAGTGAATTCACCAGAGTTCTTTGCAGATACTCTAGTATGGGACTTAACTATTATACAATAAATTGCAATCCTTGGTGAATCATGATATATATTACCTTGGAGATTCTCAAGCACAAGTCTTATTGGGTTTTATTTGGCGATCACTAGAGTTCTAGCATATGTTGTCTTTGAACGTGATATTTAAATTGAAACTTCATTGATAAAATAATTATATAGATTTAATTTCGAAAAAAAAAAATTGTTTATATTTCATCCAAAAAATATGTTCATTATTTCAAAAATAAAGTTCAAGGGTATTTTCTTCATTTGAAAAGTCCTCCATAATGGTAAAAAATTTTATTATATAGCTATGAGATTAGTATGTATAAGACCATTCTTAGCAATCAAACTTTATATTTTTAAATATAGTACAGTCTAAAATATGATATTTATCCAAATTCTAAGCATTTTTGGAATAATAATATGTCAATGCTTTTGAATATTTTAGTTCTTGTGAGTTTAAACTCTAAAGAATCAGTTCTCTTAAGATTTGAAATTCTTAGCAACTGAACATATCTTATCGATTCCAAAGAAATCTAGAACAACAAAAGAAATGACATGATTCGGCAATTTGCCTATGTACAGAGAGTTGTAGAGATTTACTATTTCTAGGGAAAAATAAAAGATGAGGCAGCACAATGTTTTTCTCTAAAAAAAAAAAACACAATCCCTAATCTGAAACAACGGTATATTATTTCTACACAGAGGATCCACAATGGACTAAGCCTTAGAAAATCTCCTATTAAAACCGTAGCACTTTTATCGGGTTGGGTTATAATCCAAATTAAACACAAACTAGGCCCAATTTAATAGGTAATAATATTATGGCCATATTACAGTGATTATCACTCATCAAGTTATTTAAATTATGTGGGTCAAGTGGGAAAATGGACAGTTATCTTCATTAGGAGACTTAATGTGGCCCACATACTATTTATCCTAATTAATTAATTATTACATATTTAGATTTATTTATTTTTTAATAACAAAGAGTGATAGATAAAGACTATCTTTTAGGAGTATTTGTGAAAGTCACTTAAAAATGTTATTGGGTGAATAGACGTTATTTTGTGAATAGGCGTTATTTTGTGAATAAACACTTTAAAGTAACTCTTAATTGGTGAATAAAAATTTTGTAGTAGCTTTCAATTAAATTCTTGATGAAAGGAGTCTTAAAGAGAACAAATGTTAAGTTGAAGGGTTCCCTAGTCTAGCCTTTAAATAACCTGTATTCTCCATCAAAGTGTTTTATAAAGTGTAGGCAAAATAACTTGTATTTTCCATCAAAGGGTTATATAAAGTGTAGGCCACAGACTAGAACTCCATATATTCATTATATTGCAATGGGGTTTTTCCTTGAAACTCACTTGAACAATAGCGGTATGAGGTATGTTTAATTTCTTCCATGGAATTAATTTACTTGAGCTAGGTAGTAGCAGGAAATGAGGATTGTTTATTTTGGACTCCAGATGGAAGGAAAGTTAGTGTTTGATTCTGCTATGCATGTTTGAGACATGCGACTGCAGCTAGGATCCCTTGGAAAGGTGTATGGGGGTAGTAAGGTCCCAAGTAAAGTGGCTTTCATTGTGTGGACAGCAACCTTAAGTTCCATATTGACCATGGATAATCCTATCAAATGTAAGATGGTGGTTAATAGATGTATAATGAGCAAGTGTAGCTGCGAAACCATGAGCTTTGGTCTTTTGTACTCAAAGCTTTCAGGGTTTATGGGTGATGCCAAGGCAGGTGATGGATTTGTTGATTGTATGGAGAGGAGTGTTTGGCCATCGCAAAAACAAGTTGGTGGGGCAAGCTACGTTGCATTGTCTTATGTGGATGATATGTAGAGAGAGGAATCGTCGAAACTTTGAGATATGAGGAACTAATTTTGGAGGAAGTTAAGAAGAGTTTTCTGAGATCTTTTTTTTTTGAATATTCTTCCATTGTTCTAGATTTCTTACACTGCATGGATTGTCGACATCTCTCTCGGTCACACACACACACACACACACACTTTATCTCGTTATTTGTCACTATGTATTGGATATATGCTTGTTAGTTGCCGGAGCAGATTTGTCTGAGCATTTGTTTTATGGCCCTGGGCATCCAGTAAATACCGGAATTTACAAAATGCTGTTGCTCTTCTACAAATAGTATTATGATAAAATCCCAATGCAGTAATCTTAGAAACCAATAACAATGTTTGTCCCTCCTTATCTGCAGAACATCATGATGGTCACAATTCTCATGATCACAGCCACGATCCTGGTGTTTCTTCTGTCAGCATAGTTTGTGAAGGGAATTTAGATCTTGAGAAGGTTGGTTCTGTACATATGTTTTGCACTTTTGTGACAGTTATCTTTATGATTGATGAGCATTTATACCTTTTTTCTCAATCATGTGTTCTTAATTTCAGATAGTTTAATGGCCTGGAAAAGGTAAAATACTGACATTTTGAACTAAAATACTGACATTTTGAACTGATGACCAATCATTTTATTTCAGGCAAACATGTGGCTTGGCACATTGTTGTTGGAACGTAGTGAGGACATCTATCGGATGAAAGGTCTCCTATCTGTTCAAGGCATGAATGAAAGATTTGTTTTTCAGGTGAGAGTTTCTGAAATGCCACTGGCCTTTGTATATATTTTTCTTAATTATATGTAATTTTGATTGCTATATATCTATTGTCAAAGTTCTTATTTACATCTTTAAAGATAATTCCTTGGGGAACCATAATTGGTTGGGGACAATGTCTAATGAAATGGAGGTCACTAGTTTGAATCGCTCCCTTTCTCTTCCATTGGGGCTAAAACTCACTCAATGTATTTCATTTTTCAAAGAAGCTCTCAGGATTTTTTGAGTTGATATTTCTCCTTTTGCTCATAGAATGGTGGGTCTTAGGACATCTGAGTAGAGTTACCAAATTATACTCAGCTAATAGTTACTTAGAGAGGACCTACCTTCCTTTCTGTTGGTTGCACAAATTTTCAGCATCTTATTCAATCAATGACCACGTCTCTTGTCAATTTCGAAGGTATGAGTTTATATGTCTGGTTCAAAGTTGAAACTTGAAGGACATTACTCTTTATTATATGTGTATTAGAAAGATCAATTATGCCTGATAACAAATTTCTTTTGGGAAGTGAAATGAGATCTTGCACATTTATGTCTGCTGTCTCTCTCTCTCTCTCTCTCTCTCTCCATATTGGACTTTTCCCCCTGATTGATTCCTATTTGATGTATTCTTGCATATTGAGTTCAATGAGAGCTGGGTTTATCTGTTATTGTTTTTGAGTTGGCAATGCACAATTTTTGTTGCATTTCTGAGCATTTTTATCTCTGCCTTTCCTGCTTAATTGTGGTATTCTTGTGTGGTAGGGAGTCCATGACATATTCCAAGGTTCACCTGATCGGTTGTGGGGCCAGGACGAACCAAGGACAAACAAGATTGTGTTCATAGGCAAGAATTTGGATGCACAGGAATTAGAAAAGGGTTTTAAAGCCTGCTTACTGTGATACTAACAGGAGGTTTTATCCATTTTGAGTCTCACTCTCTGACACTAGACAGATGGTGCTTGAACGTTGTGTTGGTAACTTGGTTTTCTAATGGTGCATATGAGAACTAAGTGAAACAGTCAATTAAAATTTGCCATATAGAAATTAAATTCTGATCCCTTGAGTTGTCTGGTGTTGTCAACAATAGGATCTCTGAACTTTTGTCACACGACTGACTGTCATACTATGCATATTCAAGCGATGATCTCTTAACAAAATTCTGGACATTTTTCTTTCCGACTTAGAATATGTCGTTCACATCTTGTTCCTACCACTAGGTTTAGCCCAATTTTAACTCTTATCTTAAGAAAGCCTTTAAGGTTTAACTTTTCATAGCACAAGACCAAGAATCCTAAACCTGGGATGTCAATGAAAAAAGTCACAATTAAAATTACTTACTAATATCATACAAGAATAAATAAAAATTGTTTAATTTACCAATAAAAAAAAATACCAGTTTTAATTAATTACCAAAGTTCCGCCTTCAAATTACAGGAAACTATTTTTTATGGCTAAAATGCTGCAGTCACTACATGTGCAGCAGATTGAGACTTCAAAATTCATGGCAACCAATGATTTAGCATGTAACGTGTAGCTTCACACGTTGACCTCAGCGACAGTGTCTACTTTATTTTATATTATTGTGTCTGAGCAGAGATTTTGTAGGTGGAATACAAGGTTTGACAATTAACTTTTTGGTGAATAAAATTCCTTGTTCGTTATGACAAGAAATTGCAAATTTCATCAGTTAATATTTCAAATTAAACAATTGTTTTTTAAGTTCCAATATAGGTTGGACGCCATAGATTCTATTGGAGTGATTGAAGAACAATGAGGTTATTAGTCAATGATTTTACGCTAAACAAATAACAATTGTCAACAGTAAACTGCTGTCAACCTTTTTAATTTTTTGGTAAGTAAACTTCATTAATAGACCAAAAAAAAAAAAAAAACAAAAAGAGCAATACAACACAACACATGTAGGCACCATGATATGGAGTTGGGGAACAAGGATTGCAAGTCCATACCATCAATGTTTACTTGGAATTTATATTTTTTACTTTTATTTTACGAAGAAAAAGTTTTTAAATGGATACGATTCTAGGCTTTTATCTTCTCCCATCCACTTTAATACATTTAAAGGTGGATATTATCTTTTTGTCTTGTAAAATGTGTACATTAGCCCATCAAGAGCATTTCCAATAAGCTTTCTAAACTCATTTTTTGAGAGCGAACTCACAAAAAATCAGCTATAAATATCTTTCTAAAATGCAACTTTTTTTTTTTGGAGTTGCTATGGTAGCTCTCTTGACCAAGTGGGTACTGTAGCAACTCCAAAATGTTTCTCTCTTAGCTAAATAAAAGAAATATTATTTATCTTTCCTCCATTTCTCTTTGTTCATTCTCTCTCCTTCTCAACAGAACTCATTTCACTCTCTCAAATGTATCTCAAGGGCAACACACAATCAAAATACATCATAATATTGTTTTCATAAAACCAATTTAATTAGAATAACAAACCTAAAATCGAAACAACAAAATATCAATAATAGGGAAAAAAGGAAGACAAAGGGTTTGTTTGGGTAAGCTGTTTGAAAATGTGCGTTTTTAAAAATAGCGTTTTTAAAATATGCGTTTAGAAAACACAATTTTGAAAATCACAATAAAACGTTTGGTAAAACTTGTGTATAGTATTAGTTTAAAATTGCGTTTCGGTGCAAATTACCAAAATGGACTTAAAGACTTAATTTTGATATTGATGTTATTCTATCATTTTTTAAGTAGCTCATGAAAATATGATAAAAATAAAAGTAATAATAATAATTACAATATTCACTAATCCCAACTAACCTTTCTTTTAAAAAAAGGTAAATATTATTAAAAGCAAAAACTAAATTAAAATAACCCCCAATTACTTTCCCTTCCCAATGCTAATATCAACCTCAAATAAAGAGAGAGAGAGAGAGAGAGAGAGAGAGAGAGAGAGAGATTTCATTCACATGGGCATGCAAACTTCTTCTTGTAAACATGGACGGAGAGCAAGTGGACATGCAAGTTGTTCCTACAAGTGGTGCCTTCTTATTTCCATTTATGATAGTGATACAATTGAGCTCGTTCTTGTTGTGACAACATTCTCCACCGCTATTGCAAATTCCGCCTGAGGCCTTGAGCAGTGCTGTCGCTGGAAAGTTAGGGAGGTGAGTTTATTTGTTGGATGATGATTTTGTCATTTAGCAAATGCTTGAGGGTGTTTTAGGTATTCAAACCTTAAAAAGTATTACAAATCTGCGTTTTAAGAGGTGTTTTTCAAAAGGTTCGTCAATACTTCAGTTTCAAAACGTGATATATGGCGTTTGAAAGAACGCAGTTTCTAGTAAAATCACAATACCAAACACACTCATATTTGCATTTTTGATAAAAATGCACGTTAAGAGTTTCAAAATAGCTTATCCAAACAGGCTAAAAAGAAGCTAATCTGACCCAATCCTAGTTGCATGCACTTGATAGTAGGGAGGAGGACAAGCAACGATGGATGGTGAAAGCCGATCTAACTTGGCTGATTTGATCGAGTGATTCTTCTCTCTCTCAGGATTTGGTCAATCTCAACCAGCCTTTGCAAAGGCCCTTAGGTTGAGTGAGGCAAGTATTCCTCGTGGGTATGGTGGCAACATGGTGGAGTAGGGCAGCAATTTGAGAGAGAGAGAGAGAGAGAGAGAGAGAGAGAGAGAGAGAGAGAGAGAGAGAGAGAGAGAGAGAGAGAGAGAATGATCTGTATTCTCCAACTAAAATGTGCGAACTTGTTTTTAATGATAAGTTTTTATTTAATTAAAAATTAATGGTAAGTTTTTTTAAGGAAAATTAATTATAAGTTAATGTATAATTAATAATAATCTCTTAAAGTAAGATTACATAGGTTTTTCTTCAAATAAAATAGAAAGGGTAATTGGTAAGTTATTGGGTATTAATAATTAAAAGATAAAAACTAGGCAAAAGTTAATTAATAAATTCATTCCAAATTATATGGATTTGATAAATTTTAAACTACATAGATTTTTTAAAGGGCTTGCACAAAACTAACATTGATTTGATAAAGACCTACAAACAAATAATTTAAGTGTGAAAAATAAAACTAGATTGTTAACAAAAAAGATTGATAAATTTTGAAAATATTACCATTGGAAAATTAAAAAAACAGAGGTGTTGACAATTTGGAAAATATAATTGATGAGAATGAATAAAAGAAGAATAAAAAAATATAGAAAACGATTAAAGAATGAATGAAAAAAATAATATTTAAATAAGATAAAAAGGTAGAAAATTAAAAAGTGTATTTTAAAAAATAAGTAGATAAAAGGAAAAAATAATTGTTTACGCTTTAAATAGCACAAAAATTTTAAAAAATTGCTGAAGATATGTGGTGGATAAAACAAAAGATGTAAAATGGTTATAAGAGAATTTAATTTCTACTCCATTCCCGGAGATGTCTCACCATTAAGAGTGGATGTACCAATGGTCTAAATGCCATTGCCCTTCTACTTTATATGTAATAAAGCTTTAAAAATCGTAAATCCGCCTTCAAACTACCAGAAGCTATTTCCCATTGCCAAAATGCTGCAATCACTACAGTTGCAGCAAATTGAAACTTCAAAATTCTTGGAATCAATGATTTGCCTAAACCTTTCTATTTGGGCAAATAACATTTTCCTCTTTTTCAAGTTTGAGGCACTGACATCCCAAATTTAGAGGGAAAAAAAGCTTTATACCATTGACATTCATACAATGGGTAAACTTGGCAATGGAAACAGTACGAACAGCCTCATACTCCATACTCATTAATGGGGAACCAAAGGGATTCATCACACCAACTAGAGGCATCAAACAAGGTGACCCATTATCTCCATATCTCTTCTTGTTTTGTGCCGAGGGGCTGTCCTCCTTGATTCGGAAAGCAGCGGACACTAATCGGCTGAAGGGCATTTATTCTTGTCGGGGCGGGGTACGTATTTCTCACCTCTTCTTTGCGGATGACAGCCTACTATTTTGTGAAGCAAAGAGTGGGGAATGTCGCCAACTACTTGATATCCTTACACAATATGAGGAGGCCTCAGGACAAGCCATAAATAGAGCCAAAACCACACTCTTTTCAGCCAAAATACAAGCCGTAGGCAAAAAGATGAGATACGAAACTTGATGGGAGCACAAGTCATGAATAACTGTGAAAAGTATCTTGGGTTGCCCATGGTTGGGGGTAAACCAAAGGTTGGCACGTTTAAGGAGGTCCAGGAAAGGATAACAAAAAAGGTGATGGGGTGGAAGGAAAAAACCATATCAAAGGCAGGTAGGGAGATTTTGATCAAGTCAGTGGCCCAAGCAATCCCCACATATTCCATGAGCATTTTCAAATTTCCTGGGAAGGTGTGTGATGGTGTTAACTCAATTTTGGCCAATTATTGGTGGGGACAAACTAAGAGTGAAAAGAAGATTCATTGGATTAATTGGAAGAAAATGTGCACACCCAAGAAGAAGGGAGGTATGGGATTTAAAGATTTTCATGCTTTTAACCTTGCTATGCTAGCTAAGCAAGCTTGGCGACTTGTCACCGGAACACATTCCCTTTTCTATCGAGTGTACAAAGCCAGATATTTCCCTCGGTGCTCTTTCATGGAGGCAGAGTTAGGCCACAATCCATCATTTGTTTGGCGAAGCTTACTTGCTGCAAGGGACTTAATTAGTGAAGGCTCTATATGGAGGATAGGGAATGGGAAGAGTATTGCAGTTAGTGACAAAAACTGGCTGCCCCACCCTCCTTTGTTTAAGCCAGGAGCAAACACCAACCTAATGGTAAGTGACCTCATGGACCACCAAACCATGCAATGGAACCGCCCTTTGATACAAGCCACATTCAGGCAGTCCACGCAAAACGCCATCTTGCGCATCCAGATTAACAACACACAAGCCCGAGATAAACTGTGCTGGAAAGAAAATAAAGCACAACAGTTCACGGTCAAAACAGCCTACCAGGTGGCACTCCGTATGCGCCGCGCATCAGGGGCTGAGCACTCGAGTGTAAGGGATGAGAAGAGGTTCTGGAGCAGGATTTGGAAGCTGAACATACCACCTAAAGTTCGGAATTTCGTGTGGAGAGCATGCAATGACATACTCCCTACCCGAGCAAACCTTTACCGGAGGAAAGTTCCAATAGATCCGCTGTGCCCAATTTGCGGACAGATCGATGAAACGGTTGGTCATGCACTTTGGGAATGTCCTCTGGCCAGAAACGTGTGGGCAGTGGCACATGGGAGACTGCAGAAGTGTGTGGCGACGGCGCAAAGTTTCTTCCTACTAGTTCGTGACTTGGAAGAGAAGTTCATGGGGGAGGAGTTGGAAGCATGGGCGACGGTGGCATGGGCCATTTGGAACGCCAGAAACAAGTACTGTTTCGAAGACAGGCAGACTCAACCAGCGGACATCCTACAGGATGCTATGAATCTTTTGCAGGATTACCAGAGGCTGAGTCGGCACACGGCAGAACCAAGCTTGAACACCGGGAGGGCCAACACGCTCAGCACTTGACGGGATAGTGCTCCTAGGGTGTATACGTGTTTTTTCTCTTTTCACTTGTATGGTTTTTTCCAAGACCAACGGCTATATATGGCCTTGGGTACTGTATACTTACAGGGGGTCAAAGCCCCATTTTTATATTAATAAAATTCCTATCTTCACAGTCAAAAAAAAAAAAAAAATTGACATTCATTTAATTAAACTCTGTTAAATTGATGCTAAAAATATTATGTACTAACTTGACCTTTGGTTAAAAGCAGATTTCTGAAATTACCTTCCACTTATTCTTAGAAAGTTAAAGTTTAACTAAACCCAAAATGTTTTTGGTGTAATGTTGACAACTCTGATCTAAGTCAATTTGCTGTAGAAATTTTCACAAATTTATTGGCTTTAGGATATGCTTGTCCTTTAATTGCTTTCCTAATTTAGCATTAGTCGGTGAAGAATAAGCTTTTATGAGTTTGTTTAGCATTCAGCCAAATTGAATCTGAAAGTGTTTTCATTTTGATGAGTTACTCTAAAAGTTTCAAACTCATTTTTCAACAATAATGCAACATGTTTTATCTCATAAATTTTAATGCATAGAGTTGGTGAGAGCGGCAGTTTAAAAAAAATAAAAATAAAATAAACAACCAAGTATCATCAAAGTGATCAAACTTAAACCAATCAACCAAATTGACTCTGAAAGATTTTTATTTTGGTTAAGTTACTCTAGAAATTTCAAACTCATTTTTCAACAGTAAAAGCTTGAAAGCTTTAGCAACATGTTTTATTTCATAAATTTTGATGCAAAGCATTGGTGGGAGGTGCAATTAAAAAATCTAAAAATCATCAAAGTTATCAAACTTAAACCAATCAACCAAATTGACTCTGAAATTTTTATTTATTTTTATATATTTGATAAGTTACTCCAAAAGTTTCAACTCCAAACTCATTTTTCAACAACAAAAGCTTGAAAGCTTTAGCAACGTGTTTTATCTCATAAATTTGATGCAGAGAATTAGTGAGAGGTGCAATTTAAAAATCCAAGAATCATCAAACTTAAATAATTTCAGTTGCCAGTTGGTAAGGTGCAATTAAAAGTGACTAAAAAATCCATTTCAACATGTTTTATAATATGCCCATATATATATATATATATTTATGTAAATGTTTTTTTTTATTAACCGTGATTAAACTTTAGTAAAAAAATACTTATAAAAATTTGGAATTTTCCATTACTAATATTAAGGGAAAGGGGGGACAATATTTTTTTCAAATTTCAGGTGAGATAAGTGTTTTTTTTCTTTCAAGTTTGAGGAAAGGTGTCATTGACCCAAACCTTAAGAGATGAGAGTATAATTTGCCCTTTATATTTTGTAACTTTGCACATTGACCTTGGCCACAACCTATAGTGCCCACTTTCTCTTACAGCCATGCTATTAATTAGTTTATTTTTCAAAAGAAACTTATATTTTTGAAATTCCAACATAGATTTTACTCAATAGATTATAATCGGGTGATTGAAGAATAAAGAGCTTATCAATCAATGATTTTAAAAACATCTAGGTAAAATAACAATTTTCAACCCTATATTCGCAAGTACAACACTACAAATGTAAGCAAGCAAACAGAAAACTAGCTAGTACAAAACCTCACTAACATTAAAACCAAACCACGACAAATCTCAAACAAGTTCCACGAAAGGCACCTATCACTATGGTTAATTTCGCTTTCCCAATTCAAATTAAAGTGCAAGGTAATGGCTCGTAAAGAATTCAAACAAAGATCAGTACTGGATCTGTACTTAATTAAATGCCTTCAATAATGTTCTAAACTTGATATTTACTCATAATATGGGATCAAAAAAGAAAAAAAGGAATTAAAGAAAATATTGGATCGAGGCTCAAATTAGTAATAGTAATTCTTGAAATGATTCCATATCATGCTGAAGCAACATCTATCTCTACTCTTCTTCTTGGGTGGCTTAGCTTCTTTCTGAATTTGATCTAAAAGATCACCACAGCAAGCTCCATTCTTTTCAAATGCCATAAAAAGTGCACCGAATATTCGATCATTGGATTCATTAATATCATCATGATGAGCACCATAATAATTCATAAGCATGATGAGCACCATAATAATTCATAAGCATTGAGCCAGCCTGTATCCTGAAATGCCTGGCCACAAGATCTTCGAACCCTTTAAGCGGGTTTCTAAGGGTTCGAATCATCGACACACATGCTTGTTCAGAAGCATCCACAGAATACGACTGTGATAGCCAGTCTTGAAAGATACGTACCCTAAATGGGTCATTATAAAAAGGTTTGGTATTCAAAACCAAACCTTGGATTGAAACCAATAGTTGTAAAATAGTGGAATAATAAGGAATCCATTGTTCGCTTTCCCCTCCCATGCATATAATTATTCAAAAGGCTAAGGCAAATTTTCCGTCAGTGTGCAAATTTGAATTCAATGATAGCCCGTTAGAATGGTAAAAAACCTTAGGTGGCATAGTAGGGTAAGTGTTTGGTAAACTTATGTCAAAGAAAATTAAAGCACTGTAATATGGGGTACCTTTTGCTCCAACTATAGCCGCTCGCATAAGATCAATCCTAGTCTCATAGGGCTCTCACAAAAATTGAATCTGGGAGACTTGTCTTCAATATTTTCCATTCTTTGGGGACATGTTTGGCTATATTCCATAAAAGCGGAGCTTTTTCTTCATCAATGAAGTGATGGTCAGGATGAGGATCTATTTCTATGTTAAAGTTTTTGAACAGCCTGTAGTTCTTCTGTACCTCATCTTCTATCTCTTCAATCTCGTTAGTTTCCATGTATGCTTTGGGTTTTCTTCTAAGTTATGTTTTTTTTTTGTTGGGTTCTATTGGAATCCTAACCCTAACGTCAAGAAAAAAAAAATATTAACCCTACTATCTTATGTACATGATAGTAAATAGGAGTCCAATATGACTTGAGTTCTTTTGTTTTTAGATGTTTGCCTGAACTAGAGCTACACGGGGACTAATCTACCTCCAGCTGCGCAATATATATGCATGTGCTATCATCATTCATCACCAATATTAAAATTAAAATCCCAACACAATTTTAGCAACAATGCTACAAATACAACAAATTTCACAATAAAAACCAGTAGAGGTAGCGCATAAGAAAAATGATAATACTTATGGTTTTTATATTACACTAATTACAATTTATCATCTAAAAAGTAAGGGTCCACTTAGATTTGGGGTCAAATCGCCACTTGGCCCGATCAATTTGGTTTTGGAATCTTGCCAACCAGGTCTTCAACCGCCATGGCTTCACAGGTTTATGGTCAAAAGACTCAAAACCACTGGGTCCGGTTAGAGCTATTACTTCCGGTGGAAAATTGATGACTCTCGCTGTTTTTAGTTGAGATCTTATTGGATCTAGTTAAGACATTACTATAATTTGGCCAGAATTGCACCACATTGGTAGAGAAGCCAACATATATATATCAGCGAGACACAATAACCTATGGCAGTAAATACCACCGGTTGGATCAGTTGGAGTTGGATTTTCTTGCAAAGACCGCCACTTGACCTACCATTGTTTGATTTTGAAGGAGAAAATCCACCATTGTTTGATGCATTGATTGGATTGGTCAATTTCTAGTTCAGGTTTAGCTGGATCCATTAGATTTGTTAAGTACCGGTTACAGATTGATAATCCAATCTCAATGATTGTGAAAAAAGTTATGGATTTTATTGTGGCTTTAGACTTTTTGTATTCAAATGTGATAAACGATTGGTGTTGAACTACATTATTGGCTTCCTTCCTACCTGTAAAAGGAGTAGGTCAACGCTTATATAATAAAATGCAGTTGGTTTTCACTATTCGTTGTATCATGATGCCATGTTATTATTGATTTTTTGGAGAATGTCAACACTGTTTTTGAAACAAGTTTAGTAGTTCTACTGATAAATGATCCTTGGAATATATTGTGTTTTTTCTTTCACTATTTTCGTTGTTGTTTGTATTTGGATTTTTAATTTAATAGACAATAAGGAGGGGATAGAAGAAAGAGTTATACAGGGCAGAAGCTGTGCAACAACCCCAAGAACAGTTACTCAATCGCGCATGTAAGATAGGTTATACGACTCGTAATTTAGTCTATTATATCATAATACCAGACAGCAATTGAAGCATTTGATTATCTCATAAATTTTCTTTTTATTGATTTTATACATGTTGAACCTCTAAATGTCTTTATTGACAAAATTAGAAAGCTTTATTTAATCTAAAGGTCATGGACCATAAATTTTTTGTAATTAATACACATAAAATAGCCAAAAACCTTGTAACTTAACTAAATATTACTTTCTAAAGATTTCAAAATATTCTAAATTCAAATCTCTCCTCATCCATTTAAATACACATAAAATAGAACACTAATTTATTTTTATACCTACACCAAATACATATGAACATAAGTTAATGTTTCTTCTCGCAATTGGTGTAGCAAATCTCCACAAAGCCCTTAATTTACATGTAAATATTTTACTTATAAAATATTTTATTGTAAAACATTTTCAAGTGTTTGGCAAGTGTAAACATTGCAAATATAAATCAGCCACCACATACCCAGCCACCACCATCCATTGCAAAAACACATCCTGTAATCCCATCCCATCAGCCACCGTCATCCACCTACCTTAACACCCAACAGCCACCAGAATCACCACCACTCAAAAAACAGCCATCAAACCACCACCAAAGATTCAAAAAACCGCTCCCAACTACCAAAAAAAGAGCCACCAACCACCGAATCATCACCAACCACACAAAAAACAACCACCAACAACCCAAAAATCCATATCAGAAAGGCAAAACCACCCACAAAACTAGATCAAAAACCTGAAAAGAAAACCCACGAACAAAGAATCTAATATGAAAATCCAACAACCCAGCAAAAAAAATCCAACAACCCAGCAAATCTAGCAACAACGAGATTGGAACAGCCGCCAGCAAGATAAGAACAGCCACCAAAAACCCAATCTGTCGCTCAACAGTCAGATCTGGTTTTGTGAGAGAGACGAGAGGAGGGAGGAGGTGTGGAGTTGGTCTGCGGGTGGCGCCGGTCGGGGGGACGATGCTGGTTTACGGGTGGCGTTGGTCGGCGGGTGATGCCGGTCGGCAGGTGGCGTTGGTCGGTGGGTGATGCCGGTCGGTTGGTGGTGCCGCCGGTTGGTTTTGGGAGAGATGGATTAATGGGTGAGAGAAGGAATGTTGGGTTGTGATTGTGAGAGAACTGAGAGGGAGAGATAGCACGAGAGGGAGGGAGGGTCGGGATGAGAGCTACTGAAGAAATGTAAAATGTTTTACCAAAATTTTAAGTGTAAAATATTTTATACAAATTTGCTTAGGTTGATTTGATTGATTGAAAATATTTTATTTTTGATTAAATATTTTGCTGCAAAACAAACATGGTAAAATAAGAAAATATTTTCATATAAATATTTTACATCAAAACAAACAGAGCGTTAAGCTCAAATCAAGTTCATCTTTCACATAACATTTAAACTCAAAGTAGTGATTTAAAATTAATATATATATATATATATTTTATAAAGGCTATGGCCTTTGACAACCATTGAAGTTCAAGTTTCCCATATCACGACACTTTAAGTTTAAATTAAGTTCATCTTTTACATAAAATTTAAACTCAAACTAGTCATTGAAACTTAAAAACAATTTATTTATAAAAACATTACTTATGTCTTGACTTGAGGAAAGCACTAGCTACATATGTACTTACACCCCTAAAAGGACTAGCCAAATTACAAGTGGGGCTTTTCACAATCACTTATAATCATAAATCCACTAAAACCCACCTTTACCAGGTTTGCTTTGATACCATTTGTAAAGAATTGGGGAAAGCGTTAGCCACATCTAGCCTTACACCATTGAAAGACAAATCCAGTTGCAATTAGGGCTCCTTGCAAAGTTGCAATTACATATAAACCCAAGATCCACATAGTAAACACTAAATGTGGGCTTTTGTAACGAGCTAAGGAAAAACGTTAGCTATATTTGCACTATACCCTAAAATGATTACTTTAGTCATCACCATTAAAGCTCTTTGGAGTTGTTTATAAAGCATAGTTTAACTTAGTATATGCCTGATGTGGAACTTAAAATACACCCACATAAGACACACTCAATTAATATTCAATCAAGCTAGGGCAACACAAAATCCCCCATTTTGTGGGGCTGTGTCAATGAGATTATATAAGGTTATTAGGTCGGCTCTGATATTGTTTATAATGATCCAAGGAAAAGTACTAGTCACATCTACTCTGTACGCTCAAAAGGAAAAGTCTAGTCACAATTGCGGTTCCTCGTAAATATTTATAAAGCCTAAATCAACAGTATATATCCACCCACACAACACACACTTAATAATATCCAATCAATATGGGACATCATAACTTACGTCTAATTTTCTCATGACACTTAAACAAGGAAGTATTGATGGCCATTAAATTGATATCAGTATTCCTCTAAAATGTATTAATTAAAATATTGACTTGTATCGCGATACAAAACACGCGGGTCTTAGGCCAGTATAATAAAAAAATGATTTTTTTTTTTTTTTTAAAAAAAACATGATAAAAGGCTAATATATTGGGTTAATGTACTTAGGCTAATATTTAGGTTTCTAAAATATGTGGGTTTTAAATTTTATGTTGATAAATATAAAAATTAATAAATTAATACTTACATAAAAGTTCCTCAAAAAATAATACTTACATAAATAAATAAAAAAACATACACACATAGACATATAAATAGTGGTAATCTTGAAATGGTATATTGGTATGAATTTATACCAAAATATTTCGTTTCTTTGACCAAATCAAAACAGACTCAAGTAAGAAATTGACTCTCCTGCACTAAATTCCTAATCTTTCCACTAATTTTTTAATCAAAAAAGCCTTGAGTATGAATCCATTTTCGTTGCCAAAAAAAAAATTTTGTTGCCAAAAGTCATAGAAGATGAAGATCAGGACTTTTGGTGATTAAAATTTTTGTCACCAAAAATATATTTTGTTGTAGTATCAATGTCTTGGTCCTTTCAAATTTTTAAACTCTGAATTTTTTTTTTCTATAGATTCAAATTTTAAATAATCAGAATAATAGAGAAATAAATTTGAATTCTACATTATTTTTTAAAGGCATTCAAGACAATGAGGCAATATACAACTTTCTAGGTATCTTGCTATACTTTTAACACTTTTACATTGATCTATTTTCTAACTTTGTTTTGAGTGATTAAATTACGTGCGGTTTATACTTTATATACTTAGATTAATTTCTTGAATTTGTTTGAGGTTAATTTTGCTTTCAATCTTCCCCCATTGAATTGAAATGACTCTATCACTGGGACACCGATTAGGTTTTATCTATGTAATTTTCTTTGAAAATCTTCTCCCTTAAATTGTATCTAGAAAATTAATTGTTCTAATTTTATTTTTCCTTTGATAATATCTAAAACACAATACCATGTAAAATTTTTTCTTTTTGAAATATCTTAAAATATTTTCAAGTATTAATAAGATTTTGGGTTTCTTAATTTTTCTTATAGTAAATTAAAAGCAAAAATATAATTTACACTCTATAATTTTGATCAATTATCATCTTAGTCCCTTAATTTAAAAATTATCATTTTAGTCCAGTAACTTTAATAAAGCAACCACTTTAATTCTTCTATCCATTACCATTAGAACAATTCCATTAAATCCCTTATATGAGGCATTTCATGTTCTTAATATAATTTTTAAGTGTTACTAAACCTAGCCTGGACAAGCTGGTTAGACTAGTAACCTAGTGACCCGGCAAATAGACCCATCCGGGTCATTAGTTGAATTGGATGTGAATAAGACCTAGTCAAAATTGGTAAAATCATGTAGGTTTTAAGCAAAATGTGTGACCCAGCTAGGTTTTAATAACCTAGCAAGATTTGTGAATTGTGTAAAATTACATTAATAGGTCCATCTCGTCGAATTTTTTATTATTATTTAATGTGTAATACTATGGTAATTTAAATAAGAAAAAACCTAAAGAAAAAAAAAATGCACTTTTCAGTTTGCTAGTTAGCACATACATATGAGTATGAGTATATGTTATATAGTTTATTTATTAAACCTTCTTTTCTCTTCGTTTTTTACTTTTTATGTGCTTTATTTGTTTATTGCTTTAAGTTTAAGCCTTTAAGCCCTTTTCCCTTCTTTTGTTTATGTAGTTTGAGATTTACAGGATTTTTAATATACAAAATTTTGAGACATGTAAAATGATTTTATTTAGCAAAAACTTTGTTACAATCTTATGACATTCGTTTATTTTGCTTGTGAATTTTATAAAATTTCTAATGCTATTGCTTATAAATTAATCCTTGATTTTGAATTATAATGGCGAGTTTAATTTAGGCATATGCCATTTATTATCTTTTTCTATTTATTTAATTTACATATTCATGTTAAATTTTTAAAACCTACTTATATATATATATATTTAATTTAAAAAATATCTTTATTTGACCTTACAATTCGACCTTTGACTCACTGGTTAAACCAATGACCTAGTGACCTAGTTCATAGACTGGATTGAAGTTCGGTCCGGGTTTAATAACTATGATTTTCAACCAAAAAAAATTACTAATAAATTATTCAAATTTTAGATTTATGGTTAAAAAAATATACATTTACTGATCAAATGCCTGGTTTAGGTTTTGTCCCTAATTTGGTTGCTTCTTTCAAGCACCTAGCAGTTTATCTCTGTGGGAAGATTTTGTTTTCTTTTCAAGTTTCGTTGGAGAAGGAAAAAAAGAAAAAGAAAAAGGGAACATTAACGAATTTAAATCTCAAACGTATAAGTGCTTGTAGGGTGTGGGGGTAAGGACCAATGTTCAAGTCTCTAGGAGGGAGCTTCACACACATATACACTTAGATTAGGTTAAAGTAAAAATAATAAGAATCTATTTAGTATCAAAATGACTTGGGTTTGGCTGAGCTGGCTCATAAGAGCTAAGATTTTGAAAGAGAGGGAGTCCAACTAAAAATAAAGACAAAATATAAATACAATTTTTTTGGGCCAGGTGGGGCCTATGTCTCCTTGTGCCCCTGCTAGGCCTGTCCCTGCTTCAAAAAATAAATGAGGTGGCCTTGTGTTTTAATCCCAAAACAAATGTAAATACCCATACCTCTCATCAGACCCTTTCCCATCTCATGTAATCTTACAAATCCATACATTTGCATCACCTGCGCATCTCGATGACCTATGTGGTCACCCTTGTCATATAGAAGTTTAGACAAAGATGCCAATACTTTGGGAGGCTTTAGTTGCTCCTCCTCGTATGGTGACCACTGTGATGGAGGAACACGATCACCATTCACACAATATAGCTTCAAGAAAGCTGTATGCCATGCATGCTGATGATGCCAAAAATCGTCAGTAAGTTACGCGGTCCTCACATGCTCTCGACAGGAACTTGTACAACACAAAAGCTGAAGACCTTAAGAGGAGTACCGGTGTGGTACTGGCTAAATACCCTTCGACGGTCAAGTTAGAGAAACCTCTTGTTTACAACTCTAGAGTGCCAGAACTGGGGTGAATTATGTGTACCTTAATTTGTGAGGCTTTTGGGGTTTTTATAGTAGTATAGGGCCGAAATTCATGCCTTGGTCAAGAAGTCCTTTCCTTATAGAAGAGAACCTCTTGGATTTTGTATATCTCCTAGAGTTCTTTTCCTTATAGGAGTATTCTTGATTAGGGTTAAGTGTGTGGCGCAAGAACTCTCCTTATACACGTATGCGTGGAGATCAAATAAGGCTATAGATGGAGGTTCGCTTACCCTCTTCAGTTTGTTGTCATCAGCTTACCACGTCGTCCCTTTATTAGGGCCGTCAGCTTATATCGTCATCCATTTGTTAGGGTCGTCAGATTATAGTGTCGTCCTTTGTTAGGGTTGTCAGCCGTTATGAAGCTGTAGACTTCATGATGCAGTCACTTGTGGCAAGCATTGCTGATGAAATCCTTGGGTTCATTGCCTTTTTTTCTCGTTATGGTTTAACTACAAAATTATCCTTATCACATGCCAATTATAATTAGGTATGAATGTATCATGCATGCTTACAAAGACATGAATACAATATGTGTTTTAAAATAGTCCATGCACACCCTGTGGACTTTTGTTAGAGACTGTGAAAAGCTTTTAATAAGACTAGAGTCACCTAGACAAACTTTAGGCATAAGCTAGGGCTGTCAAAAGTCAAAACAGTTCTTCCAAATACACACATCATTCGCCATTTTGTTAGAAAAAACCTTAATAAAACCACCAATAAAAGGAGCTTGAAGAATCAAGAATGGTACTACCCCTACAACATAACCCGAATCACTTAGACAAGAGCCATGCATATTGCATCGACATAAACTTTTAAGAAGAGGCACAAATTTAAATGAAAAACTAACTCTCCAAACAATCCTAGAGGAAAAAAAGAAGACGAAAAAAAAGAAGAAAGAAAAAAGAAACAAAGAAAAAAGAAAAAGAAAAGAAAGATCAAGTCCAAATCTATTGCATTTAAAGATCTAAAACAGTGAAACTCCAAAATATTGAAATACATTTATTGAAGTACTCATGAGTTTGAGATTTTAAAGAGTACTACTAGCTCCTACAACTTTTACTACAAGAATTTTACAAATTGATGTGATGTCCTATGTAAAAGATAGGATGGTATCACTCATTAGTGCCTAAAACTAATGGCTTGTTTGGAAGTTTGGAGAGGGAGGAGAGTAGAAGGGAGTAGTGGAGAGGAGAGTAGAGGAGAATGGTTATCCTCCACTTTGTTTGGATGTTTTTAAAATTGAGGGGGAGGGAAATAATTAGTCATTCCTCTTATTTGGATGTTTTAAAAATTAGGATGGAAATGAGAGGAAATGATTAAATATTTTTAAATAGAAAAATTTCTCCTATTTGAAAATGAACTTGTAACATTGGTCTATGATTAATTTGTTAGATTAAATAATTATGACTATAATGTACAATAACAAGCATAACTCAAAATTGGTCAATCCACTTTGTTAGGCAATCAGGCAACAATTTGCCAAACTCCCAATCAAGAATCTCAAGATATATTTGAGAATCACCAATATTTTTTCCCATTTCCCAAATGGTTTCTTATTTTTATTTTGTAATTCAATAAATTTTTTTTTTGAGGAAAATATAATTCGATAGTTATAGCTTAGGATAAACAATTTGGACACTTAATGCATTCCTTGGCATTATAACCAATACTATGTAGGAAGTTTTCAAAACTCTATTTTCAAGTACTCTGAAACCTTTTTATAATGCCTACTTAACAATCTAATATGACATAGTCACACTTCTCAATAGGTAATATTCCAAAATTAGAGTGAGAAACTATGATCATAATTGAGTACTAACAGCTCAAATATGCATATGGCCTTACTTGCTAGAGACAACTAAGCAGGCGAACGTAAGCAAGTCGAAAGCAAAAGGTTGTCAACGCAACTTAAAGGACAAAGACATCATGTAAAACAACAGAAAAAGAAAGATTACCTGCAAATTGCCACTATCACAATGAATGAAGTGTGAGCAATCAAGTTCAAGTAATATGATCACCTCTAATCCACATCAACCGAACTCCCACCGACTAACGTATCCAATTGGTTTTGATAAAAGTTATTTTACATGACCAGTAAACAATAAGATAAATGTATTACTATTTTCGTATAAAATTTATATGATGACAATGAATCCACTCTTCATATCTAGGGCTGTAAACAAGCCGAGCTTTGTCGAGTAGTGAATGTTTAAGCTTGGATTGAGCTTGATACAAGCCTACAAATAATGTTCAAGCTTGAGCTTGTTATAAAGTATAAAAGCTTGAGCTTAGCTTGGCTTGGCTTGGCTTGGCTTGGTTCATTAGTCAAGCCAAGCTCGAGCTCTATATCAAGCCTAAACTCAAGCTCAATATTATGTTTTGAGCTTGAGATCCAACACAAGTATATTATCAAGTATATATTAAGTTTATTATCTAGCCTATATGGTTTGGATGAGTGGTCTCAACTTATAATTAATTAAAGTCTTAGATGGATATGAGTTTACTTGTCAAGCTTATATCAATTTCATTACCAAATTCATAAATAAGCCTAGGCTCAACTTGTTTAGTTACTTTTGTATCGAGCTTTGGTGTTCACAAGCTTGTTCATGAACAATAATTTTTACTTGGGCTTGGCTCGTTAATTAAACAAGCCTAAAACTAAAGCACAAGCTTGATTTGTTTATAAATAAACAAACATGATCGAGCTTTTTATTAAACCAAGTCTGAGCTGTTTATGAATGGCTTGATTCATTTACATCCCTATCCATATCTCATAGATTGATCACTTTCAGGGACGGACCCACACCCCAACCCCAAAAAAAGAAAAAAAAAAAAGCTAGTGCATATATATGTGATGCAATTTTAAATTTGGGTCCTAATAGCCCCCCAATTAAAAAAGAAAAAGAAAAGAAAAACTAGTGTACATATATAATTTGAAAAATCAAGATTTGCCCTTAAATATATATATATATATATATATTTGGATCTCCTCTGAAATAATGTTGAGTTCCATTTTGATAAATGTGTTAAAATGTTTAAAAAACACTTATTTTATATATTAGACTTTGTTGACATTTTTATAATATCAAATTTTTAAGAAACAGTTATTTTATATGTAGTATTTTGTTGAATATGAAATAGATGTTAATTTTTATTTTCATAAAAAAAAATTTGTTTTAAGCTCTGGCCCCCCTTAGGTTAGAATCCTAGTTTCGTCCTTGATCACTTTTGTCCTTAACTCTTTTTCCATTTTCTATGTGATGCATAAGTTCAAAACCATTTAGATATATCATTCAGATAACATCAACAAACAGAAAAGATCACTCTGAAAAGACAAGAAAAAAATGCAACTCTGTGATCAGTTTATTAAAATTATACTAGAAAAACTGGAACCTACTGTGGTAGTGCTGCTCTAACACAATATAGAAGAATAATTCATTGTGCATACTAAAGAGGAAAGTCTCACACGAACCTCACAAGAAGAAACACATTCTCAAGTCACAATCAAAACTCATTAAATAGTTTATCCCAAGCAAATTAAATGTATCATATACAAATGAGAAGTCCAAAAAAAGAAAATTAAATAATAATTTTTTTAAATGAGAATCTGCCCATTAAAACAAAGACATAGTTCCAAATCCACTAGAAGCATTTGTCTACAATTATTAAATTTAGAATAACATCAAGTTGGGTTAGATGTATAATCCCTCCACATATCAGTTGCTATTGAGTTTCTTAAAATCGCTATATTTTCTTATAGGAATGACATGCATCATTATGTTGTTATACATTAATGGCTAATTTTTTTTTCTAACAAAATTACCTTGGGGGACTATTAGCTTATTGTGTCTACCTAATGCATTTTTTAAAATTCTTGAGTTTAACGTAGTTCTCTTTCCCATCCAGGCAAAACATATGTAAATTTTAAATCAAATGTACATGCCGCTGCACATTTTGTGTTGGGTAGTCCTTTCTACCATGATATCTTGGTGCATCTTTAATAGGAACTTTTTCCCAAATGTGCATTCCATCAATTGCCTCAATGCAATCATGACATAGGAAGAACTAAAACTGTTGAGTACTTACTTCTATATATTAAAATCTTTATATATACCACAATTAAGCTATTAGAGTATAGTAATGTTTTTTTTTTTACCTTGAAATATGGGGAGAACCTAGAATTGTTGAGTATTTCTACTGAAGTTTGAGATCCATCAGGTTGTCTTAAAAACTTCTCTTCTAGTTGTATCACAAATCTTAATACCTAATGGAAATGATAGTTTATAGTCTCACCAAAGTGATAGAAAAAGAAGAAGATATTTCTTAATGCTTTACACCATGTGATAATATGTAAAGAAATTTGGCAACTTGTTCTTCAATCATTGCTCCTTGTATTGGTTGGAGGCCACCTTCTTTACGTAGCATGTCACACAAATCTTAAAAAGCTTCAGGCTCCATGTGTATAATATCACGACACTTTTTATTTCCAATTATCTCTCTCATTAGTTCATTGTGAACGCTTTGTTTTTCTGACCTCAAACTACTAAATGAGTAAGTTACTTGTCTCCTTTCAGGCTTCCTTCTAAGTAGTAACCAATAGGCAACTAGACAAACTACATAAGCAATTGCCATTTGACATCCCCATTCCCAATCCCATAATCCATGTCCCCATTCCCAAATTTGCAATATACGTCTCCTTTTATTTACTTGTCTATCCTTCTAATAAAATTATCCCATGATAGCAAAGCTATTACAATCCATGATATGCATAAATACACTAAGCTATTACAATTCAGTGTGTTTTGTAAAAAATATTGGTCTATTTACACATTTTTTTTAATTTTCCAAAATTTTCATCATAGCCATGTTTAGATGTAATTGAAGATATAAGAACTGATAATGAATAATCAGAGAACTGGAACGCATTTCAGAAAGTTAATGAATAATATAGTAGATAAATTATACTCTACTTTATTAATGACTCATTGATTCTAAGTAACTACAAAGTGTGTAATCTATTATATAAGAATATAAAACTTAGAAATTATTTGGCTTGCTAGTGAATGCCACTTCACGGTTATAGTTGTTAGAGATATATTAGCCCATTAGTATAAGCTCAAGCCTAATTCTACTTTGTGTGCAAGCCAAGTCTTCTACTTGTACTAGAAGTCTATTAGTCTAGGGTTTAATCTACTATATATACACATGTTATAGTTCATTGTAACACAGGATTTGTATTACACTCTAATATATTATTGATGTAGCCTTTTAAGGTTTCTGCTGTGGATGTAGGCCGTTAGGCTGAACCACGTAATCTTCATGTGGTATTGTGTTTTATACTTTATGCTTTCACTTTCGCATCCATACTAGTATATTCAACACGGTGTATCAATGTTAATATTTAACATGGTATCAGAGCCACCTTCCTATAGCCATGGTTTTCTGTCTTTACGGTGTATTAAGAGCAATCTTTGTCTTCTTTGGTGTTTCTTCATTGCGTTCATCTTCTTTGGCTTCTCATTGTTGCTATCAAATCTCTCTGGTATAGTCATGCCATCGATAGAAGTCGCATCAACACTGTAAGACCATTGCCTTCCTCAAACCACCGTCACAGAACCAAACTTCATTTAAGAAATCTTCTTAACCTTATCAAATCTCAAGGTTTCATCAAGCTTTCACCTTGAATTTAAGAGGAGGTGTTAAAGGTATATTAGCCCATTAGTACAAACCTAAGCCTAAGCCTAATTCTACTTTATGTGCAAGCCTAGTCTCCTACTAGTACTAAAATTCTATTAGTCTAGGGTATAGTCTACTATATATACACATGTTATAATTCATTGTAACATAGGATTTATATTACACTTTAATATAGTATTGATGTAACCCTTTAGGGTTTCCTCTGTAGATGTAGGCCGTTAGGCTGAACCACGTAATCCTCGTGTTGAAAAATCACATGTTTGTATCTTATACAAAACATGCGCAGCAGAAATATAATGGATCTACTTCATACACAATCAATAACATGCATTATGTAAGTTTTAAATTAGAGAACAAGAAAGTATACCTTGGAGCGGTAAAATTCAAAACAATCTAAATAGAAGTACTTGAGAAGACTCTCAATCTTTACTCCAATTCCACTTAATGCCTAAGATGTGTAGTCTCTCAATCAGTTTCCAAGGAGAGAATGGAAGAGTGTCCAGCACTCACATACAAACCATTTCATCCTTGTATGTTCTTAATGAAACCATTCATGAAAAAGGCTTATGAAAAACCTTTGTAGAAATTCTGTATGTTTCTCTTCTTATATATAACTGATTATCTAATTGGGCTAGCCTTTTGGGCTATTCCAATTGGCCCCTTGTGTGTGGCTTGGAGTAGGACCAAGAAGGACCAATAAGACACTAGCTTCAATGGGCCTTGGGCTTTTCTGTCAACTCTTAACAAGTCCAAAGTTATCATTAACTATATTTAATATTACTATATAAATATAGTTGCACTCTAGGACTTATCTATAAATTATATCCCAAGACTTTATTATACATGCAACCCCTTCATTAAAATATTCGTAGTAATACAAAGTCATGAATATAGATTGCCATTTTGAAGATTACTAGATCTTAATCCTTGAGTATTCGGTTTAATCCTTTATGTTATTCATCATATATTTATGAAATCCAATTTCATAAATATATACTTTAATAACTTCTTACTAAAGTGGTTAGGCCCAACTCTCTGAATAACCAAGCCCATTAAACTTATCTTAAGGGAATATTTTATATCTCCGTTAAGAGATTACGAATTTCATCTTGAAAATATTTGTTCCATTAACACTAAATGCGGCTGCCTAACATACTCAGGTTTTGACCGTGACAAATAGATCTCACTTTTGATATATCAAAGCAACCTACATCTTATGATCAGGTCCATTATTTTCTCAGGATTTAGAGTTGAAGTAAATAGAAGTTATGAGATTTATTATTCATTTGACAGTCGTTAGGAGAATAATAAATCTCACAGTGGTCCAGTTCAATATGTCTTAACTCTTAAAACATATTAACATACCAACTAAAAGTCTCTACTTCTATGATCAAGATAAATCATCTTAGTTGATATGTTATAGTCTTTGCAGATGAAACGCCTAATTTCATCACTGACTACGAGCTACATTTTGAATTTATAAGGAACTTGTGATTTACATCTTCTGTGATTAAATTACATAAATCACATACAATGCATCTCATGGACTAAGATAATGTCCCATTAGTTCATTTATAGATAGTCTCATATAATTAAACAATTTAATTATTTATGACATGCCAATAAATTGGATTTTAAGGCATAAACCCCAACAATCTCCCACTTACCCTCAAAGATAATTTACCATATATCTGACACTTATTTCTCTTTAGAGTAATTCATAGTCACTCTAAGGCAAGGTTTGGAAACAAGTTTCAGTCAGATTTATTGCATAAATTATCTTTTCTACCACTACTCACGTACTCTTATCTCTCTAATGAGATAATACTTACGCTTAATGTGTATCTTCACCACCTAGGATGAACACATATCTTGAAGTCCAATTTCATGATGTGTATTTTCATCACTTAGGATGAACATATATCTTGAAGTCCAAATTCATGAATCACAATCAAACTACAAGTTAGTATTTGTACATCCAGTAATAATCAAAACCTCACTTTGGTGAACAAGCATATAATCCCTCGTTCACTTAAGATATTTGAGTATATGCTTTACTCCCACTAAATTAAGTGATCTTTGATTCAATTGATATTTGCTTACTATACCCACTACAAAATAGATATTTAGCCTAGTATTTAGCATAGCATAAAGACTTCCTATTGATATGATATAAGGAACCGTCTTAACATGCTCTTCCTTTCATATATCTTGGGACCATAGTTCTTTATAAAGGAACTTCAAACTTAAAAAGAAACAATCCTTTCTCAAAGCATTACATGCTATACTTGGCTAGAATCTAATCTATTTAAGCAGTATGAGATAGATCCAACATCCTAATTTTTGAATTTTAACGAAGTTAAATTCTTAGGATAACTAGTCTTTTCCAAGTACTTTATATCAATCTAGATTAGACAACAAAAAATCTATTGATGACAATAACTCTACATCATTCTAAATGATTAGAATGTCATCAACATACATCAAGAAATTTACTATTCTATATAGCTTTACACACATAAGGCCTTTTAATACTTGATCAAAATCAAACAATTTGATTTCTTGATCAAAGATGGTATTTTATGATTTAGATGCTTGCTTTAGTCCATAAATGGAATAGAAGCAACTTGCATTCTAAACATTACTGTTTCTTTGCTATGTACAAGTCTAATTACATCATATAGATGTCTTCCTCAAGATTGCTACTAAAAGAAGCTTTTTTGAAATATAATGGATAAGAGAATCTAGATAGAATCAAGCTTGACTATTGGTGGAAAAAAATGTTCATAATCGAACCATTTCTTTTTGAATGAATCTTTTCGCTACTAGTCTTGACTTTGAAGGTTTGTACCTTCAAATCTATCAATCTCAATTTTCTTGTAGACCTATTTGAGAACAATAGGCTTAATGCCATTAGGTGTCTCTACAAGTTTTAGACTTTAAATAGAATTTAATTCTATTTACATAACCTTGATCCAGTAATTCATATTCATATCATCTATTGCCTCTATGTAGGACCGAGGATCAAATTTTATCCTTGTGGAATGACTTCAAAAGTTTATTCCAAAAGTATGAATTTATGTAATAATTAATACTCCTCCCTCTACGATATTGTACCGGTGTACTAGCTATATATATAGAACAATGCATTGCGGTGTATCTAATACAACCATCTCTTTTCTAAATGTATTTTATAGTTGTCTTATAACAAAATCTAACATTTATCTTCTAGAACAATCTATGTTTAGCTTTAAGATTATTCACATAGTCATCATCAAGAACTTTGTATTTGTACTTTACAAACATCTTGTCTGTTTTATGACTACCAAAACAATCTTCTGCAATTCCTTTTGAATACCCATCATAAACACATATTTTTCTACCTTTTGATTTCAATTTGTTAGACTTCCTTTCTAGCACAAGTGCTGGACATCTTCAAAAGTGAAAGTATCATATACTAGGTTTTCACCCAATCTACAGTTTGACAAATGTCCTAGGAACAAACTTTTGAAATCAACTTTAGAAAATGTATGATAATTATTAGAGTATATCTTCAAAAGAAATAAGCAAACAAAAATAGTAATCATGTACTTTACTATTTTTAAAAGAGTCTTATTCCTCCTTCATGTATGTACTGACTTAAAGAATTCATTGAAACTATACTCCTTTTACAATAAAGGAGCCCTAGATCATAGTATCCTCTAAATAGAATTCATAGATTGAGAATTTTGCAAAACATTGGTTCTAAAAGCCCATCATTCACCAATCTTGAATGCCATTTAGGTTAATAAGATCTAGATAAGTGCCAAAACATACAATACCAAAGGATGAAAACTTTCTCTTTAAAAAGTAAAACATGTAAATCTCCATCTAGAAAATAATCATGGACAAAGCTTAGCATTACCAAACCAGAAACACTTTCTTTTGGTCATACTTTTGAGTCTAATTCCCTTTTGGCAACTACTAGGGCAACTAGCTTGCCCAATTGTTTGGTATTTTAATTCCTTTTCTTACCACCTTTACCTTTCGGTCTAGGCTAAGAATTTGAATTAAGTCATATTGATTCTAGCCTTAGCTTTTAGGATGTCTTCCGTTGCGTAGAACTCACCCATCAATTCAAATAATATAAAAAATTTACTTATTTATTTTCAAAACAATCTGAATTGACCAAATGATTCTAACAAGATCTTGTGGATCATATCCAAATGAGATTAACATTTAATCTCTTCATCCAAGAATTCTAATTCCTTTTAAAAATATAATATTTTCATAAAATAATATATAATTGGAACTCCTTAAGCTTTTCTTGGCACTCAATATGACTTATATTGAATTTCGTCTAGTTGCACGATATTCCATATCAAAATATCTCATTTAGACTTAATACAAAGTCTAAGTCTAGTGCTAACTCTTGCATCTCATGTTGTAGCACAATTGAGAAAGAAGCCAATGAAACATTATAGCATTTCAGTGGAGACTATGATCATATCATAAGTGATCTTCCATTAATGCATCATGCGTAGGAAATCATGACAATGCTGAATCAAAACATAAATATGTACTTCAGCTCCTTTAAGCACCATGTCCAAAATTATTTCTTAGTTAATGTGATTCATTTAAAATAATAGCTAGAGAACAAAATTATGACAACTTTATTTTGAGACTGAACATAATTACATGGACATTATATTTTGCATCCATAACCATATAGTATGGAACCCAAAAAACATACTATACTAGGTGCAACAACAACCTAATCCCGCAATTAATATTCCTTGGTAGTGAGTCTATACCAATCACTATGATTAGGCGAGAATTATTCTCATTATTAATGCTATCATGGTAACTCTTACAAAAAAAAAATAATTTGCCACTTTTCCTTTAGCCTCTAAGTAATAATGACATAGCTCATTTGGGAGGTTAACATTACACTTAGTTTAGTGTATACCATTATTTACAATCATGTGTAGCCACATTTCATCTCCCTTTTATAGTGTTTACACTTGTAGTACCATGAAGCAAAACACCCTCCTTTGGGATCGCGAGGCATATACGCCAAGACGAGATGCTTGTTCACACTACTTTAAATGGGTAAATTCAATCTTGTAGTACTATGAAGTAAACACTTTCCTTTGGAATCACAAGGTATATATGCCAAGACGAGGTGCTTACCCACACTACCATGAACCGATAATGGAGGCCGTGAGATCCAACCCTTGTATTTCTCTCCCACTAGAAATTTTGAAACAAGTGGATTGTTTTGTAAATATTGTGATCTCATCACAATCTTAACCCTACACATAAAATGTGTTTAATTGTTTAAATTCAATGTGATGTTACTAAGTCATGTCACAATAGTGTAACGAATATTCGCCCAATCACAATGTAGTTTAACCTTGTAATTCGTGAAGTAAATACCCTTCACATGGAATGCAAGACTCGAAGTAAAGACAAGGTACTTATTCACATTACAATAAACTTAACAAAAGGGTTATTTCAACACTCCCACTCGTTATTTGGGTTTTTCTTATATAATTTTGATCCCATCACAACTAATAACCATGCACTTGTTAAAGACTCTAATCTCATTACAATCACCAACTAAAATGGAAGTCCTAAACTATTTAGGATTCCTTAAATACTAATGAATAAAAAATTAGTTATATAGAACTTCATCCTTAATTTACTAGATAAAGTATTCTAATCTCATTAGAAACTATATAACTTTAATTAAAATTTTAATCTCATTAAAAACCTCTAATTAAAATAAATTAAGGACTTTCAATCATACAACAAGTCTAATCTCATTAGAATGTTTCTTAAAAGACAAGTCCAAAACTATTTAGGACTAAGAGTTCCATTTAACTAATATCTTTGATCTCATTAGGTCTTTTAGTTGGAAACATGTGTAATCTAATCACACATAGCCCTACTCTTTATACATGTAAAAAAAAGGTGTCTGAAATTTTTGGCTACTCATTCTGGCGACTCGCCTAGTTGCGAATTCATCCAAAAGCTCTCACGACTCACTCACGACTCACCTTTTGACTCGCTAGTCATAAAAATGCCCAAAAACAACTGTTTTTATTTTAACCATTTTTTACGTTTCCAAAGAACAAAACACATTCTTAATGATAAAAAACGATGAGATTAAGATTAAAAATTGAATTTCATTGATGTTAAAGTATTAAAATTCAATTTTACATAGTTAAAATCAAACTTAAACAACATCATAACATCAAAATCAGTTTTAATCAAACAATAGTTTCAAAACTAAAATATGCAGAAAAATGACTGCATAATCTTCACAACTATGAAAATAGTTTTCTTGAATTCTAAAACTTACTAAACATGTTATACATATTTGAAAATGAAGACCGCTCTGATACCAATTGTTAGAAAATTACATGTTTATATCTCATACAAAACATGCGCAGCGGAAATATAACGGATCTACTTCATACAGAATCAATAACATGCACTATGTAAGTTTTAGAATTAGAGAACAAGAAAGCGTACCTTGGAGCGGTGAAATTCAAAACAATCTAAATAGAAGTATTTGAGAAGACTCTCAATCTTCACTCCAATTCCACTTAATGCCCAAGATGTGTGGTCTCTCAATCAATTTCCAAGGAGAGAATAGAAGAGTGTCCAGCACTCACATACAAACCATTTCATCTTTGTAAGTTCTTCATGAAACCATTCATGAAAAAGGCTTATGAAAAACCTTCTTAGAAATTTTGTATGTTTTTCTTCTTATATATAACTGACTATCTAATTGGGCTAGCCTTTTGGACCATTCCAATTGGGCTTTTGTGTGTGGCTTGGAATGAGACCAAAAGGAACCAATAAGACACTAGCTCCAATGGGCCTTGGTCTTTTCTGTCAACTCTTGACAAGTCCAAAGTTACCATTAACTATATTTAATACTACTATATAAATATAGTTGCACTCTAGGCTTTATCTATAAATTATATCCTAAGACTTTATTATACATGCAATCCCTTCATTAAAATATTCGTAGTAATACAAAGTCATGAATATAGACTGCCACTTTGAAAATTACTACATCTGAATCCTTGAGTATCCGGTTTAATCCTTTATGTTATTCATCATATATTTACAAAATCTAATTTCATAAATATATACTTTAATAACTCCTTACTAAAGTGGTTGGAGCCAACTTTCTGAATAACCAAACCCATTAAATTTATCTCAAAGGAATATTTTATATCTCCGTTAAGAGATTACGAATTCCATTTTGAAAATATTTGTTCCATCAATACTAAATGCGGCTGCCCAAGAAACTGAGATTTTGACCGTGACTAATAGATCTCACTCTTGATATATCAAAGCAACCTACATCTCATGATCATGTCCATTATTCTCTCAGGATTTAGAGTTGATGTAAATAGAAGCCGTGAGATTTATTATTCATTTGAAAGTCGTGAGATTTATTATTCATTTGACAGTCATTAGAAGAATAATAAATCTCACAGCGGTCCAGTTCAATATGTCTTAACTCTTAAAATATATCAACATACCAACTAGAAGTCTCTACTTCTATGATCAAGAAAAATTATCTTAGTTGATATGTTATAGTCTTCGCAGATGAAACACATAATTTCATTACCGACTACGAATTACATTTTGAGTTTACAAGGAACTTGTGATTTACATCTTCTGTGACTAAATTACATAAATCACATACAATGCATCTCATGGACTAAGATAATGTCTCATTAGTTCATTTATAGATAGTCTCATATAATTAAACAATTTAATTATTTATGACATGTTAATAAATTGGATTTTAGGACATAAACCCCAACACTTCGTGTATTATTGTGTTCTATATTTTATGCTTTTGCTTCCGCATCCATACTGGCATATTCAACATGGTGTATCAATACTAATATTTAACAATAATAATGACTGAAAGTAAAATAAACTGAAAGAACCAACAACGAACAACATGTAAACACAAAGGCATGTTCAATGCATGTATGTGTGCACATGCTAGAATATACACACAATCAAAATAGAAACTCAACTGTGCAGTATGTACTATATCCAGCATCAACAACTTTACAAGACAAATAAAAGTATCACCATTACTAATTGACAAACCATGTTTCCTATGAATCACAATATAAACTACGAAAAAATTAAAATCAGAAAGAATATTTAAAATTAAAATCACAATATATTTAACATTAAAATCACAATATAAACTATGAAAAAATTTATATGTTTCATATTTGTGATTATTAAAATAATTTTAAAAAGAAAAGGCATAATTTTTGTCATCCTAGCACTCAGGAAACAATTAAACCCATACTTTTTCTAACTTTGAAATGGTTCTAATTGACTTGAATGTTAAATAGGAAAAACATAAAAAATATAATATGTATCATATATAACAAAGAAAACAAGAATAATAGTGAGATAGCTGTATAAGCAGTGTAAATCTTACATGAAAGAGGAGAAAAGCGAAAGCGGAACCATTATTAAGACCAATATTCAAAGTTTTATTAATTCTTTAACAAAATATGATATTTTCTTTACTTAAAGTAGCCACTGTCCCAAATATGCATAAACACACTTTCAGAAGCCAATTGCTGCACAAATTCATGTGAGTTTAATTATACACAATCACCACCGCACACCCTTGGTGCGATGGTCACTCTACAAGTATAAGTGCTTGTAGAGTGTAGGGGGTAAGGGCCGGGGTTCAAGTCTCTAGGAGGGAGCTTCACACATATATACACTTAGATTAAGTTAGAGTAGAAATTCTATCTTGTATTAAAAAAAAAAAAATATATATATATATATATATATACACACATAATCAAACAAGCAATTTATCAAACACATTGTGAGCAACTCTTTGTAACTTTAAAATTCTAGTAAAAAAAAAAAAAAAAATCAAGTCAGAAACCCATTCACATAAAACAAGAAATTACCCAATAAAAATCACAAACACAAACCAATAATAAAAAACCTGACCATAAAATCAAACTTACACAAAATAAACAAGGCGAAAATGCACTTTTGATCCTTATATTTTGGGTCAATTCCCATTTTGGTCATAAAATTAATTTCGTTACTAATGTCATCCCTAAAAAAAGAAAATTATTTTTAAAATGGTCCTCGCCGTCAGCCAACCAATGGAAAAATCTTACGTGTCTAACGAAATGCCTTACTTGCTGACATGGCACTGACGTGGCTATTAAAATATTATTAAAAAAGATTATTTGACATTTTTAAATGTCATGTCAGCATTTAAATTAATAAAAAAAGCCAGATCAGAGTATTTAAACTAAATTAAAAAACAAACTTTAAATCTATTTTAAAAACAAACCTTTAATTTCTTAATTTTAATTTAAACTGAAAGTACAAATTTGATTTAAACTAAAATTTTAATTTCTCAATTCTCAATTTTAAAATTTTTTATTACAATTTTCTGCACCAAACCCCATTCCCAACCCCATAAACCCAAGTTCCCCAAACCAACATCAAATTTTCTTAGTCACCAATGTCACAACATCAATTTAATCCCTCTCTCTACCCATTGTTCTCTCACTCTCTATCTCTTTGATTTCTCTTTGATCTGCTCCATACCCAAACACCCATGGCCAGAGACAGCAAGCTCCAAAACCCAGACACCCATGGCAAAATAAAACAAAACACTCTCTTCGATCTACCCATAAGCCCATGGCCGAAGACTCCAAGCTCTATCTCTCATGACCACGAGCCGTCGAGACTCTATTGATGAGGAGGACGACGAGATGGTGTGGCCGAGGAGTAGTTTTGTGGTCGGGATGGCGTCGTTTGATGAGTGGCCGAGGAGGTGGATTTGTCGTTTTGGTGTTGGGGTTGGTGGTGTGATATGGTGTTATTGGTTTCGAGGAGGCAAAAACAATGCCATTAGATCTGCTCCAAACCTAGATCTGCTCCTGATAAGAGCATAAAAAAGGAAAGAAAAAAAAAAACCATTCGAATCTGGGTTGGTGTTTGTGTACAATTGATTTTTGTGGAAGAATTTGTGTACAAATTTTGGAATATTTTGGGTTTCTATTCTTTTTTTCTTGGGATTGAATATTCTAGGTTTGTCGTTCTTGTTTGTTCATGATCAAGATGAATTTGGAATAGGAATTTGATGATTTGAATGTGAAATCTATGAGTTTATGGGGTTTATGAGTTTATGGGTTTGTTGGAGATTGGTTGGTTTGTTTGATTTATTTCTCATTTTCCTAGCATTGATGGAGATTGGATTTGGTTGCTGAGTTTGTTTCTTGGATTTGGGAAGAGCACAAAGAACAAACTGATATGTTCTTACAAAAAAATAATGAAAAGTAAAAAAAAAAAAAAAAATTAAATTAGATTTAAGGCTTTTTTTAACATTTAATTTATTTTTTGTTTAAATTTTCTGACATGGCTTTTAAAAAAAATTAAAATATTGACATGGTATTTAAAAATGCCAAATAATATTTTTTAATAATATTTTAATAGCCATGTCAGCGCCATGTCTGCAAGCAGGGCATTTCATTAGACACGTAAGATTTTTTCATTGGTTGGTTGACGGCAAAGATCATTTTAAAAACAATTTTCTTTTTTAGGGATGGCATTAATAACGAAATCAATTTTGGGACCAAAATGGGAATTGATCTAAAATGTAAGGACCAAAAGTGTATTTTCACCAATAAGCAATCACAAAGCCTAGGTTTAACCATAGTTCATCCATATATCACGAACTAATAGGATTGCATGTGTTTAGATAAAAATAAACAGGAAGCATATATCCCTATATAGCTACAATATACAAATTTATGCAAGTTCACAATCTAGACTCACTCAAGCACTTTATCAAACATGTTATGAGTATTACTTTGAAAATTTAAAATTTAAGTAAAAAAAAACCCTCAGATTGGAAACCCACCCATAAATAACATGTTATTACCCCATAAAATCACAATTAATAAAAAAAATTACCCAATAAAATCACAATTTTAAGAACATAGTTATTTGATCCAACTCAAAAGAAACCCATGAAACAAAAAGAAAAGCAGAGTTTACCTTTGAAAGAGAAAGCTAGGCGTTAGAGACAATTGAGAGTGAAGAAGTTGTGTGTGAGAGGGAGAGAGAGAGCCAGCATGAAGAGTGGAGAGACTATTAAGAAGGAAGAAGTCTATGAAAGAGAAAACCAGTGGAGTCTTCAGAGTTGAGAGAGTTGAGAGAAATTTGAGACTCCAAGAGAAATAATAACGTTTTATAGAATTTTTTTAGTTGAAGATAGTTTGTAATTTTGTTAATATGGCAAGGGTAAATTGGGTAATTCATTTGATCAATAATTTCTGTACTCTACTTTCCCTCCAAATCCCTCAAATTTGGGTAAATTAAAATTGAGGGGTTAGAAGTAGTTAAAACCCCTCCAAACCCCTCCCCATCCTTTCTTAAAAAACATCCAAACAATTTAATTACTTTCCCTTCATCTACTCTACTCCCCCTCCTCCCCTTTACATTCAAATAAAGCATAAATTCCATGTTAAGTTTAATTTAATTATATCATTACCATCTAAAAGATTAAAAATTAAAAAAAACCTAAACTCAATTTGATGATCCATATCTCCTCCATCTTGCTTTTGGTGTCAACCTCCTTTTCTCTTCACATCCTTTCTTGTTGTTAGGGTCATATTTTTCATGAGTTGACATATCCTTTGACAAAACACATTTTCCTTATATTTGGGTAGCTCTAGGTGGTTTTTAGAATATCATGAAGAATGTCTTAAGAATTTATCTAGCGATATTGTTGAAGACATAAAGACTGTACTAAGAAACAAGTGAAGAAGAGCTAAAAAAGTGAATCTCAACGCTAGCTCAATACAAGCTATCTATCGAGAATTAATGAAGAGTCTCAATACAAGCTCGACACTTCTAGATCTAAGCTTTGCATATCCAAAATTTTAAGATCTGTTTTTTGGCCAATGATGACTTGGATTTCTAGGGTTTCATTCACTAAACATCTGGGGGATATAAAAACTTTATTTTAAAATCATCATAAAACACATACTCAATTAGAGAATCTATACACTTATTATGAAGCTAGTGCATTCTTATGTGCCTTAGGGGTTTGTGACTAAGTGCTTCCTTCTCTACAATTATATTGAAGAACTTTGCATCCAACAACAAGTTTCAAGTTACTAGGAATTAGTTATGTACTAAGATCTGTGCAAAGGGAACAAGTTTCTACAAAATTAAGGGAAAAAAAAAAAAAAGGATTGACTTAAGGATTCATCTGTAGGTTAATACTTTGGATAGACCAAGTTTGGGGTAAGATTTCTTGTACTTGCAATCTCTTGATTTTGATTAGTGATTCTTGAGAGTAGTGACTTGAAAATCATTCAGTGGAGTTTTTGGCTTATGATAGGTTTTCTCCATTAGTTAACAAATCACCGTGTTAATTTATTTTCCTCTGCACTCTAATTTATTGGGTGATTTGTTTATACCTCCACAGTTTACATGTAATTTGACCTAATTAATTAATTTGGGTAATTGAGAGTTAATTAACTAAGGACAATCTATAACCTAAGACCTACGTATTGAAAGAATCACATCGAGTCTTATGTGTCTCTTAACTTGTCCAAGCCTGACAAAGCCATCAAGACATTACCCACCAAGTTCTTTAAGGTTGACCGGAAAACCCTCTTTGACCTCATCTTGAGATTTTTTATTTTTATTTTTATTGATTATGTTGTTTTTTTTTTTTTGGCTGAAGTAATTTTGGTTTGACGGGAGCCTCACTAAAAAAACTGGGGCTATAGCAGCATTTTTAAACCAAGGCTATAGCCCCAAAAACCGCTAGTATAGACCCAAATGGGCTATCCGAGTGCTTTGTAGGACCCAATGAGTGTGACAATAGATTCAGTTGACCTACATTGACGATTTCAAAACTACCGGTATAGGTCTTGGCAGTTTTGAAATCCTATCCCGACACTTTTTTAGAAGTGTTGGGATATCCTTTATTAGCAGTTTCAATTTTCAAACCCTATACCGGCTCTTTTAAAATAATGAAAATTATTGTAGTAGGGGTACCTTTAACAATGGTTTTAAAACTATCACTATAGGACTTTTATATTTTTCTCACTTAACATCTAATGGCAGTTTTCGATGCCCTATATCGACGCCTTTTTGCTTCTTAAAACTGTTGTAATAGGCCAGGCCTACACCTGCAGTTTCAAAACCGCCACTATAGGAAATATAAGGAAATAGAGATATATCGTACCAACGGTTTTAAAATCATTGGAATAGGCCAGGCCTATACTGGCAGTTTCAAAACCTCCACTAAAGGGAATTTAAGGAAATAGAAATATATCCTATACGAACGGTTTTACAACCACCGCTATAGGTGTAATTTATAAAATTTTTTTTCTAGGCACCTATATTGTCTTCCTACATTTTGCTTTAACATTCTGTTTATAGGTAATCATAATACATTACCAAATACAAAAAAGGATCCACTTTAAACCAACCAACTATTTACATACACCATATAAGCTAATATATGGCAAAATAATACATTCTTCAAGTGTAGATTGTTATACCCAAAATAATACATTCCAAATGTCTAGAATGTTATAATAAAGTTTCCAATAAACTTTATTATAAATATCAAAGTTTCCAACTAGCTAGTACCAAAAAAAAAAAAACCCACAATTTACATATTTCCTAATGCCTTTCCCCGGATGATAAATCCACATCACATGGAGAATGGACATCCATGTCATCATCATCACCATCCTAAAATATAATAAACGCACAATGAATTAGTTCATTTAACAACAACTTTGCTAACTAAATGACATAATATCACTAGTCTATTAGCACTTGAACACATTAAATAAATACATGAATAACATTATATGTTATCGACAACTATGCATGTCTTGATATACAAGTCCAATCCTAGTTAAGGCTAATGTTCTTTATAGTGCAAATAATGTAACATTTAGTTAGTCTATGGTAGTTAATTAATCTAAAGCCTAGTCTATATTTCAAGCGAATAATGCCCATAACTCGTTATAGAGATAAATACAAGAGAGATAATCGGCTAAGAATAAAGAAGAAACAAATAAAAGTTAACCATTTTTTTCTTCTTTTTCTTTATCTGTACAGAGGAGGAAGCATTTCCACCCGCACAACTTGACCACTGGGAGTTGGGACCACAGACCACCCTATGTTGGTGGAGGTTGATGCATCATGCATGCCTAACCCTGTGCAACTAGAATTATCAACTAAACTTTTACATTTCTTGCTTGATCATAGACATGGCAAAACAGTTGGGTCGAGTTGGGTCAATTGGGTTAAGGGTCAAAAAATTGGTCATTTTAATGGGTTTAAAACGGGTACGGGTCGGGTTGGGTTGGGTTGACCCATATTTTTCACATGATTTTTTTTTTTTAAATAAAGAAAATAACATGTATTTGCCACTTGAGCACTACTTGAATTCACTACTTATATCATGAATGAACTGCACTTATTAATACTTATTCAATAATTTTAAAATTACACAAATTCTAACATTGCTATCTAAAACAAAATAATATAAAGATAAGTAAAACAAATAAACAAGTTTTATTTCTCACAATATCAACATCCCGAAATATAAAACAAAATTACAAATAACTTATTGGATAATTCATTTGACAAATAATAAAAACATATAAGAAATTTACAATCTTGAAATTAATTTTATAATCTATTGTCAATTGTGGTTAACACTCTATTTCAATTTGAGATATACATTAAAGTTTGATTATTTACTTATTTATAAATGGTCTCTTTTATGAATATCATATCATTGTTAAGTAACACACAGATATCATCATTTATTTTGAAAAGCCATTTATTTTGAACATAAATTGTTAAAAAATAGGTCTAATCATTCATAATTTATGTTAATTTGATAGTTTGGTTTCACTATTTCCATACTTGTGAATGTTTCTCACATATGTCTACAATTTTAAATCTATGTTTATAATTGTACTATAACTATATTATCTTGACATGTACTTTGTTATTTGTATCTAAAAATCTTTACTCATTACAGAATGCTCAATCATTCATCTTTCAATTAAATTGCATGCAGTTATATAAATGTTTCAATTGTTTCCTTAATGCTCACAACAAAAAATTAAACAAATATTGTCTTAATTTTATTTTTTATTTTTTACAAAAAAAAAAAGTTTTAAAAAATGGTTGGGGTTCAAGTCGGGTTATGGGTCGGGTTGACCTGCAAAAAACACAGGTCGGGTCACAGGTCAACTCGTTTTTGCTTTGGGTAAAAAAAATCAAGTTCGAGTCAGGTACTTTTCGGGTCAGGTTGGATCGGGTCAGAAAATTCTGACCTGTTTTGCTATGTCTATTTGATCATTTGTGCATTTTAATTTTCTCGTTCTTATTGTTAACTTGTTCATTTTTCAAAAAAATCCTATTAAATTAGGCGTTACCAAACCCATTCTTTTTTTTTTCTTTTTTTTTTTGGCTCTCGCGAAGTCAAATATTTTGCCTCATGTGGTTTCTAATAACCTTGAGCTGTAAAAAACTGGTTATTGCGCAACTCATGGCTTTTTGCATATTGGTAATACATTGAAAACCCTATTGGCACATTTTCTTTCTATGAAAATCCTTAGAAAATAAAGCTAATCACTGGTGCCTTAGCATAGAGCTATTGTGCGTGCATGACTAGAGAATCCTGAGATGAATTAAAATTCTGAGCTACTTTTCATTAAGCAATAGAAATACAGTATGTCCCCCACCGCTGGAAAAAAAAAACGCGGTTAATAGAACCAGTTTTTAAGAGGCCTCTTGCTCTAAAATTTTATACTTTAGTCATTTTTTTTTTTAAAATTTAATACATAATTTTTATATAAGAAGGAGCTATATATATATATATATAGGATAATGGAATAGTATTTCATTGTCGTAGACTGTGAGGATTATGTGTCTTGAGATGAAGGAACTATCATCAATGAGGATGAAACAATATCTTCAATAAGAAAGAAAATGAGCAAGATGTAGAGATTAAGAAGAATGAAGAAAAAGAGTACAACATAAACGAGGTGTTACATGAAAGTCAAATTATTTGAGAACCAAGGTTGGAATATTGTTTAATTCCAATGAAGAAGTCAAGCATATTATATTCATTATGCTAAATAAGTAAGTTTTGGTGTGTCAAAAAGAACCTCTAGATCTAAAGATGATGGGAAGTTAAGATACTTCACTCTCACATGTAGGGCAACTAATATCCTTAAGCTGCAATCAGTAAAGAGAGAAGGGAGCAAGGCCAATTAGATATATCAATGTAACCATATGTCCTAATGGAATTTATAGACTATCATATGTTGTGCTTGATCATATCTATACTTTGAGCTGGGAAAAGCAAGGTATTTTAGATGCAATAAAAAGTATGTGAAAAAGGAGACTTGAAATAAATGATAAAGCTAGAAGTTGTATGAGTAAGAACTATAAATCTCTTGTTATTGAAGCAGAAGGATATGAAAATCTTCCATTTGAAGAGAAAGATTGTCAAAATTACATTTGTCAAACATGTCTGCTCTTAGTTCAATGTATTTTTCCATTCTACTTTAAAGACTATGATCTGCTCACCTACTAAATTTTGTCCTGGAGAGGAATTAATGTCAGCTTCGATGTGCTAAAAGAATTTAGAAGTTGTATTATTGAGCAAATTTGTTACTGTATTATTCTTTTTCATCTACTAACAATTTGTCCAATTGTGGGGTTTTCTTTCCTTTCTCTCTTTTTCTTTTCCTCCTGTGAAACTGTGAAAGTGATTCCCATGTGAAGCTTCAGTCACCAGATTAGGAATTTAATATTTTTCTCTTTTCTTATATCTCATCTTGAAAGTGATAACCATGTGATTAGCCTCACATAGCTTAATTAGTCAATTTAATATCCCCATAATTCTTTACATTAAATAGCAACAAATGTGGACCATTGGATGATCCTTAGATGTTACATCAAAACAACAGTGTCAACTATCAGACGGTGAAGAAAAAAATAAAGTTTGACCTATGTATTCCTTATGTCGTAGCATTCCCCAGCAAAAATAATAATAATAATAATAATAATAATAATGATTATCGACAGAATTACACAAAGTGCCTTATTCTATATACAAATTAAAGAACCCCAATCCATGCCAAATATTTCGTGCCTTTGTTTTTGAATGATGTGGACTCCCACGTGCGATATGGGTATTATTTCTACCTTTGGATAAGCAAATAATGAGATTTTCAATGGCTATAACCGTCAATAACGGCAACATTAACGAACATGTTTCGCTTTCAATCAAATTCCTCAAATCTCTAAGGAGCTTGAATACGTATCCCCTGAAAACGGGGTCTTTGTAAAACAACAAGCGAGCTATGCTACAAATACAATCCAAATGTGTTAGCAATCATAAAAAAACGTGTGTTTATTTATTTATTTATTTTTTATACGAAACGTGTGTTTATTTTATTGTTTAAGCAACACAAATTATATTCTTCCTATTTTAATTTTGTAAATTTTTTATAGTAAAATCTGCTGTTGCTTTAGTGTTTTTTTTTGAAAAAAAATTATTTTTGTCAACTTATTTTACTATTCAACTTATTTTTGCAACTATTCATGATTCTCACTACATTTTTGGTACTATTTATAGGTTTTACTGTACTATTTTAGCTAACTTTTATCTCTATTTACAGTACTTTTAATAAAAAATTTTCAATTTATGTAAAATATAATAAGTGGAATTTTTCAAAGGACTCTTTGTATTTTCCAACCATTTATTTTGAGAGGAATTTTCCAACAAAATATAGTGAGACCGAATTAAACCCTCCATTGAATATGGGATTTAGGAGTCATGTGGGTCCAATGTGGTCCCTCCAAGATGGCACAAATGCACGGGCAATTGTTTTCTACTTGATGTAACCAGCCAAAAAAGAGAAAAAAAAAAAAAGGAAAAAAAAAAATGGTTTTGTTGTTGATGTAACTGTCATGCGAAATTCAACAAATATAGTATGGTCAGGTGGTCGGGATCAACGGTTACTTGTACACACGCCAAAGGCCTGTTAATCCTAAAGACTAAAATGAGACATTAGGTTCGCCATAATGTTACATTATGTTGTAATTTTACGTAATCTCAATCAAGGTTGTTAAAATCGGGATCCTACGTAGGATTGTGGGAGGTAGGTAGGATCGGAGATCGTAGGATCGGATCGTAGATCGTAAGATCGGATCGTGGATCGTAAGATCCTACCTATTTTCAGATTTTAAGCAAAAAGCCTATTGGTAGTGACTTTGTATGTTATATAATCATTTAAAATATGAATCCATCCATTAAAATAATAAAAAAAATTCATCATAAAATATAATTTGCACGCACTACATCGTTCTTATGTCATTCTAACGAAGCAAAATATATTTAATTTTTGACATAATGTATCTAAAAAGTTTAGTACATGTTTAATAAGCAACTAAGTACCAAAATATTATCTACACATATGGAAAGTACGCTTAATTTTCTTTCTAGCCAAAGTAGACATTGTATATTTGTACTAGAGCTGCCAAAAAAAAAAATTAAAAAAAAAAAGACTCCAAGATACAGAGCATGCTCAAAAAATCACAAAGAGAATTTATCAAACAGGTTGTGTGCAATTCTAAACTACTAATTGTGTTTACTAATATTTCTCAAAGATTCAAATACTGAAGATCCTGTTTCATAATTTTTCAAATTTTACTTAATTTAGTTAACAAAATAGAAAAATAAAAACCTTAAAAGCTTTGTCAAAATCATATACACAACACAACACAACAATACGGAATCAAACTATCAAAGTACAAATATATGATAAACTGCTAAGTACTATCTACCAAAACAAATTACTAGAAAGCTTAAAGGCAATGATGGCTCACGACAACATCATTGAGAGGGTTGAGAGGTGCTGGGTTTTTGACGGAGGAGTGAGGAGGCGTGAGGCTGAGGTGCTGAATTTTTGACTAATTTTTTTTTTCTTATAAAAAAAACGTTAAACTTAAGTTAATAAAGCATAAAGGCAGTGGTGGCTCACCATTAACAGGGCTGAGAGGTGCTGGGTTTTTGACAGAGGGCTGAGGAGGCACGGGACAAAGGTGCATGCTGGAGTTTTGTGTTTCTAAATAGTTTAGGTTTTGTTTTTGAAAACGTTAGACTTATACCATAGGTTTTTTTGAGATTTTATGTTAACATAGGGGTAAATTTGGGACTTCAATTTATTATTGGGCTTCTAAAACCTGTTGGGTTTGTGGGTTTAGGTTTACCCAATGAATCCCACTTCAAAAAAAAAAAAAAAAAAAAAAAATCAAGCCAAATGGTAGGATCGGTAAGATCGGTAGGATCCCATACGATCCTACGATCCTATACGATCCTACACGATCCTACCTACGATCCTAACATTTTTGCGATCCTGCTACGATTTTAAACTTTTTAATGAGGTGGGATCGTAAAATCGTGCGATTTTACGATCCGGATCGCGATTTTGACAACCATGATCTCAATACAAAAACATAACATTACATTGTTTAAGAAAGTGATAAAATTAAGATAATATGATATATTTTGTAATTTTAGATTATGGTAATGTTAGAAAAAAATAAAAAAATAATCTTAATATCACGTTAACGTAGTGAACCAAACGCCCCCAAAGAGTAAGCTTGGATTCAACCCATCAATTCTCTATCCAATTTCCTTAGATAAGTTTGATTTCCTTCTTTCTTTCTTTCTTTCTTTCTTTCTTTTTTTTTTTCCTTTTTTTTTTTTTTAATAAAAGGAAAATTTGTACACCCACTAGTAAATTCTTTATGTTAGGGTTTCACACTAGTTGAAGAAGTGCATAAAGGTAAGGAAATTGTGGTCTATGTGGGGTTTGATCATTTTGGAAAGTGCAGGAAGTCATTAAGTTTTTCCTTTTAAGTAATGGAATTATATATATTTAGAATTATATACATACATACATATATATATATATATATATATATAATTACTTACAAAGTCATAGCCCATGTTTTACTTGAACAAAATATTATAGAAAATTTTATTAACAAGCTCAAAATTATGCTGAAGTCACGGTATGCTATGATATGGAATAGCCCATATCTTTATAACTTGTAAAAAACAAATTCAAGGGTACCCGACCATTGCACCATGGTGATAAATACGTGAAGGACATGTTCATTCAAATTCGTTGGCTTGTTGCTTAAGAAAATTGATGCAAGTCAACCTAGGCTTTTCACCTAAATTAGTCCTACCGTAGACCTTAAGCTTCCCACCTAAGGTGTTTGGACTCACTACCAAACAATCACAATATAATCTCTGCAAATAATCTTAATAATAATAATACAAAAAAATTATCGGGAGTTTTATATGCAGCTTTCAAGAATTATAAAGATAAAAATAAACTCTCCTAAACAAATTTTAAACCATTTCAAATACTAATTTGATAATTCTAAAAAATTTAATATATTAATCCAATAATCCGAAACAAAGGATAATTATGAATAACTAATCCTAACTAACTCAAATATCAATCCAAACTAAACAAATAACTACCCTACATTTTGAAATTATTCCCTGAAAATCTAAAAAGAAATATTGAAATAATATTTAGTTATGCACCTGCATTAAAAATGACACTCAAATGCTCTTGTAATTAATGAAACGTGGCATGTGATCATTGGAAGCAGTAGAAAACAAGCACTGGCCTCTGCCTATAAATACCACCAAGCCATTCCTCTCAGACACATTAACTCGATCAATTCAAGCTAGAAACCACAACTTTCATAGGCTCAACTTACTGGGGGTTCTTCGAGCACGCTGTGATAATGGCTTTTGTTCCATTCTCTCTCTTTACTCTTCTAGTCCTCTTTTCTCTTTTACTGAATCCAACCTCTGCCTTCAACCCCAAGCTGCTTAATGTCTCTAAGCTTCAATCTAGCACTAGTTGGTCACCTGCGGGTGCAACCTGGTATGGAAGCCCCACAGGTGCCGGGAGTGATGGTAAATGAGAACAAATTAAGCTTACTATATATATATATATATCACATATTGATACAATATTTGTGCAAAATATGACATTTGTTCCAGACAATGTGCTTGATTTTTCATAATTTTGGCTTGTAGGGGGTGCTTGTGGATATGGAACTGCCGTAGACCAAGCACCATTCTCTTCAATGGTGTCTGCTGGAGGCCCTTCTTTATTCAATTCAGGCAAAGGATGTGGAGCTTGTTATCAGGTGCAAGCCCCTATGTTTCTTTGGAAAAGTATAGATTTACTTGGATAAAGTTTGGCTCTAAACCTACTTGGAGTCATCTTTTTTAACTTATTGCATGACGAATTATATGACTATTCATATGTATTATTTAAACAAGAAACATAATTTTTAAAAATATTTATGTGACTAAGACTACACATAAATGATCCCTTTAATTCTTGCATATAGAGAAGGCTCCCAAGGGACTTGGGGGGGGCCATGGCCCCCTTGAAATTTCAAAAATCCCTCTTCTATCTTTATTTTTGGTAAAAAAAAAGTAATTTGCAATATAAATTTGAACAATTTTCCTACTAAATTTTACTAAAAACATGTAACACATTTATATATATGATTAATGCAGATTTTGTTTACTCTAATTATTTTTATACTATAAATTGCTCATTAATTCAAACTGTATTTAATGTATTCAAATAAATAGAAACATTTATATATTATTTATGTAATGTTTCTTTTCTCTAATTACTCTTATACCATATTAGCACATCATAGAGATATATAAGTAAATAGTTTTAATAAAAACATGCTTTTTTCTTTTCATTTAGAAAATTAGAGATACGAACATTATTTTTTTTCCTTTTAGAAGAAACAAAAAGGTTGACTTCATGGTAAGAAATTAACAATATATTATATTTTATTAACGTTATATATATAAAACATATAAAAAGAAGAGTATTTCTGACTCTACCACTAATGACTCCAAGCATGTTTGTAATCTAACTTTTTCCAAATTATTATTATGCCTTGCCTTGTTTTAAAAAATTCAACTTGTTAAGAAGTATCATTTAATTTATTGTCTTCTACATAAAATAGTATAAGTTTTGAAAACTTCCTTTCTTAATTTAAATTCAAATAATTTAAGTTAAAAAAATGAAAAAGAAAAAGAAAAAGAAAAATAGTATCAAGAACCATATAGAGTTCAGTAACATATAGTCTTTGTTACTACCAAAATGGGATTAGAAGACTAGAAAAAAAGGGTGAGAGTGAAGACGGAGGGAGTGAAACTTGCATAGAAGTGTGAATCTCACAAAATCATCTTGTATTGGTTGATTTCAGGTGAAGTGTACGGCGAATCAGGCATGCTCGGGGAATCCGGTGACTGTCGTTATCACGGATGAGTGCCCTGGTGGTCCATGTGTCGCAGAGTCTGTTCATTTTGATTTAAGCGGTACTGCCTTCGGAGCCATGGCAATTTCTGGTCAAGAAGATCAACTACGCAACGCTGGAGTCTTGCAAATTCAATATACAAGGTAATTGCCGTGAGAGTGAGGCTAAGGGAATAAATAAATATATAGTACATTGAAATGTGACAAAATGCTTCAACTCGTGTGTCCTTGAAAGTCCACATTTTGGCATGGTCTATCATGTCAAGTGCAAGAGATTATTGTTCAATTAATTCAAATATTTTGACTTTATATTATCATTCTTTAACTTTCTCAACATTTTCTTTTCGTCAATTGTCATTTCATCATCTTCTTGTCTAATGTGACTAAAACTATGCATGGTTTGCAATAACGCAGAGTTCAGTGCAACTATCCAGGTGTGTCGATAGCCTTTCATGTTGATTCTGGCTCCAACTCCAATTACTTTGCTTCCCTAATTGAATATGAAGATGGAGATGGAGACGTATCTGCAGTCGACCTTAAACAGGCACTTGACTCGAGCACATGGCTTTCCATGCAGCAATCATGGGGTGCAGTTTGGAAACTTAATTCAGGCTCAACATTGCAAGCTCCTTTCTCCATTCGCTTGACCTCGGCCGTGTCCGGAAACACTGTTGTAGCTAACAATGTCATTCCAGCTGGTTGGCAACCAGGCCGAACTTATCGATCAGTCATCAACTTCTAATCCTAAATAATATGCTTGCCTTTGGTCCTAGCTAAAGGAGGTGGAAAAAAAATATATATATGATAATGAAAAATAGTTGTAGCTTTATATTTGCGGTGAAGATGAATTAAAAGTCAGCTTATGGTTAAATGACTTCATGTTTGTCTTTGTACACCTACCATGAATACTATAGACTTACCTTCTGTGGAAAAACATGACAAGGGATCTTTTTTTTTTTTCTCCCTCTGATTATTTTCTTTTTCTACATGTATCATGCTACCGTGTCTTAGATTTTCTCCATTAGGAAATTTAACGTGGTTCCCACTTCACATGGAGTTTATTAGAATTATTTAATTATTATATAGACCAAACACTATTGGTTTTTCAAGTTTGTCAAGCGATTGTTTTAATTTGGTCTCTTAAGTTTCAAGTTAGTACTATTGATCCATCAAGTTTAAAAAACGAGGGTTATTAGTTATTCGGATAACTGCCATTAGTTTTAATACTTATGTGGCTAATGGACTGATATGTAGCATTTTTAAATGATACGACAACATTTTTAATATTCCAAAAATTAAAATTTATTTTTACACATAAGCAAACTCATGACTTATTTTAATATCCAATAATTGACCCATTATAAAATGGGAAGTGATTCTTAGATACTTCTAGAGTATGGAAAATAGTGTTTCTTCTTCTCACATTCATGGTGGGTCACTCATTAAATTAATGGTGGGGTCCATTATGAATGTGAGAGGAGGGAAGACCATTTCTCCTTACTCTAAAAGTATCTAAATTTTTTCCTGAAATGGGCCTTCACTATTAATTTGATAATAGAGTATTAAATACAGTTTTATTTATCTCTTTACTCTTTGGCCATTTATTAAAAAAAACCAAAATAAGTTGGAGTGATAGTTTAGTGGTACCAACATCTTCTAAGATGTCTTGGGTTGAAAAGAGGTGGCTGGAGAGCGCACCTTCTCCCCCTCCCTATTTATCTAGAAGCCAAAAAAATAAAGAAAAATGAATCTGTCTCTCTTAGGGACTTTATTTGTGATTGACTAAGGGTTTTATTTTTTAATAATATTTTTAATTTTATTTATTTATTATAATTTATTTATGGGATTAAGACAATGTTGTTTCGAGAGAATTGGTTATGGATTAAGATTTAAGACAATGTTGTTAATTATTAGCATTGATGACCCTTTTTAATAGAGTTCAATGATTTGTAATAAGGTCTCGACTCTTCAACCTAGTGTTTCCATATATGGGTATAAGCATTAAATTATAAAATAGCATGCTCATTATATTGTTTTTTTTTATTAGTTCATTATTGCTCTTATTTATTTCTCATTATTAAGTAATTCTTAAGTATTTCAAAGCACAGAGAATTGCGCTCATTCCTCTCATATTTATGGCAAAGTCTACTCATTAAATTCATGGTGTGGTTTATCATGAATGTGAAAGAAAGAAGCACAATTTCTCCATACTTCAAGAATACCTAAGAATTTTTCCTATTACCACTGCATACTTTTGGTGCGATGGTCACTCCACAAGTATAAGTGCTTATAGGGTGCGAGAGGGCAAGGGCTGGGGTTCAAGTCTCCAGGAGGGAGCTTCACACACATAGATACTTAGATTAGATTAGAAGAGAAATTCTATCTTGTATTAAAAAAAAAAATTTCCTATTTTTTTATGGCTATTTTCTTTGTATTCTCTTTTGTCGTTTTTGTTAAATAAGTTGTACACTTTAGTTCTACTACATGATGTTGGTAAATTGGTTTTGTATGTCTTCATTAAGTATGCTAATCTGAGGCAAAGTTCTAATGAAGGGTCTGCTTAGGATCTACTTATTTTGTTTAAACTGAAATTTTTTTGCTAAAGTAATATAGATAAAGGTAAAAATTAGCTGAAATGATACAATGAGACTTATGAATAGTATCAAAAAGTATAGCGGAGCTCATGAATAGTAGCAAAAATAAACTGACTTTTTAAGCTGGAGCCAAACACACTCGAAATATTAAAAATCATAATATGCTATTTGACTTTTTTTTTTTTAATAAAAAATTCTATTTATTATTTATCTATTATATCACTAAAAAGCAAAAGGAAGATATATTCAACCATGTCTCCTTCCTTTCCCCCCGTCTCCCTAAAAAAATTAATGACTTGCATCATATAGCCATGAGAGTTGAAACAACAGATTGAGCTTTAACAAAAATACTCATCTCACAAACGTCACACTTTGAATAATCAATTCTTTAAACTATCTCAAGAGGATGTTTTGTACATCTTAAAAGTATTATGGATGCCATCTTAAAAAATAGTGTTCCCACAACACTACATGCGATTATCTATCAGGAATCTCATATTCAATTTAATATCCTAATAATTCTATAGTTCCATCATTTCAGTTAGTAGTTAGTTAGTTGGTTACGTATATTGGCCCTATAGTTAGTTACAATTAGTATGAGTTAGTTAGGATTTGAGCACATGTAGCTAATTAACACATGACTTAATTTTTAGAGCACAAGTTCAATTAACTAGTCAATTATCTTAGGTTATGTGAACCAATGCTATTAGAGCTAATCTCCTATAAATACATTATTGTAATTCAACATTAGATATTGAAGAATAAACCAATTCCTTACTTAGTGCACTTACTCTCAATATTTCTTTATAGAGGGTGACTACCTCAAGTTAGGTCACTTCTTCTACAATTCCTAGACATCCCTTACAATTCCTATCAATCTCCATTAGGAATCACTAGGTCCTATCTATCTCCATCAGGAACCACTAGGTCCTTAACATTACCTAACATACGTAGAACTCTCATTTTATTTAATAATAATGAGAGTAATTGATAAAGGTCCATCCTATTAAGGGTGTATTTATGAACAATCATTTAAAATGTTATTTGGTTAATAGACTTTGCTTTGGGGAACACTCACTTGGCAATTCAAGATGGAAGAAGTGTAAATAGAGAATCAATGTTAAAATTGAACTGGTCCGTAGTCTAGCCTAGAGAAGCATTTATTCTTCATCAAAGGGTTTCTAAAAAGAAGGTCATAGACGAGAAGAATTCATTCCCATTCATTATTTTACAGTGGACAGAAATACACTTGAACAACAATGGCCAGAGAGGTTATATTTCTTCCGCCGTTTTAGATTTCTCATGTGTGATATCTGAGATTTTTTCATGACTTGTTAGCATTTTAGTAGTATGAGTTTTGTGTCATCAATATTGGTGTTTGTGCGTTTATAGATTGTGCATTTGTTTTGCATCATATAATAAAATTCAATTGAGCGTAGCTTCTACGTGCGTGACAATTCCAACTCTTCAATCTTTGAAAGAAACTATGAGATCACCTCGTGGGACCTGAACGATGTTTGCCCACTGTATGATCTCTTTAAATTTTAATTTCTTTCTCATGATTGTTATTCAAGTTTTCGACATTTTTATTTATTTTATTGGTCGTATACTTAGGGAGATCTGATGATTTGGATATACACTAGTTGTATTAAAACTAAATGGATGATAAAATCATAAAAGTCTTTTTTTTTTTTATTTTATAACCTACCTGGCCTAATCGTGCTCATGTTTTTATCCTCTAATTTTTTCATGAGTTTTAGATAAGAACAAAGAAGAGTACCAGAGCTCGAATAATAAAGTCCCAATATAAATTTTACAAACAAATATATTACATATGGGTGTGTCATTTATATAAACTTAGGGTTATATTACGAAAATTTTATAATTCATGTAAATGATTTGTTTTAGCATATTTACGGTTCTTTGCACGTATCTTGTCTTTAATATCATTTTATGATTTGTTTTACTGTAAATTCAAGTTGAAAGCTCAGATTTGTGTTAAAACACGAGCTTGTTCAGACCCTTAATTAAAAATTACGACTAGATTGCTTTTACTCTAACTTAGACTAAGTGTGGAACAAGAATAAATAAACGCGATGAACCGATAACACTACCCTAAGCCATATTCATCCATTATTAACAATAAAAATAAAGCTTAAAGAGTAGGGAAGAGAGATACAAATACAAGATAATATCGAGATGTGTTATTAAAGAGAAAACCGAAGAATTCAATGAAAAACCTCTCCGTGACTGTCAAAGTTGAAATCGATCCACTAGAGAATAAAATTGGAGTATACGAATAACAAAAGATCCTCCAAGTCTAGTCTACCCCATGTACTTGAACCCTTCAAGCTCTTGGTATCAATTGACTTCTCGGAGTCTTGTCTTCTCTAACTTTCCAGATCCCGCAATTCAGCTTGATTGCATATGCCAATGAATGACTCCTTTCAATGCTTCCCAGTAGTACCAAAATCTTACTTTACACTCATAATAGGTGTGGTAGGTGTTTGGGCTAATAATCTCTCAAAGATCTAGAGATGGAGAGGTAAAGATAAGGAAAACCACAAGGAAATGTGTAGATAATTGTGAGTATAACAGTCTTTAACTCTCAAGTGAATTTTTTAGGATTTTATAGTGTGGGTAAAGACTTGGTAAAGCAAAAAACAACTTTTTGCCAAACGAAGACTTTCGTGGGTCCTTCGCAGGTTGGCCCTTACCGCGAGATAGTTGCAAAAATGATAGCCTGGCATGACTCTTCATCTTCTAGTCATGTGCTCTACACGTGATTTTTCAAGGGTTGCTTCTCGCGAGCTACTTGAAAGCTACTTGCGAGCCAGTCGTGAAATCCACTTGTTCAACTTTTGAAGCTTGATTTTTCATCGATTTCTCACACTCATCCCTTACAATTAAACCCACATACATACAAGCAAAATGATTAAAGAAATTATAATCAAATTTGGCACGGAATTAAAGTCAACACAATATAGTTGGAAATCACAACTTTACAATCTTCCCCTTTGGCTATTTCGTGACAAAACCCCTAAACAGACTTTAGACTTAAACGTGAGTTTGGGAACATAGACAAAACTCACTCACACCTAAATCTAAAGGCTGTGAAGTACTTGCACCAAAAACACCTGTATCCAGAAACACTTGCACATAACAACAAAACTTCATTAAGCTCAGAGACAAGTAGAACACAAGGTAAGTATAAAGAACAAATAAAATGCGATCAAGATACCAAGAAGGATATATGACAATAAGCATAACTTGATCAAATAGAAACAGTCATTAGGAAATGACTATGGCTGTTTTCTTTGGATTCTCTTCTGTCTTTTTCGTTTAGTAAGTTGTACACTTTAGTTCTACTACATGATGTTGGTACATTGGTTTTGTATGTCGTTATTGAGTGTGCTAATGTGAGGGAAAGTTCAAATGAAATATTAAAAATCATAATATGCTATTTGACATTTTTTTTAATAAAAAATATTCTATTTATTATTTATTTATTATATCACTAAAAACAAAGGAAGATATATTCAACCATATCTCCTTCCTTACCCCCGCCCCCCTAAAAAAAATTAATGACCAGCATCATATAGCCATGATAGTTGAAACAATAGACTGAGCTTTAACAAAAATACTCATCTCACAAACATCAAGCTTTGAATAATCAATTCTCATTAAACCAATCTCAAGAGGATGTTTTGCACTTCTAAAAGGTATTATGGATGCCATCTTAAAAAATAGTATTCCCACAACACTACATGTGATTACCTGTTAGGAATCTCATATTCAATTTAATATCCTAATAAATCTATAGTTCCATCACTTCAATTAGTAGTTAGTTGGTTAGATATATTGGCCCTTTAGTTAGTTACAATTAGTATGAGTTAATTAGGATTTGAGCACATGTAGCTAATTAACACATAACTTAATTTTTAGAGCACAAGTTTAATTAACTAGTCAATTATCTTAGGCTATGTGAACCAATGCTATTAGAGAAAATCTCCTATAAATACATTATTGTAATTCAACATTAGATATTGAAGAATATACCAATTCCTTACTTAGTGCATTTCCTCTCTCTTAATATTTCTCTATAAAGGGCAACTACTTCAAATTAAGTCAATTATTCTACAATTCCCATACATTCCCTTACCATTCCTATCAGTCTCCATTAGGAATCACTAGGTTTTTAACATCACTCAACAAACTAAGGTATTAACCATACAATAAGAACCACTAGGTTCTTAACATTACCGAACATACTTAGAACTCTCATTTTATTTACTAATAATGAGAGTAATTGATAAAGGTCCATCCTGTTAAGGGTGTATTTGTGAAAAATCATTTAAAATGTTATTTGGTTAATATCATAAAGCACCTAATGGGCAACAGAGTAACCACTGCCTACCCTTAGTGCAATGGTCATTTCACAAGTATAAGTGTTTGTGGAGTGTAGAGAGCAAGGTCCGAAGTTCAAGTCTTTAGGAGGGAGTTTTATACATATATACACTTAGATTAAATTAGAGTAGAATTTGTTTTGTGTAAAAAAAAAAAAAAAAAATGAAAGGGAACGAAGTAGCTAGGTAAGTAAAAGAGGGTATTTGTATTTGTTGAGAAACATTGATGCAAAAGACATCATCATATTATATTGATATTGAACCTACTTTTATTGAACCTACTTTAAAATTATGAAGAGAGACGATGTGTCGGTCAAATTCACATGACATGCAGAAGTGATTATAAAAAATGCTATGTATAGCATGTACTTAGGAAGCACAAATACTTCATTTAATGTGATTGTGTTATATTTGTATGGTTAATACCTTAGCCTCATCCACCAAAAGCCTCCTCCATTGTGTGGATCTCACATGCAGGTATAATCTCTTTCCCTAACTTGTTTTTCATTTTGCTACAATGATAATTTAAGGTTAATGCATGCTAGCTAATTATTTAAATTCTTTGAATGAACTTGAATGTTCTTGATATGCTTGAATATTGTTCATATGCATTCTTCACACATTCTTGATTGTTTAACACATATCATGTATAACACTAGCTTTGATCTTAAATCCATATCCAAAGTATGAAAAACATTTTAATTTTATAATTCTCTCAAATTCTTGAATATAGGATATTACCATTCATACACATTCACCAGAATTTATTTTTCAATTCAAATATAATGATGAATAAATGGAATTAGGATTTATCACATGCACACACATCAAGAAAAGTAATGAACATGTAGTTGATTGATAATATGTTAGATGATGTGACAAGAATGTTGGCCACTATAGTTTAGAAGATTGGTCTAACTTGGCAAGGTGGGTGCCTAACATCTTCTCATCTTGTAATATAGTCTCTGAACTTAGATCAAGGGTGTGAGAGACTGCCAAAGTACCTCTCAAACAGTAGAGATTTTTGGAGTGCTTTTTAGGACATCTTTCTTTTTGGGTAAGTAGTGTGGAGTTGCCACTTATTTTTTATACAAAAAATAAAAAAAACTAAATACCAAAAATACATGACTGAATTGTTTCCTTTCATTGATTGAGTAAAAATACATATGTGAAAAATTGAAAGTTACATAGCTTTGGGTTCTAGTTACAAACTACCAAATAATTACATGGTTTTTTGTCTTAGTTACAGGCTACCCTAAATAAATATAAAACAAGGCATAGATCTACCTATCCAAAGACACTAAATTTGGAGGTTAGGTTACAGAATGAGAAGGTATTAGGCACTCATTCCGCTCAGACAATGTCTGATTTTCTAGACTCTTGTGACGAATGTATCCCTTTTATGCATGACACGAATAATATGTCGTGCACATGAAAAAAATAAATCACATAAGTGTATTTATGAATATGCCCTCTTCTTTTGAGAAAAATTCAGATCTATGTTATGGTAAAAATTGATTTGCTTTAGAAAGAATTAGATCTGTTTTTGTGCATTTGAAAATCTAGTTTTTGTTGAAAGAAAAATCAGATATGTTTTTGGGATAAAGTAAAACAAAAACTTTTGGTTAAAAAATATCAGATTTGTTTTTTGGGAATGAGAAAAAATGGTTTTTGGGTTTATAAAAATCAGATCTGTTTTTACAATAAAAAATCAGATTTGTATATTGGAAAAAAAATAGATCTGTTTTTGTATATGCAAAAAATAAGAAAAGATTTTTTTGTTTTTGAAAAGAGGACTATATTCATGAAATAAATCTATGCTACATGCACTAAACAAAACAAACAAAACTATTCATGACTTTCTTTTTATTTCAAAATCTGCTTTGTTAAAAAAATCAAATCTACATTTAAAGAACATATTGATCAATTTTTTGTATTTTAAAAAATTTAGATTTATATCTACGGAAGAGACAAATCAGTTTTTGTTAAAAAAATTCAGATCTGCATCTAATGAAGATGCAAATCCATTTTTTGATTGAGAAAACTTGTAATGATGAGCAGATTTTTGAAACTGAAAAAAAAAAATCATGATAACAAAGACCTCAAGAACATGTTTCAACAAAAATAAGTTAACAGTACATGATATGAATATTTAAAAATTAAACTGGAAGAATATTTAAACATGCATCATAAAAATAAGAGAATCTGAATAAAAAAAATAAAAAATAAAAAAAAAGGTAAAGAAGAAACAACCACTTGCATAGAGGTACTCTTCTTCTTGAGGGGATATTTTAGGATTCAAAAGAATTTATGCAATTATCTTTGAAACCTAAAAATCCTTGCTTACAAAAAAGAAATTCTTGAGACTAAAGCCTCTAGAATGTCTTTAACATAAGAGTGAAAATAATAGAGAGGAGAGTGAGACAGAAAGAGGGGAAATCTGAGAGCATGAAAAGTGTTTTGAATTTTGAGATGCATCAACTATTTATAGAAGCTGAGATGCTTAAAAAATAGCAAAAAACGTATGAGGAAAACCCTAAAAAAAGGAGATTTGGATAAAAGTAAGCTGGTTTTTCAGATTAGAAAAAGCTTCATTATTTTGATCATATCTCTTTACTCAAAATTTGGATTAAACTGAAATTTTGATAGCTGAAGGGAAATTCGATTCTCTACAACTCTGCCAGAAATAGCATAGTCTGAATCTTGAGTTTTACTATGCCAAAAGTACCTTGGAACGTGAATCTGAAATCTGCTACTTGATTAGCAAGTTTTTGAAGTGTTTTCCAACTCTAAAACTGTATTTGGATGAATTTCAGAGTTATTTTCAAGATAAACCTCATTCCAAAGTGATAATTAGGACTTTTACAATAATTATTTTGAATATAATTATCCCAAAAGCCTAATTATCTACAGTATTTAAATATTATCAACTTATTTGTTTTAATCCCATGCAACAAATCTCACTTTAAGAAAAATACTTTACCAATCACAAATATTCATTTAATTAATTTTAATCATTAACCAATTAAAACAGATTTCAATTAATCACATGTGATCGGCTTCACTCCATACAATGCATGTAGACTGTGAAAACTTGATCTCGTGATATCTTTCAATCCAACGATTTGATTTGGAAATCGGACACACCGTTGCGACTGTTAGAATCTTAAGATCATTTTTATGATATGCAATGAATGAATTAATGCATGTAATGCAATCATGAGTTTTGGGTACATGGATAGTCACTCTAGTCATCTTCCTTGATTAAATCATGGATGCAAAATCGAGTGTCTACAAAGGGTTAGTAAATCAAATACTTATTCATGTAATTTTCGATCTCTAGATTCTAACTAGGAAACAAAACCATGTATTTCATCTTAGATTGTAACTAGGGTCAAGGCCATGCAATTTCCTATGATCAATGTACATTCATTCTCAAATTAATAAAATGATGAATTTTTCAATTATGTTTTTTTTTTCTAATAATTAAATAAGCTGTGACTCCATTGTAAAACCCTTAATTTAAAGGAAAAATGTAATCAGTCAAACCTCCATTTTGAGAGGCAATAACATGACTCCATCCATTCATGTGTGTAAAGTTGTGATTTACAACCATATTTTATGTTGGTTTTATTCCATGACAAAAAGTTTTGTAACTGCTTTACTTTTGTTCCTTATATTTTGTGAGATTTTATTATATTGAGTTTAGTATTAAGTTGTTGAAGAATTGAGCATGTATTGGATGAACAAGTGAATTTCGCTAGTATTTAGCGAGAAGCCTACCCGTGAAAGAGTTATATGGGAAGCACATGCTGGAAGCTGAAGAGTCGTGCCGGGCTATTAGTTTCGCAAGTGTCTCCTAGGAAGGGCCAACCCACGAGATACTTGAAAAACTTTCTACTTAGAGGATTTAAGTGTGACTTTCTTACCTTTCACACATATTATATATACCCACAAATGTATGAGAGGTCATTCAGAAAGAAAAACCCTAGAGAGGTTTCCTAAAACACAACACACTCATCTTTTAGAGAGAGAGAGCTACTCATCCTTAGTGAGAAATCATTGTAGCCTCTTCTCCTTTCCTCTCCCATTATCATACCTTGAAAGGAGATTTGTATCCAAACACAACGCACACCTATTCAGAGTGTAGAAAGTGTTTTGGAGCTTGGGAAGTTTTGGGGATTTGCCAAACGAAGTCGGTAAGATTTGGAAAGCTAGAGAACACATGACTCCGAGAAGTTCATTGGTAGCAGGAGCTTAGAGATCTCAAGTACATTGGGTAGACTAGGCTTGGAAGGTCTTTTACTATTTGTGTACTCCAACTTTATTCTCTAGTGGATCTATTTCGACTTAGAGGGCCAAGGAGAGGTTTTTCGCCGAATTCTTCGGTTTCCTCTTTGCTAACACGTTTTGGTGTTGTCTTGTGTTTGCATCTCTTTTCCCTTACCCTTGTGCTTTAATTTTATTATTTGTTGTTCATTTTTATGTACTAGAGTAGTTATCAGTTCATTACACACATTTACTCTTTTTTCTCACTTTGATTAAGAGAAAAAAAAGGTGTAAACGCACTTTTAGTCCCTACATTTTGACGTTTTTCCATTTTAGTCCCTACATTTTATTTTTACCACTTTTAGTCCCTAAACCAATTAATGTGTATTATTTTCGTCCTTTCCGTCAGTCAACCAATGGAAATTGTTGAGGTGGCAGTCGAAAACATTAAAATATTATTAAAAATGCCACCTTCTCATCAATTTTTTTTTAAAATAATTTTTCAATTTTAACTAAAAAAAAAAAAAAAGAATTAAGACATTAAGAACACAAATACAAACCAGAACCAACCCAGAACTAAACAAAAACTCAAATTTAAATACACAAAAACAAACAAAAAAGAAGTATTTGATCGTTGTTACGGCGAACTGGCAATTTCGCTTGCAAAATCGAGGTGAGATCGACTTTCAAAAACAAGGTAAGCTCGTTGTCGTCGTATAGGGCTTTCTTCGCTGTGTCGTTTAGGACGGCCCAAGCGTCGACGATGAGCTTGAAGGCTTAATCTGCGAGAGGGAACCATTTCTTGTTTGGGTGGAGGAGTAGCGCGAGCCTACGGTAATGTTTCTTGATGAGTTCTTGATTGTCCGATCGGCAATCGAGCTGGAGAATCGAGTACCAGTTGTAGTGGTTGTTCATGCGCTTCTTGGCAGCCAAGAGGATTTCAAAGACGGCCAAGATCTGATCTGAGTCATCCAAGAGCAGCTCGGTTTCTTAGGCTAAGATCGCGAAGTCGCGTGAACTGGTGAGATCTCGGGTTTGGAGGAGCTTCTCGAAGATTCCGAGTAAGCGTTTGACGTCGGCGCTGTTTGGGTCTTCCATGTTTGTTTTCTTCTTTTGATGGTGGTTTTTTTTTTTTAGGTGTTTGTGATTGGTTTTTGGTTTGTAACTGTGGAGAGTTGGGGTTGTGGGTCTTGTGTGTGTTGTGGGTTGGTGTTGGTGTTGGTGGGTTGTTGTTGTTGTTGGTGGTGGATGTGGGGTTTCTGTTGTGGGTTGCCGTTGCTGTTGTTGGTCGCAGATGATGGGTATTTAGCTGTAATTTGTTCTATGGGTTCGGATTTGGTTGTGTTTGGTTTTTGAATTTCAGTTTGGGTTTTGGGGTTTGATTTGATGTTTAAATGGAATTTCAGAGGTGGTGCTGGTGCTAGTGCTGGTTGGGTTGCAATGGTGGGTTGGGTTTTTTCTTCTTGTTTTCATTTATGTCCCAGTGATCTGGGTTTGAGTTCTTGGTTTGCTGGGTTTCTGTTCTTATGATAGGTTTGAGTTCTTGGATGTTGGGTTTGAGTTCTTGGTTGCTGGGTTTGATTTGGGAAGAATATAAAAAACAAGTTGTAAAATGAAGAATGAAGAACATGAAGAACACTTTGAATTTTAGTTTTTAATTCTATTTTTATTATTATTATTTATTTAAAATTAATAAATTAATTTTTTAAATTTATATGTTGATGTGTAATGGTGATGTGGCATTTTTAATAATATTTTAATGTCTCCGGCTGCCACCTCAGCAATTTCTATCGGTTGACTGACGAAAAGGACGAAAATAAAACGCGTTAATTGGTTTAGGAACTAAAAATGGTAAAAATAAAATGTAGGGACTAAAATGGAAAAATGTCGGACTAAAAGTGCATTTAAGCCTAAAAAAAAAATAAAAGAAACCTAGCCATAATTTAAAATTGGTGGTCTGAACAAGCTCTTGTGTTTTCATACAAATCCAAGCTTTCAATTGGTGTCAAAGTGGATACAATTGTTGTGATTTAAATATTTAAGTGTGATCATTGACCCCTCATGTTAATTGCCATGGATAGTGTTTTGTATGCTTTTATGGATGTTGTTGATTGTAACATGCAATGTGTTTGTGAAAATGCCTCTATGAGTGTTAATCCTCATAATTGTGATGGCATGTTACATGAATCTATGGGTGTTGTTGTTGAAATTCCAAATGTCAAACTCTTGAAGAAAAAGGTTAAGAAGTTTCATGAGAATTTGAGCAAGTTTATTTGTGAAAAGGATAATTTGATTGCTAAACTCAATGAATCTAACAAATTGGTTGAAAAGTATAAGAAACTTGCTGAACATTCTCTTAAAAAATAAAGGAGTAAATGTTTGAATGTGGACTTAGATGCTAAACTTATTTTGTCTAACAAACTAGTTGACGATCTTAAATGTGATAATGAATCTCTTAAGATGGATGTCAAGTGTTTGATTGTTGAACCTATTGCTAAAAATGAAGAAAATCTTTGTTGCAATCATGTTGTGATGCTTGATTTTGTGCTTATTATTAGTTCTACCTCTAAAAACAAATCAGTGTACATTCTTCCACACAAAAGAAACCAAAAAGTGGAGAGAAATAAGGCTCTTAAGCCTAAGCCTTTGTTTGGGTTCTATCCTAGGGAATTGAGTGGATCTAAGTTTGTTCTTACATGCCACAATTGTGGTGTGATCGGTCACATAAGGCCACAATGTTTTATGTTGAAGAGAAAGCAAAACCATATTGTTAGATCCCTCCCCAAAAATCCTAGTGGATCTAAATCCATTGTTTGTCACCATTGTGGTGTCTTTGGTCATCTAAGACCTCATTGCTCTAAATTTCAAGCTCTTAAAAGAATTATAAGAAAAGATTATTTTGAGCTTCTTGGAAATTGTGCTTTGCAAGCTAAACTGGATTTGATTGAAAGTAGTAAGTTATTGAAGTACGTGGTTAATGCTCTTACCTTCTTGTCTATGTGCATCTCCAGTTCTCATTCTTCCAACCCTCATTTCACTTCTTATGAGATACTTATTCCAAACAATCGTTCTGTTTGGATGAGGAAGGGTTCCTATGGTTGAGCTTATGCTCCTTTGTAGGACCTTTTATGCATTAGATACTTCATTGTCATGTATTTGTGCATCATGCATCTCTTTATATACATTGTTTTAGTTATTTTTGCATTTGATCTTACTTTTATGCTTTTTTTTTATGTGTAAAAATCCAAAAACACATAAAAAGTGGAACATTTGAAAAGTTTGATATTATATGTTTAAGCACATTTCACATGTGAGTTTAGCCTAGTACCTGTGTACTGATGGCGTAGTGCATTTATAAGCTTAGCTTGTTATAGATGCACAGTTTCTAAGTGTGAGCAACATCTAGAAATCTACGTTTTGATTGTTGTAAATAAATCTTCAAGCTTGTCATGAATGATTAGTCAATAGTCCCGTTTGAACTTGATAAATGCATAGACTTGTACCTATATATTTCCTCACAATTTTTTTCTTTTTCAAAGAGCTCTACAAATGTCTATCTCTAAAAAGGGAGAAAAGATCTGAAAAAGCCTTGATTCAAAAACTAATTTGATTAGGAAAATGTGGAGCAAATATGTATTGAAATGTATGGTGCCAAAGCCAAAGGTTTATTTGTCAAAAATACATCAAAAAAGTTTATGACATCGCTTTTAAAAAATTTGAGTCGTTTTTTTATCGAAAGTATGAAAAATGGAAGCCATATGAAAAGCTTTCAAGTAATTGTAATCACATTAGTAAGGGTTCATATATGTTCAATTCTACAAGTGAGATAGGTTACTTGACTTTGTACTAGTTGTGTATGACTTGATTGATTGATCATTGAAGTTTCATACTAGACTATGGACTAGTTCATGCTTGATCCACACACACAACACACAAATCTAATGCTCAATGAATGCTTATTCCATTTGTGTGATTTTACATGTTCAAATGTAATGTGTGTGTCCTCATCCATATGTGGATTAAATAAAAAAGATTTTTGTTCTTTTTATTTGCTTTTGAAAGTGATTTGTATCACCCATTTTTTTCAAAAAATGTCAAATTGATTTTATGTGAAAAACATGTTTTCTAGGTGTTTTCGTGACTTATTTCATGAGTAAGATCTGTCGCGAGTTTAAAAGGTCCAATTCTCAAGTTTTTCAACTTTGGACAGAGTGTTTCGCAAGTGTTTCTCAAGTAGGGCTTACTAGTGAGTTACCCGCAAAAATTCCTAGCTTCTCGCAAAAATTTTCGAATCAGTTTTTTAAAGGGTTTTTCGTGTGACATTTGTTCTAAACTTCTCCCATCTTCTTCCAAACCCCTATTTTTATGTTTCTACATCAAAACCAAAATAATTCAACTTTTTTTCATTCCATTAACATCTCTAAGGTAATCTTTAACTCTTTTCATTGATTTTGATCCTTAGATTATGTTTTTGGGGGGTTTTATGTTCATAGTTGAGAATTTCTCAAATGGGGGTTGGAAAACTTAATTTTGTCAATATTTTTTATTGGGTTTTGTTTTAAATGATGATTTGCTTTGGATGTTGGCCCCTTGTGAAAAAAATAACATGTATTTAGGTAAGATTTTCATTTGTTCATACATTGTTTAATATACATGTGTAATGTGTGCACTCTAAGAGCATTCGCATCAGGAATTTACAAAAAATTCTATTTTACCATCTCAAAACCTATTTTATCATTTATACCATACAATTTTATAACAAACTTAACATCCCAACTTTTATTTTACCATACTACACATTAAAATAATATAAAGGTGAATACAAATAATATAAAAATATTCTCACTACAACCACAACTCAACAAACCCACAACTTAGTAAGCATGCTCATTCAACCACAACTCAACAAGCCCACTAATCAACCATAACTCACAGCAATGATCCCCATTAGAATGCTATCAAAACCACCATGCACGAACCCCATTGGAACCACCACGCATGACCTCACCACAATTCATGCCAACCACCACACATGACCTCGCCACGACCCACGCTAATCCCCACCGCTGTACGAATCCCATCGGAAGCCATAACCACCGATCCTAAAACCCATTAAACCCAAAACCCATTAAACCTGAAACCCATCAACCACCGTGAGAGACCCATCAACAAACCCATCAACCACCGTGAGAGACCTATCACCACAACGGCAACCCCCACCTCCACTACCATGAACCCACAAAAAAATCCAATCCAAAATCAGCATCTACCTTGCATTTGATCTAGCCAATCAGAATTCAAAGCTGAAAATCAAGCAAAAAAAAAAAAAGAGTCACTAGAGAGGGCGATTGCCTCATCGGAACTCACCCTTCACTAGAGAGGCCGATTAGATAAAAAGGGAGGAGAGAGAGCAAGATTCGAAGAAGTGGAAAGAGAAAAGAAGAGAGTAGGGAGAGAAAGGAGATGAAAGGCTATGGAGAGAGAAAGAAGTAGATATTTTAGGAAAAAGGAATAAAAAATTATTATTTTGGTTTTGCAACTTGCTACAATAGATTTTAAATGTAGAATACTACTGTAGCTATATTGCATATTTTTTTACAATTGGCATGCCGGGTGTTGGGATGTTTTTGAGTTTTGATGGTAAAATATATCTACGTTTGGCATATGACAGTCCAGATGTGAATACTCTAAGTGTTTGATAAAATATCTAAATGGCATTTTTTCGTTATTTTGGACTTCGATGAGTACCAATTTTGGGGGATTACCATGATTATGTATGTTTATCATGTTTTGATCATTGGTTGTGTGTTTTACACACTTTGCCTTGTGAGTTCTTGCTCATGCACTGGTCATGCATCTCACATGCACACTAGATGCACCTTTGATGCATACACTCTAACACTTGACATGTTTTGCATTCACTCATGCTAGTTAAGTCTTTTTGGACCTTTTAGTACATATAACATGTTCTTGTGTACTTTGCGATGCATTTGTCTATATCTTGTTTCCACATCCTAAGCATGTCATGTTTTACCTTATGCATTGTAGCATTATGTCTTTAAGATGTTATCTTTTGTTTGAGCTTCATTTTCTCATTCATCTTGCACCCTTCATGCATTTTATCATTGTTCATATTTTTGTTTCTTTCCCTCCTTCCTTTTCATTCATTTGTCTATTCATGACAAAAAGGGGGAGAGTATACTAGAGAGTATACCGGAGTGTATTGTCATTTCTATATGACTTATGTATACATTCTCAGAGGGAGAAATTCTACCTTGTGCCCATTCATAGAGGGAGAAAGCCATAGGGAAGATGCATATACCAAGGGGGAGAAGACATCTTTTTTATGAGAAAACCTTGTTTTGCTTTGTTTTACTTTATGCTTGTTTTCTAGTTGTTTTATGGTGCTTTGAGTTATATTTAGTATCTATACTTTGTTGCTCTCATTGCATCATGCTTATGTGTAGAACATGCATACATCTTTATGCTTTTGTGCTTTATTGATTGCATGTTCGGATGATCATTTGCTTTGCTATGTGATCATTGTAGTCATTTTTATATGACTGTTTTGGTGTATGATCAAGTTGCTCATATGTTTCACATCATGTTTACTTGATCGCAATTTACTTGTTACATTATACTTGTTATTTTATTACTTGCTTTACCTTGAGGGTCTAATGTGTTTTGTGCAAGTGTTTCAAGTTATAGGTATATATGTTCCAAGTTCGTTACATGTTTTAGATTTAAGTGTGAGTGAGTTTTGTCATTGTTCCCAAACTCACGTTTAAGTCTAGAGTCTGTTATAGGGTGTTTTGTCACGGAATAGCCAAAGGGGGAGATTGTAAAGTTGGATTTACAACTATGTTTTATGTTGGCTTTATTCTATTACAAGAAAGTGTTGTAATTGCTTTATTTTTGTTCCTTGTATTTTGTGGGATTTTATTGTATTGTGTTTAGTATTAAGTTGGTGAAGAATCGAGCATGTATTGGATGAACAAGTGGATTTCGCGAGTGTCTCGTGAGAAGTCTATCCGCAAAAGAGCCATGTGAGGAGCACATGCTGGAAGCTGAAGAGTAGTGTCAGGCTGTTAGTTTCCCGAGTGTCTCGCGAGAAGGGCTAACTTGTGAGATACCCACAAAACTCTCTACTTGGAGGATTTAAAGTGTGACTTTTGTAACCCGTCAAACCCAACCCGACCCACCCATATATTTAAAATATATTACATAATTAATAATTTAAAAAAAAAATAACTAACTCTTCCTATCCTATATAAAAGCTAATAAGTTCACACAAACCCTAGTAAATTACATTGATATATTGTTATTTTGTCATTTGTGTTGTTTGCCTTTAAGGAGTTATATTGATACAAATCTTTGAGTTTTTTTAATATATTTATATTTATATTTTTTCTGCTCAATTTAATAATAATTATAATTAAAAATTTGTTCAACTCATGGGTTCAACCCATCCCATGTGGGTTAGGTTGGGTTGAATATTTTTTGACTCACCACGGTGGGTTGGGTCAAAAAATTGTCTTAACCTGACCCATGCACATCCCTAGTAATCGAGCGTATTGCAGAATCCAGAAAGCTGGAGAAAACATAACTCCAAGAAGTCTGTTGGTAGCAGAAGCTTAGAGTGCTCAAGTACATGGGTGGACTAGGCCTGGAGGGTCTTTTGTTATTCGTGTACTCCAACTTTATTCTTTAGTGGATCGATTTTGATTTGGAGGGTCGCGGAGAGGTTTTTCGCCGAGTTCTTTAGTTTCCTCGTCGATAACACGACTTGGTGTTATCTTGTATTTGCATCTCTCTTCCCTTACTCTTGTGCTTTACTTTTATTGTCTGTTGATTATGTTTATGCATTAGAGTAGTTATCGATTCATTGTGCACATTTACTCTTGTTTCGCACTTTGATTAAGTAAAAGTAAAAGCAACCTAGCCGTCAATTAAAATTTGGGGTCTGAACAAGCTCTTATGTTTTTACATAAATCCGAGCTTTCAACGTGGATTTAGCCCAAACCAATCAATCCAAAATGGGTTGGGGGCGTGGTATCTCATAGTTTGAGTTCCACTTGTTTAATAGTAGAGCCTGAACTTAGGTTTGAACTTAACTAATTTGCTAATTAATAAAAGAATATAAACAAATTTTTAACTTTTAAAAAATGTGACGGAGTTCCATGAGATGGGATGGAAGTTTGGTCACAACCTATACCAAAGCAAGACCCATTAAACATGTTATCGAGGTCGCCACAGACTGATATGAATCTAGATGTGTACATATCTTCCACGAAACTGAGTAAATCCCTAATAAGCATTTCAGTCAATGATTGTTCACTTATTCTTTATAGATGAATTGGGAAACTTTGATGAATTTAGCTAGAATGGTGTGTAGCTGATCCTAATGCCTACATCATTGTAGCTATTACTAACCATAGACGTTAATACTTGCAGTTTTTCATGCAAAAATATGCTGAAAACATCTATATTATTACAACCCAGAACTGGTTTTGGAGTCCCAAAAGTGTGGTATCAAGAAATGCAAAATGATTTATTATAGTTGCAGCCCACACTTGTTCCAAATGGGTAGAGCACACTAAGAGATCCACAACTATTTCTGCATCTCAGCTGGGTTGAAATGTTGTTGCAATTGCGAGAATGTTCAACCAAAGTGGCAACTGTTGTGCATTTGGAGAAATATTTTTAGTGTTGGAATTCTTCAAAGATTTGCGAGGGGGGCATCAAATGGGAAATTATTGTGAATTTCTTTTGAGAAATATTTTTCTCAATGAAAATGTGCATAAACTAAATTTTGAGCTTGGCTTGAGCAAATAGTCAAGTCTAAATTTGAACTTGAACTTAGTTCATTTGCTAAATAAATAAGCATAAACATATAATATTTATACATATAATATTATGTTTATTTAAATTAAGAATCAGAGTCGCACGCTTGTTCAATAACACATGATTATGTTTGAATTTTACTAGTTTAATAGTTGAGCCTAAATTTGAATTTTAACCTGTTTCATAAATGAACATAACAAATATTGAACTTCCAAAGAATGTGACAAAGTCACTTGGAATAGAATGGAATTCTGGCAACATCATATGTCAAATCAAGACTCATTAACCAAATCATCAAGCCTGTTACAAACTAATATGCATCCAACTATTTTGTCAAGGCTCAAGATATGGTTTGACAGACAAAATCTCTCTCCCCTGTAGGAGTCTCTACCTCTCGTCTTCTCTGGGCGAGCTCTCTCTCCCATTCGCTCAACGATTGGGCGCTACCTCGTCTTCTCTAGGCGAGCTCTCTCTCCCATTCTCTCTTTTCTCCCTTCACCATCATGGAACACACGGTGGTGGAGGGCCTAAACAACCTACGTCTAACCAAAGATGAAGAAGAAGAAATCTCTATAAAGACAAGATGCAAGTCAGATCTGCTTGAAGAGTGCGCCTTCAGCCTCTTTGGGCGGCTGTTAACAGATAGAAATCAGAACCAAAGGGCGCTGAAGAATACGATGAGATCGGCATGGAAGATGGGTCCGGATCTTCAAATAGTGGATGTGGGTAACAATATCTTACAGTTCAAATTTGGGTCTGAGTATCAGCTGAGATGGGTCGAGCAAAATGGACCGTGGAACTTTGATAACAATCTGCTGCTCTTGTGTCGGTGGAGAAGGGGCCTCTCAGCCACAAACATCAAATTTACCCATTCACCTTTCTGGGTCCAAATTTGGGGACTTCCCTTTGAACTAATGTCAGAGGAGGTTGGCAGAGAGCTGGGTAACAGCATTGGGAATTTTTTAGAAATGGATCGGCGAGCAAGGCAGTCAGATCAAGCGAAATTCATGCGAGTGCGAATAGATCTTCCTCTAGACAAGCCTCTAAGAAGAGGGGGAAGGATCGCAAGTGTCGAAGGAGAGAAATTCTGGGTTAACTTTAGATATGAACGGCTACCAGTTTTCTGTTTTCAGTGCGGCAAACTGGGACATGATGAAAAACACTGCTTGGAAATCCCAGATCAACAAAATCCAAAACAATATGGGGATTGGCTGCGAGCTTAGGGGAACATGAGACTGGGAACGGAGAAATCGAGGTCAACGAGCAGTGGTGATCGAGGCGGTGGTAGCGAGGGAAACACTGAAGAAAATAAAAATAACACTGGAAGTTTCACTGCTGCTTCAGCTTTTGCCGGTGTAGAGGGTTCAGGCAATGACGGAAAAAGGGAAAATCTGAACCTTGGGAGCTCGGTGATGAATGACGTCAGGATGGGGGACACAACTCTGATCGTCTCACGTGACACGTCTGAGCCGATGGAACAAGTCACAACAGCTATGTCAGACTCACGTGAAAGAGAGCCTCTCCCTCCAACGGATAATTCTCAGGTTTTGAAAGGAAATATAGTGGGCCAGCAAGTTTAGGCCGTAGCTAAGCAAATAGAAGCAACAAGCCCAACTACACTTAATACTGGGCTTAATGATAGACAAGAGAGTAAGCTGAGGCCCAAGGGAAAAGACTTACCCAGTAGAGCAAAAACTGGGCCAAATTGGAAACGTATTGCTAGGGAGAAAGGAAATAATAAAAGCCCAACAACAGATACACAGATGGTTAATATTGGAGCAAAAAGAACGGGTAAGCAAACTTTTGAAGAAGAAAGTTCCGCCACACACAAGAAGCAGTGTACAACAGGAACTATGGCTCAACCCCAATACGAAGAGAGATCGGCGATGGCTGCAATGCAGCACCGCCGGGAGCCATGAATCCCATAAGTTGGAACTGCCGGGGACTTGGGAACCCCCGGTCAGTTCGGGCGTTGCACGACATGGTGCGACGATGGAATCCCAAAGTATTATTTCTGATGGAAACAAAAGCAAAATTGCGACGGATGGAAAGAGCTAAATTCAGAATTGGGATGGCTAATGGGCTCATTGTTCCCTATGTAGGCCGAAAAGGTGGTCTGGCTCTGCTCTGGACTAGAGAAATTGACTTGGAAATAAAAAGCTTTTCGCAGAATCATATTGATGCAATTGTCAATGACACGGAGAAAGGTTTCAAATGGAGAATAACAGGATTTTACGGTCATCCAGAAACGCATAGAAAGTATGAATCCTGGCACCTCCTTGCTTTTCTAAATAACCATCTGCAACTTCCTTGGTTATGCTTAGGACATTTTAATGAAATTTTATCCAATTCGGAAAAATTAGGGGGTACCATTAGGACTGAGCAGCAAATGGATGGTTTTAGGAGGGTGGTTAATTACTGTGCTTTCCAAGACTTGGGCTACTGTGGTGCTGACTTTACCTGGTGCAATATGCAAGCGGGAGAAAATAGAATATATCTAAGATTAGATAGGGCCTTAGCTAACCTGGAATGGATTGAAAATTTCGGAGATATGAAAGTGTATCATTTGTCTGACTCAACTTCTGACCATTGTGCCCTGCTTATTTCTACCTCTAGAGCCCAGCGGCAAAATAGAGAGAAACGTTTTCATTTCGAAGCACTTTGGACAAAGAATGCAGAATGTAAAAACATTATTGAAAATTCCTGGGGCATGGATATTGATCTCAGCACCCCAGAAGGGGTAATGGCCAATCTTAACAAATGTGCTACTGATCTGACAATTTGGAGTTTTAAGGTGTTTGGGCAGATTCCAAAGAAGATTCAAGCTAAAAGAAATGAGCTGCACTCTCTAACTCTTCAAGACAGGAACGGGGCTCTTGGTGCAGAGATCAACCGGGTCAGAAAGGAAATTAATGATCTTTTAGAAGATGAGGAAATTTACTGGGGTCAAAGGGCTAAGGCAATCTGGGTAAAGGAGGGAGACAAGAACACTAAGTTCTTTCATGCACAAGCCTCTGAGCGCCGAAGGCAGAATAATATAGAGGGAATATGGGATTCTGAAGGTTGTTGGTGTTCTGATAAGGATAGCATTGCTCGAGCAGCTATCAATTATTTTGAGAATATTTATACAACAACCTCCCCAACAATAACACAGGATATTATAGCTGCTATTCCCACAAGGGTGACAGAAGAAATGAATGCCAATCTAAACAGAAACTTCACCAGAGAAGAGGTTATCACAGCCCTCAAGCAGATCCACCCAACAAAAGCTCTTGGCCCTGATGGTATGTTAGCAATTTTTTATCAAAAATATTGGAATGTGGTTGGATGTAGTATTACTAATATGGTTTTAAATGTTCTTAATAGAAACATGTCTATGGATAGTCTAAACAAAACCAATATTGCACTCATTCCAAAAATAAAAAAACCCAAACTCTTGGGTGATTTTAGGCCCATAAGTCTTTGCAATGTAGTCTACAAACTAATATCAAAGACTATTGCAAACAGATTTAAGGCTCTTCTTCCAAATATAATCTCTGAAAACCAAAGTGCTTTTATTTCCGACAGGCTCATTACTGACAATGTTCTTGTGGCCTTTGAGTTGATGCACTTCCTAAACCATAAACATGCAGGGAAGGATAGTTTTATGGCTGCTAAGCTGGATATGAGCAAGGCCTTTGATAGAATTGAGTGGGGCTTTATGCAGGCAATTATGGAGAAGTTGGGTTTCAGCTCGAATTGGGTGAATCTGGTCATGAGGTGTATCACCTCTGTGTCTTATTCCGTCTTAATTAATGGCACTGCATACGGAAACATCACTCCTACTAGAGGTCTTCGTCAGGGAGACCCTCTTTCTCCAACTTTATTTCTCATTTGTACTGAAGGCCTCTCTGCCCTAATTAATGAAGCAGTCCGGAACCAGCAATGGACGGGCATTTCTATTTGTAGGGGCTGCCCAAGAGTGTCCCACCTCCTTTTTGCGGATGATTGTATTCTCTTTTGCAAAGCTAATGCCGATGCTGGTCGAATCTTGAAGCAACTCCTTCAACAATATAAGGAAGCCTCTGGGCAGAAGATAAACACTGAGAAGTCCTCAATCTTCTTCAGCCCTAACACTTCACAAGCGGTTAAAGAGGAGATCTTCGCTGCCCTTGGCCCTATGCAAGACTCCAGACACACTACATACTTGGGCCTCCCTTCTCTTATTGGAAGGTCAAAGAAACAAGTCTTCTCTACCCTCAAGGAAAGAATTGGGCAGAAATTAGCCGGTTGGAAGGGCAAACTTCTCTCTATGGGCGGAAAAGAAACTCTCATTAAAGCCGTAGCTCAAGCAATACCCACGTACACCATGGGCTATTTCCTCCTTCCACAAGGCTTTTGTGAAGAAATAGAAAGTATGATGAGATCTTTCTGGTAGGGCCAAAAGCAGCAAGAAGCAAAGATGAGCTGGGTGGGCTGGAAAATAATGTGTAAACAGAAAACTTTGGGGGGTTTGGGTTTTAGGAATCTTCAAGCTTTTAACAAAGAAATGCTCGCAAAACAAGTTTGGCGGATGCTCCAAAACCCAAATACACTGGTGGCAAGGGTTCTTAAATCAAGGTACTTCCCTAATGGAGATATCCTAAATGCTAATCTAGGCCACTCCCCCTCATACTCTTGGAGAAGCATTCACAGCAGTCTTCAAGTCATCAAAGAGGGTACCCGATGGCGGGTGGGTAATGGAAAACTTATCCACATTTGGGAGGACAAATGGCTGCCAACCCCTTCCACCTATAGGGTGGTCTCACCACCAAATGACATCCCTCAATTCCCAATGGTCTCCTCACTTATAGACCTAAGGACAAATTGGTGGAATGTGGGCTTGATTCGTACAACCTTCCTCCCATTTGAAGCTGACACAATTCTAAAGATCCCTCTAAGCCATTCTCTTCCGGAGGACAAGATAATTTGGATTGGGAACAACCGAGGCGAATTCTCAGTTAAAAGTGCCTATCATATCGCTTATAAGCTAAATGAGACTAACGAGGGGGGTGAATGCTCCTTTGGGGACCCTTGCAAGCCTCTGTGGAAAAGGCTTTGGCACCTCAACCTTCCGGCAAAAATCAAGATCTTTGCTTGGAGGGCGTGTGTTGGTGGCCTCCCCACTATGGAGGCTGTTTTCAGAAGGGGAATTTCTCAAATCCGAATCTGCCCTGTTTGTGGTGTCGACGCAGAAAATGTTGATCACGTGCTCCTGAACTGCAGCTTCTCAAACTCGGTCTGGTCTTTCTGGCTAGAAAATCCTCTCCACTCGCATGGTAAAAATTTATCCTTCTTGGACTCAACTCTGTTCATTCTTTCCCACTCAACACTTTCTGACCTGGAGCTTTTCCTAGCTACGGCATGGGCCTTATGGTTCAATAGGAACAAAATTCTACACAATGGCGGCGTGCAATCATCTTTACAAGTGTGGCATATGGCAAAAAATGCAGTTGCCGACTTCGCATCTGCTGTTAGTTGGGAATTTGAGCATTCACGGCCCTCCCCTTCCAAATGGGTGCCACCTCCTCCTGGTATGTTCAAAATTAATGTGGATGGGGCATCTTCTGAAACTCAAAACTCTTCCAGTGTTGGGGTGGTCATTAGAGATTGCAATGGCCAAGTGGTGGCTGCCCTTTCCAAATGCCTCCAAGCTTACTACTCTGCTGAGGTTACAGAGATTATTGCTCTTCTTCTTGGAGTTCTCCTTGCCCAGGAAATCCAGCTGCCTCGTGTTCTTTTCGAGTCAGACTCCATAGCTGCCATTAATGCAGTCAACGAGAAGCTCACAGGTGGTTCTGCTGGGCACTTCATTCACGATATTCTTCAAGCTTGTGACTCCTTTGAATCCTGGTATTTCAAGCACCTGAGTAGGACTTTCAACGTTGTGGCTCATGAGCTTGCCCAATTCGCCCAAAGGAATGGCTGCTGTCAAGTGTGGAAGAATGCCACTCCTGCTTGTGTTGCACAATTTATTCTTTCGGACTTGATGTAATTTTATTGCTGTCTTTGCCGTTTGCCTTCAGTCCTGGTTTGCAGGCTTCTATTTGTATTGCTGTTTCAGTTTAATACAAGCCGGTCTCCTTTTCAAAAAAAAAAAAAAAAACTAATATGCATCCAAATACGTACAAATTTTTTCCACTAAAGTGACTGAACCCCTAAGCGCAATTGCATTAGTTCAGCCAAATTTTTCTTGTCTATTTTACTCTAACAATCTACTTTTTCTATTTTATACTGCCACTTTTCCAAAGTATTCACGTTAGCTCATCTATTTTACAATCTTTATTAAATAATAATAATTTTTAATTTTTATTTTATATTTTTATTTTGTTCCTACCTTTTAATCTTTTTTTTTTTTTTTTTTTGTACTTATCTTTTTTTCTTTGTCCTTATCTCAAATCTCATACCAATCTTTTGTTTCTCTTCTACTTCTTCCTTCCACAGTAACTTCTCCTTCTTCATTTCAAGGTCACGATCAGAACACCTCCCTCCACAAGCATCCTCTTCTTCTTTTTCATCTCATGGTCAAATCACTTATCCACCACAAGCATCAATCTCCACCACAAGAACCACAAGAATCAAAACCCATAAGCACCACAAGAATCATAACCCGCAAGCACGGACTCCATTAACCGTCAAGCACCGATCTCCCCTACCAGCACCAATCCACAAGCATCAAAACCCATTCTCGTTGACCCATAAGCATCAATCTTCGCTGCCAACATCGATCCACAAGCATCCAGACCCATTTTCGTTGACCTAAGAACTCTGATCTAGTGCTACCAGCATCGATCCACAAGCGACCAACACCAGCACCAATCTGTCTCTCTGTTGGTTTGTACGTGTGGGTGTGTTTGTGTATCTTTGTGTTGATTTGTTTGTGTGAATGTGTTTGTGTATGGGTGTGTTTATGTGTATTTGAGGAAAAAGAAGATGAGGAGAGGAGAAGTCTGAGACTAAGTTCGTTTTGCAAAGAGAAGAGAGTAAAAAAAGGTGCAAAATCTGAAATTAATAAAATAATAGTAGACACAACTACAGTAGCTGTGTATATATGCACAGTTACTGTAGAAAATGTGTAAATATACATGGTTTTAGAAGGACTGATGTAGAAGATTTTTGGAGCAAAATATGTAAAATTTGTTGCTTTTTGTATTTTACAAATTTTTTTTTTTTTGGTAAACAACAGAACTCAATTCATTAACTTAAATTTGAATAGTTGAGGCAAGCCTTTCATAACATACACCAGCTGAATCATACAACATTAACAAAATAATGTCCATTGGGGGACTAGATAATAACAAAAAGTCTTGCTATTGAGTTGTACCCACTTTCGCTATTCTGTCTGCGCATTGATTTGCCTCCCTGTAGCAGTGCTTGACCTTCAGATTAGGAATTTGCCCCATTAGTTGCCTGCAATTTGATATAAGAGCAGAGTGAGCAATATTTTTAGTGATATTTCACGACACCTAGTCCATCACAACTTTGGCATCAAGTTCTATCTCAACTGCTAGTAAGTTTAAAGAGTTGCAAATTTTTAGTCCATCCCTTAAGGCCCATACCTCCGCCTCTACACTTGTTGCTATTCCAATGGCTCTTCTAAATCTAGAAATCCACACTCCATTATGATCCCGAATAATACCTCTACCACCTGCCTTACCTGGATTTCCCATGGCGGACCCATTTGTGTTCAGCTTATACCAGTTCATCTTTAGCTTGTTCCATTTGACATTGATTGGGCTTTTGGTTCACATAGGCTTAGCACGACCAGCACAATAATGGTAACTCAAAGCCATCTTATACACTTCTTTGCACAATCTGCTATTCGATGTGGCTTGCTTAAACACTTTCTTGTTTCGTTGCATCCACAATCTCCATATGCCAAATGCAAATAACACCCCCCAAGGCACATTGGCCTCCACCAACTCTATGGAGGATCTTAGATTATCTTTCAACCAACTTCACAGATCCAATGTGAAGAATTTGTTATCACATCTCTCATTTCCTATGTCCAACCAAAACTTTGTTGCTATATCACAATCCCTAAGCACATGGATAATAGTCTCAGCTTCTCTCCCACACCCTTCACATTTACTATCTTTGGCAATGCCTCTTGTAGCAAGCAAATCTTTAACTGGCAAACTAAAGATATAGCTTTTCCATATGAGGCACTGGATTTTTGGCAGCGTGTTCACCTTCCATATCCAACATCCAGTAAATTCTACTGTTGCAAAGCTTTCTCCTTTTACTAGTTTGTACGCACTTCTTTCATCAAAGTCCCCAAAATCGGAGTAAGCCTAGCTAATGTTATCCAAGCTTGCATATGAGTAAGGAATCAGAATGGCCTTAATTCTTTGTAGCAAGTTACAAGGAAAGGCAAAAGAGCAGTAGCTAACATTCCAGTGCCCCTCCTGTGTCACCTCCCCCACCTCTAATTGGTCCTCCCCTCTATTAAGTGGCCCGACAATTAGTCTTCTTAAAGAGCCCTCATTCAGCCATCTATCATGCCAAAAATTTAAAAAGAGCTATTTGCACCCACTACCCATTTGGTGCCTTGAACAAAAAACTTCATTACCTTTCTTCATAGCAGACCAAGTTCTTGAGCATGTTCTTCTTGGGTTTGAATATTTAGTTCTAAGCACTTTATCCCATGGACTATCCCTTTCTTTATGCATCCTCCAATTAAGCTTGGCTAGAAGGGCTAAGTTTTTTGGGTTTTGCTGTAGTTAACCCAAGACCTCCCTCTTTTTTGAGCCTAGTGATTTTAGTCCAACTAATAGTGTGCAGCTTCCTTTTTTCCACCGAAGATCCCCACACAAAGTTTCTACTTGCTCTATCAATGGCTTCAAGGGTTTTTCCTGGAAGTATAGTTCCTTGCATGACATAGGTTGGAATAGCTGACAAAACTAACTGAGTAAGGACCACTATCCTAGCAAAGGATAGCAAATGTGCTTTCCAGCCACTTAATCTCCCTTGCACTCTTTCAATAACCAAATCAAACTCTTAATTTGTTGTACCTGGAAGCTTCAATAGGAATCCTAGATACTTTCCAAGATTTGGAGTTGAGTGGAGGTCGAGACAAGAGCATAATTCTCTCCTTCTTTCCACGGATACATTTGGCGAGAAATAAACCCGAGACTTTCCATTATTTACCTTTTACCCAAATAACTCACAGAAACTATCAAGTGCTTCTTTTATACTTATGCAGTTTTTCCTATCAGCTTTTTCAAAAAGAATAAATCATCCGCAAAGAACAAGTGGGAGAAAGGTAACCCGCCCCTAGATGCCTTCATCGGATCCCATAATTTGGAGTCGCATTTATCCTTAATCGTAAATCCAAGAACCTCCATGCACATTGCAAAGTTTTACATCCACATATACAGATGCTCTAATTAAAACTTTAGCGTCATAGTTGATGGCTGATAACTTTGATAACTTGATTTCTATAGATGAAATGGGAAACTCTGATGATATGAGCTAGAATCGCTTGTGGCTGACCTTAAGGCTCGATTCATTGTAGCAATTACAATCTACGAAGGTTGAGACTTGCAATTTGCTGTCCCAAGATATGTGAAGAACATCTATAATAATATGACCCAAAATGGTTTTGGAGTCTCTAAAGTGTGGTGTGAAATGAAAGAGATAAGCTAACGTCAAAAACCTTATAACTCAGTGATATTACATATTCTCTTTTTGGAGTCCCTCCCCCATTGTTGTAATTATCAAATTATAAAATTTAAAACAAAACGAATGATAAGTTAGCAACGATGTGGGTGACTCTTGGACATTTTACCTTTAACCACAAGTGACAAATTGATGAAACATGTGCCCCAAGCCTTCATACGAGCAATCCCCAACAATTTTTTAGGTGAACGATGAGCCATTGAGCCATACCAGAAACCTTACAAGCCACTACACCAAAGTGCTCCTAAGTCACGCTGTGAACTCTTTAACTTAGTGATATTTTGGGTTTGGATGTTATTTGGGTATTCACTGAGGCAGTAGTGATTGCAATGCCATTGGCACTTGCCCGAATGGAATGGGTTTTGCCAGGCCCATTAGAGAATCGGGGCAAATCAGGTTCAGATATTACCCAAACCCGACCTATAATAAATAGTTTTTTTTTTTTTTTTTCAAAAATAAAATCAAACCGGCTGAACCATAAATTTGATTTATCTCTCTCTCTCTCTCTCTCTCACTCTCTCTCTCAGAACCATCACTTTTCATTTTAACTCATATGTTTCTGTTTTCAATGAAGGTGAGCTTTACTAGATCTAAATTTCTTTATTTTTCTTTGATTTAAGTTTCCTTTTGCTTAATCTTTTGAAATTTCTATTACAAAAGTGGGCTTTTTGTTTTTTTTTTTTGCCATATAAAAAGAAAGATCTCTTTCCCTTAGCCATTCACGAACACCTTGGTCACATTCTACCTTACTGGGCAGTCCAGAAGTGACGGAGGTCTTTCCTCAACTAAGCAACAAGTGGTTGGTTCTATGTTGCCCATGCCCAAACCGCAACAGAATTAGTAAACATGCCTCACTAGTGATAAGCAATATAACCTGAATATGCCAAAACTTCAGCAATATTTTTTTTGGGGGGGAATGGAGAAGGAATTAGCAATGTCTTTGCATGCCAAAACTTGAGCATCTCAATGGTGGCTACCCAAGAAATTGAGTGCTGCAAATGTAACTCTGTTATTTTGAAGATAAGCTAAATTTAGTGCTACTTGAACTCTTATCTGCTATCTGAGGTGAATTTAATGCCACTCAAAGAAACTTCCATCTATTGATCATAAATTTCCACCCACTTTTAGCTAAAGCCAAAATGCACAAAAAAATCATTTGGTATCTATTGGAAACTAAAGTAAAAGAATGAGAGGAACTGCATGATGATAAGGAGTAACAATTTGATAATTGAAGCTTCATTTATAGCAATATAGTGGACAGCAAAACATAAGCACCCCCAAAGTTCAGAGAGTACAGTTACAAAGTTAATCAAACTCAAGAGCTCCTACAAAGAAATGCAAGAGACTTATGAAGAGTCAAGAAAAAAGAAAAGGGGGAAAAAAGGAAGTCAGTGGACAGGTAATATCATGGGAGACTAGGGCCGAGTGCATGAGTTTAGTTACAGAAATCTTAGTCATGCAACGTAATACAAGACATTGGGTTGAGATAGTATCCACCCAGGTCATTCTGTCATTGGGCTTCATATCAACACCTATGAAAAGATTGTATCCAATGCACAAAACTCTCACTTTTGTAAAGTTTAGGAGAATTAATTGTAGGCAGTCTTTCCCCCAATTACTGATGAGGTTGATTTCCTAACTCAAACCTGCAACCTATTGTTTTTAGTGGAAGGAACTTGCCATTGCACCAAGGCTTGAACTCTTCATATCAACACCTATGCTAAAGGTAATTTTACCATTTGAAAGGAGGCCATTCAAAATTAACTGACTGATCAACTACCAGCAAAACTAATGTCAAAATTCAGATAAACTTGAAAGCATTGGCTCTTCCAACCCATTGGTGTTGACGAGGGAGATGCACCTATGTGGAAGGTCATCAAATATTACCATTTATTCTCCCCCTCTACAACTGAAATAAGTGTACCTACTTCTCTAGACAACACTTGGGATGCGTTTAGATACCGCTTATTTTGCTGAAAACTGAAAACTTAAAACAATTAAAAAAAAAAAATTCCGGTTACTATTCATTGCCAATTTGCACTGTTCATGTCCCATGAACAGTGCACCAGACGCTGGTCCAAAAAAGAAAGGCTGAAAAGCCACACGTGGATGCAGTGGACATGATCCAAACGGGTACTTAAGCAATTCAGATCCAGAGAACCAAAAAAAGTGCACCTACTTCTCTAGACACACTTGAGCAATTCATATCCAAAGAATCAAAGGAACCACCAACAACTCAAAGTCATTGTCTTAAATGAGAAGTTCAGGAATGTGTGATCTCTATAGTGATGACTCTGCCAGTAGACTGACAACATGACAAAAATAATCATTGTTAGAGAATCTAATATCATGCCACCAAATAAGAAAATTCTAGGCTATCCTCATTAGAACTTTCCTTAGACCAGGCTAATGAGTTTCATCTTTTATTGACTCACTAATACAAAATAGACAAAAGACAGAGTAGTAAACATTACAGCAACGAAAAGAAAACATTCATGACTCACTTATTGTAGCCAAATGAACTAGGAATGAAATACTCATGATTTGAAACTACAGACAAAGATATACAAAGAAGTTAAACACAGGAGGGGAAAGATATGAACTTACATTAAGCACATGAAAGAAATTGATAAATGGCCATGCCATATTGCAAGTAACAAATTTGACCTATCTGAATCTTCAAAGGACCACACTTTTCAGCTACCAGATGTTTTTTCTTCTTTTTTTCTTTTTTTAAAGTAAGCAGAAATTTCATTGAGCATAAACACCACAGAGAAGTCTGTAATACAACTGAGCCAGCATGCCATACTCAGCAATTATTAGCATTATGCTAAACTATAAAAATTATCCCAAATCAAGTACCTACTCAGATATAAGCATTGCACATATGAGCTCTAATTAGAGTTCTTCTTCAAGACAGAAACTGGAATCCCCCAGCAGCCGCATGAAGCCCACTTTAGAACTGTGTTTTTGATTCTCCCACTTGCAACAACTCGACTTTATTTCCCATTTAATAGCTTGCAAAATACTCTTCATTTTTCACTTGGCCACCATGGATTCCTTCAAATCCAAATCCAAATAGACTGTAACCCCCCAATTTTTCTTGCAAATTACAGCTTTTTTAATCTTTTAATCAGTTTTGCAGACCCCAATCCACCATTCTGTCCCATTCAGTTTCAAGACTACGGAACAAGCATTTTTCCATGGCTTCTTTCTAATTTCTATACTCTTTAATAGACAAGCCATCAAAAACAAAATGGTTTCTGCTTTCTATTTTCTACACAAATCCTCGGTAGAATACACAAGCTGCATCACCAATGTATCCCATATGTTTTTCAGTATCTTCACATGCATAACATTTCCACCTTGCTACTAGGAACCTTAATCAAACATTAGTGACTTTGACCCCAATGAAAGGGAAATAAGAATATTCACACCAATAACCTCTGCTTCACAAGGCATCATCTTAAGCAGACTGTATCATCCATGAGCTAAAACATTATTTCGAGAACCTAGAGAAGAGGAAATTTTCTTGTTCTTTTTTCCTGATATGGGACACACCAAACTAAACTCAAAAGTCAAAAATTTTTTTTTTCCTTGGCTTCCCAAACGCACACTAACAGGAAACACAAATATTCAAGCCCACAACATAGCTCAACTGGCACCTCTTTTCAACTAAAACATTCAGTTTCAAATTTAATTTCACCTCCCCTGTTGTGACTATCCAATTATCAACACACACACATTAAAGCAAACAAAAACCTGACCAATTCTAAGACCTATGATTAGATTAGTACTGCATCACAGAACAAAAGCAAAATCAAAACATTAGACAGACTTAAAATGGCAACTTGCCTGACCGAAACACCGCGAATTTGGACACCTGGGAATACTCAAACCCAATCCCATTATCCTCCAAAAACCTCTCAATCACCTTCTTGTCCCGTTCAGGATCAGCGGTCTCACATTCCACCTCATAACACGTCCCAAAATCAAAGTTAGTCTCATCCACCTCAATCTTTAACCCTTGCCAATCATACACCGACCTCACATTCCTAAACCCACCTAAGCAAACCAACCCAGAAACCCCAAACTCTTGCTTCACTCTCTCAACAATGGCGGAGTCAGTGACTGACAAGAGCCGCCATGGCTCGGCTATGCAGGCGCGACCGAGAGTGGGGTCCATGAATTCTTCCAGCTCCTGGGCACGACTTATTCCTTGTGAAATTACAGGTTTGGCTTTGAGGGAGAGGACACAGTGGTCGGTAGAGGTGGCGGTGGTGGTGATGAAGCGGAGGCGGAGGACGGCGAGGTTGGAGGAGAGTTGGGAGTCGGAGCCATCGAAGAAGACGTTTTCTTGGAGAAGGGTTTTGGTGTAGAATGGGGAGAGGAGTGTAGAGAGTTTTTGGTGGGAGGTTGAGTCTGGGAGTCTGACTTTCACTTCCACTTCCATTTGTTGGGAGGAGTGTTTGGTTGCTGAGAAAATTATATATAGTTTTGTTTTTCCTGCGTTTTCTTAGCAATTAAACGGAGGGAAGAAATTCTCAACCAAAAAAAAAACGGAGGGAAGAAATGGGGCTGCAGAAAATGAGCAGAGGAGTTTAAATTTGTTGGATTTTGGATTTTTTTTTTATTTTTTATTATTTAGTGGATGGTGGCAAAAAAATAAATAAAAATTTGAGATTTGATGAAATTTCCCAACCTCACTTTGTGAACCAGAGAAGATAAGGAAGGGGTAGAGGGAACGTCTGTTTTATATGGATTTTATTTTACTATTCTTTTTTTTTTTTTTTTTCTTTTTAGGCATACACTTTTTCACCTTACATTTTGATTTTTTTCATTTTGGTCCCTATATTTTCTTTTTATTACTTTTAATCTCTAAATCAATTAGCACGTTTCATTTTAATTCTTTTTGTAAGCCAACTAGAGAAAAAGGCTGATGGGCTGATTCACTGAGCTTGGCTATGGTGTAAGGCTGATTCATCCAGCTTGGCTATGGTGTAAGATTGATTTGGGGGGAGAGATGAGTGGTTCACAACATTCATGAGCCAAATCACTCGCTAATGTGGTCACGTGACAATCATGTGTTCACTTATTAGGGTAGGAAAGGCACGTGGTTGAGCAAATATGGCCACATTGGACAACAGTGCATTTTATATTATTTTTTTATTCGCTTTGTCAATTATATCAGCCTTTTTCGCTATTTGACTAACGGAATAGACTAAAATGAGACGCGTTAATTGGTTTAGAGACTAAAAGTGGTAAAAATAACATGTAGGTGCCAAAATGAAAAAAAATTAAAATATAAGGATTAAAAGTGCATTTACACTTTCTTTTTATAATAACAATAATGAAATTAAGTGAAACTAGCAAAAAATTTTGAAAAGTTATTTGTGGGGTCAAAAGCAGACAATTAAACTCACAATTAATTTATTTAGCAAAAACCACTCACAATTAATTTTTATTTAATGCTGCGAAATTCGCAATGAGATAGCTAAAATGGAAAATAAGGCAGTATGAACTAAAAAGATAAATTTACAAGTATTTAACTTACTTGATAAATCACTGCACATTCTTGGTGCAATAGTCACTTACAATTTTAAGTATTTGTAAGCTGTTAGAAGTAAAGGTCGGGATTCAAGTCTTAGAAGAGAACTTCACACATATATATTCAGATTAGATTAGTATAAAATTTCTGTCTTATATAAAAAAATAAAAATAAAAACTTGTTTGATAGAGGAACATTACTTAGAAAAGTGTTCTCCCCCTCTCTCTCATTTTTTCTATCCGCATTTTGTGGAGGGAGGAGGGTATTTATACTGCTTTCCAACTCCTTTCTCGATAGAATGGAGATGTAGAGGAGAAGAACATTTGTCCCTTCAAAGTTTTCTTCTTCCTTTTTCAAGGAGTAAATAAGTGTTGGGTGGAGAATACCGTTTTGACAGATCATTTGGCAGTTAATGCAGCATCTGGCTAGTAGGTACAATCATTTAATACAGAGAGAACTTTAGCTGATTTTAGGTGCTACCTCTTCTTGTTCCTCGGCTATCCTTCTTCGTCAGTCTCGTTGTTATTCTTGTCTAGAGATGACATAGTTCCTCAACCATGTTCCAAGGAAGAGGGACTCCTTAGCGAGTCACGTCTTTTCTGTTCCTGAGATCTTAACAACTGACCCCACTTTCATTTAGTGTCTATACTGGGCTTGGTCCAGTATCCCTTTATCCCCATTCTCTCTAATTTGTTGGGCATTGAGCATTTGGGCTAGTAATACTATTATATCTCCTCACATTATTATTTTTTATTTCTTTTTATAATTTGATGGTTGAGAGATAAATGATTTAAACTTTGTACATCTTCGTTTGCAATCGATTTACAAGACTTTTGACTTGTAATGTTATCTTTACAATAGAGATAGAGTTAAATTTGAATTTTCCTTTGATGTAAATTACAATTATCTACAATGACTAAAGCTAATAATTGATCCAGTTGGATTTGAGTTCAATTGAATCAAGTTGCGTCAGGTCAAAATTATTCAGATAAATAGGTCATTAATTTTGATACCAATATGTGCTGGCTCAAGTTCAAGTCAGCCAACGCATAATATCCTTTTCTTTCTACAAAAAAAATTAAAAATTAAATAATTTTTTTAAGAATAGGAGAATTTGAACCTTCAATATCTCAATTAGATGCATCAACTTATGCCATAAAAATTAATAACACGAAAATAATAGATTAAGTGGTAGCATGAAAATTAATAAAACAAGGAAAAACATCTTTATTGGATGGTCTATCACAAGGTTAATACAACTTAAGACCATTATTTTTGTTTTTTTGCTAGGTAAGTGCAGGGGATTGAACCCCCGAGCAACAGGTCACTTAGGATCCCGAGTACCAACTCGTCTAGAAGGGAGGTGGTAACTTAAGACCATTTAAGTCAAACAACTTCAACAAAATGTCCCACATTGTGTGTAGTATAATTTGCTTTGTCCTCCCTTAAAAGTTACCATGGTTTTTTAGTGGAGTTGTGATGTGCCTTTATCTTAGAACCCCTTTCCCCCTCCCTTGCGTGTGTGAGTGTTTGTTTCTTAAAAAGAAATCCTATAAAATAAAATAAAAAAACTTCAACAAATTAAAAACAAAAACAAAAAAAGATCTTAAATGATTACAGTTGCCACCATACGTGGATCCTCTGTATTCATCATATCAGAACACTGGATTTGATAATCAAGTAGAACACTAAGGAGTTGTTCTTAATGTTTTAAAGAAACTAGCTCTCTTGAGTTATCTTATGGACGTGTAAGCCTAGAAATGGTGTTTTTGTCCTGTTAGGTCTTAGGTAAACAGTTCTTCCCTCAAGAAATTATTATGGCTAGTTCATTTGAAGCAGTTATTGATACCACTACATCTATTTGTGACCTTTCTCTTCGTAAATCCACTGCAAATAGGTTAGACAACTTGTATGAAATCTCCCACGTACCTGAAGATAGTAAAATTCCTATTACTGATTTCCCTATTGTAAATCCTTACACTGTGTTTGATAAACCTCAAAATTCTTTTAGAAAATCCATAAAAAAGTTTTTAGGTCCTTCTCATCTTTCTACTGTCAAAGAATATGTTCAGGCCTCCAAGTTTGATCAGTACAATATTCCAGCCAGCGAGAATGAAAATTTTATCACCCTTGCCCTTCCCCGGGAGTTTGTAATCCCAAGGCAAAAACAAGGGTACACACATCTCCATTTTGGTGCAGTTAGGTTAGCACTAACCTTCCATGGAAGAAAGAGACTCCCTATAACCTCTAGAATTTCACTCATTGATTCTAGATTCTTGGAATATCATAATGCAGTAATTGGAACTATTCAGACTTCCTTAAATGTGGGAACAGTTTTTGTTACTCTCTTCCCCAACTTCAACATGTCTCTCAAGGATCCTTACCTTTGTGATGCTCTTAAGGTACGAGTTCAGATTACAGGAGCTTCTCAAGTGCAAGATATTTTTACTGCCACACTTCATTATCAACTAGCCTATAGACTTCAAAAGCATGCTTTTGACACGGTAGTTCTGGAGATAGCCCAATCCAATGATGCTCTATTGATCTAAGTTGATCCAGGCATGACGCCTATATGCACATTTGTTACAAGATAGGTAAATAGAGACCAGATGACTTCTCTCTTTCTAGAATCATGGATTACGAAATATGAGATGCTTCATTAGGCGGCTAAGCCAATATAGTCTAATAATCTTTTCTTTGTCAAAAAAGCAAATGGTGAGGTTGAGATTAGATTCTTGACAACTAGACTAGAAAAGAAGGAGGTAATAGTCTTTCCTACCCAAATTGCTATGATCCACCCAGTGTCATATGAAGGCCTAGAGGGTCTTTAAATCAAAGCATTCCGAGAAGATGAAAAGCCTTGTTATGAAGAAAAATCATCTTCCAGTCATATATGGTGGGGTGTTTGTGACTATGCTGATTGCCAAGAAGAAGAAATATTTGAAAAAGATCATTCACGAAAAAAAGAAATAGTCCTCCCAGCAAATTCTTAAGGAAAGATGTGAGGCAGGAGATCCAGAAGTTGACCTCTTTAGAGAACCCTCTAGAAAATTTGATTCTTATGTCCTCTATCCTTGAACCAAGAAACAAAATCTTCTCTCTTTTTCTCCATGTAAAGAAAATCATAGCCAAAACCAAAAACCTCCATTGATCCCATACTACTAGAAAGTCCTCCCCCAAATACCAAAATGTCAACCCAAACCTATTAGTCAAACTCATATACAGAAACCTTTACCTTGCTACATGTTTGACCATGCTTCACCCTCTTATTCACAAAATTTTCCTCATCTTGAAAGTTTTGACCATCCTCAAACCAATACCAAACATGTTTGGAAAATCAAAAATCCTGTTGAAAACAATCCAGACGGAACCAATAAACAGGTTTCTTCAGCTGAAGCAGCTTTAAATTGACAAGCAGAAAATGTGGTGGCACAAAACCAAGTCCTTTCAAAGATTCTTGATAATCTACAAAAGATGGCTGAAGCAGTTACTCATACCTTCTCGTCTTCAAATTCTCTTATTGAAGACTTGAAGAAGAAAATACAGACAGTTGAGCAAGAATTGGCAACCATTGCTTCCACAGTAAAAGACTTGTCTATCTCCTTTCCTCTCATTTGGGCAAAAAGAAAAAGATAGAAAACAGTTGTTGATGCAACTTCAGTCTATGGAGAATTCAAGGAAAGAGGTTACCCAAGTTTTTCCAATGCAAGTCTACATGCCTTATCAACCTCGCTAGTCATTATATAAAGATCTGTCCATGCCTTTAGCCTCACCATTCTCCCCAGTTTCTCCTTACCAAAACCTCCAACCATTAACCATGACATATCCTAATCATAATCCTTTTAAACCAAGCAAAATCTTTTCTAGTATAACATGTTCAGCACCACTTCAACTAGAACCTCAAACTAGATCACAAAATGAACCCTCTCCAATGAAAAAGGACAAAGAACCATTATACCAACCCTCAAATCCAACTGTTGGTTCTTGCAAGACCTCCAGATATGAACATGTTGGTTATAGATCCTGATCCTCCAAACCCAATTTCATCATTTCTCAAAACCCTTACTCTCCAAGACCCAGAAGAGCCTTTTATGCTCTCAGTCATTGATGACACTGATCTAGACTTGTCTGATCTTGGATTAGAAGGAGTATTTATGATAGGCCCAAAGGTAGAAGAAGATGATGATGTCTTTCACCCTGAACAACCTCTTCCGCCACCAATTTTTCCTCCACCACCTTTAATCCCTAATTACCAAACAAGATTAACCTACTCATCAACCACTGATTCAAAAAACTTGTTCACCATTGATAATAGTCCCCCTTCAAAATGGCATGATGAAATTTTTAACATGTATTCATGGTGTATAGCTGAACTTCAGGCCCTAAATAACACTGTTTCACAAATTATTGCCAAATTTGTTGCGAGACTTACAAGAAGATTAAGACAATGGTGGATCAACCTTGGAGAATACAGGCAAAGGTAGGTAGCTCAGTGTAACACTCTAGAAGATTTTTTCACAATCATTCACAGTGAATTTCTTGGCTCTATGGGTCATTATACAAAGGTGGCAAGAGAAGAATTTTTACTAATGAAATTTTGCTCATTTGAAAGGAAAGATTTGGAAAAACATTTTGACAGAATGTCAAGCCGATATTACTCTTTTAATGGCATGGATGACGTCAATTCTAAGCATACCTTTCTGAACTCTTTTCCAGAACCATTGGGAGATGAAACTCTTCGTATGATGAACCTTCAAAAACTAACTCTGTAACAAGCTTCTTTGGGAGAAATCTACCAACATGTGTTTATTGATTTTGAAAAACTCTGCAATCAAAGAAAGTTTTTTTTGGAAATTGACAAGGTCCATAGCAAGCTTAAAGACAATTGTAAAAGAAAAGATTTGCAAATAAAATGCTATGGCAAAAATTGTGCTTGTCCAACAAAAAGGAGAGATCATTTCAAGAAGTATTCTTAGAAGAAGAGGCACTATGCAAGTCAGAACAAATCCTTCAAGAAAAAGAAATTGAAGTTTCTCAGAAGAAAGCAATTCAAAGGAAAATTTTCAAAAGTCTATTTTGTATGCAGAAAACCAAGTCACTTTGCAAAAAATTGTCCAAAGAAGGAAAAAGCAGCAAAGCTTCTTAAACAAGCCCAAATTTATGCAGATGATACCCCCTTCTCAGATGTAGAATCACTCTTTTCACTGGATGATGATTACTTTTCCCAAGTTTTGGCAGTTATGGCTTATTCTACATTAGAAGATGATTCAGATTCAGATAATAATGATAACTCAGGCCTAGAAATCCAACCGTGTATACATCCCAACCTATTATAGCCCCCCTAACCAGCCCTACACCTATAGCCCAAGTGCATATCCTCCTTGATAAGTATTCCAAACCTATTCCGATAATAGCCTTGTTTGATACAAGGGTAGCAGTAACAATTCTCCTCCCAATATATTACCTGAACATTTTTAGCTACCCCATCATCAGATGTTCAGAGTAGCAAATGGAGAAACATTTTTGATCACCTAGAAAAGTAAGCCTATCCTCATTAGGATCTTTCTTACCCTTACCATTAAACACCAAGTCCTCGGTTCCTCTCTCACAGGCAGAGACCTTCTTATAGGATTTGATTTCCTTCATCAAATACCTAGCCTCAGATGATCATCAAAAGGAATTTTGCATTGACAACATCTTCTCACCTGGACCCAGGTACCTCATTTATTCACAGTGGATCCCTTTGACTCTTTGAGACTTCAGATTATTAAAGAATGTTATGCGACCACCCACTCTGTATTCCTCCTTAAAAATCCAAACCCTTTGTGGAAAAATTCACCTTTTTTCATAAACCTACCTTTCAAAAAGAATGAAGATGTTAACTCCACAAAAGCCAGTCACAGAGGGATGAATCCAGAACATTTGATCTTAGCCAAGCAAGAGTTATCCACTCTTCTTTCAGAATGTCTCATTGAACCTACAACTTCTCCATGGGCGTGTGAAGCTTTCTATGTCAACAAGCATGTTGAGCAAGTTCGTGGAAAACTCAGATTGGTAATCAATTACCAAGATCTTAATCATTTCCTTATAGATGACAAGTTCCCTTTGCCAAACAAAAGTGCTCTTTTCTAGTATCTTTCGCATGCTAGGGTATTTTCAAAGTTTGATCTCAAAGCAGGATTTTGGCAATTAGGAATCCATCCAGAAGAAAGGTACAAGATAGCATTATGCCTTTTGGTCCTAAAAGTGCTTCATCCCAATTCCAAAAAGCAATGGTAACACTATTCCAGCTACTCTTGACAAATGCACTAATGTATGTAGATGATATTCTCCTATTTTCAAATGATGCAGAATCCCATGAAAAATTGCTTACTAAATTCTACAATTTAGTAAAAGCTCAAGGAATAATGCTTTCAGAAAAGAAAATGGTCATAGGAGCATCCTCTATAAATTTCTTGGGAGTAAACATTTCAGATGAAAAATATACTTGGCAGCCCCACATAGCAGTTTCTCTTGGAGAATTTTCAGATAAGCTCATAAGTACCAAACAGATACAACAATTTCTTGGGATTGTTAACTACATGTTATACTTCATTCCAAAAATCTCCAAATACAAGAACTGTTTAGCTCAATTGCTGAAAAATCTCCTCTAGAATAGAATCCAGTTCATACAGAAGCAGTCCAACAATTGAAAAAGTTAGTAGAAAAGCTTCCCCCTTTATAGATTCCAGGACCAGGCAAACGAATTCTGCAAACAGACGCAAGTGATGAATATTAGGCAGCAGCTCTCTTTGAAGAAGTTGATGGCAAGAGAAGTATTTGTGGTTATAAAAGCAGTGCATTCAAGCTTTCAGAGCTTCATTACCATTCTACTTTCAAGAAAATTTTGGTAGTTAAACATGGAATTGAAAAATTCCAGTTTCACCTTCTTGAGCATAATTTTATAGTAGAAATGGACATGTCCTCCTTTCCCAAAATGCTCCAGTTCAAAAGAAAAATGATTCCTCATCCTCAGCTACTCAGATGGTCAAATTGATTTTCACAATGGTTTTTCCAAGTCAAACACATCAAAGGTAAAGATAATCTTATCACTGATTACCTTTTTAGAAAACCTCTAATCCTTACCACCACAATCATTCCTCCACCTTTATGTGTATATCCAATCATAGATCCATCCTCATCTTCAAGCCCTTCTTCAGCCCCTAATTATATTCTTAATATGATAGAAACCCTTCCCCTAGAAATAAAAGACCAAATAATGACCTTGATGCTTGAAGCTAGATCTAAAAGAATCATTAGAGTCCTCCATGACTACCTTAAAGAGCATCAACGTCATTTCCTTGTTATTTTCCCAGATATAGAAGAACCATGGAAAACCCCTTTTACCTTTTGGATAACCAATTGGACAGTTGTACATTACCTCTACATATGGTACTTACTCAATAAGTATTACTTGTGTCTCCATTTTGAACCAAAATTCTACTCATGTATTTTCCCTCGTAAAAATAAATATTTTATCAAATTCTAGTTTGAAATCTTGAAAAATGATGCTCATAACAATGAATGGTACAAGTACTCCAAAATAGAACACCCACGCTTAGGTCAAAAAATTACTTCTACCTGTTTAGTTGTTAAACTCAATTCCAAAAATAATGTGCGTATAGAAGGAATCCTTCACCCTGCAGACAAGCATTGGGTGACTAATGTTGAAAGTACTCTTCATACACACATAGATGTGTCTTAGATATCTTGCCACCATTCCCTCACAATGGCAAAATCCCTAAACCAGGGAATCTTACTTGAGATAGTGTCAATAGATCCAAATGTATGTAAATAGCAATGACCACATGAAGACCATTGGGAAATGTCCAATCCTCTGATTGGACATGATGATCCTTACTACTATAACCATGATCCAGATGCTGACGTTGATGAAAAATGGTTCCAAAGAAGAGATGGATGGGACGACTAGACATTTCCAACACTTAAAAAAAAAAAGGGGGTTCCAAAATCATCTCTGAGCATGTGCATTTTATCTGTCATAAAACTTTATGTCCACTAGCTGACCATAGAAAACTTTTTCTTGCAGATAGTCTCTACTTTCTTTGCCAAATGTTGGTCCAGTCCATGCCCTTATTCCTTTACTACGACAGTTGTCAACCATGCAAGGAGCTCTTGACGTTCTTATCTTCTCCCCCTAGATGACATTTATCTTTTTGTCCGTAGCTTATCCAGAGGAAGATCACTACTGAACCTGGACCCCTGACTCCAGATGACATTTGTCAATCCATTTTCAAGTCCCCTACTCTCTTGGACACTTATCAAGGATCAGCCAGCCCCTACCATCTATGTAGAGACTTATTATCCTCTTAATGTAAAATATTTTTGTTACCTATTGCCTATAAATAGGCCTCTTGTATCCTTAGATTGGCAGATAGAGAGTGAAGAAAGCCCTTGTAACATGTATTTCAGTTTCTCTTATGTCTGATGTAAAAAAGCTGTTGAATCTAATAGTATCCTTTAGTTTGTTGTATCTTGTTCTGTGTTCCATCCCTTATGTTCAGGTTATCTTTTATACGTTCTTAGCAATATATGCTATTAACTAGTTCTTATAACCTTTTCATAATCCTCTTACACTCCCATTGTCTGTTATCTCAAACTCATGTGTTTGGGTCAAGCATTTGTGCCCTTAGTTGGTGTTGGAAGAGTTGCCCAAGTATTTAAGGAAATTCCAATGCACTATTGGAAGACTTGGGCTATAGTACTCAAGTTGATTTTCTCATAAGTTTGATGAGGACTATAAAGTACACTTCACTTTCAAATTTTGTGTTCAAGAGGCCCAGACTTCTTTTCGAATGATTAGATTCAATTCAAGAGTTGTTTGCAAGCATGTGGTCTTGGTTGGTCTTTGAACGGTTTCAAAATGGGTGTCTACATCAAAACTCCTAGGATGAGAAAAATCAAGTGGAAGTGATAGCTGACAATGAGACAAATCGAGTAGCGTAGGGAAGAGGTGATTTAGGTTGTGTTTGGCTTGACGATAAATAATTTTTGTCTATAAAATATTTTTTGAAGAAAAAATTATTTTCAAGTGTTTGGCTAAATTCCTAAAAATACTTTGGAAAATATTTTTCTGTATTTGATTGCATTCTTGATAATATTATAGATATATATTTTATACTACTTTCTCACATTTTTTTTCATATCCCAAGCATATATATAATAAAAAATTATAAAATTCTAGATTAAAAAAAAAATTGTGTTTAGGGACCAATGGTGTCAGCAGCCACTGGTAGTAGTGGTTGGCCACTGTAGACATTAGTTGGGGGGTGGTGGTTAGTTGGCAAACAGGGGAAAGTGGGGGGTGAATGTTTAGTTGATAAGTTTTGTGTGAGGCAGAAAATGGTTGACAGAAAATGAAAGCGTAAACCAATTTACGTCACAAGCATCTTTATTTTACGGTCAATTAGAAAATACTTTTCGTTGATCAACATTTTCCATTACCCCCAAACACTTGTAAATGTGAAAAATATTTTCTAGAAATAAATTTCTGTCAAACTAAACACTACCTTAATGAGATTAGGGGGTGGGTGTGAAAGAATCGGTTGATATATATAGTTTCAATTTATGGCGTTTGCTCTTGATGATTGCTCTTAATAATCAAATTAAGACATCAATCAGTTTTTTATGTACACGAGGGATCAAACTCCAGATCTCTTATTCAACGACAAGAGACTTCTCTAGTTGAATTAACTCAAACTCACAAATGGGAGAAATTACGGGAGAGTGAAAGATGAAAACACATTTACTTTTTTTTTTTTTTTTTAAAGATGCATGTGAGGCTTTAGGAAAACTCTTTTCACCAATAAAAACCTTTTTTGCTGAAAGTAATGCTTTATAACCAAGCCTTGCATTTTTTGTTAACCTTACTTTCCTTTTTATTTTAGAGAGTTTTAACCTATGGCGTCTGCTCCTGATAATAGCTATCTATTATCAGACCAAGACAGCAATCAGTTTTTAGTGTAGGCGGGAATTGAGTTAGCTGAGTTAACTGAAACCCACCCTAGACTATCAAACATTAGAAAACTTGGAAAAAGTTTTGAAACTCTAACTAGCCAGTCGAACCATGGTAATCAAGGACTGACCACCAATCCAATTTTTAAAACTCACAAAATCGAAAAAGCCATTTTGGTTGGAAACTGTTCAAGCCACAATCAAACCTTCCGATTTTCAAACTTGTTACTAGTTTGCCAATTTCTTTCCCATAAAAAAATTTGCTAAAAAAATGGTTGTCGAAAATTCAAGCTCTCTTTTTTGCCGGATCTGTAGTTTGGGGAGAGATTAATTAGACTCCCGATATGGATTTGAGATGTTGGATCTGTTTGTTTGGAAAGTGAATGAAAGAAAGTAGAGAGATTGAGGCTGGCCTAGAAGAGAGATGGAGTAGTGAGGTAGGGAGAAGAAGAGAGAGACTGAGGGTTTGTGAGAGTGAGGGACACGAGGGTTCAAGATTGAGATTAGGTGCAATATCTAGAGTATTGCACCTGATGCAATAGTTATGAATGACCGAGATTTAAAGTTGAAAAAAACTACTTTAAATCTCAATTATTGAAAAAAATAAGTAAAAATTTAAAGTTAAAAAGTGAGAAATTGAGAATAGTAAAAAAAACAAATAGTGAGAAAAATGGGATAATTGCACCAATCCAAATTTGGGAAGTAAGTACACGAATGAGTTTGTTATGGTTATTTTATTCATAAACTTGCAAAGTCATGTTGACTATTCAACTTTTTCTTTTTTAATTTATTTGTCTTGAAGACTTGAACGGTTATATATATATATATATATATATATATATGTTGATTTTGATTTTGATTTAAATTTTAAAATATTATTTTCCCTTAAGTAAAGCTAGTATATTAAACCATTGGAGATAATATCTATCATGTACAATTTGGTTAAAATATAACAAGAGAAAAAGCTATTTAGTTTTTATTAAATTTAATTTTGTTTTTAATAAAAGTATTTAAACTCTTTAATTGTTTTAATCAATATTTCTAAATTTTTGTACATTTAATTTATTTATTTTCATATTAATTAATTAATAACATAATTATTAATCAAAACGGTTCATGCTCATTTGAACCTTTGATTCAACCTTAAAAACCTTGAGTCCCTCTTTTTACGATTCTTTGAACAGTTTAGTTTTCAAAACCATGATCAAAAGACATTGATCATATTTTTGAGGTTTTAGGAAATTACCCCTAGTGAAAGAGTTAATATTGTAGAGAAAATAATAATAGACATATTTGTGACAGTAGTTTCTTTAATTAAAGCAATTAAGGAGAACAAATTTTTTTTTGGGTATAATTTGATAGTTGGAGACGGGAATTTAAACCTTGTATGTGTTTGTTAGAATATTTTTTTAGAATTGTTTGTTGGAATTTAAAAACATTAAGAAGTGCTAATTGAGTTACAAGACTCTTAACAAAGGACAAACAATTTTGAAGATCTCTCTCTCTCTCTCTCTCTCTCTCTCTCTCTCTCTATATATATATATATATATATATGCGTAAATGCACCTTTTGTCCTTACATTTTGACCCGATTTCTATTTTGGTCCCTACATTTTATTTTTACCACTTTTAGTCCTTAAACCAATTAACGCGTAACATTTAAGTCCTTACTGTCATCCAACTAACAGAAAATGCTGATGTGGTTGACAGCACAGTAAGATAATAATTAAAAAATCTATTTTGACATTAAAAAATTGCCACGTCAGTGTTTAAATTAATTTTAATTAAATAAAAAAAATTAAAAACAAAAATTTGAACATCAACATCAACAACAACAAACCCAGAATCAAGAACATGAACATCAAAGAACGTGAACATCAACAACAACAAAATAGATCAGATCGAACCTCACCCAAACCAATAAACCCAAAATCAAGAACATGAACATGAACAACAACAAAATAGATCAAACCGAACCACACCCAAACCAACAACAACAAACCCACACCGATCAAACCAACAACAACAACAACAAATCCTGCAATCCCAACCAACAAACCTAGTTGAACCCAGCACCCACCAACAAGCTCCCTTCCACTGAGACGGAACCGGACGCTAACTTCACGCTCGCCAGAGCTTTCTTCTTTGCCGCCAAAGACTTCACGCTCTTCGGCTTAGGTGCTTTCTTTACCAGCGTTGCCTTCTTCAAGGGAGTTGTTCTCTTTGAAGTCCTCGCCACCTTCACCTTTGGCTTCGCAACTGGTTTTGCCTTCGCTGCAACCTTCGTTTTTGGCTTTGGCTTTGGCTTTGGCTTTGGCTTCGGCTTCGTAGCCATGGACTTCGCCTTAGACTTCACAGACGTTGCGGCTTTTGCCTTTGCCTTTGGCTTGGTTGAAACTTTCTTTGCCCTGGGAGCCACTTTGGTTGCCTTCGGCTTTGCAACGGACTTAGGCTTCGCCGGAGCAGAAATGGTTGAGGACTTCTTCACCAGAGTAGCAGGAGCGTGCTTGAACGAGTTTTTCACCTTGACGAGCTTTCTAAAGGCGACAAGTTTCAGATCTGAAAGAAGTTTCAAACACACAGATCTGAAAGCAAGTTTCCAGAGGCGACAAGTTTCAAACACACAAAAAATTAGTTTCAGATCTGAAAATTTTGAAAAAGAAACAGTTTTTTTGTTTTTGATTTTTTTATTTAATTAAAATTAATTTAAACGCTAACGTGGCAATTTTTTAATGCCAAAATAGATTTTTTTAATTATTATTTTATTGTGCCGTTAGCCACGTCAGTATTTTCTGTTAGTTGGGTGACGGTAAGGACTTAAATGTCACCCGTTAATTGATTTAGGGACTAAAAGTGGTAAAAATAAAATGTAAGGACCAAAATAGAAATCAGGTCAAAATATAGAGACTAAAAATGCATTTACGCCATATATATTTCTTAATCTATTTATTTCTTAAATGCACACCACACCCTACAGTACGATGTAGTTCATTGTCACTTGTGGTGCAGTGCAATTGCTCCACTTTGCAAGTGGTTTGGGTGTGGTTGTGTAGTTTGAAAAACACTCTTACAAACTATCAAAGTAATTAGAAACCACAATTCTTATCTTTTGACTTCCTTGTCAGTCAAGCAAGTGTAGTGGATAAGTTTAAAATGTGAACAAAAAGATAAAACAAACCCTTAGAAAGAATAAAAACAAAACACAACACAACTTTTAGACTCATGTTGTTTAACTCTCCATTTTGAAATAAGATATATATATATATATATATATATAGAGAGAGAGAGAGAGAGCAACACTTAGGTGTAGTATTTTTGTATTGTTCCTTAGATTCTTCATATGCAATTGAAGCTAGTTAGGGTCATATTTTCTATGTAATTGGCTAATCTTTTGACAAAATGCACTTGTAATTTGATAGATTCAAGTTGGGTTTAATGTATCAAAAAGTATGTTATTCTAACATATCAAGTGGTATCATTAAAGACATGAAGTTTGATTCAAGAAACAAGTAAAGAAAAGTTATTTCATTAAAGCTCGACACTAGCTGCAATCGAAGATTAATGAAGAAGCTCAATATAAGCTTGACACAAGCTCAATCTATCAAGAATTATGATTCCAAATTTCTCATGTTTGAATTTTGGCTCACAATGACTTGAATGATTAAGGTTTCTCTCTCTACAACCCTAAACGTATATAAAGTTTATTTTAAAAGTCATCAAGTACAGAAACAGAGACCTAGAACTTATATACTTTGTGTAAAACTACTGCGTTTGTACGCCTTAGGATTTTGTAACTAAGTGTTTCCTTATCTTCATCATTAATGAAGTGGAGAACTTTGCAGCCAACAACAATCAATCAAGTTGCTGGAGTTAGTCTCTGTGCAAAGGAACGAATCACAGATTGAAGATTTGGGCAAAGCAAAGAAGCCTACTATAAGATCAAGTTTAATTAGGTATTGAAATAAATGTTTAACTGTAGGTTGGTATTTTTGGATAGGTTAGGGTAATCGTAAGATTCCTCATACTTGTAATCGCTTTATTATTAATTAGTGAATTCTTAGGAGTGGTGACCTTAAATTCACCCAGTGGAGTTTTTCACTTGCGAGATGTTTTCCCCATTTGTCAACAAATCACCATGTTAATTTATTTTTTACTGCATATTAGTTATTGGTGATTTGTTGGTACCTCTACGATTTGCATGTAATTTGACCTAATTTATTAATTTGGGTAATTGAATTAATTAACCGGAGTCAATCTATTTTATCCCAACAAAGCTCTTCATTAAATATTTGCAACCATCTACAATGAAGATCTTTATTCGAACCATATAAATATGTATATAATATTTGGATATAGTCTCTTTTCTCTTTTAGCCAAAAAAAAAAAAAAGAAGAAGAAGAAGCAAAAAATAGTCTCCCTTCTCTCTCGTATTTTGGTATTGTGATTGCCAAAATACAGAAAAGAATTTCCTCCCTTATCTCTCCTATTTAGGCACTTGCATTGCAACAGTTAAATTTTTTTTTCCTTCTTCTCTCCTATTTGGCAATGGTATTGCCACAATACAAATTTATTGAGCAGAAGAAATCTCAACAATACTATTGCCGAAATTTATTTTCTCTCTCCTCCCCTTATCACATCATTTCTATCTTCTCACTCTTATTTTTTCTCACAATTTCGACAACATCATTACCAAAATTCATCTCTCTCCTCAAGCAGTTAAATACCTTTGAACATTACACATATCACAAATAAATCAATTTTTACCAATATTCAGCCAAAAACTCATATTATTATATGAGAAACAGTTGATAAACAGTGAAATTTATGGAGGACTCCAAAGACTGTGTGTGTGTGTGTGTGTGTGTATATATATATATGTATATTTTTTTTAACACACCAAAAGACACAAACTAAAACAGGTGGTTGCACAACTTTCATAAAATTTCAGATAAAAAAAAAAAATCATCTCATTGAGAGTCCATGCACTACTTAAGCAGATTCTTGGAATTCTAACGTGCCAGCTCTAAGATCTCTGGTGACAAGAGACATATTTGGTTCTTGGAGAAAAATTTCTGTTATACCAGTCCCCATTATTCTTCCATCCTGTTTATACACCACAAACATGTAAAAGTTAAGCATACAAGTATTGAAAATTGATAGAGAAAAGCTTACACAAACCAACTAATTTTGTTCTCAGTTTCTTTATGTTCAGTCCCTCCGCAACCAAACAGTCAGTCATACCAAAGAAACTCTAGAGAAGTTAGAATAAGTCTTTTAACTTGTAGAGTCTTGGGTCTCTTGAAAATGAATACTCTCAATTTATTGGAATAATTTGGGCGAACTGTTTGACTACTACAAAACTAATGTAGTGAATGCGATGTGCTTTGAAAACTGCCATTTTTGGCATGAAAAGAGCTGGAAGTAGGGTGTGCCGTGAAGACCAATAGCGACTTTATAATGCGACTTAGATGTTTTGTCATTTGTGTTCCTAGTTCCCAATGCATAGATTCTTTGAAAATGAGCGTTTATGTAGGAACTTTCCTTGTATTTCTATGTTTCAAGATGGCCTATTAGACCCCACCACGGGCTGCACAAACACCATTTACCAATTACCAGACCTTAAGAATTAAAAATATCAAATACCATAGAAGTCAAATATTAAGTTGAAGGCGAAGCAAGCCTTTTTTTTTGGGTATTCTTTCATAAGATAAATATTGTTCTTAATCTTCTTGGGTGAAAAACAATTAGTAAATGATGCATAAAAGGGTAGTGACATTGATCTACAAGACTAAGATCAGGAACTCATGCTTCACCAATAACTAACAGCAAACAGCTAACTTCATCCCGGCACAAAAAGTAAAGACAAAGTGATGCCTTCAGTAACCAGAGAAGAAAAGACTAAAAGCAGATCTTTGCAGGCCAGGCACAACAAAATTAATTGAAGTACAACTCAATTTCTCTATATAAGTGGATCAGACATATCACTATCATAGCAGAAAGAGTTACCTTTGGAGAATTTGCAATCAAAGTATCATCATAACTAGACTCTCCCATCACTTGATTTCGAACGTGAAGGTGACTATGTATAATCTGAAACTGCTCATATATATCATTCACCAGCTCTCTCCTTTCTTCCAGAGCCTCCAAGATATCTTGTTTCATAGTCTTAGTTTCTTCTTCAAGGATTTTCAGTCGGCCATTAAGGTGTTCAACAACACCAGCCTGCAAGATTCCCTTCCCCTTGCAAGAACTATTATTGCAAACCTTTCCTCCTGAGCAACCCACTGGCTTCACAATTTTCTTTGAATCTGTTAACAGTTTTATATCACTTGAGCTATTCATTTCCAACTTGAGTTGTTTTTCCTTCCCTGTCATTGCATCTGCCTTAACACACAGCTTGTCAAACTTCTTGATGAAATCCCACAAGCTTTCATTTCCGGATCTGTATGCATCATTAGTGTTATGCTTACTCTTACCCTTACTCACCGTCATGAAATTCTTAAATCTTGAAAGATCCACTGACGAAGAAATTTCTAACACAAGTGAGGTGATATCCATTTCACCTACACAAAGTATATGTTTTTGTGAGTACATATTTTGTTTTTTAACTTAGTCTGCATTACATTAAAATACCATTGTCTATCGGATGTAAAGAAATAAATAATAATAATAACATATAACAATATCCTCTATCCTACTCTAAGTATTCCAGTTTATACTCTATTAATTTTAATCTATGCATACAAATCCTGTCTACTTTTTTTTGTATTCTACTTTATATTTCACCAATCATAGTGTGCTTTGTATTCATTTAACTTTCCTTATAAAATAATCAAAATTTAAAATAAAAAAATAATCAAACAAATGACATACCATAATTAGTGGAACATAAAATAGAATACAAAAAGTGGTATAGAAGATTTGTATTCACAATCTACCATAAATACTTATTTTTTCTTATAAAGTAACCAAAGTTTAAAACGAAATTTAAAAAGAAAAAAGAAAAAAAAAAAAAAAAAAAAGACATAGTATACTATAATTAGCAGATTGTAAGTGGAACACTAAAAATAGCGAGGATTTTTATTCCACAAAACTATCTTAAATGAGCATACATATTTTTCATGAATGCAACCAAGAGTAGCAAAACTTCCTTCTTTTTTGGAGCAAATACAGAGTACAAAAAGAATATTATTGTAACATTTAGTCTTTTATCAATGAACAATTTAGCTACCTATAAGTTTTTCTTCAAAGAGTGCATACAAGTTTAAAGGTGTATAAATATAATATTCATAGATGGAAACTAAGAAAGTTGGTTGTCGAAGATGCTAAAGATAGGGAATGATAGTTGCTTGCCTGACAAAGTTGCAGTGTTCAAAAATACACACTTACTGAAGGGAACTCCCTTAAAGATATTCCACTCTTTGCTTTTCTTGTAAGAGAGAGGAGGGTTTATGGCAAAGGATGTGTTGCACTTTACAAAGGCAGGGAAAGATAAAGCAGGGGGGGTTTCTTTGTCTAGGTGTGTGTGCATATGCATGATTATTCAATTGAGAGAGAGAGAGAGGGAAAGGAAATTGCTGAGAACTTACAATGACAATGTCTTTACATATATAAATTTGACCATATTATGTGATTGGTAGGCTGTTTCAACTTAATTTAACAGCAAATTAAGAAGAGTCGGATCTAGGTAGAATGGATAGGATATGCAGTTAGCAGCTTTCCATATGGGTCACTGTCGGTTTTAGCAGGCAATTTTTGGCTCCATTATGCTGAGGCTCTGGCCATTTTGTTTGAAATTTGAAACTGTTCCAAGACTAGAAAGTAGAAACCCCAACCTTTAAATAAATTTACCACTTTGTTCTTTATTTTACTGAGGAACAAAATTTACACATACCACAAGTTATACGTTCTTGTAATCATTCCTTTTTTTTATTTTTTTGCTGAATATTTCATTTCTGGGTAGAAAAACTTTTTCCCAAGAGACGAATAATTTCAAATGACACGTGGGCATGTAAGATAAAATTTAAACGGGAACGGACGGAATGACAGTAAGTGTTAACATTTTCAATAGTTGAGAGGAATAAGAAATAAATATGATTATATAACATAAAAAAGTAACATAAGGCACGTTAAAGGCAACCTCATAATGTTACATAACACTTGAGATTTATACACGGCTATAAACAGCTTGAATTCATTGACGAGATTCTTCAGGCAGAGGAACCACCTTTTGGAAGTGTACCGTCCTTTTAGGCAATGCTCCATTTTCCTCATCATCATCAAATTCCAGTAAATAACTGCTCAACCAAATCATGAAATACGTATTATTGACAGCATAATATCAAGATCTTACAACAAAATATCCTCATTTGGAAGCACATGGCAGTGTCATCAGTCTTCTGCATCTTCCTTATATGAAGAAATGATTTTGCTAAATAAATTAAGAGTCTGTTTGAATACCGCTTATTTTGCTGAAAACTGAAAATACTGTAGTAAATAATTTTTAAATGTGTGAATAGTACCGTGAGACCCAGTTTTAAAATTTTTTTTTAGTACTTGCGGGTCTCATAAACAGTGCACAAGGCTCGCTAGAAAAACATAATTTTGCTTTCTCTTCCTGCACGGGACCCACAGTGCACGTGAAACGCTCTTCTTAAAAAAAAAAAAAAAAAAAAAAAAAAGTGAAATGCAGACACATTCCAGCACTATCCAAACGAAGGCTAAGCTTATTTGTTTCCTTAAAAAAAAAAATGTTATAACCATTTTTTTTTTTTTTTTTCATATGTTTATCATTTCGGTGACTAATGAAGTCAAATTAGATTATAATCCAAAATCTACCCTGAAGAGAAACTAATAACACAAATTGAGGTTATCATTTTTACTAATGAAATCAAATTACATAAAAAACTATGGAAAATTGACAGTGCAATCTTTCCAAAAATTATAGACAGTGAGTATTTAAAGGCAAAGAATGATATACTTACTCATCCGTCTTCCTCTGAAAATATTTTGGAACAATTGATAGAAGACCACATTATGCAAAATTACAAGAAAGTAGTTAGATTCATGCAATACTCACAGGCATTTTCAAAAGGAAGTATAAGAACCTATAGAATATTGAAATTCAAAGGCAATGAATAATAACTTCTGTTCAAGTAAAGAAAAAGATAGAATTGTCACCTTGCGATGGCCATTAACAACAGTTGCCTTGTAGAGTGCAGTTGTTCCTGGATAGACAGCCAAAACCTGACTTCCGGTAGGGAAATCTTGTACATTACTAAGATCATTTCTCTTGGGGAAAGGAATAATTCTTGACATGGGCAGCTTGTACTTCCTAAGAGAAGCAAAGTAAAAAGAATGTCACTCTCAGATGAAAATAGTTCAATTACATAGAGAAGTAAAATATATGCATAAACCATATTATTCCTCTAAGCATTTAACATTTAACAGTAGGACAAACAGCACTCATCATTAAGCCAAAGAAAAAAAAATGGTGGAGAAAAGGTAACACTCCGCATCTCTGGGCCAATCCAGCTCAACCGGAACCATGTAAGTTCTAGTCTTCTAGTCATAAACCTGAAAGACTTTATCCACATTCTTTAAATATTTTTAAAATAGAAAGTTCTTTCCAGCAAGTATCAACAAAAAGTGTCTCTTTATACAAAACTGACCTGCTGAAAGACCAATATTAAATCAGGCCAAAGAGAAAACAATAAAGAAAAGCAATTTTAACACTATAGGGCATAAGTCACAAAGGAGCATCAAGGAGGAGAAAGAACAGAAGGGTGTGGGGGGGAGTCCAAACAATGGAAAAGCCTTATTCTTTTTTTTTTTTCTTTTTTTTCTTTTCTATCTCTCCCTGTTTTTCCCTTGGCAGAAAAGATGCAGGCAAAAGTCATACAACCCTTAGGAACATTATAATGTCGAATTAAATTAAGGGTCCGTTTGGATAGAGCGTTTTGCTGAAAACTGAAAACTGAAAACTGAAAACACTGTAGCAAAATAATTTTTAAATGTGTGAATAGTATTGTGGGACCCATTTTTAATATTTTTTTTCTGAATAAAGTGCTTGTGGGTCCCATGAACAGTGCATGAACAGTGCTGATACAGTGCCAAACAGTGTTTTTGTCTCCTGCACAGTGCCGCTACAGTGAAAAAACGTGCATGAACAGTACCGGTTACTGTTCATGCACGTTGAAAAGAAAAAAAAAAAAAAAAAAACGCAAAACGCAAAAACGTAACTTTTTTAATCTCTATCCAAACCAGCTCTAAATCTCTTTGATGTAATTTGATGCCAGTAGAAATTATTAGTAAGCCAATAAATCCCCGATCACTCTATAACCTAAAACCATTAACATATAATAAAGTTCTCAATGCAAGTCAAGTAGCATGCATAGTTAAGCCAAGTAATTAATAATTATACAAAATTATGGAAATAAAAAGATAACATAGAAGTATCTAAATAGAATTTTAAATTGGGCAGTCAAATTAGAGTCAATAAAATAAAGCTACCTTTGGCCGCCACCCTCATCATCATCACCTGGTTCCTCATCTAGGACTTCAAATCTGCACATAGAGTTGCTTCTTCATAAGCAAGGAATAAAGTAATTTCTAAAGGGAAAAAAAATACCTAGAGTAGTGATGCAAGCAGCACAACCATAATAATTTTAGATTTTATTATTTCAGAAAAAGAGAAACCGTGTTTCAATTTTGAATTTTGAATTTGGGCTTTAAAGTAGTGATGCAGGCAGCACAACCAAAGTTATTTTAGTGTTCATTATTTAATATATTTTTCTTATTTAAGATACCATATTTTCTTTTCAAATTTTGAAGTAGATTTCTTATTAACTTTTGAATTTGGGCTTTAATGTTGTTGAGGATTTTAAAGAATGTAATTGAGGCTTGCTGTAATCCTTGAAACCCATTAAAAAGAGACTCCAAGAATAGTTTGAAGCCTAGGGTTTTCTGTTTTTGTTTTCCATTTTCTATCCTACCCGTTCTGCATCAAGAAAAATTCTTCTACCCCTTTGTTCCATCACTAATTACTGCCAACACAAGATAAATGCAGTAACTTCTGTCTATGGTAAAAATATAGCAACCAGCTCACAAACAGTTTGATACTTCGATGTTATCTCCACAACAAGCTCATTCAAATTTGTATACTAATCCATTCTAGACTAACCCTTATGGTTTCATTCCTCAACGACTCATCCACAAGCAGTCAAGGACTACTTAGGCACATGAATATGGAGCATATAACATCTCTGAGTCAGACAGTTATATTCATATGGCATGTGTTTTAATGGTTATACATTGCACCTAATCATTAGAAAAGCAACATCTACACCATGCCATAATTCATTTCAAAATAATTTCATAGCTTAAGCTTCAATTTGACCCTGAGCCAGGCATTTATAACCAGGCTATGGCTCTTTTCTTCTTTTTTTCTTTCTTGAGCTAACCTGAAGCTCAAACAACACAATTATAATTTGATAAGCCGGCTCAAATAGGTCAATCAGTTATCATGATGATCTTGAAGAAGGGCTTTAATTCTTCAATAAAGATAAAATCATGACATGGTGATGTCCTATTTACACGAACTGAACTTACTCTCTTGTCTCCTTATCAAAATGCAGAACTTTTACAACAAACCACTCATCCTTATCAGCCTCATCTAGTCTGACTCTAGCTGCTACCTGGAATACAAGTTCACATTAATAAAACTGAACTGCACAAAATATCATCCAAGTGAAAGAACTTGTTCGCCAAAAGAATTAATCATTTGGATGTGCTAACTATAATGAAATCATGCGTGATTAAAAAATATATCATGATATATGCATACCTGTTCTCCCTTTAAATTCGCACAAGCCTCTAGTTGACTTCGCACAGCATTGGAAATCCTTGAAATATCTGAATCAGTCTTCATTCTTTTCCTTTTCGGATCATTGCCTTCTGTAATTTATGTTTTGTCAGCCAAATGAACAAAGTATATAATTTCCATAACAACAAGACAAGCATCTCGTTGGAATCAGCCACTAAAATGCATTTTATTTGGCTTCATGTTTTATATTCACTAGCAAAACTGTACAAGTTGATGAAACATAAATGCTAATTTATGTGCCCTTTTAAACTTATTTGTGAGAAGTTCCTCTCATCCTAACATAAATTCAATATCATCCACCAAAAATTGATAGCATGCCATGTCCCTTGATGCTGCTATTTATCACAATGAATTCGCTATAGCTAACACAATCAAGGATTAGCAACAGGATTTAAGAGTAATGTTGAGAACTGGAAAACATTCTTCAATCAACTAACCAAAAGATCTGAGTTATTAGCTCGACATGAAATGCTGAGCATTAAATTTAAGAGTGCTGTTTAAGATGGCTATAGCTTGAAGTTCTTGGTATTTAATTCTCTTTAGAGAACTAAATAGAAATCTAAAGACTACATGTAATGAAAACAACATAACCTTTTTATTAAATGTACAAGTACGGATGAAAATAGTTAAGTTCCTCAACTAAATCAAGAGAATTTCAATACGATAAGGACACAGAGTCTTTTATCTCAACAATATATTTGGCATATGTGCCTATCCACATTCCAATTTCTTCTCTTCAAGTCCAAATGCATAACTTCACATGGCTAGTAGAATATGTATCGGAAAGTAACAATATATAAAATAAAATAAAATAAAATAAAACCATAAAAACTTAAAACATGAAATCTTGATTAAAAGGTTACAGATTCATACCTCCTTATGGCTAGTAGAATATGCATTACAAGATAAATTAAAAACAAACCTAGGCTAGGACCATTTATAAGATGGTTATTATTTGGAAAAAAATTTATGTATATATATACGCATGCATACATACATACATACATACATACATACATATATATATATAAGCTTTTTATAACTGAAAACCTAGAAAAGGAAAGATTGATCAAAAGGTTACAACATTCACTAATTTTCCCATAATATCTTATAGCTCAAAGATTCTAGCACAAACCCATCCTTCTTCTTAATTGTCCTGGAGGCCCAGAAGGAAGCAGAGCATCAAGTTGAGTTAACAACATGCTGGAAATGCTGCAGCCATGTACAATACTGAGAATTATATAAGGTGCAAAACATGTTTCTGTAATTATTTTTTTTTTTTTAAGTAGAAGATATTGATAACATAAAAGCTGTAGAATGGACATACGTTACTTCACTCTCTGACAGCTCTTTCGCATGAGTATACAAAACTTTCAACTTAGATAATGAATTATCTCCAGGCTTCTCAACCACCTCAGGAGCTGCACCAACATACAAAGAAAGATATAAAAACCAGCTACAAAAGAAAACAGAACTAGATTGTAATCAAGGAAGAATATTGGATCACATATAGTAGTGTACTGCTGGAGACATTGAGATGGTAGTGGTGGAATTCAGTTGCATGGTTGCCAACAATAATAGTGATGTTGGAATAGTTAAATGGTTGAACTTGAGATGATAATAGTGGTGTATGGGGTCAAGCTAATAGTAGCAGTGGGTTAGTGATTGTGGCAACAATGGTCTTAAGGGCTAGCAAAAAGATGGTGGAAAGGTTGTTCTAAACTAGAAGTGGAGTAATTGTGTAATAGTTAAGACAACAGCGACTACAGTGAGAGAAAATTATAGTGGTGGCAGTGGCGTTGTCAATTCACTGCTTTAGGTAAATAATTAACAAGAATCTTCATAAATTAAGGCATAGAAGTTATGTTAGCTTATTTTTATAATTTATGGAGTTATATTGGCATCAAACAACCATTTAGTTAGTATAGGGACTTAGGCAATGCTTGCTTGGATGGAAGGCAGGGGGAAAAAAGGTGGGTAACGGAAAAGGGAAGGAGAAAGTGGCTATTCTTTGTGTAATCGGGTGAAGGGGAAGAAGGATGGCAGATTGCATGAAGCCCCTCACTCCAGGGCCCTCCATTTTCTATCCTCCCAACTTGGAGACAGGAAGAACAGACAAGAAAAAGAGTGTGGTTCAGTTGTTAATAACTATAGAACCAATGACATAAGTTCCTCCAATTCCAATTTTTCCAAGAAAGCCAAACATTTTAAAGGAAGGTACTTCCCTTCCCTTCACCATCACGCAATCAAACATAGTCCAATAGACAGTAGCAGCTATGAGTTGGGAGATGAGTAACAATGTTAGTATGAAAAAATTATCATTAATATGATTAATAAAGTAAGTTTGAGATGTTTGGAAAAAATCTCTTATGGAATTTAATTATACTGACTTTTTATACACAGTTATAGAAATATTAAGCCAAGTGCACTTCTATCAAGAAGATTTTTTTTAGTTGATTTGTAGTAAAAAAAATTATCATTAATATGCCAAATAAAGTAAGTTCATGATGTTTGTTAAGAATCTTTGATAGAATTTAATTTTACTGACTTTTATAAACAGTTACAGGCAGGGGCAGAGGGAGGGGGGGGTCCAGGGGGGGCATGTGCCCCCCCTGAACGTCCAAAAAATTTTCTAATAATAGTATAATATTACTATATTGTACAAAAATGTCTTATTTTCCCCCCTACACCACAGAAGGACAAATAACTTTTCTTTTTCTTTTTTTCAATTCCCACGGCAACATCAGTATTGGTGGTGCCAAAATTTTTACAATTTGGCACCATAAAAAATTATTTTATCTATTTTACTATTTTATTTTACAAAACACTCAACATAAGTGATTTTATTTTAGCATTTAACACAATAAAATAATATATCTACTACAATAAACAACAACCACCACTAACACAATAATAATTTCACTTTTAATAAAATATTGTTTTTTTTTTTTTTTTACCATCTTAGCTACAGACCTACAATGCACAGACATCTTTGACTATGCACTGTAACTCAACAACCAAATTTTTTAGCTTTTCCTCCACCATTGCATCAAGATTTTTAGTATTGATGGTGTTAAAAATAGTAATTTGGCTTTTTAGCACCATCAATGATAATGCTCTCACATAAATAGACCTACACTCTAACAACTCTTATATTAAAATAATGATAGAAATGAAAAAAGATGTTTTATATCCATTGTTTTACATGTTAGTGACCTCAGTATTGATCTTACAAGTTGCAGCAACTACTGTTGAAAGAAAGTCTTCATCAATGAACATAATTAAAAATTGATTACACAATCGAATGGGAGATCAATGGATAAATGATTGATTAGTCACATATGTTGATAAAGATATATTCAAGACTATTGAGTGTGAAGAAATCATGCAACAGTTTCAAAATATGAAAAATTGTCGAGGGCAATTGAGTAAATTAAACTAGGTGTGAAAAAATAAATTAAAGTTTACATTTTATGTTAGATTGTGTATGAGAATTTCATTAGCATATAGTTGGTTATTTACTTTGTTATTAATATTGATTAATATTTTTCATATTAATTTTTTACTTTCAATTTTATCTTTTAATCTTGCCCCCCTTAACCCAAATTCCTGGCTCCGCCACTGGTTACAGGGATATAGAGGCTAGGTCGCTTCTAGGAAGAAGATTGTTTAGTTGATTGAAGCCTCCTTGCTTTATGTCATAGTTTTCTTTGGCTTATTTTAATTAAATAAATTCAGATCCAAAGAAATATTTACATATTCCACAAATATTATCCAAAATCTCTGATGATACCAACACATAGATGCACTGTTGTAACAATTTGTTATGCACATCTTATTTCTAAAATTTTGAGTAATATGTATACACATATTCCTCTCCGCATTTCTCAAAGTAACAAAGCAAATTGTGAAGTTTTCCAGATTAATATTCCCAAACACATTCCTATCTAACTCCCAGCATAGAAGATGATGTCACTTTTTCCTCATGTGAATCCTACAATATTGACACCTATAATTTTATCTTCCAAGAGTTAGAAATGAATAATTTCAATCTATAAATTTGTTCAGTATGACTCTGCCAATTTGAATACATTTTACACATAGAAAGGTCTACAAAAGTTATGAGAAGTTTGTGTCCCCCCTACACTATAATCTGCACAGTTAATCTATATTGTGTCCCCCCTACACTTCTTTCCTTTCTTTTGAGCTGTATCCATGCCATGTCTCAATTTCCTGCATCAACCAATTCAACTAGAGTACCAAACTCATACAGCTTATCTTAATTACTCAGGGTTGGCTGCATGCCACCATTTAGCTCTATTTAGAACCATATAACCTCTTTCGATAAACCACGTGAGCTGGGTTCAGAACGTCGTGAGACAGTTCGGTCCATATCCGGTGTGGGCGTTAGAGCATTAAAAGGACCTTTCCCTAGTACGAGAGGACTGAAGGATGCACCTCTGGTGTACTATTTATCATGCCCAAGGTAATCGGTGGTGCGGACACAAGATATAAGCCCCCAATTATACGCATGTATGGGAGGAAGAGCAAAAAGAAGACGGCCCAACCAGTGGCCTTATGGATGGGGGCCTGTTAGTTATAGGGCTTGAGATTGGGCAAGCCCGAGCATTTAATAATTAGGGTTTCTTTGTGCTTTATGTTGTTAGCTATTTAAACATTTTTTCTGATTATTGTAAGACAGCTTTTGATAATTATAAAAAAAAACGTGTTTTCTTTTACACTGGTGCCGACTCCAGTCTGCTTGGTGCTGATTCCAAGCAACCCTTAGGTGCTGACTCCTAAGGTTTATTTTTTTATTTTCTGTATTATTGAAATATTGTGGTTGTTCTACGTCAGTTTTGGTATCAGAGCAGACTTCAGATCCATACAACACAACTGTAGACAACCATGACTGTACCTTTCAAGTTTTTGCCCCATGAGATCATGAACAAACCCAAGCCAGCCCCTGCAATCCGTTTCTTCCCCACAGCCCCACATGAGTTTCTCACCCTCAAGCCAACAGAGAAGCCAGCGACGCCACCCAAGTCGGTGATTGCCATTCGTGCCCGCCTCTGATCACAGAACCAACAGCCCACACAGCTAAAAAAAAAAAAAAAAAAACCCAGAAGAGACCCACGCCGAGATCGACGAACTGCCTTTGAGACTGACCACCCACGCAAGCCCATCAGCCACCAGATCGGAAACAGAGGAGTTTGAAGCCCACAAGAGCCGCCGATGATATTGGATTCGCGCCGTGATCCACCATGCCGATTCATGCTTCGCCGGTTCTATCGCCGCTTCATGCTTCGCCGGGACTGACGTGTGGTCTCCGATCTGCACATGCCAGCAGCGCTGACCGAGATCGCCGGTGATCCCGCACCGCTGCGTGACTGCTCCGCTATTTCCTTTTTTCTTTTTCTCTCATTTAGTTCCTTGTTTCCAGTAGCTTTTTCAATTCGGTGTTTTATGTTTTGGAGTTGGGTTTAGCAGACCCTTGTTTTAAACTACTGTTCTTTTATTGTATTTCAGAAAAAAAAAAAAAAAAAAAAAAAAAAAAAACACTGTTGCTGTGACAGCCCACTGCTTGTATTGGGCTTGAATTGCTATCCATAGGTTCACTCAGCCCAAGTCAATCCATTCACTTAAGGAGCCCGACCCATGACTAGAGTGCAATAAGTTGGCCGCTGACAAGGTTACGATTCTCACTCTAATTTTTTTGGTGGATTCAATTTTATCTCATTAAAAAAATATTATCTTTATATTTTTTATGTGCATATCCCACCCTACTCCATTGGCCTATCCATTTTGTGCTCAATTTAGCTGTTTTATTATTTGTGTTTACTTTCAGTACCCACTCTAAAATTCCAAAAAAAAAAAAAAAAAAAAGAAGACTAAAAAGACATCACCCAATTTCTTTGAAATATCTGATTCCCATTATTAATTAGGGAGCTTAGTGGAATTTGACTGTTATTTGGGCTATCTTTCAATATTGTGAACACTGTTACTATTTGACTGCAATTTATTTCTTTGATTCATTGATCTAGTCTCTATATGCACTCTTGCTTGACCTTCAATTTTACATTGAGAATTGGTTACTTGAATATTTTGAAATCTCAATTGCATTCATAAATATAGTGTTGCATGCATCTACGTAGTGGTCGCATCATGTCAAACCCTGAAATTCAATCTACTTCTGAGTCTAGTCCCTCTTTAGAGCAAACTATTGGAGACCTAGCAAAAAGTGTATGTGATTTACTAGTTAGGGTAGATCGAATTGAAGCATCCCAAAGAGAGCTCATTAACCAGGAAGGAGATAACATGCTTAGGCAGAATAACCATGGTTACTTTAATAGGGCTCCAAACCTTAAACATGATCACTATAATCATTATAGCCCTAGGGACTATGATGATAGGATGTCTAAGGAAAAGATAGAAGCACCCACCTTTGATGGCTGCCTAGACCCATGGATTTTCACTGATTGGTTACGTCAAATGGAGAAATTCTTTGACTATTACCATTGGGCTGAGAATAGGAAAGTGAGGTATGCTAGGATGAAGTTAATTGGGAGAGCCGACCTTTTCTGGGAGGACCTTGAGGAAACCCTTAGGCGTAGACGTGAGCCCCCCATTATTGATTGGATTGAGATGAAGGAGGCACTCTCGAGGAATTATCTTCCTCCAACTTATAAGAGTTCCCTCCTTGAGGAATGGGATCGCCTAAAACAGGGCACTGCTCCTGTGGCCGAATATATAGAGAAGTTCAAGGAATTCAAGAGGCGAATTCGAATAGTTGAGGAAGAGGTTGTCACACTCAATAGGTTCAAGAAAGGTTTAAATGCTAACCTACTAGGCGAGATTATCACCCGAGGAGTCACTACCTTAGGAGAAGCCTATGACCTTGCTAGGAATTGTGAGTTAGCATCCAAATCTATCTTTTGGCGACGTTCTGAGCTTCGGAGTGTTCCTACCAATCCTCAACCTTTTGGCAGCAAATCTAGACTTGCCTTACCCCCTAAGGCCAACCCCAATAGCATTCCAATAGAAAAAGAGGACAAGGGAAAAGGTGTAATCAATGAGCCCTCAAGATTAGGCTCTCGCCTCCAATGCTTCAAATGCAATGGGATTGGACATGTTGCAGCTAGATGTCCCTCCAGGACCCTTGTCATTCAAGAGGGTGATGAAAAGGTTGAAAATGTGGAGGAGCTAGTGTATGATCCAAATGTTGAGGAAGTCCAAGATATCGAGGCTGGATGGGAAGATGAACCTAACTACCTTGCGTACATTAGAACCCTTTCTCCCCAGGTTGATGATTCCAATGTTGTTTTTGGTGTCCCTAGAGTGAATGTGGTAAGGTGTGCTTTGACTGAACAGAGAGACACTGATGATTGGCGAAGGAGCGCCATTTTCCAAACTTACACTAAGTGTGGAGACAAAACTTGCAAGGTTATTATAGATAGTGGGAGTTGCATTAATGCAGTGTCCTCTAATGCTGTTTCCCGCCTAGGCTTGAAATTGATCCCACACCCTAACCCATATAAAGTTTCTTGGGTGGATACTTCCTCCATATCCAAAAAGAAAGATGTGTTGTTCCACTTCAATTCCTCACCTACAAGGCTGAAATATGGTGTGACGTAATTCCCATGGATGTAGGACATATTATCTTAGGTAGACCTTGGCTTTATGAATTGGATGTCACCCTTCATGGACGTTCCAATTCTTGCTCATTTATGTTTGAGGATAAGAAAATTGTGCTCAATCCTTTGAAACCCAAGCCAATTGACGTGAGCAAGAAGCCAGAAGCACCAAAGGCGAAAGGTCTGAACATCATAAGCCCAAAGGCATTTGAGAGGGTAGCAGTTCAGGAATCCATTGTGTTTGTCTTAGTTGCTAGGGAACTTCATGGAGACACCCATGAGGAGCAACCTGAAGAAGTGAGGTCCGTGCTCCAGGAATTTAAGGATGTTTTCCCTAAGGAACTCCCCAATCATTTGCCACCCATGCGTAACATACAACACGCCATAGATTTTATGCCCGGAGCGACCCTACCTAACTTGCCTCACTATAGGATGAGTCTTGCAGAACATGCCGAGTTGCAAAGGCAAGTAGAAGAACTACTTAGGAAGGGTTTTGTTCGTGAAAGTATGAGTCCTTGTGCAGTTCCTGCACTCTTAACTCCAAAAAAAGATGGGACTTGGAGGATGTGTGTTGATAGCCGTGCCATTAACAAGATCACTGTGAAGTATCGTTTTCCTATCCCTCGGTTGGATGACATGTTGGATATGATGGCTGGAGCAACGATCTTTTCCAAGATAGACTTGAAAAATGGCTATCATCAAATTAGGGTTCGTCCAGGTGATGAGTGGAAAACTGCCTTCAAGACGAAAGATGGTTTATATGAGTGGATGGTCATGCCTTTTGGATTGTCCAATGCTCCTAGTACCTTTATAAGAGTGATGACTCAAGTGCTCAAGCCTTTTATGGGGAAATTCCTGGTTGTGTACTTTGATAACATCCTCATCTATAGTAAGTCTAGGGAGCAACACTTAGACCATCTCACTCAAGTTTGTACAGCCCTTAGGAATGAAAGCTTATATGTTAACCTCAAGAAGTGCTCTTTCTTTACCGATAGAGCTGTCTTCCTAGGCTTCATAGTATCTTCTGAAAGAGTTTCTGCTGACCCCCAAAAGGTTCAAGCGATTGTGGATTGGCCCGAGCCCAAAAATATCCATGAAATTCGAAGCTTTCATGGGCTCGCTTCCTTTTATCGCCGATTCATCGAAGGGTTTAGTACCATTATGTCCCCCATCACTGATTGCATGAAACAAGGAGAGTTTATTTGGACAAAAGCTGCTACTAAGGCTTTCAATGAAGTAAAGCAAAAGATGACATAGGCACCTGTCATGCGTCTCCCTGATTTTAACAAGCCTTTTGAAGTGGAATGTGATGCCTTAGTTATTGGTATAGGGGGAGTACTTAGTCAAGAGCGCCACCCAATTGCTTATTTTAGTGAGAAGTTGAATGATGCTAAGCAAAAGTACTCCATATATGACAAAGAATTCTACACCATTGTGCGAGCTCTTTGGCATTGGCGCCATTACCTGTTGTCGCGAGAGTTTATTATCTACTCCGATCATGAAGTTTTGCGCTACCTCCATTCCCAAAAGAAGTTGAATTTTAGGCACAGTAGTTGGGTTGAGTTTCTGCAACGCTACTACTTTGTGGTGAAACATAGGGCGGGAGTTGAGAATAAGGCTGCTGATACATTAAGTCGAAGGGTGTCTTTGCTGTCAGTCATGAGTGTTAAGGTTACTGGGTTTGAACGACTCAAGGATGACTATGAATCATGCCCAAATTTTGGAGAGCTCTACACTAGCCTAAGCAATGCCTCACGGCCAGTCCTGGATGATTATACCCTTCGGGATGGTTACTTGTTCAAGGCCAACAAGTTATGTATCCCTCGGTCATCAGTGAGAGACTTCCTAGTTTGGGAGATACATGCGGGAGGTCTTGCAGGTCATTTTGGTCGAGATAAGACAATTGAGGAAATGGAACGTCAATTCTATTGGCCTAATCTTAAGAGAGACGTTGCCAAGATAGTTGGTCAGTGTCGTACATGTCAACTAGCCAAACATCGCAAGCAAAACAATGGCCTGTACACACCTCTACCTGTGCCAGATCGCCCGTGGCAGGATGTGAGTATGGACTTCGTGCTAGGTTTGCCCCGCACCTTTAGGAAGCATGATTCTATCCTAGTAGTTGTTGATCACTTCTCTAAGATGGCTCATTTCCTACCATGTTCTAAGACTTCTGATACTTCCAAAATTGCAAAACTCTACTTTGATGAGATTGTCAAGCTTTATGGTCTTCCCAAAACCATAGTGTCTGATAGGGATGTTCGTTTCATGAGTTATTTTTGGAAGATCTTGTGGCACTTAGTAGGCACCAAATTGAAATTTTCCACAACATTTCATCCTCAAACTGATGATCAAACTGAGGTGGTCAATCGTAGTCTAGGCAACCTTCTTCGGTGTCTAGTGAGTGAAGCCAATCGAAATTGGGATTCAATTCTTCCTGTAGCCCAACTTGCATATAATAGCTCTGTCAATAGGTCTATAGGCGCTAGTTCTTTTGAAGTTGTGCATGGATTTACACCTAGGAAGCCCTTAGATCTGTTGCCCATGTCCCCACATATTAGGATTTCTGAATCTGCTGAGACATTTGCACGACATGTTCATGATTTGCATAATGAGATTCGCAAAAAAATTCAGGTAAGTAATTCTCAATATAAAATTCATGGTGACACTCATCGGCGTCATGCAGAGTTTCAAGTAGGGGATTATGTCATGATTCGGATCCGACCTGAACGGTTTCCCTCTGGGACCGTTAAGAAATTGCAGGCTCGTAGTGCCGGTCCATTCAAAGTATTGAAACGAATGGGCCCAAATGCATATGTCATTGACCTTCCTCATGATTATGGTATTAGCTCCTCCTTTAATATTGAGGATCTAGTTGCTTATAAAAGCCCTACAGCTAGTCCTGATACCCCTTTTGATGAGCCTTTACCTGATCCTATTGATGCCCCTATTCCTACCCCTTTACCCTTAAATTTGCCCTATGCACATAAAGAATCTATTGATGCTATTTTAGATGAGCAGATTGTTTCTACCAGGGATGGAGGAGTTCACCGTTTCCTAGTTCGGTGGCGAGGGCGACCAGATTCTGATTGCACATGGATTACTAGGGATGAGCTACAGCGATTGGATCCTGACTTGCTGGAGTATTACCAGAGCTCTTCAGATTTCCACTCGACAGGGTCGAGTTCTTCTTACCCGGGAGGAGTTGGTGCGGACACAAGATATAAGCTCCCAATTATACGCATGTATGGGAGGAAGAGCAAAAAGAAGACGGCCCAACCAGTGGCCTTATGGATGGAGGCCTGTTAGTTATCGGGCTTGAGATTGGGCAAGCACGAGCATTTAATAATTAGGGTTTCTTTGTGCTTTATGTTGTTAGTTATTTAAACACTTTTTCTGATTATTGTAAGACAGCTTTTGATAATTATAAAAAAAACGTGTTTTCTTTTACACTGTTGCCGACTCCAGTCTGCTTGGTGCTGACTCCAAGCAACCCTTAGGTGCTGACCTCTAGAGTTTATTTTTTTATTTTCTGTATTATTGAAATATTGTGGTTGTTCTACGTCAATCAGTGAGCAGCCAAGTGCGAAGTGGATAACTGCTGGAAGCATCTAAGGAGTAGGCTTACATTGGCAACATCACAGGAAGTATTGTTTTCATAGGTATTGTCCGTACAATTGAAGTATAATATAAGACACATACAATTGCATGACAAAGAAGCTAATTTGTAAGAACTAATAGGAACCAAGCGAAGGTGTGGACACAAGATATAGGGTCTCTGATTGTGTAGACCTATAGGCATAGATGTAAAAAAAAATGGACCAACCTGTGGCTTCATAGACGGAGCCTACTAATAATTGGGCCTACAGACCTAATCCCAGTCATTTAATAATTATAATTCTTTTATGTAATTTGATGTTTTCTATTCCTATTTGATTTAGGAGGTTAAGTTCTTTTCTTCCAAGTAAAGTTTTTTTTTTTTTGCTGGGTAATTGCAGGGGATAGAACCTCCGAGCTAACGGTTAACATAGGAACCGGGTGCCACTAGGCTACAAGGATAATAAGTTTGGTACTCTATTTAAATAATCCAAGGCTTCAGTTTTGTTTTACAGTTTGACCGATTGATAAAATTTCTCTTGGAATTTTATAATGGTCTGGTGTTGACTCCAGCCAACCCTAGATACTAACTCCTAGAGGTTTGATCTCTCATGCTTGGAGCTGACTGCTAGGTTATCTATCTTTTATTTTTTTGGTGGTTTTGTCCTTTGTCAAATACTTGGCTCTTACACAGGTTGAAACTGCAATAGGATTTAGCCATTTACAGATATCCCCAAACAATTTATCTTCATTCTATTTTTTACATTAATGTACTTTCTGGCTCTATTCCTAAACTGAATCAACCACCTGACTTTATTTTTCTTCTCTTTTTTTCCATTCAATATGCATGTTTTATAGGTAGTAAAAAATTTATTAAAAAAGGGACTGCTTAATACAAAAAAAGCATGAACGATGAATTGCCTAAAGAATTTCTTATCAAAAAAAAGAAAAAGAAAAAAGAATTGCCTAAAGAATTACAAAAAAATACAAAATTCTATATACAAAGAGACAAAGACTCAATAAACATAGGAATTTAATCTTTATTCTTGAGTCCCAAGCATGCACCCAATCAAACAAAATACCGACAATAAGCTAAGAGCCGGTCTATACTCCAAATCCTCAAACATTCCCCTATTCCACTCATGCCTATCCAATATGCATATAAGACAACTACCCAATTATTTGACAAACTTTCCAAAGTCGGCATAGGATGGTTCTGTTTAGAATTCAGGTGAGAAAAAGGAAATTACTAGATTGCTGAAGAAATTAGATTCCTAACTAAGCATTTTTAAATTTTCTATTACTCTCCTTCGTTCTTTAACAGATCCAAATGGATGCTTACGGAGAACATATTGCATACTGCATTCATTTTCTACATGTACCCATTTATCTTAGGGTCGAGTTGACATGCTTAGATATTTTATTATAATGTTGTACGTTACCCTTCCTTGCCTAACATAAAGAGGTTAAGACTAGTAATACATAAATAGGTTAAGACTAGTAATAAAAGGTAACATATGATGACATAAGTACAATGATATCAATTTTTTTTATGACGGATTCTCACAAAGGTAGTGCCCTTTAGACCCACCCCTAGGGAGTAAACCATGGACACGCAACAGCACCGACCAAATACAATGATATCATTTAGGGTAAATTGCAAAGTACACCCCTAATGTTTGGGGGTGATTGGATTTTACACCCCCAACGTTTCGGAACTGTGATTTTACACCCTAAAGTTTGGTTCCATTAGCAAATCACCCTCCCGGTTAGTTTTCGCTGTTAAATGCCATATCATCTTGCTTATGTGTTTTTTTTTTTTTGGTGCCAAATAAGCCCCAAAACAACCAGATTCAATGGCAATGAAGCGATGACTTGACACATACAAAACTGTGCCGTTTGCCTAAAGAGAAAACAAAAAAAAAATCTGCAACTTCACGTCTTCACCGATTCCCCACCAAACGGAAAATAAGGCCCACAAACTCCTTCCCACGTGACTCTTAGACTCTCCTCTACTTTTTTGTAGTTTTAATTTTACTTTCTCACTTCTCAATGTTCCTTCTCTTTCTGACCTTACTTTCATGTTTCATCATCTTCTTTTTTGTTCACAATAACATTCACACTACAGTACACTCTCACTCTCAAACAACTCTTTGCCATATCATGCAAATCTTCTCTCTGCAAGCCAAGATTTAAGCAACTCTTCACCTCCATTGACAAGATCAAGTGCATAGGAGCAGTAAAAAAGGCCACCTCCTTATTCCGGTCCGGAACAAGCCTTTCGGCCGAAAAAATACTCTTTCTTCACCTACCCAAAGCCTCACAAAAAGAAAACCCAAAAAAATCCAACCTTTTTCACTTAACCAAAACTCCAGAACAAACAAGCAACTGCAGAGCAACAACAACAATGGAGACATTGAGAATCAGCAAACAAAGACAATCACAAACAACACCAAAGGCACTTTGATACAGTTGATTGGGACGAATTTTTTAAAGGATTGGAACTCTGAGTGTGCTTTATGATTTTGAGATTTTCTATTTGGTAGGAAACCGGTGAATCGGTGAAGTTGCAGACTTTTTGTTTTTTTTTTTTTTTTTTTTTTTTTTTTTTTTTTTTCTCTTTGGGCAAACGGCACCGTTTTGCATGTGCCATCTCATCACTTCATTGGCAAAACTGTGTCGTTTTGGGGCTTATTTGGCACCCAAAAAAAAAAAAAAAAACACGTCAGCAAAATAACATGGTAATTAACAGCAAAAACTAACTGGGAGGTGATTTGCTAACGGAACCAAACGTTAGGGTGTAAAATCCCAGTTCCGAAACATTGGGGTGTAAAATCCAATCACCCCCAAACGTTAGGGGTGTATTTTGCAATTTACCCTATCATTTATGACAAAGTAACACATTGCTGAAGATAATTATAAGAGGTTCACGTGAAAAGGTGCATCTGTCATTATATGAAATAGTGACTGTATACATGCAAATAATCATCAGAGGATCTAACTAGCTGTCTTGCCTTGATGAAATATTCTCGATACAACCGATATCCCTCTCGAGCAAACTCAATAACACAGTGAGCCCTCTTGTTGTCTTAAATCTACGTATATTTATCACCTAAGGAAACCCAACAAAGTTGAGCTTCTATAACCCGTAAAGTTAATTTCCTACGAACTCTAATACTCCAAATTAGGCACCTCCACAGACTTAGAACAAAGCACAAACTATTAAGTTAAACAACAAAATTTAGCTGAAGTGGAGAGCTACTCATTGATCACAACCCAGTGACCAATTCTAGGTCCACAATATACACATTTTAAACCCATGATCAAATAATTCCCATCTCAGCTTTCCCAAAAATGAAATCCCAGACAGTAATTTAAACTTTCTCACACTCTCAAATTGATAAAAACCACCCAAACCATCCCTTCATAACATATCCACATTCAATGACACTAAAACCAATTGTCAGCAAAGCTCATGATCAGAAACAAAACCCAGCTAGCATAACTCAAATAGCAGCTAATTTCAACCAAACCCATCTCCAAAAACACAAACTTTAAACATTCAAACACATAAATATAAAAAATCTAAACAAGAACACAAACATTAACTAAATTAACACATACCCATTAATCCAAGGTACCAAAAGATAAAGACCGAACCTCAAGTTTCAATTTTTTTTTTTAAATTTGGATCGATGAGTTAAAAGAAGAAATCTCACTGGCTTGGAGCTTCTTGTGCATCTTGTTGATCTCGACAAGCACATCCTCTTGTTCTTTCCTTATCCGATCGAGTTCCTTTGAGTTCTCCAAGATTCCAGAAATCTCCGTAGACGACATCGCTTCTTGTCGACAAGTTTGAGAATTTTTACAACAACAATTTCAGTTCCATCATCTCCAAAGCTCTTCACCTGAAAGTTAAATCCAAAAAAAAAAACTAAAAACTAAAAGTACATGTATTACAGACAATTACAGTATTACAGTTGCTGTACTAAATTGGGGTTTGGGAATTATTACTAAGGCAAGGAAAATTTCATATATATTATGATTTTTTTTTTTTTGAAGCACATATATATTATGATTTCATCAATAAGATAACAACTTACAAGATTTTGAAAATTCCCATGAAGTAATTGACAATAAAACAGAACAGAAGTGCTTCAAAGTCGGCGCCACCACAACCTCAATGATGACTACGAGGTTGTCTTCATCACCTGGCAGTAAAGAGAGAGTGTGTGTGTGTGGACACAATGTGAGAGCAAAGACAGAAAATGGCTGAGAAGGTGATTGATGTGAAGAAGAGATGATGACGCTACTAACTTCTTTTATTGATGGTGTGTTTCTTTTATCTTCTGTCTTGTTGCCACGTGTGATATTGTGCCTTGCCTTTTCTTTTCTCTTTTCCTTATCTGGGGGCTTTGTGTTTCTATTTTTTACTTTGTTGGTCAATGGGTTTCACACTATTTTTGGGACTTGATGTCTGCTTTGGTTTTGGACATAAAATAGGCCCTATGTTTAGGTTCTAGTGTCACTTTAACAACTGCCTCCAGCCCATAGGAAAAGCAAAAGGGTTTCTCATTTCTCAAATCACAAGTGGAGAGGAGGGAAGGGATTCAAAATTAAACTATTACCTTTTTTTTATATAATAAATTATTACGCTTTGAGAGTAAAAGGAAAGAAAGTTTGAGGAAATATTTAGCTTAAAGAGTTTGGAGCATAATAATAAATTATTCCCCTTTTTTAATTTGATAAACGAAAAAAAAATTTCCCATGTTGATAATAAACTACTTCCCTTTTTTTATAATAAAAGAAGAAATTATTGACTTTGGAATTATAATGGAATATGTGTGGCACTTTGTAGCATTTATTATTGATGATGCTGCTAATCCAGTGTTAGACTTGATTTGCAAACACCTGTAATAAATAAGGAGGTTTATCGAGATCGAGGTGCCAAAGGATTAGTTCGCAAACACCTGTAACAAATATGAAGGCTTGTGGGGGTGTTTGCAGGGAAGATTAGGAGATAATTAAGTTACTAGCAAATTCAAGAATAAGGATTTCCTCCAAACTAATTTGAAAATAAACTCTTAAATTTTTTTATATATTTTTATATTAAATATAAATTTAAAAAGTTTAACTATTGGATTGAATGTTTTTAATACATCATTCATACTTGTAGAATTTCAAGAAAATCAAATATCAATTTCTATTTCATAACAAATGTTAAAATTTCAAGTTTTTGTGATCTAAAATTGTGTATTAAAAATAATTTTATTGATTGAATAATAAATAATATTAAATTTGAACAAAATTTGATATGCATGTTAAGTACATAAAAAACATAAAATTCAACAGTTAGATTTTCAAATTTAATACCCAAAAACAAGTTATATGAAAAGTTTGAAGAGTTTCTAATTTGAAACTTTGTTCCAAATTCAGGAAGAGTATCTCAAAAAAATTGAGAATATGTTTGTACCTTTTAAGGTTGGCAATACCAGCTGAAGGAGTGATTACTTTGAGATATCTAAGATTTGATTCCATCTAATCATTCCTTTAATTCGATAGTTATTCCATTAAAGACTTTTAGGGTTGTATAACTTGGAAATAATAAAAGGTCAAGTTAACGAATGTTTTTAGGGTAATTGTTAATAAACTATAATTTGAAAGTTTTGACACTACTTTCATAAGAAATTTAAAAAGCTGTCAATTACATTTATTATTTTATCATTATCTCAATAAAATGTTTCTAAAAATAGCTTTTAAGATTAACATTATGAAACTGTGGCAAAGTCAACAGACTTTATGAAGTTGCAACCATGCTGGGGTTCGTCAATACAAGCTGCCACATCACTCCTTAAATCCAAGGTCAAGGTGAATCATGAGAAATTTAAAAAGTTGTCAATTACATTTATTATTTTATCATTATCTCAAAAAAAATGTTTCTAAAAATAGCTCTTAAGGTTAACATTATGAAACTGTGGTGAAGTCAACGAACTTTATGAAGTTGCAGCAAAGCTGGGGTTCATCAATACAAGATGCCACATCACTCCTTAAATCCAAGGTCAAGGTGAAATGCTATGTCATAAATATTTTCTATCAATTATCAACATGAGGGGAATTCCCATATAAAAATAAATAAATAAATAACATGTAAAGGAATAATCTATATCTATATCTATAATAACTATATAATAAAAGTTAGGCTTAGACACCTTGGTTGTGCCAAATGGTTTTACCATATTGCAGAAATTTTTTTAGATTTTTGGATTTAAAAAAAATATATATATATATATATATATAATTTTTCTTCTCCTATAATCTCTAAGTTGATAAAAAAACTTAATTTAATTACAATCCAAATTCTTCATATAATCCATCTAATACTTATTTAATCTTAATTTGATTACAATCAAAATTCTTCTTCTAATCCATCTACTTCTTATTTAATTTTAATTTGATTACAATGCAAATTCTTCATCTAATCCATTTAACAAACAAGTTTAGGTTTAAGTAAGACTTTAATTCTATTTTTTCTAATCGACTTATTTGGATAAAATAACAATAAGTATTGTATCAATTTTTTTATAAAGTAACAATTTTACTTTTAGCCTAATTTAAATGTTAATTGTTGGGTTTTTTTTTTTTTTTGGGTGTGGATAAAGTATCAAGTGATAGCTAATATGTATTAACATTAATGTAAACTTCATTAAAAAAATCTAATTTAGATAACGTAAAAAAAAGGATAAAGTAACCAAAAAAAAATAATAATAATATATATATATATATATATTTATATAAAGACAAATTTTGCAAAAAAATAAATGAAATATTCAAATCCATGTAAGTTTGAAGAAAAGCATACAAATTTTGTTTCATGATATTTATTCGTTTTTTTTTTTTTTTATCTATTCTATTATCTAATTTTAAGTAAATTAATAATAAAATAACTATTTATATACGAATTTTGATTAAGTCGTGCATCGCACGAGTATAATACTAGTATAGTACAAAACCGAAGCCTCTAACTCTTTTTTTGACTTCTTCAGAGCTTGCCACATAGGATTTCAAGCTCTCACAATTTTTCATGTAAATAATTTGAAAAAAAAAAAAAATCCCTTTCCTCCTCAAAACCAGAACCTGATTAAAAAAAAAAAAAAAACACTCAACCTCAAACGCAAACATGTAACATAAACTCAGTATCTGTTTGGATTCAGAGATTGTGTTTGCATTTTCATGTTTCAACTTCTCTTTTTTTAGCCACAGTTGTTGACTTTTCTCCCGTGAACAGTGCATCTGTGCACTGTTTACGAAACCCACAAACTTCACTTTTCAGCAAATTTTTCATTAAAAATGGGTCCCACGGTACTATTCACACATTTAAAAATTATTTTACTACCGTGTTTTCAGTTTTCAATTTTCAGCAATAAATTCTATCTAAACGGACCCTGTCATCAAACTCCCTCTCGTCTTCTACATGCAATACTCCCTCTCTTCTTTTTCACACAATCTCATCTCCTTCTCAAACACACAAGTTCCTCCATGCCTCTCTCTACATACATGTTCCCCTGCCTCCATACCTTCATTCCAAACTTTCTTCTCTCGTTCAAACCAATATCATTTGTAAAGAAAGGCCTGCCCCATCACCATGAATTGGTACCCTTCATTCAAAATCTGTATTCTCTCCAAGCTAGTTATTATTTCTTAATTATATTATTCTATTTAATAACATATGTTTGCAATCAAATTTGGCTATCTTATTCTATTCTTCTCTTTTATCATCTATATATATATATAGACTATCTTCCTATTTGAGTTGATCAAAACTAAAACTCAGGGCTTAAGGTCTCAAAACATACAAAGCCTTCCATATGTTATTCAAAATCCAATTTTGTTTGACAAATTCACCAGCTTTCTTGCTTTGTCTCTTTGTAATTCTCTCTCTTTCTCATGTTTTTACTGGTATAATAGTTGAGAGAATGATATAAGAATTGGTATCATTTGTGAAAATAGGTCCACCCTAAGTGTTTGACAAAATGTCCCAGTGAAATTAGAATCAATGAAAATTAAAGGCTTGGTAAAAATTTTATGTCTATTTTGTTAAAATCCTCCTCATCACCCTAAGTGTTTGACAAAATGTCTCAATGAAATTGGAATCAATAAAGATCAAAAGCTTGGTAAAAAATTTATGTCTGTTTTGTGTAAGGCCTCTATTGTTGTTTGGATTATTTTTTGTTTCTTTTCATGCCAACATGTCTGTGCTGTGACCAATGGAATTGAGAGAATTTAGTCGAATTCAAGACGAAAACCCTTCTAAAAATTATTAGACAAGAAGAGAATAGTTTTTCATGGAATAATATTTGCTGCCTCTTATTGCTAGAGCCATAACTTAAATACAACTATGACAAATGGCTAGTAGTGAAGTTTGTTGCAAGTTCGAATTTAGGATTGAGGTCAATCCCGATGCGATGGTTAGTTTTCTATATTGTATGTACTTTATGTATAATTTAATATTATGATGCTTTGTTTACTCAACTATTTAGAGTAACGTTCATGTTACAGACACGTATAAGAATTTGGAAGCCCATTTTGAAGAATGCTAGCACTCTAGCAGAGAAGTTCTCCATGGAAGTCACACAAGATCTATGTCAAATTTTATTACCTCGAATAACAGCATAATTAAATTTCAAGGAAATAACTGAGATACATTTGCTGCAAAACTATAATTAGGTAGGATTTCTTACTATTTATGTGTTATCGTAGTTGCTAGGTTGAAAGAATTCAATGATATATGAAGATTTTGTTATTTCCAATAATTACAAGCTAATTGCTGATTAGTAAGCCTACAAGTTGTGTGAGAACTTATTTGGAAATACATTTGTGCGCACCCAAAATGTATTTATTGGGCTTAAACTCTATTTGGACCCATAATCTATTTGTATAGTGGGTTCTTGGGTTTCCTACTATAGGGGTTTTGTGTCCGGTCACTCAAATACCCTCGCCTTCTTCTCTCTTTCTTGGACCTCTTGGAATCCATTTTCTCTTTCTCTTTGTGTCTTTGTTTTTGTGAATACTCTCTCCACTTTTTCCCAGTGTTTTTTCCTCCTCCCCCCCCCCCCAAAAAACCCCCCAGGCTCAAATTATCCTCTCTTATTTATAGCCCAAGATTAGTGGAAAAGCTATGATTATTTTCGTGGTGAGTGGAAAGAGAGGTCCAATGCTATTACTCTTAAGTAGGTGTTTAGTTGGGAATGGGAAGTGGTGTGAGTGGCATTGGAACTGGTTCTACCGCTAGATGGACTGCCTAGTAGCGACACTCCCTAGGCTTTGCAGAGTTCCCTGGGACTCTTCTCCTTGGGAAATTGCCCTCCCTGACCAAGTAGGATCTCACCTTTGCGGTTTATGTCGTAACTGGCTTCGTAGCGGTTCCCAGATTTGCTTGGGTGCCAATGACCACTTAGACCATGTTCGTGGACTCGATAGAGTATGTGTTTGCGCATGATACTTTAGGACTTGAGGTCCAAAGAGTTTTGGGCCTTGTACATATGACATTATTGTGATGGGTTTCATGGGTATTGGACCTACAGAGGAATACCGTCTCGTAGAATAGCCCCCCCTTGGTTCGTGCTCGGCTCCCGGGCACAAGTCAAGGACTAAAGTCGGGCGTTATCTGAGAAACTCAACGGACAAGCCTAAGGTGGTTTATAAGGCTCATTAATGCGCCCCTAAAAAGGCATGTGGTATGTAACTGCTGGCTCAGCTATCATCATTACCTGACGGTTCGTGAACTGAGGCAACACGCACTTGGCTGTTGATATGGGGATTCACAGGATTTCCTGCTCCTTATTTATTAGATGGCATTTATCCTTTCCCTTCTAGTTCCTATAAATATTTCGTTCTGAAGCCTTCTTTCACTTTTGCGCTCTTTACTCTTTGAGTTTTCTCTCTGCCGTGCATTCATCTGTGCACTAATCCTTCAGCCCAGAATACCCCTCTTTCCTAAAGCCCAAAGTAAGTTTTCTACCCCTCTCGTTTACTTTAGTTTCTCTCTTCAATCTTGGAGTCTAGGATGGGTTATGCTCACCTTATAAACACTGATGCGTCTTTAGCCACTTTTAGGTGGACATTCAACATCCCTGAGGATGCGAATGTTGCTTACTTCCATGAGAGCGAAATTGCTCTCTACAGAGGTTCTAACACCGCTTTTTTCCCATTGATGTTGATCTTGAAGGGCGGGGTTAGGTTTCCCGCGGATCCCCTCTTACTCAATACCCTTAAGTTTCATGGTTTGTGTCCGGACCAACTCCCTCCTAATTTTTAGCAGGTAGTTAGTTGTGTTAGTAGGTTGAATTAGATATAGGGTTTGCAACTGAATCATCACGATATATACTACATGTACAGTCTGTGTGGGAATAAGAACACCAATTATTACTTGAAAGTTAGGGACATGCGGGTACGGCTTACTTCATGCCTACTCGATTCTAACAGGAACTCCGCCGAGGAGTTTGTCCGGATGAGCTGCAATTGGTTTGCCGATGAAATCCCTTGCCCCTTCTCGCAGCGTGAAGTTGGTTCGTACCAATCACTAACTTGCTTTTCTTTCTCTCTCTCTCTCTCTTTTTTTTTTCTTATTCGAATATTAACTCGTTGTATTCCTTTATCACAGACAGTAGAGTATTCACCCCAGATATTAGAGTGGTGCATGTGAGGGACCTATATTTTGTGCTCAAGTCTGAAATATTCGTTCATACCGACAGTCAGCTCCGGGCATCGTACCTCATACTCGATTGCACCCTCGTGTACAAGACTTGGCAATCATTCAGCCAGGCCCTTTCAGTAAATAGTCCACTGCTATCTTATATCAACGTCCGGCACACCAATTTCCTCCCCCCCTCGTTGACCTTCGGCGAAGCTTGATATCTCTATCCTCGCTACATAACCGTTGAAGATCTTGCCCCAATTAGGGATGAGTCGACCGAACGAGTTTCCCAGGGAGCAGGAGCACATTCTTGTCGAAGGGAATGAAGCCCAAGTCCAGGTAGCCAAAAGAGAAGCAACCGAGCCGATCTGTACTTCAGGCGCCAAATCCAACTAAGTAGAGAGAATGGTGAAGCAGAGAACGATAACCCTGGCTAGGTTTTTGCCCAAGGCCAGCCCCACGGCTCCACCTCAACTCCCCCAAGGAAAAGGTCAGAGTCTTCCTGCTGGTGAAGGCAGAAAAAGGAAGTGTACCACTGAGAAAACCACTCCCACCCTAGGTGAAGCTCCACTGAAGACCCTGCCACGCCCAAAAGGTGGGCCTAAGATCCAAGAGACAATAGGCGTCACTCAACCAGCGGTCCAGGTCGGGACCAACGTGGCGTCTTCTTCCTAGCCCGAGGTTGGCTGGCAGCCCGTCTTTAGATTAGGTGACAAGCCTTTGCTAGCAACCGCCAGTATTCGGACGTAGGCACAGGGCGAAAGGGGGTAGGTTGCTCAAAGTCTAGCACAGGGCCTCATTCAACCCGAGGATGCTCACTTCCTCTCGGATGGCGACGACGAGTCGTTAGCTAGGCGGCTACAATGGCACACCATAGTGATAATTTTTTATCTCCTCTTTTCCATGCGTTGCAATTCGTAGGTATCTCTCTCGTCTTATCGTTCTATTATTGTTGCGTCGTCAGGCCGCGCAGCTGAATTATGTCATAGACAGGAGATTAAAAGAGGCTGCCAAAGTCATTGACCGAGAGGCGGCGTTAAAAGTTATTGCTGAGGCTACAACCAAGGAGAAGGGTGAAGCTGCTAAGGCTTCTAAAAGAAAAGCAGTAGATGCCAAGAAAGCTCGACTAGCGGCGGAGAGTAAGCTGACAAACACGGTAACCAAACTGGGTGAGACTGAGCTCAAACTAGAAACAGTAGATAGCCTAAATTTGGCCCAAGCCTACTAGATTGCTGGCTTGAAAGATGCCCTTGAGGCCTGCGAGGATAAATGGTACAACATAGGTTTCATAGAGGCGAAAAATTATGTGGAACCTATTATCCACCAAGCCCGGCATCATGGGTTTGGGGAGGGATGGTTGGCCTCCCTTCAAGTAATGGGAGTGACTGAGGATTCTCCAATGTGGAATCCTAAGCAGATACCCTACCCGGCTCCTCCTCCCCCCATTTAGAGTCGAGCCGGTGCTAAGGATGAGGAGGATATACCAAACATGAGGGATTTAGTGCAGGCGATTGACTCCCACGTAGAAATGGTCGACCTAGAGGTCAAGAGTAATATTCATACCAGAGCCGAAGATGTTCAAAACTAGACCCCCCCTTACAGCTCAGTCAACCAAGGATATACTCGGGCAACTTGCTACTCAGACTCCACCTACTGACCCTACTGTGTGAAGACTTAGTTTTTTTTTTTTTTGGTTATTTACTGGTTTTATGTTTGGTAAGCCTAGATCGCCGGGCTGTGGCGATAAAACAATTTCTTTAATTTTTGAATGGTTTTAATTAATTTTGTTGAGATGGCAGCTTGTGTGTTTTACTTCTTTTCCCCTCTCCCTACTTTTAAACACATCTATGCTTGTTTGATAACTACCGAGTTTACACATGATTCTAGTTGACTTGATCATCATACCTTACTTTCTCACTCACGGTGGTGGGGAACCCACATCAGGGTTGACTATGTTCTGACTCGTGATCGACACTTGCTCAGTAATATATATCGGACCGAGAATAGGTTTCATACCTTAAACGTAGCTTCAACTTTAGGATTTTGCATACCCGACAAGGGAAGATGAACCAAGGGGAGATTTCTATCCGTAGGATTCTTTAGTGTGAGGTTTCCTCCCGCTTGGTAATAAGGATTGAACCAAGAATAGGTCTCTATCTTAGAGTATTTTGCTTTAAGATTTCCACCTACTCGATGATGGAGATCAAACCAAGAATAGGTCTCTATCCTCAAAGTGTTTGGCTTTAAGGTTTTCACCTGCTCGGTGATGAAGATCAAACCAAGAATGGGTTTATGTCCTTAGAATGTTTTTCTTTAAGGTTTCCACCTGCTCAATGATGAAGATTGAACCGAGAACAGGTTTCTATCCTTAGAATATTTTGCTTTAAGGTTTCCATCTGCTCAATGATGAAGATTGAACCGAGAACAAGTTTCAACCCTTGAGGCAAATGAGTGGAAACGCACATTAATCGGGTTAAATGAGTTGAAAATGTAGGTATCATAAGAATGAATACACTTGCATGAATAAACATCGCTTTTGTATTAATTAATAGTATGTGCATACATCACAACACTGAACAGGTACCCTGCATATGCATAACTAGTGATAAAATTTCTTTAGATTGTGGGCGTTCCATGGCCGGGGGAGTGGTCTCTCGGCTAGATCCTCCAAATAATATGCCCTTGCTCCTGCAATGGCAGTATTCCTGTACGGTCCCCCCCAAGTCAGTGCTAGTTTTCTTGCGTTGACATCTCGGGTATTCCCAACAACCTTACGAAGCACTAGATCTCCCATGGAAAACTCCCTTCTCCTCACGTTTCTGTTGTACCTTCGGGCGAGTTTCTGCTGATATTCTACGAGCCAGATGGTCGTCGCTTCGCGGTGCTCCTCCAGGAAGTTTAGTTGTTTGAACATTAATTCTTCATTCTAAGCTGGAGAGAATCTTGCGACTTGGGCGCTGCAAAGGTTTATCTTAGTCGGTATGACAGTCTTTGCTCCAAAAGTTAGAGAAAATGGGGTCTCTCCCATTAATCTCCTCTGGGTTGTCCAGTATGCCCACAGAACACTTAGCAGCTCCTTAAACCTCTTACCCGTGGCACCTTCCAACCTTTTCTTCAATTCTTTGACGATCGACTTATTGGTAGCCTCAACTTAGCCATTACTCTGTGGGTATGCTGGGGTAGAATACCGGTTCTTGATGCCAAGACTGTTACAAAATTTGCGAAAAGCTTTGCTATTAAACTACAGTCCATTATCTGACACAAGGGATTCCGGCACTCTGAATATCGTTATAATGTTTCTCCATACAAACTTCTTGACATCTACATCTCGGATGTTTGCTAGTGTCTCCGCCTCTGCCCACTTCGTGAAGTAGTCCACTGCCACTAGCACAAATCTTCGGTTGCCTATCCCCTAGGGAAATGGTCTGACTATGTCCAGCTCCCACTAGGCAAAAGGCCACAGGCTACTTACAGGGTTTAAGTTCCCAGCAAGCTGGTGAATCGTCGGGGCGTGCATTTGACACTGCTTACACCTCCGTGCATACTCGATGGCATCCTTCCATATTTGCGGCCACCAAAACCCTTAAGTCATTGCTTGGTGAGCCAATGAACGTCCACCCACGTGCTACTGCACATACCGTCATACAGCTCAGCCAGTAGCTCTTCAGTTTGACTAGGGCACAAACACTGTAGGTACGGTCCTTCAAACGACCTTCGATATAGTTTTCGATCGACAGATAATCAATATTGAGCAGTAGTCTGACACACTCTAGCCGCTTCCTTTTTGTCTTCTAGAACTTGGTCTTTAACGAGAAAATCAGTGATAGGGTCCATTTAGCACTGCCCGATGGTGGTGACTTGTGAAACTTGTGTCTTTGCATTAATACTCGGTTCAGCCACTAACTCCACCCTGATCAATCGGGTACCTCATTGGCTATCGATAATGCTAATGTGGCTAAGGAGTTAGGGTGTCGATTCTGCCCTCTGGCCACCTGTTCCACCCTAGCACTTGAAAAGTTGGCCATGGTCCGTTTCACCAACCACAAATATTCAATCATACAAGGATCTTTGGCCTCGAAACTCTCTTGTACTTGGTTAACTATTAAGCAGGAATCCAAGTAAACCTCCACCTCCTTAGCTCCTAAATCCGAGACAACCCTTAACCTAGCTAGGAAGGCCTCATACTTGATCTCGTTATTAGAGGCTCTAAAGCCTAATCTGAATTAATGTTCCAGCTTTATTCCTTTTAGGGTGATGACCACAATTCCAGCTCCTGCCCCTACCACGTTAGATGCGTCGTCCATAAATACCTTCCACGGGTTGACTCCTACAAGGCAAACCATCTCCGTACCTTTCGACCAAAATTCAGCAATGAAGTCTGCTAGTACTTGACCCTTCACTGAGTTCCTTGGCCTGTATCTATTGTCAAAAAAGCCCAACCTAGTCCCCTACTTAGCTATCCTCCCCGTAAATCCAGATCTCCTCAACAATGACAGTAGAGGATACTCAGTCAAGATGTAGACGATGTGAGCCTGAAAGTAATAGGGCAGTTTTCGAGTAGAGTGCACGAGTACCAGCGCTAATTTCTCCAGTAGCAAATACTCATCTCAACATCAACAAATGTTTTGCTTATGTAGTAAATTGGTAGCTGTACACCATTATCCTTCAGCAGTACTGCGCTCATGACATGCTCAGATACCGAGAGGTACATGTACAAATCTTCTCCGAGTTCCAGGACTGTCGACATTGGTGCTTGTCCAAGATAATCCTTTAAGTCTTAGAAGGCCTTATCACATTCTTCGTCCCACTGGAACCTCTTCCACTTCTTCAAAAGCTGATAAAATAGTTAGTACCAATCAGCGAACTTGGAAATAAATCGGTTAAGGGAAGCAAACATACCAGTCAATTTTTTTAATCTCTTTCGGATTGCTCGGCGGTTTTAGATATTTCACGGCTTCAATTTGATCGTGTTAACTTCAATTCTCCGTTTGGTGATTAAATAGCCTAGGAACTTGCTAGCTCCTACCCCGAAAGTGCACTTATTAGCATTGAAACGCAGTTGGTGTCGCTGCAGTATTTCAAACACTTCTTTAAGGTTGTCAATATGTTGCCCTTCCTGCTTACTTTTTATCACCATGTCATCAATGTATACCTCGATCGTACGCCTAATCTTATCCCTGAACATCCTCGTCATCATTCGTTGATAAATGGCTCTCGTGTTTTTCAATCTGAACAGCATCACGGTGTAATGATAATTAGCATAAGGCGTTATGAATGCAGTCTTTTCCTGATCCTTGACAACTAGGGCAATTTGGTGATAACCCTAGAAAGCATCCAAAAAGCTCATCTGTGGGTGCCAGTATGTTGCATCTACCAATTGATCAATCTTTGGCATTAGGAACTGATCCTTTGGGCATGCTCGGTTTAAATCAGTAAAGTCAACACAAACCCTCCACTTACCGTTCTTCTTCCTTACTACCACAATGTTTGTAAGCCATTCTAGAAAGAACGTTTCTTTTATGGCCCCGACTTCCTTCAACTTCTCAACCTCTTGTCTGGCGGCTTCAACATGCTCTTTAGCCAATCTTCTTGGCCTCTGCTTCTTAGGAGGGTATAAAGGATCCACATTAAGCTTGTGACCTATAAATTCGAGGTCAACCCCGGACACCTTATATGGACTCCAAGCGAATACATCCACGTTTTATACAAGAAAAAGCAACAACTCCACCTTCTCTTCTTCCTTCAAGCTTGCCTCTACCAGAAAATACCTTTCGCAATCTAGCAGAATTTTCACTTTCACCAAGTTCTCAGCACAGCTAGCCCCCACTCCCTTTTGGGGTTACTGTAGTTGCTATAAGGGGGTCTTCTTGGTGGACTCCCTTTGTTCTGTTTCTCGACTGATTACGGCCACTAAGCACTATCTGGCTACCTGTTGATTGCCCTTTATCATTGTAATTCCATCCTTGATGCAGAACTTGACCTTTACATGCAGGGTGGAAGGTACGACCCCCATGTCATGAATTCATGGCCTTCCGAGGATTGCAGTGTACAGTAAGAAAGAAGCAACCACTATAAACGTTACAGTTACCTCCTTACCCTTCATACTGACGGGGAGTGAAATCTACCATTCTAGAATTACCATATGGCCGTCAAACCCCATTAATGGCGTATCATACTTGGACAAGTCTTCCTTCTTCAGCCCGAGCCCCCTGTAGATCTATCATTATCCTCTTTACTATGAATCCTCTTATGCAGGCCATGACTACCAAAGTATCGTCATGTGGCTAAATGGTGCCTTCCATATCGTTTTCATCAAAAGCAATGGGTTGTTTAGTGTACCTCAGCTTCTTTCTAGGAGAATGCTCGCCCGCGCAACTTTTTGTCAGTACCACAGCTAATATCCCCCTTGTCCTAGATGCTGGAGCGCCCTTTAGAACTACATGAATGACTTCTATTACTCCCAAAGGGGGTGGGAGAGGATTTCTGCGCAACTGATCCGCTAGCCCGACCTTTTGATTCCTCGTTGCCGCCACAAACTCTTTTAGATGCCCCGCTTTCACCAACTATTCCAAATGGTCTTTCAATACCCTCCACTACTCGGTGATGGGCCCTTTATCTTTATGGTATGTACAATACAAATTCTGGTTTCTTCTCGACGGCTCGCCCCCCATCTTGTTTGGCCACCTAAAGTACGGCTCGTTTTTTATTCGATCGATAATCCTATGTACCGGTTCCTTGAAAACTACATTCACTTGTCCCGTTCCTGGCCCTGGCCCTTGAATCCTCAGACCCTTCGGGGGTCTGGGTTGGAAACTGATATTCTGAGGTTGATTTATGACCGAGGCCTTCCCCTTGCTCTATAACCGATCATCTTCCAACCACTTATACTCCTCAATATGTCTCATCAACTGCCTCATATCCTCGGGAGGCCTTCTCATCAATGATTTCCTCAGTCCAGATTCCTCAGGCAACCCCATTCGAAAGGTGCTTGCCACAATCTTTTCATTGCCCCCTCTGATCTCATTATACAATTCCCAATATCGGTTAGTATAGTTACGAAGGGTCTCCCTAGCTCCCATCTTTATTGACAATAACGCATCCACGAGCTACGAAACTCGACTGCAAGTCATGAATCGTACGTTAAATTCCTGGCTCAATTTGGAAAAACTGTGGATCGAGTCGTTCCTCAATCCGTTAAACCATCTCAAAGTAGTGGGGCTGAGGCTCGAAGGGAAGACTTTACACATCAACGCGTCATTTTGAGCATGTAAAGACATCATTTAACTATAGTTACTTACATGTTTTACCGAGTTTGTCTTTCCATTTTAGGAGTTGAACGGCGGCAGTGTGAATCTGCTCGGCATCGATACACTTTCAATATCTCTCAAAAATGGCAATCTGATAGCTTGGCGTAATGCCCGGCTTATTGCGTCCATGGCCATATTTCGAGGTTGTCCCTCATTCGAGGAAGTCGAATCATGGTCCGCATACTCCCGTGAACGATCGTGGAGTCGATGTGACCCGAATTGATAGGGCCCTATTGCACAATGGTTCCCTACACTAGCCAACCTTTCTCTTCATTCCTCATGGTCCCTTCTCTGACGCTTGCCCCTTACTTCCAACTTCAAATCCCTCACCATCCTACGTAGACGCTTGAGCTCCTGATCCCTCCACTCAAGCTATTGGTCCCTTATGTTGAAGCGGTTATGCCCTGAGGTGTTGGATACTGTCTGGAGAGTTTGAAACTATCCCTCTCCGAGCCTGGACTGCTCTGCTTCCTTATGCCGCCTGTCTTCTTGCCTTTTTGCCTTCTTTCTCTCCATGTAGACCCCCGCAATGACCCTCTAGAGCCACTCTCAGCATAACTTTCTAGCTGACTTCTAGACATTTTCCTGTGTGCGTCTCAATAGAACCATAGCTACGACGGAGATTCCCACAAACGGTGCCAATTGTAAGCACCCAAAATGTAGTTATTTAGCTTAAACTCTATTTGGGCTCACAATCTATTTGTATAATGGGTCCTTGGGTTTCCTACTATAGGGGTTCCGTGTCTGGTCACTCAAATACCCTCGCCTCCTTCTCTCTTTCTTGGACCTCTTGGAATCCCTTTTTCTCTTTCCCTCTGTGTCTTTGTTTCTATGAATACTCTCTCCACTTTTTCCCAGTGTTTTTTCCTCCTCCCCCCCCCCCCAAAAAAACCCCCAGGCTCAAATTATCCTCTCTTATTTATAGCCCAATGTTAGTGGAAGAGCTATGATTATTTTCGTGACGAGTGGGAAGAGAGGTCCAATACTATTACCTATAAATGGGTGTTTAGTTGGGAATAGGAGGTGGTGTGAGTGGCATTGGAACTGGTTCCACCACTAGATGAACTGCCTGATAGCGACACTCCATAAGCTTTGCAGAGTTCCCTAGGACTCATCTCCTAGGGAAATTGCCCTCCCCGACCAAGTAGGATCTCACCTTTGCGGTTTATGTCGTAACTGGCTTCACAGCGATTCCCGGATTTGCTTAGGTGCCAAGGACCACTTGGACCATGTTGATAGACCACAAATGCGTTGGCCCCTTGTGATAAATTAAGTTGATTAATTAACCAAGTTATTAATTAATCAAGTTAATATGCAAATTTTGTGGTAGCACAAATAAATCACCAATAAACTAAAGTATGCAGCGGAAATTAAATTGACAAGGTGATTTGTTTACGAATAGGGAAAACCTACACGGCGAAAACCCTACCGGGTGATTTAAGGTCACCATTCCCGAAACTTCACTATTATCACAACAAGCGGTTACAAATAAAGGAATTTCAGTACCTTACCAACCTACAGTTGAACCCTTACCCCAATACCCAATTGGACTTGTTCTGTAGTGACAGTTTCTCCTTTTGATACACGGCTCCCAATACGTGACTAACCAATTGCCCGGATCCTAGTACACGACTTCAATTCACCAATTAGAGAGAGAGTGGTTGGCTGCAAAGTTCTTCAATTCATCCACACAATGAAGATCAAGAAGATGCATGGTTACAAAAATCTACGGTGCACATTACACAGCAACTTCTTCACAAGAAAGATGAACTAGGGCATGAACTTTGTTTCGGATCACAAATTGCTTGAACAAGAATTTCTCAATGTTTGTGCAACTCGTATCTGTATTGATAGCCCTTAAAATAATCTTTTTATATGTCTAGGGTTAGAAGAAAAGAAGTCCCAAAGACATATTCCCGGATTGGAATCAAAACAGAACTTAGAATTTGTTTTCCTTAAATCTCAACAGCTAGAGATGTCGAGGAGCTGCCGAGAAGCTGTCGAGTCTCGGGGCTAAAACAACTTCTTAAAACTCGATAGATGCAGGTGTCGAGTTTTAATAACTTGCACTTTCCAGCTTGTTTCTTGGACAGACTTAATGACTTCAACACTTGATTTTGAAACACAGTTTCTTGAAACGTTAAACACATCCTAAATCTACCCAATTACAAGTAAAGTGTGTTTTGTCAAAAGATAAGCCAATTACATAAAATAATGACATATGTTCAAAACAACTTGAACCACATATGTCCTAGCAATCTCCCCCTTTGGCAATCTGTGACAAAACCACAACAAACAAATGAAGATATGAGAGAAGTCATAAATCACTCAACTCATATTCACTTGTTGAATATAATAAAATCTATCCTAACACAAACTCTTGAAAAACTTTACAAGAAGAGAGTTTATGGCAAGTAAACTTTGACAACTTGTATTTCTGAAGCACTTTTAAACAAAACACATCAAAGCATCTTTGTGTGAAGCAGAAATAATAGATTGCATACAAGTATAAGAAGCATGTGTATAAAGACAGAAAGGAAACAACACATGAAAAGATAGGTGAAAGAAACATACATCAACATATAGAACAAGTAAGCACAATGTATGTAAAACTGGTCACAAGACTGGGGTACATGAACAATGTATCTCTAAAAGGAAGAAAAGAAAAGAAATACAAGTAATCCTCATTACATTCCTCATAGCAACACTCCCCCTATCAAAAATGTACTCCCTCTAACAAAAATGTCCTATACAAGCTCTCCCCCTAAGAATGACTACTCTCATAACCTAAAACTACTCCCCCTTTTTGTCACGAGTGACAAAGGGTAGAGTATCAAGTAGACATCTTATCGGTAGAGCTGGCATCTCCATCATCATCGTCCTAAGCATCATCAATCTCAATCTCAGAAGCCACAAGAGAAGGTGGAAGAGTAACCTCAGAAGCAAAGCCGCCTAAGGTCACCTGGCGCCTGGCAATGCGACCAACATGAATGTTCACCTGATACAACTCCGTAGAGAGCGTGTCGAGGCAAGCATCCATGTGCTGAAGCTGCGCCATAATGTCTCCAAATGACACATCGCTCGAGAAAGATGAGGGAGTAGATGCGGCTCATGTAGACCCAGATGGAGCTAAACGAGAGGAAGGAGCTGCTGAATCTGTCTGTCTCGACCTAAACTGCATCTCACTACATTTTATGGTAGTGGCGTCTATGGCAGCCATCACATGGAAGGGGTCAGACGAAGGAAACGGGACAGAGAAGTGGCGTAAAATCCTCGTGATAGCAGAAGGAAAGATGAGCTTATCAAGGGTAGCCGTATCCCTATAGACATCTATGATAGAGAAGATGAAATGTGAAGGAAAATCGATAGAGAGGTGCTCTAAAAAAGACAACAAAAATCGAGCACGAGGCTCTGTGATGGAGTTGTAGTGAGAAAGAGGGTGCAAAACAAAAGTCATCACCATGTTCAGGAAACGAGGACCTTTAGCAAAAGGCCTACATAGTGTGAACTAACGCTCACCCCAATCAGAAGGGCGCTCACAAAAAGCTGACATCATCTCATCTTTGGACACAGTCCATAGACGCTCACAACCGGGGTAGTCAGGATGATCAACCTTCGGAACATGAGGCACCTAGGAGACTAACTCCGTAGTGACTGCAAAGTGCGTACTTCGAGTATGAAAGAGAGGTACTGAATAATCAATTCCATGCATGTTGGAGTAAAACTCCTATATCAGCATGGAAGGACAAGTGACCGAGACGTCACACAGTGATTTCCAACCCCGATTATGAATGACATCGGGTAGGTCGATGTCGACAAAGTCTGCCATAATAACTTGGCGTTCCGAATGAACACCTTGTTTAGAAAAGTTCTTCGAGAAGTCCTGTTAGGTTTTCTCATCACAGAACCAAACAGAGAAGAGGGCAGGATCAGAAGATGAAAAGCCCCTAGAACGAAGAGGGTTCTGGGACGGAATGGATTTACGTTTTGGTGCCATAGACATTACTAAAGCAAACAGAAAGAAAGGGAGAAAGAAACAAACAAACAGAAAAGTCCCAAAATAGTTCAATATATAACGAGTATATTGAAAAGAAAGAACGTATGCATGGGAAATGCATGAACATGTGACATGCAACATGAAAAATATCATGAGCTCAGCCCAATCCAATCCTACCAGCACACAATAAGATTTCACACATCTAAATGCATGAAAATATCTTTAGAATGCTAATGTGATGCAATGCATGAAGTTTTTAAGAACAAATCTTCAAAAACCATCCCAAAATTTCAACAAAACTCAACAATTTTGAAAAACCCCAAAATTTTCAAAAATTCTAAAACCTAGGTTTCAAAACATGAAATGCATGTAGAATGATAGATAAGAAGCTTACCAAGAGAAGAAGTTCTTGAAAGAAACTAGAAGAAACCTTAAGGAAGAGGTCTGGAGTAAGTGAGAGAGGTTTTGGAAGAGAGAATACAAAGGTATCGAGAGAGAGATCGAGAGAAATGAGAGAAGGAATCGTGCTGAACATATATATACAACTTCAGTAAATCTCAACAGATGTAGGTATCGAAAGGTGTCAAGACATCTGTTGAGGTAGGTGTCGAGAAAAATAACATTAACAGATACAACTATCGAGGATGTGTTGAGAATGAAGCATCAATTACCAAAAGAGTCTCGATCGATCCACCAGCTGTCGAGAAGTTATCGAGGGGACAGAATGTTCCTCGATTGATCCACAAGGTGTCAAGAAGCTGTCGAGATTGCGATACGAAAAAGTTGAGAAGCTCGACAGACAGCTAGGTATCGAGGAGGTGTCGAGCTGGCTTCAAAAAGCAGTTTTTCAAGAAGGGAAAAACACAGATATGAATGCAATCACGCATGCAACTCAACCAATAATCCAACCAACATATTAAGCTCTCAAAAACATCTCTCAACAACAAATTTAAGCACATGGATCTCAAAACACACACACACACTAAACCAGTCTAACCAATTTTATATTTCAAAAATAAGTTAAGATAGTTTAGTGAGCATACATTAACGCATATAAACCTCGTGATGGCCAAATCACATCATACCTGCACATGTATTAAGAATAGCAAAGAATATTGCATGTTGTGTGTGAAAAACATCGCAAGATTGCATGAGTGTTTCAAAGTTATGACGATTTGAGATATGAGAAAATCACTTTAACTCACACACAATCATAACTGTTTGATGGGGACTATCACCTTTGAGGTACATCCTATAACTCCCACATCTCCTAGAATACATGCTTGCAATCATATTTTTAAAGCATTTTGATCTTTTTGCTCTTTATTTCTTTGCATATTTTTTCTTTTATTTAACATATCATGCATGGGTATATAAGAGAGAAAAGAAATACCTAATTAAGTTAAGCTCTTAACATTGCACTTTTGCTATGCCGAAGTATACAGATGTCATTTCATGATTGATGGGTAACAGTGGTGAGATGGTTATTTATGCCTTTCTCTTAGGATTTTCTAGTCCTATCCGTCAAAAAGAGTGATACGAGTATTAAGTATAAGAGAACACTTAACCTTACTCATCACAAACAAAAAGCCATAAAACTCACTTGCTCAGTTGTGCATAAGGATGCTCATCTAAGTTACAAGAGATACAAAGTTTAGAAAACTCTGTTTCAATGGCCATTTTAAGGTTCACAAGAACCAATATACACAAACACACATTGTTTTTGTATTTTTCAATTTTTTAATTTTTTTTATTTTTATCTGAAAAGCAAAAATAAAACACAAAGCTGAAAACAATAAAAAAAAAACATGTTAAACAAAGCAAAAAAAAAACAATGCATAAAACTAAATTGACTCAAAACAGTAAAGCAACGCACATAAGTAATGCAGAAACAAAAACAAGGAGGGGGAGAGAGAGAAAATGTGAATAAATCACTTAGAACCCTTTTCCTTCCACACTTTAGAAGAGCTTTTCCTTTTTGCCAACTCTTGAACCGGTGATGAGGGGGAAGAATTGAAACCGTTCAAGTTTGAAAGGAACATGAGGGCTTTGAGAAGATCTCCAAGAGGAGCAAGAGAGGTTTGAAGCTGATTCTGGTTTCCAGATGCTATCATGCCATTGCTTTGTTGAGTGACTAACCATTTATAGCAATTTGGTCGAGTATGACCGGCAACACCACAATGATAATAGAGATGCTGCTTCTTTTGTTTAGCTTTTGAGAGTTAGCCTTCTTAGACCTAGGGTTCTTAGTTTCCTTCTTCTCAAGCTTAGGGGATGCTTCTAAGATGGACTTACCCTTATCTAGGTTCTCACTAGCTAATTCAATTTTAACATCATTGTTCTCAGTTTTAATGTTATTAGCAAGAGGAACAAACACAGTAGTACTGGCAAAAGGAGTACTAGATAAAGAAAATTCATACCCCAATCATGTTCGATCCGAAGCAAATTTCTGAATGTTGAGCATCTTATCTAGCTTTGCACTCGACGACCTCTTAAATTGTGCTCTAACTTGAAACAGCTCCACTTCAAGTTTCTTGGTCTTCTCAGCCAAGAAATTGTTCTCAAATCTCAGTATCCCAATAGTTTAATTTGCTTCATCAAACTTAGTGGAAAGCTCCTCTCTGTCAAGTTCCACATCACTGAGCTTCTTGGTGGCTAGACTATAGAGTTTCTCATGCTTCTCAGAAAGCTTGTACAATTTCTCATAGGCGGTATGGATATCATCATGTTCATCCATCATTTCAAACTTAGCATCCACCAACTCTTTTTCTTCATCTACTTCTTCAGTAATCCCTTCAGTAGGATTAACAGTGGCAGTGAAGGCATTCAAAATTCCGTCATCTTCATTGTCGGAATCATCATTGGGCTCAGTGTCGCTCAAGGTAGCAGCAAGTGCCTTGCTCTTTCCAATGCTTTTGAGGTACGTAGGACACTCTCGTTTCATGTGTCTGAAGCCTTGATAGCCAAAGCACTTAGGTCCAATGGGAACAGTGTACTGATCGCCATCCTTGGTATCCTTCTTTCCTTTATCTGGGCTCTTAAACTGTGAAGAACTAGATTGCCTACGGTCCTTGTTGAAGCCTTTTCCATTGGCATTTTTCATGAATTTCTTGAATTTCCTGGTAATGTAGGACTTCATCTTAGAATCTTCATCGTCTGCAGACTCATCTGTGTCACTGCTTTTGGCCTTTAGTGCTATGCTCTTGCCTTTACTTGACTTGCCAATCCTTGTCAACCCTAGCTCATAGGTTTGCAGATTACCAACCAACTCAGTTAGTGAAATCTTGTCAATATCCTTTGATTCCTTTATCGTCGTGATCTTGACATGGAATCTCTCGGGCAGAGATCTGAGTACTTTTCTTACTATCTTAAGTTCAGGAATGGTTTCCCCAAGATTGAAAGCTGAGTTCACTATATCTTTGAGTTTGGCATAGAACTCATCGAATGACTCATCCTCTTCCATCTTAATTTCTTCGAAACTTGTAGTGAGCCTCTATAGCTTCGAATCCTTGACAGCCTTTGTTCCCTCATAAGTTGTCTGAAGAATGGTCCATGCTTCCTTAGCAGTTTTAGTAGAGGAAATCTTCTTGAACTCCTCATTAGTGACCGCACTGAATAGGGCATTCAATGCTCTGCTATTGAAATTTGCCGCCTTGATCTTGGCATCATCCCAATCGGCCGGCGCTTCTATAGTCTTGGTCTAGCCTATTTCCATAACTTGCCACACCTTATCATCTACTAACTGCAAGAAAGCTCTCATGCATACTTTCTAGTATGCATAGTTAGTACCATCAAACAGTAGATGTATAATAAGAGACTGACCTCTATCCATAACAAACAGGGGTCAATGGATCACACACAAGAATTAAACCCTAATCAGAGTATGCCTGCTCTGATACCACTTGATAGGCCACAAATGCGTTAACTCTATGTGATTAATTAAGTTGATTAATTAACCAAATTATTAATTAATCAAGTTAACATGCAAATTGCAGGATAGCACAAACAAATCACCAATAAACTAAAGTATGCAGCAGAAATTAAATTGGCACGGTGATTTGTTTACGAATGGGGAAAACCTATACGGCAAAAACCCCACCGGGTGATTAAAGGTCACCACTCTCGAAACTCCACTATTATCACAACAAGCGGTTACAAGTAAAGGAACCCCAGTACCTTACCAACCTACAGTTGAACCCTTACCCCAATACCTAATTGGACTTGTTCTGTAGTGACAATTTCTCCTTTTGATGCACGGCTCCTAGTACGCGACTAACCAATTGCGCGGATCCCAGTACCTGACTTAAATTCACCAACTAAAGAGAGAGTGGTTGGCTGCAAAGTTCTTCAATTCATCCACACGATGAAGATCAAGAAGATGCTTGGTTACAAAACCCTATGATGCACATTACACAGCAACTTCTTCACAAGAAAGATGAACTAAGGCATGAACTTTTTCTCGGATCACAAATTGCTTGAACAAGGATTTCTCAATGCTTGTGTAACTCGTATCTGTATTGACAACCCTTAAAATAATCATTTTATATGTCTAAGGTTAAAAGAAAAGAAGTCCCAAAGACATATTCACGGATTGAAATCAAAACAGAATTTAGAATCTGTTTTCCTTAAATCTCGACAGCTAGAGGTGTCGAGGAGCTGTCGAGAAGCTGTCGAGCCTCGGGGCTGAAACAGCTTCTTAAAGCTCGATAGATGCAGGTGTCGAGCCTAGGTGTTGAGATTTAATAACTTGCACTTTCTAGCTTGTTTCTTGGACAGACTTGATGACTTCAACACTTGATCTTGAAACACAGTTTCTTGAAGTGTTAAACACATCCTAAATCTACCCAATTACAAGTAAAGTGCGTTTTGTCAAAGGATAAATCAATTACATAAAATAATGACATATGTTCAAAACAACTTGAACCACATATGTCCTAACACATGTTTGTGGACCCGACAGAGTATGTATTCACGCATGATACTTTAGGACTTGAGACCCAACCTGTTTTGGGCCTTGTACATATGGCATTATTGTGATGGGTTTCATAGGTATTGGACCTACAGAGGAATAAAGTCCCTCACAACATGGTAATAGTGGAAGCTTCTTTTAGATAGAAATTTTGGGAAAATTTTGCTAATAATATAAAATTTTTTACTGTGATTGTTTAATGCAAATGGTTAGGATGGGTTTTATGTCCAGGAAAGGTATGAGTTATGGACACAAACATAAGTTATGCAAGGTTACATGTGTTGGTAGAATTGGTGGTGTGTGTAAGTTTGGAATTGGAGTGTATCATAGTTTTTACTAATTGAATTTAAGACTCTAACATTAACTTGGCATTTGTTTAGAGAAATTAAACAATTACATAAAAGATTATGCATGCAGGTAGGACAATAAATTTGTGCAATCCTACTAGGCAAGAAGCAAAGGCAACCATGAAATTTCAAATGGTGATTGGAGATGATAATTTAAATGGAAGAGTTAGCAAGATGACATGACTTAGCAATTCCTATTAAGAAAAATATTTAGTAGTTCCATTTTTTTATTATAGTCATTGTTTTTAATGAATTTTTTTTTTTTTGAATAATGCAACAAGTCAACCGTATATCAACTATACATTCTCCATGAGTAAGTTTGGTTATATATTTATAGCTTTTCAATTATCCTTTGCATAACGCGGATTAGCGACTAGTTTTAATTAAGCCTAAGTAGTCTCCATGGGCACAACCAATCAACTCTATCATCATTTTTTACTCAACAAAATATAAAGTTAAATAGAATATTACCTTCTTGTAATTTAGTTTTTTTTTTTTTTTTTGAGAATCACCTTCTTGTAATTTAGTTTGGTTTTAATTTACAACCCTAAGAGCATTTGCATCAATCTGTCTAAAAATTGTTGTCTATTTTAACATAACAACCTACTTTCCATTTTTACACAACCACTATTAAAAAAGCATTCGTTTCAAATTATCTATTTCTAAACATTTTTTTAATAAAATATTTCACTTTTCATTATTTTTTATTACTTTCTTCAACCTTCTCCCCCTCCCCCCCCCCCCCCCCTCTTTCTCTCTCTAGAACTCTCCCTAAAGCTACCACAACATTAGAGCAAAGCATGTCTCACTGCCACAACTAGAGACTTAAAAAGAGAAGAAGGGTCTGAGAAGAGAGAGGAGGAAGGGAGAAAGATAATGGGTTAAACTGTGTTAGGGTATTCAAGACTAAATTGATCACTTTTAAAAAGTTTTGGACTAGATTGACATTTACTCGAACCTCGGAGTAATTTATTGGAATTTACCCTTAATAATACATTGCCTAGATTATCCATATATAACAACTGCAAAACATCAGAAGTGGATTCAATTCAACAAAAACAAAAAATCTTGAGCTTGTCTAGGTATGCTCTTGAAAAGGTCTCCTTGCAATGATCAACTAGAGAAGCAAATTCACCAAGTGATTCAGATGGGCTATTCTATTTAGAAGGCAAAACTGCAACCTTTGCATCTAGTTCAATTTCGATGGCATCTAGTTGAAGTTGGGAACAAAGAATCAACCTATCTCTAAGACCCCACAGCACTGCAATTATGCTGGTAGCAATACATATGGCTCTAGAATAGCTTTTAATCCAATTTTTGTGGTTTACCACAGGAGGAGCCATCAGAGATTAGTTTAGTCGAAGGTGAAATCCAACACAAGCTTTTCCATTTCAGAGTGGAGGGCAGGGTTTTTGTTCTCATTTTTTTTAAAGTGAGAATTTATTCCTTTGAATCGTGTCTTAATGTTGCTTTCCAGACTAAAATCCTAGTTCGACCACTATTTTTAATTTGATTTTTTTTTTTTTTATTAAAACTCGAATTGGGATGAATCCCAAATTGGGATAAATGGAAATTTTTGATATTAACCAAAAATAATAATAATAAAAGACAAGAATGTTTAATGTACTACAAGTTAAATCATATAAAACTTTCAAGCTTTTTTTTTTTTTTTTTTTTTTTTGTGGAGAAATTACAAGCTAATGTAGCAATAAATGTGATTTGTAAACTTCAACGACCTCGTAAATTAATATTTGAGTTGTGTCTTTATGATTGCTAAACATCAATTTGTATGTTCAATTAGTAAAACTTGTAGTAATACTAAAATTTAAAAAATTAAAAGTCTTTGGAAACACATATAATGCGTGCAACAAGGCTAGTTTATATATATAGGTAGTACATGATCAAATCCAGGAGATAATATTTGGACTGTATAATACATCAACATTCCCTCAACGACTTTTCCCTTGAATTTTTAATTTTTATTTTTAAATTGCATATGATGAGGTAAAGAAAGCCATCTAATAAGTGCATCACCCCGTCACTGTCACTTGATCTCGTTATAAATTGCAATTTTCAGAGCATTGCTGCAATGCACTCAAAGTTCATCAGCATTTAATTATTTAAAATTTTGGATTTTTAAAAAGGGTTAAGCTTCCGAACTAAATTTTATTTTTACAAATCAGGAAATGCAGTAACAGTTTGAGATTTCCTAGAATGTATATTGTGAGAATCTGCAGTTGAACCCAAAACCATGATGAAACTAAGTTGAATATTCAGCCACCCTGAAAAACCAGGGAGATACTTCCCGGCAGAAGATAGTAATAAAACATTCATAGTAAATTGACCATTTCATACACGATAGACTAAGACATTCTTTAGCTGCAATTAATTAAAATAATCCTATGCTCCCTAGTAGCATATAGAAGTTAACACTTAACAGAAGTCATGAGCATCACCAGCAAGACAGCCACACTATCAAGATTGATCAAAATCCATATGACAAAAAGGCTAAACTATTAAGAACAGATAAATCAACAGTAAATGCTAATCATCCAAAATCACAATGGGATTGACAACCTTCTAAATATGTTAATAGCTACCTACTTTACTTTCTTTGGCTTCTTACTATTTTGACTGCTTTGCACCTTTTTCCTGGATATCTTCTCTCCCTTAGCCTGTTTAGTGGTGGCTTTTTTGTTGTCTTCTTTCAAACTTTATCATCATCACTATTACCATCAGCAACACCACTAATATTATCAGCACCGCCCTGCACATCAACCACAAAATAAAACAAAAAAAATAAAATTGGTCCTGTTTAAGAATGACATACCCTGACACCAGCATTGATAAAATTGAGCCCAAATAGTTCTCAATTTAGGGTCGAAATGGGAGACCCATTTGACAAAAATTGATCCATTCTCTGTGTTGTAGAATCACCCATAATCGCAGTAAGGTTGCGATCCTATGCTCTGGCACACGATCCCATCTTGACTCTACATCCTGATTGATCCTATAGCAATCCAAATCAATTTAGGAGTGTAGGATCCAAGATCGCAATTTTGATAATCATGTACACAAGTAGGGACCATACAACCAATTGTGCAAATTACATAAATCTATCATAAAGGCTGACTATGCAAAACTAACATCCAATCAAGCAAAGTTCTGAGGAAAAATAACTGAGATCAGACATGGTTTTCTCTATATCTTCGAAACTTTGGTTGGTCCTCTCCCTCCGCAGTCACCACATCAAGCAGTGCGTGGTAGCCATCCACAAATGACCATTCTGGTGACGCCAAAAAAAACCTGGCCAACAAGCTAACAACTCCACCACAGTCCTCCAAATTAGCCCAACACCTTAGACACACCATAGACCACAATTTTGTAGCAATAGGAGAGTGAAGTAATAAACGGTCTAATGATTCACCATTGTGTTTACATATATAAAACCAATCCAAAAGCCACACACTCTCCGTAAATTGTCAATCATCAGAAATTTCCCCAATGCTATAGTCCTAACAAAGAAAGCAACTTTGGAAGTTATCTTTGGTATCCATATGCTTTTCCAAGGAAAATATTGGTTGGCTATTACAAAGTAAAACCCGATATTAAGCACTTACTATAAATCTCTTTTTCTTATCTAGTCTCCAGCACAATTTCTCTTCCCCACTTCTTTTACAAATGCCACATAGATCATATCCATGCGATTCAACAAAGATTCCCAACTCCCAATCCTGCACAACCTGCATGAAATTCATCTCCTAATGCAGGACTCCATTAGTGAGTTTCATAAGATCTACCACACTTGCCCACTTGTCACAACAAATCCTGAATAACTCAAGAAAGCACATAGCAAAAGGGTTTTCCCCACAGCATAGATCTTGCCAAAACTTTTCTCTAGAACTATCCCATCTTATACTGGAGATAGCTTGATAGAGTTGGCCAACCCTTTCTAACATACTTCCATAAATCACCCCATGGGAACCGAACACTGATTTGGAACGCCAGCCCCCCACTCACAACCGTACTTCACTTTTATCACTCTCTGCCATAATGCATCCCTCTCAAGCCCAAACTTCCACAGCCACTTCCCCAATAGTAATTTATTAAAGCACCTCAAACCCCTAATAGCCCAACCACCAGAGGGAAGAGGGGCACAAACTGGAGCCCAATTAACTAGATGATATTTGATCTCATTCCCCAACCTGTCCAACAAGCCAACCAAATTCAACATGTTGACAACTATTTTCTCCTAATTAACCCACAAGCTTTTGAGGGGAAAAAATTACTAATAATAAGACAATGCCCCCCAGGCTTTTGAGATATCATCATCTCCTCTCTATGCCTGAAAAGCTGATGGTAATATGGCTGAAATAAGTGTAGACTTGACAAAATTGGACCCGGACCCATTAAACATGTATGTTAAAACCGTGACACGCCGTGTTCTAGAATATGCACAACATTCTCACACATTTGTTTTTTACAATAAAAGCCATATTCCCCAAAGGGATAATTTTTTGTTTTATATATTTATATTTCTACAACAAGAGCATTACTTTCAATTCTATAACAAAGGGAGAGAAAACACAAGATAATAACGGATTCATTTACACAAATACAAAAATGACTTGTCAATATGAATTTAAAAAGATGAAGGCCAACTAGAACTTACTGGTTTTCCATGTTTACCCATCAAGTAAAACTAAGCTCTCCACAAAATTAGCAGTATAAATCACATCTGCACTTGATAGAACTGTAAGAGTTTCTGTTTTTGAACTCTGAGGGTCAAGAGAGACAATCCGGTCCCTCAAAGGGCTTGAACGCTTAATAAGAAGTTCGCCATTAACAGTGCAGCCAAGCAAACTTTCACGTCCATCCATTGCCATTGGTACACAAATTCGAGTCCAAGACTCAAACACGCCAAACTCCTTCATCACCCATATGAAGCAAGTACCACTCCGGCTATCAGCAAGACTGAAACCAATGAAAGCCAGTGATCCCTTTAACACAGCAAGACATTCGGAATGTCTTTTGCGTAAACTGTTTTCAGGCAGCTTTATCTCATGAAATTTCTCATCATCAACATTAAAGGACAAAATGAATCTGCGGCTATCCTCCTCCTCGTTCCCCACAGCCACAGCCTTGAATTTGCGGCAATCCTCCTCCATGTCCCCCACAGCCTCCACCTCCACCTCAGACCATAATACCTCAGAACATACTATAGAGTGCAAAGCTCCATTGAAAAATAAACAGGGTGATGGATATATACAAGTAACAGATGTGCCATATGAATCCATAGGTATTTCAATCTTTCTCCACGAACCCGTACTCAACGAGTAAACCTGGGCCTCAGCAGGGCATCCTTCAAAGCTATCAAATCTGAGAATCTTCAAGTCATTGTTTTTGGAGACAGAGGCAAGTCCAAGAGTGACATGAGTGAAATTAGCAACCAAAGAGCGGTCAAGCAAGGAACGATCAGGAACCGTGTTTAACTTTCTAATGCTTGGGTTCCACAAATATATTTTGCAATAAGGGGAGGTCATATCATCAGCGAGACAAAGGGAGCCATTGCAGAAGCCAACCATGTTGTTAAAACCACCAAAAGAAGAAGGGATTTCAAGTCTAGAAACGTCGGTCAGAGAGTGATTGCTGTTGTAAACATCCGTACACAATTCTTTTTTGGATTTGCATTTGGATTTAACCCCAAATGAACGGTGCTGTGTATATAGAAAATAACCAGTGTGGGTTTTGTTGTTATTGGACAGTGATATAGCTTGGTTGAGATTTGCGGTAATGAAATTGGGGTTGGTGATGATGGAGTCAAAAGTTTTAGAAACACACCTGAATCGGATTAAGGATTTCAATGGCAGCCCAATCAGGATGTCGTAGAGGATGTCGTCCGGGACAGGCTCCTGGGACAACAATATTTTCTTTTCCTTTTTCACAGATTTAGACATTATTGATCACAGAGTTGGGCTTCTGAATTCTCATCTTAGGTTTCGACTTGTGTGAAAGACGATACAAGAAACTGAGAAAGCCAACCGTATGTTAACCCCTATGTAGCACAAATTTTTTTTTTTTTTTTTTTTACAGAGTACCAAACTCCAATTTATGTTTTTCAATAACTACAATTAAGTTTAAAAATAAATAAAATTCAATTTAAATTTCAAAATAATTCAAATTTGGAATTTGAAGTATTACAGATGGAAAAGTCTACACTTTATTTCCTTTCACAAACATAGTTTAAATTCAAAATGGATTTCAAATTTGGAATCAAGATCTAATGGAGGAAGGCTAGTCATAAAAACTTCAATTTTGACTAACAATTGATCCCTCCTTGTTTCTTTTAGGGATAATTACAGTAAAACTATTTGTGGTTAGGACTGTTTTCACTTTGGCTACCCGTAGTTCAATCATTTACACTTTCCCCACTTGAGGTTCAATTCGTTACCCACCTCTGTTAAAATCAGGGGTAAAAATGTATTTTATCTTTATTTTTATGTCTCTCCTCTAAAAACAAAAAAAATTCAAACAAACAAGATCAAAGAGGGGGTTTTGTAACTTAGATTCAAGAACACACTTGCTCTTGGTATGAACAGTCTTGAGCCAATCAATCCAAATAAAATTTTCATATTCACACAAATCTTAAAAAACATTTACAAAAATCCTACCCTTAAAAGTGCTCTACTCTAATTTCACAAAAATCCTTTCAGACACTTTTAGTTATTTGCAAAAATCATACAAGGCTTCACGTTCTCTTCAAATCCCTCTTCAAAACCCAGAACCACGACACAAATATAACAAGACTCATCACATTCACAAACCCAAAGGCCACACCCCAACACTCACCTCCTCCACAACCAACCACCACAAGCTTGCATAAACCCACAGCCTCAACCCATGGCACACGGTGGCTCCTCTTCTCCCTCTCATCTTCTCTCGACCTCAAACCGCGACACAACTAACCATTGAACCCACAGATCAGACCGCAACCCATAACACAACCAACCTAGCACCACAACCCACAAATCTGACCACCACAACCAACAAAAACCCACCAGAGCACAACCAACAAAAACCCATATCACAACTAGAGCATAGACCCACAATCTCACAAACGCATGAACCGGAGCACAATCAAACCCACATAACAGAGAAGTGAGACAAAGAGAGGGAGGAACGCACAATCAAAACCCACATAACCGAAGCACAATCAAACCCACGAGGACACGTAGGACTCCTTGTTCTTCATCGGCGAGCAGTCTTTTCCATTACGGCAGTCCGACGCTTCAGCAAACCGCGACAACCCATCAAGCCCAAGCCTAAGCCCATCTCTGCCGTCATTCGATCTCGTCGAAAACGACACTATACAGAGACAAAACGACGGCAAAAGAAGTGACACGAGAAGAAACAAAACCACGAAGTCTAAGGCTAAGAAACAAAACCAAGAAGTGACACGAGAAGCGGCATTACTGGGTTTTCTGGGTTTTTTTCTTTGTGGGTTCTTGAAGAAGAAAGAGATGGGTTTTGGAGATTGGGTATAATGAAGACTAAGGCTATAATAAATTTCTTTCTTCTTCTTCTTTTTGAGAACTTCTGTGAGACGTTGTTAAGCAACAACAAACCCTTAACTTTTTTAAAAATAATTTCATTGAGCATTGGTGTGTTGTTCCTCCACTTTGTTCTAATTGAAGTTCACGAACAATGAAAAATTTTAGCTTTTTGATTCTTGTTATATTTTTTTTTTTAATCTAAAAATGTGTTTTTCTAATGGCAAACGGAGAGGTGGGTAATGGATGGGTAACAGATTGAACCTCAGGTGGACAAAGTATAAATGATTGAACCACAGGTAGGCAAAGTGAAAACGGGTCTAACCACAAGTGGGTTTGCTGTAATTATCCATTTCTTATATTAAGATCACAAACACAACTTTATGTTTTAATTGCTTCCCCCCCCCCCCCCTCCTTTTTTTTTCTTTGGTGTATTTATGATTTTTTGTTTCAACGCATTTATCTTTTTCTTTTTTTGTCAACTTTTTTTTTTTTGATAAAAAGATAAGCAAAGTATTATTAAGAAATTAAGGAAAAATCGGATTGGAATGCAGCATCTAAATCACTAAACAGTTCTTCTACCCATACATGTGTCTGCAATTGAAACTGCTCTTCTGGCTAAGTAATGAGCCAACCTATTACCTTCCCGTCTAGCATGCAAAAATTGGCACTATTGCATCGATGCTCTAATCTGTCTAGTCTCCTCGATCACCTGACCAAATAATGTATTACATTGACCCAAGGCAGCCAAAGCTTAAGCAACCCAAAGGCAATCTCCTTCAATGATCACATCAGATAGACCACTGCCCATCTCGCTGCCAAGGCCTCTACCATTTCTATTGATTAGGGTAGGTGAACCTGTTGACTCAAAGCAGCAATAATACACTTTTCATGATCCCGAAACACCACTCCGATCCCCATACAATCCAAGCCTTCAGTTAGAGCAGCATCCACATTAGCTTTGTAGCAGCCTAACAGTGGAGGGTGCCAGCAAGCTCAAGGTCGATGACACACCACAGGCATGTCCAGTAATGCACCCTGAGGAATTCCTAAACCAACTCTTTTACTTGATCACCAATTTCATGAAGTTGCTAAGTGAACTAATGAACTCTCGTATGATTGCGTCTCTACCATAATCCCCAAGCAATTGTAGCAAACAAAGCAATCCAATAATTCAAACCTTCATTGAATAGAGCCTCCACAAGGTTGTAAAAAGACCAATAGCGTTTCTAGATCAAGAATTGAAAACTTGGATCAAACCACCAAACAGACTGAGCCTTATCACATAACCAAAGGCAATGCAAGACAGTCTCCGAAAAATCATCACAGCAGTCACAAGTTTCATCCACTGGTACATGTCGCGCTTTCAAATTCTGCTTCATTAGGAGGGAATCCTTGATAGTACGCCATAGAAAATGATGCACTTTGTTAGAGACCTAGATCTTCCAAAACTTTTGAGAATTACCCGGAGAAGAAGAGCTCGACATGTTGTGAGAATCATCAACAACTAATTGACGGTATGCACTTCACACATTGTACTTTCCATTCACTGTGAGGACCAGATCAATCTATCCTTACCCCAAACCTCACTCACTTGGATCCTACTAACCATCTCGGCTTCCCAAGGCAGAAAATAACTCTCAAGCTTACCGGGATCCAAAGTTCTTGTATCTGTGTGGCACAAGTCACACACCCTTTCTACCCTCAAATCAACTCTAGGAGAGCAAATTTTGCTATGAGTGAGATCTGGCAACCAACAGTGCTGCCACATTGTTAGGATGTGTGCCCTTAAATCCTATTGTACGATGCTATGTATGAAATAATGTATGACACTAATGTTGTGATTAATAAAGTTGTTTTATTATTATCTAAAAATAATGATAACATGAATATTGGGACATTATCATATAGTCCATGAGATGCATAGTATGTGATTTATCTGAAAAGTCACAGAAAATATAAATCACAAGTTCTTTGTAAACTCAAAATTTTTGTTCGTAGTCGGTGATGAAATTGGGCATTTCATCTATGAAGACTATAACATATCAACTAAGATGATTTGTCTTGATCATGGAAATGGAGATTTCTAGTTGGTATGTTGATATATTTTAAGAGTTAAAACATATTGAATTAGATCGCTGTAAGATTTATTATTCTCCTAATGACTATCAAATGAATAATAAATCTCACAACTTCTATTTACATGAACTCTTAATCCTAAGAGAATAATGAACTTGATCATAAAGTATAAGTTGTTTTGATATATCAAGAGTGAGATCTAAAGTAATGATCAAAACCTCAGTATGTTGGGTAGCCACATTTAGTGTTGATGGAATATATATTTTCAAGATGGAATTTATAGTATCTTAACGGAGATATAAAATATTCTCTTGAAATAAGTTTAATGGGTTTGGTTATTTAGATAATTAGGTCTAACCACTTTAGTAAGAAGTTACTAAAGTATATATTTATGGAATTAGATTTCCTAAATATATGATGAATAACTTAAATGATTAAACTGGGTACTCAAGGAATTAAAATGTAGTAATCTTCAAAGTGACAGTCTACTTTCATGACTTTGTATTACTACAAATATTTTATGAAGGGTTGCATGTACAATAAAGTCTTGGGATATAATTTATAAATAAAGCTTAGAATGCAACTATATTTATATAGTGGTATTAAATATAATTAATGGTAACTTTAGACTTGTCAAAAGTTGACAGAAAAGCCCAAGGCCCATTGGAGCTAGTGTCTTATTGGTCTCTTTTATTCCCACTCCAATCCACACACTTAAGCCCAATTAGAAAGGCCTAAAAGACCAGCCCAATTGGAAAGGCCTAAAAGGCCAGCCCAATTAGATAATCAGTTAGAAATTAAGGGAGAAACATATAGAATTTGTGAGTGTAAGAGACACTATTATGAAATAGTGTGTATGTGTGAGTGTTACTCACTCTATTATTCCCTCTTGGAAACTGATTGAGAGACCACACTTCTTAGGCATTAGTGGAATTATAGTGAAGATTAAAAATGTTTCCAAGTGCTTCTGATCTTTGTTTTGAATTTCACCGTTTCAAGATATGCTCTCTTATTCTTAAATTCTGAAATTTACATAATACATGTTATCAATTATGAATGAAGTAGATCTGTTAATTTTCCGCTGTATATGTTTTGTATGAGATACAAACCATGTTTTTTCAACACACATATCAATTTTCTGACTGTCACCAACCCTCCAAATAGCCCTTTTCTCAATAACTCCCCCAGTGTGCAATATACTCCTCCATGCGTAAGAACACTTAGGATGAATTTGTGCATCAAGAATACTATCAGTCGGGAAATGCTTAGCACTGAAAACTCTATATAAAAGACTGTCCTTGTGAGCTATGAATCACCAAACCTACTTAGCCAGCAAAGCATGATTAAACTTTTGAAAATTATGAAATCCCATGCCTCTAATGGATTTAGATGCATACAACTTAATCCAATGGATTTTCTTGTAGTCTCCATTACCCAACCAGAACTTTCAAATTATAGCTTCAATATCCTTACATTGACCAACCGGAAGCTTAAAAACACTCATCGAGTAAGCTAGGATAGATTGGACCACTACTTTAATCATAACTTCTTTGCCTACTTGAGATAAGAGCTTCTCCTTCCAACCTTGCATTTTTGACCAAATCATTTCTTTTATTTGAGTAAAGCAAGTCAACTTATTCATCCCCACAAAAGATGGTAACCCCAAGTGTTTCTCATAATTCTATATTGTTGGGACATTTAGAGCCACTTTGATCTCCTCCTTTGTTTGCTCACTCATGTTTTTGCTAAAGAAGAGTGTTGTTTTCTCCTTGTTGATCATTTGGCCTAAAGCAATCTCATAATAAGCTAACAACTCTTGAATTTTGTTGCACTCCTCCAGGGTAGATCTACAAAACAATAGACAATCATTTGCAAGGCCATTTCTATAGAGTGTAAAACCCATTATCTCTTCTCTCATGGTTGCATTACTGAGCAAGGCATTTAACCCTTCTGCATAAAACAGAAACAAACAAGGGGATAGAGGATCCCCATATCGTAAACCCCTTAAAGGTGTAATCAGGTCATTTGGTTCACCATTCACTAGGATAGAATACGTTATTGTGGCAATGCACTCCAAAATCAAAGCCACCCATGACTCTTCAAAGCCCATCTTCAAAAGGATTTTTTTTCAAGAAAAGCCCACTCCACTTTATCATAAGCTTTGCTCATATCTAGCTTCAACGCCATAAAACCATTCTTGCCTGTGCAGTTAGTCTTCATATGATACAAAGACTCAAAAGCTATCAAGACATTATTAGCAATTAATCTATCAACAATAAAAGCACTCTGAGTTTCTGAAATAATAGAATTGAGTCAAGGTTTGAGGCAATTAGCAATCAACTTGCTAACAATTTTATAGATCACATTACAAAGGCTAATAGGTGTGAACTTCGTCACACTTTCTGGATTTTGAACTTTTGGAATCAAAGTAATGAAGGTATGATTTATAGATTTAAGTAAAGAGTCTGAATTTAAACTGGACAAAACAGCCTGAGTAATATCCATACCTACATTAGACCAATAAGACTGATAAAATAAAGGGGGACACCACATGGCTTGGTGCTTTAAATGGGACCATCTCTGTGATTGTTGCTCCCACCTCCTCACTGGTATATGGTCGAGCTAGAGCATCCCTCATTTCATCTCTAACCACAGCCTGAACACCATCTAGCACATGCTTAAATTCTTGTGGGTTTGAAGAGGAAAACAGTTGTGTGTAAAAATTATTCAGCAAGGCCGAAACCACCTCCCCATCCTCCTACCGTACTCCATTCTCATCCCTCAGTCCCTTAATAGATTCCTTCTCTTTCTTTGAGTAGCTTATCTATGGAAAATTTTGTGTTCAGATCACCATGTTTCAACCATTGAATCCGAGACCTTTGTTTCCATATCTATTCTTCCTTATCAGACAATGCATTTTACTCAAATTTTAGCTTAGCCACCTCTCCATAATCCCCTGACCTGGCCGAAATCTCCTCTGCTCTTCACAACCTGTCCTTTACTTACTTTATGTTTCTCTACGCATTGCCAAAATGATCTTAATTCCAGGCTTGTAAACTTTTCTTGCATCTCTGTAGTTTCCTAGATGCTTTAAACATAGGTGTGCCCTTATTAGTACAATCCCAAGCCCTAGAAATAACCTCTCTACATGCCGAATCCGAAGCCCACATAGCTTCAAACTGAAACGACTTCCGTCTCTATCGTTGTTGTTCACCATTAGCAGCAAGAGACAAAAGAATTGGTCGGTGATCTGAGGTAAAACAGTTCAAATGCTTCACCCTACCAGTGGGGAATCTTGCTAACCACTTGTAGTTTGCCATTTCCCTATCCAATCTTTCCCATATCCACTCCCCCCACCATCTCCCATACCATGTGTAATCTGGCCCTTTAAATCCTAAGTCCACAAAACTGCATTGGTCTAAGATATCACAAAAGCTTTGCATCAAATTATGTGCCCTAGGTACCCTACCCTTTTTATCCTTCACCTCGAGTAACTCATTAAAGTCTCCAAAGCAAGACCAAGGTAGTTTTGGTTTTAAGCTCAACATACATAACATATTCCATCCATTATCCCGTTTATTTGTATTTGGTTCCCCAAAAAACCCAGCTAGTCTCCACGCATTCTCCGAGCCACCATTAATAATAGAATCAATATGGTAGGTCAAAAAACTATCCACCTAAACATTCACACCAGTTCTCCAAAGGAGAGAGCCAATCTAGCACCCCGTCGAGTAGTCGATATAGTGAAACATCCATCCAAACCAATTCTGTCTCTAATCCATCTCATATTCTCTGTATCTGACCATTTTTCTGACAAAAACACAATCATGGGATCTTGTGCTTGCACAATATCAGTAAGCCCTCTACAGTTCCATGCTAAGAGTTTCATTATTGTCGACGGAACTGATCATTAGCCGCCACCGTTGAACCCATCATTGTTGGCACCCATTTCTTCAAGCACCTATCTGCATCATCGAAATCCTCCTTAAAGTCCCGTCTAGCACATTTTGCAAGCACCTGCTCCCTCATTTCATTCAACCCTTGTACCCCACTTATTTTCCTAACAACCGAGTGAATTTCTTATTCAAGGGGGGCTGCCTCTTCAAATTAGTGTGGGTAAATAGATTCTTTAGATAGATTTCTGACTCCAATACCCTGGAATTTTTTGTACATGGCCTTTTAGCAGCACTTTCCTCCCCCTGCTTGTCCTTGCCATTGAACTTTGTCAATTCTTTGTCAGTATCTACCAACTATGCCTGAAACTCTTGGTCTAGGAACACCTGTGTTGGCTCACTAATCTCGCCCTTAGGAAAGCACAAGCCCCTTGGTTCAAGTCCATCACCATTTTTGTGAACTTGAGCTTACCATCACCTAGTCGGGATGGTCAATGGTAATCAGCTCACCGCCCCCCTCAACTGAATCAAACTGCTCATCCCCAGCCCTACTATCCACCACAAATATCCTTAGATCAACCCTAGAACTTGACAACACCTACTTTTCACCCTTATCCATTTCATCCATGTCCGAGCTTCAACAAGTCGCAGCATCTCCCTCTATCTCATCCTCATACCCAGTCACCCTATCCACCGGTTTTTTCACTAAGTTTAGGGTGTTTGCTCATAGCCATAAACCAACCTGTTGGTCAGCTGTCTTTGCCGTCCCCTCCCTTCTCAAACCATCATGACAATCCTTGTCATGGTGGGTGATAAGACCATACCAATAACAAACATTAGGCAGTTGCTCATACTTGAAACTAACCCAATTCTCCTCACTACTTCATAGCACAATCTTTAGGAAAAGAGGTTTTGTGACGTTGATACCCACCCTTACTCTCATAAAATAGCTTTCTTCACACTCATCACTACCAACATCTGTCCCCACAACCACCCCTGCAATCGAAACTACATCCTTGGACACTCTTATATCCAGACTGCCTTAGGGAGGTCATGAGTTGTATCCAAAAATCTAGCCCATCAAAAACTAGGTTATTCATGTCTAAGCTCCTCTCCACCATTTTTAGTGCAACTAAATATTTATCAAAACTCCATAGCTCTCCCATCATTATTTTCTACACATTTGACTCCTCTACAAACACAATTAATACCCTATGAATCCCTATGTCCCTTACCACAAACCTTTTCTTGGTGTGCCAAAGAAGCTTAAATGTTCAGGCTATGTGTGGACACAAGGGGGAAGTCGCCACCTAGTTTTTGTAATGATCTAGGAACCATATATATACCATCCCTTCAAGGAATGACCTTTTGATCTTACTACTAAAGTATAGGTTCGGAGTTTAGCTACGCTCTTAGGAAGGTGTTAGGCACCCAAGATTGTCCAACCCTAAGGTTGGCCTTCCATCATTGTGTCTTATCTCTTAACCCTATTAAAAACTAACTTAGCACTTATATTCTAGACTCACACACACACACACACACACACACACACACACACACACACACACACACACACACACACACACACACTAACAAGCATCTAATATACAACATGACATCTTTCATCCTTAAACCAAACATACAAAAGAAACCCTAGCATTCATCTAACATGCGAAAAACCCTATCATACATCTAAAACAAGGCAACAACTTGAGCATGATAGCAAGGCACTAACATATTACAAAACCCTAATTATACATCTAAGCATGTTTCATCATATCATCAAAGTAAAACAAATGCATGGTCATTTTTAATGCATGACTTACCCTTTACTTACCTCACAACAATACAACACCTATGACATTAATGCATTGACATATAAATGAATGGCATGACATCAAAACAAGAAACAAACATAAAAACCCTAGTCTAAACATGCTAAAAACAACAAGCGCATAAGATAGGGGCACAAATGTATAAACATATGAAAATGACCATACATCTAAAACAAGGCAGCAACTTGATCATGGCAATAAGGCACTAATATATTACAAAACTCTAATCATAAATCTAAGCATGTTCCATCATATCATCAAAGTAAAACAAATGCATGGTCATTTTTAATGCATGACTTACCCTTTACTTATCTTGAAGAACCACAGCATCTAAGGCATTAATGCGTGGACATATAAATGAATGACATGGCATCAAAACAAGAAACAAACATAAAACCCTAGTCTAAACATGTTGAAAACAATAAGCACATAAGACAGAAGCAGAAAGATATAAACATATGAAAAAAAGACTTTAAAGGAAAATGGACAAAACATGTGAAACAGACAAATCAAACAAACAAGAAATCTGGATTAGGATTTCTAGGCAAGCACCTACGTATGCAGCCAAAAGCCTGCGTACGAAGGATTTAACCTGTGGATGCATGCTCATAGCATGCATGCACGAGACTTACTCAAAACCCTAACCTAGAAACAAACAATGCAAAAAATAGAGTATGAACTAAAATCCTAATTCTAACAAATAAACATACATTTTAAGCACACCAAAACTTAAACCTAACCTAGAGAAGCATATTAAAACATGTTTTAACAAACAAATAAAGCAAACATAAAGATTTAAAGACAGGCCAGAAGGAAAAAAGGTTTAAAAAAAAATAATTCACAAAAAGCTTTCCAAGCTTGATTTTGACCGTTCCTCTCAGTCAAATCTATCACAATTCAATAAAATAGTGCTTAGCTACGTTAAACTAAAAGGATTAGGGTCAGTAATGTCCCAATCAAACAAAATTGACTTAAGGGTGTTTTGTGAAAAACTCCCTTTTGATTCTCTATTTTTTAGTGAATCTTAGGTTTGTTCTCTTAGGATTTCAATGTGTTTTGAAAATGTACCATGTAAGGCTTCATATAGTGAAAAAAATGGGGTTTGGAGTGACTCCCAAATGATATGGGATTCATTCCAAACCTCAGCCATTATTTCAAAAAACTTACATTTCATATATTTTTGAAACCTCAGCTGCATATGTAGGAATGTACCTGCGTACGCAAGCTTTGGCCCATGTACGTAGGCCACGGTCCACGTGCGCAGGCTGAAGGCCACTTTGGTCATTTTGGCCATTTTATTTTCAAAAAATAGATTTTTGCTAATTTAAAAGGTTATATTTTCTATTTTAACACTCTCCAAGTCAATTTAATATCTGATTGGGCGCTAAACTAGCCTTGGGCGTTAAAGTTTGAGCATCATTGGGGAACGGGGGCCTAAATCATAAGGGATATAAAATGCGGTGTCTACACTATGACCTTCATACTCAACACTCTCCTTGTGAAGAATCTCACTGCAAGCATGCACCGCCCTTCCGTCTCGTTCTCTTGAACTTGGTATCTACTCCCTTTTGCCTCAGATAGTGAGAAGCCTTCCCATAATTCTGTTAGACGCTTCATCCCAAAGTCCTTTCGATAAAACTCCAGCAATAGAAGAAGAGAAAATCGACAGACTCATCTGAAAGTAGGCACTAAATTCTACTAGCACTCAAGGTTTCTTGAAAGCCTTAGGGTTTCTAGAAAGCCGTGGGCAGAGAAACTTTGAAGGAGTAAACCTTTTCCACTCTTTTTGTCAACTTTAGTACATTTTATGATATATATTCATTAACAAACTTTAGTACATTTTATGATATATATTCATTTGAATCGGGGTAGTTAATGTTTGAATTTGAATCCAATCAATTTGGAAAATGCAAAAGTTTTAAAAAGATGATGGGGAAATTGCAAATTACACTCCTAAAATTTGGAGGTGATTAGATTTTACATTTTGAAGTTTTAAATTTAGAGTTTATCCCTTGAAGTTTGGTGATGTTTGGATTTTACGCCCTGACATTTCAGAATTTGGATTTTACCCCCTATATTTTAGAAGTGTTTGGATTTTACTCTCTAAAGTTTTAGAGTGTTTGGATTTTACACCCTAAAGTTTCAGAATTTGTGGGTGTAAAACCCAAACAATCCTAAACTTTAAGAATTAAAATCCAAGTTCTGAAACATCAGGGTGTAAAATCCAAAAACCCCAAACTTTAAGGAGTAAAATCCAAATTCTAAAACTTCAAGATGTAAAATCCAATCACTCCTAAACTTTAGGGGGTGTAATTTACAATTTATCCTAAGATAATTAAAGATAAGATATTTCCATTGGAATTAAGCTCTTAAATTCAAATTTAAGTTGACATTTCTATTAGGAAAAATTTTATAAAGTGATTGAATATCTTCTCAAAATAAGTTAGGTCATTAATGCCAAGGGATTACCTTTTAAGGTTTAAGTCAAATTTGAATGGGAAATAAAACAAGGAAAGTATAAAATAGACTTTGGTCTTTTATGAGGAGATTTGGTCAAGGTTTTAGATTAGAAAAGGAACTAAAAAGGAAATCTATAATAGAATTTTTTTTTTAATATTTATAATTAGAATTAAAAATATATATATATATATATATCTCTATATGTTAAGAGGATTCAAAAAGTTAGTTATGATTTCAAGAATTATCAAAGATAACCCTAATCTAATTAGATAATCCTTATTCTTAAAAATAAAAAACATAGGGGTAAAATTGTAAGTCAACAAAATTAAAAAAAAAAAACCTACAAGAGAAACTTTTTTCCTAAAATTAGCACAAACTCTCTATTTAAATATATCTGCACAATCCTATCAAAAAAAATATATATATTTGCACATGTTTGATACTTTTTTTTTTCCCTAAAAACTAACACATACTAAGCTCAACAGTTTACTCATTTTCAAAATCCTAAAAAATATTAGTTTCTTAAAAATCCCTTAATGTGTAACTTCACTACCAATAGACAAATTCAAATTGAAAAATTACATTAAACTAAAAAAAAAAAAAAAGCCTCATTGCACATGCAAAGCGCATGACGAGGCTAGTATATTATATATATATATATATATAATTTTCAAAAGATGATATTTTTTGGGTTTGAGAACACTATATTAATATAGGATCAGCCTTCAAATATATATATATATATATATAGCATCAAAACCACCCAAGGTGTATTAAAAAAAAAGATCTAGCAGGTCGGGTTAAACTCAAAACCCTAAGTCTAAGACTCGAAAGTCCTCTTGACCCACTCAAAGCCCTTCGTTTTGGGTTGGGAAGGTTCCATGCTCAGCACAATTTGAATGGTCTCTTTATAATTGGTGACACATTAGTTGGTAAGTTCAATGTAGTAAAATTTGTAGTACCTGTAGCACTACTTATATGATAATATTTCAAATCTATTGAGTCTGCACCATGATGATTGTTTGTTTTTCGACTTAATTGCTCGTTTATTTTCTTATTAATTTCGACTAATATTTCTAAAATCAAATTTTTTTTTTTGTTAATAAGAATACTTCATTAAACAATAATAGTATGGTTACACTTACAAGACACACCCTGTCTTTCATAATACATGCCCAAAATATCCAAATATAATAACAACAAAACATCGGAAGCGGATTCAATTCAACAAAAACACAAAATCTTGAATTTGTCTAACACCCCTTTTAGCAAGTGCATTAGCACACTTGTTTGCCTAGGCCTACGAAGATCCCTACAATCATCAACAAGAGAAGCAAATTCACTAAGTGAATCAGACGCTTTATAAGGCAGACCGCAACCTTTGTCGCTTGTTCATTTTCTATGTTATCTAGTTGAAGTTGGGAACAAAGAATCAACCTATCTCTTAGACCCCGTAACTCTGTAATTATACTCGTAGCAATACATATGGCTTTAGAATAGCGTTTAATCCAATTTCCATAGTTAGGGGTGTTCACCAAACTGCATAAACCACACAAACCACAAAAACCGCATCAAAACTGCCCGCAAAATGATATAACCGCACCGCACCGCACTACACCGCATGTTGCATTGCGGTTTGCGGTTTTATAATAAGAAAACCGCACAAACCGCACCGCACCGCACCGTCTCTATATATTAATATTTTTTAATTATTTTTAATATTAAATATATTATTAATAGTTTAATAACCCTAGTTAAAAAAAAGTTGGATAATCCTAGCAAGTGTTGATTAGGAAAGCCAACCCAAAATAAAGAAAAACTAGCTTAATAGTTTAAAACTTGGACTAAAACAAAGGAAAAAATTAGTTTTGAGCTGAGTAGAAAAAGCCCAAATTTTGAAAAATATACTAATTTCAAATCATTCAAACCGCATCTTATACACCGCACTGCATATGTGACCGCAAAAATGAGGTGTGGTGCAGTTATGGTTTTGGCTAAACTTTAAACCGCACCGCACCGCACCGCACCGCACATGTGACCGCAAAAATAAGGTGCGGTGCAGTTATGGTTTTAGCTAAACCGCACCGCAAAGTGCAGTGCTAAAAAAGGCCCAAAACCGCACCGCACCGCACCGCGAACACCCCTATCCATAGTTGTACTTGTCACCAATAATGCCCCCACAGCCAGCCATTCTCGGGTTACCATAGGAGGAGCTGTACGAGTTTAGTTTAGCATCAATCTTGTCTTATCATTGCCTTCCAGTCCAGTTATCATTATAAATATATATTTTTTTTTATTTTTTATTTTTTTGCATATTAAAACTAGTTAAAACTCATTGCTTTATTAAAATAAATAACCCTTACCCAACTCTATTTCAATGATTGCGAACCACGTAAACCAAATTGACTAATGCATAAATCCCAAAATGGGATGAATGAAAAATTTTGATATTAAACCCCCAATAAAAAAAAAAATATTAAAAGTACTACAAGTTTAATTACATAAATCTTACAAGCTAACGTGGTAGGAAATGTGATTGATGAGCTTCAACTATCTTATAAATGAATATTTGAATTCTCCAATGATTTTGTTCTATACAATCTTGGTTTCCGCTGCTTTAGGGTAAAGTTTCACTTGCGTATGTAATATGATTTAGAGAATAGAGATAACTAGAATCCAATTGCAATCACTTACAGTGTGTTTGGAACGCAACGAAGGGAAGAGAAAAGAAGGTAAAAGCAAGGAACGTAAGGGCCCATTTGGTTTAGAGATTTCTCAATTTTCATACCTCAAAACTCAGTTTTCATAACTCAATCACAAAACACATAACTCATATCCCAAACTCCACCATCACTCAAAAATTCCAACATTTTTGTTTGCTCACAAAACTCAGTCATGTATCTCAGTTGTTAAGTTCACTTTTTGTGACCCACCCACTAACACTACATAGAAGAATATAGTTACTACCTGCCTCCCTTTTCTTTCCTGCACTTCAAACCCAGCTACATCGAAACCCAGCTCCACCACCACCACCAACGACAAACCCTTCATCCACCACCATCAACGAAGCTCCACCACCACCAACAGCAAACCTAGAAATCCACAACCATAACCCCCACCACCAACAGCCCTCAACACAACCACAACCTCCAACAAAAAATTCGAATGAATCAAAAATCCAAACCCACCAACAGCCCTCAACCAAATGTGTTTGATTGAAGAAGAAAAAAAAAAAGAAGCATCAGGTCTCACAGCGTTACAACCATCACCATGTGAAGAAAAAAAAAAGAAGCAGCTAAGAGAAGAAACCAAAGTGAAGAAGAAAGAAAGAAAGAAAAGAAAAAAGAAAAGAGAGAAGAAAGCATCAGGTCTCGAATCTCCTGTCGCCGGCGAAGCTTCTGATCTCGAGGTCCACCACCAACGGCAAACCTAAACCACAAACATATCAAACCCAAACTTCGAATCTGGGCTGAGCTCGATCCGATCCGGTGGTTTCAATCTTCAGTTTTCTGATCTAGGCTAAGCTTGAACCGACTGGTGGTTGCTCGTGACGGTGATGACTAGTGTGGTGGCGGCAGCTTGAGGAGGAGCAATGAAGGGCCAGTGAGAAGAGAGAGCTCTGGTAAAAGAAAAGAAAAAAAATGAAAAAGGAGAAATGATAGGAACGGGTGGAGAGAAAAAGAAAACAGAGAGAGAAGAGAGAGCTCTGGTAAAAGAAAAAAAAAATGAAGAAGGAGAAATGATAGGAACGGGTGGAGAGCAAAAAAGAAAACAGAGGGAGAAGAAAGAGAGAGAGGATAAAGTAAGAGAGAGAGGGAACAAAATCATCAGAAATGGGCCCATAAAGATAAGAAATTTACATAACTACCACTGAGTTATGTAACTCAAAAACTGAAAACACCAATTTGGTGTTTTCAGTTTTCATCACTTAAACTCAAAATTTTTGAGTTTGAGTGATGAAAACAAGATTAGGAAATCAAGTCAAACACTTAAAATTGTGTAGATTCCACATTTTTTAATAACTCAGTTATGAGTTTCCAATCATATAACTCAAAACACCACTAATCCAAACATGCCCTAAATTATTTCAACTGTTTGGTTGTCCAAGGGAGAAGGGAGTTGGAGTGATTCTTCCTCCATGGGCCCCACTGTTTTTGTATCAGCCCAATTTGGGCGAAAATGGCAAGAAGAGATGGAAATAAATTCCCAGGGTCAACCACTTTATATTTTAAATGACTAATATGCCCTTAACACTTTTAAGAAATTACAAATATTCTAGTATATGAATTTTCTAGTCATTAATGATGGCATAAAGGTAAAGGCAAGCATTTTTCCTTTCTCTTCCTATGCAAACCAAACAAGTGAGAGATAGAATTTTCACATTTTCTTCTATCCTTTCCTTCCTATATCCAAACACATCAAAAGGAAATATTTTATTCTATTTCCCTTCCCTTCCTCTTTTCCTTTCTTTTCCCTTCCCCTAGTTACAACCAAACATAGTGTTAAATTTGCTAAGCTAATATTGGTCTTGTCCAACTAGATGCATGATCTACAAAATATTAACTTGATTTATGAAATACACACAGTACTCATCCACAAGCCATGACCATATTCACCACCTAGGAAGGTGGCCTAATGATATGATCCATCATGACCTGACATACCTACGAGTCTACAAATTGTGGATATGAGTAATGGTAGGCAAGCCGTATTAGTGCCTGGGTAATTAATTCTATGTCATAATGCAGAGATAGTTACCACACTTGTGAGCATTCTTTTACTATGATTATATTCTTCTAGCAAGAGTTTTTCCAAAAACATTGAGTTTGAGTAAAAAAAAAAGAAGGAAAACCCCAGAATTAGTTGTTTGATTCATAGTGACAAGTGGGTGCTAGAACGTAATTGTTGTGTTGCAGGTGGACTACTATTGAAATCTCAAGCTCTTAGTTAAGTTAACAAAGTTTCTTATTTAATAGGATTTCAAGTATTGATTTTCAAAAGATAGCTTTTGTACTATTGCACACCCTTAGTGCAGTGGCCACTCTACAGGTATAAGTGTTTGTGCGGTGTGGGAGGTAAGAGCTGGGGTTCAAGTTTCCAGGAAGGAGCTTCACACACATATACACTTATATTAGACTAAAGTAGAATTTCTATCTTGTACAAAAAAAAAGATAGCTTTTGTGAATGGTTGTCTAATATATATATATATATATATATATATATGTTTTTGAACTATATGGATTTTATATCATTTTATTTTTTTTGAGATTAGTTAGATGAATTATTTTCTCTCTTCTATTTTGGAATTGAATTTATATGCTTGGAGGTTTTGAATTGGAAATTATGGGCATTAAAGAATTCCATCACCATTTTTTGAACATTAGGGTTATACTTATATACCATCACTATAGCTTATATAAATAGTCAACATTAAATTTATATCTTTTTGTAGTATTGATAGATGTATTAACTAAATCAATTCAAGAAGAAATTTTTGAATGTGTGTATCTTGCAAATGATATAGTATTAGTAGATGAAAGTAGATGAGGTGGAATTAATGTCAAGTTAAAAATTTGGAGAGACACTCTAAAATTCAAAAGCTTTTGAATAAATAGGGCTAAAATAGAGTGCGTATATGGATCATAAAAGATACTAAAGAGCGAAAGTTTTCAATATCTTAGATCAATAATTCATTAAAATGGAGAGATTTAAGAAGATGCAAACTAGAGGATAGGAATAGTATGGACGAAGAAGAGAAATGTATCATTAGTATTGTGTTTTTGTAAAATATTATTATGTGAAATTTATACGAATGTACTATAACATATTCAAAAAAATGAGCATTATAAAATGAAAATGTTTTGAATGGATAAGTAGTACCAAAAATACAGGATTTGAAATGAGAAAATTTCTTTAAAAATAAAAAATAAAAAGTCATATGTGTAAAATGTAAAGTTGTGTTTATAAAAAAAAAAAAAAAAATAGAAAGAAAACCATGACGAAATTGTAAAGAGAAAGAAGAAATCTAAGAAAAAAAAACCTAGGAGCTTTTTTTAGTCCATGTTGAGTCAAGTAGTTTTTGTTCAACATTAATTTAAGTGTCTATTTAAATACCGCTTATTTTGCTGAAAACTGAAAATACTGTAGCAAAATAATTTTTAAATTTATAAATAGTACTGTAGGGCCTATTTTTAATGAAAAAGTTGCTGAAAAAAAAGGTTTATGGATCCCGTAAACAATTCACAGGACCCACGGGTGTGCCATACAATCATGCACTATCCACCAATTGAAACATCTATTCAATTTTTCTATTAAATAAACCGCAAGAAAAGATCTTTAACTGGCTTTTAGTTTAATTACTTGCACTTTCTCAACAAAAAAAAAGTTTAATTACTTGCACAAAAGTAGTTGCAATCCTTTTTTATTAATTTTTTTTCCACTTTGTACTTTGTTTTTTGCTGAATCACTTTGTACTTGCAATCCACTTTTATTCATTGTTTTTCCAATTTCTACTTGCAATCCTTTGTTTATGAATTTTTTTTTTCCAGAAGAAAGCTCGAGAAAGCCATGGAAGTTGAATACTTTGAACCTCCTCACTCAAGGGAAGAAGAAGAAGAAGAGTTAGGGTGTAGTGTGAAAAGGGTTAAAGAGAATGCTGGTGTAAGGCAAGCCTTTCAACCTCGTGTGTCTCTTAGTTACAAAGACACTTTAGTGGGGGAGATACCAGGTGCATATGAACAGGCCTTTAAGTTTGATATTGTGAGAGCAGATGAGGAAGAAGAAGAGGCTGATTTGGAGCCCCTTATTGAAGGTATGGTTGAGATTAATTTGTCTAAAGAGACTATGAGGCATATAAGGGAGCCTTGGTCCAAGGCCTTGATTGTAAAAGTTTTTGGTAGGACTGTTGGCTACAGCTACCTTACTTTTAAAATCAACGAATAGTAGAAACCAGTGGCAAAAATGGATTGTGTAGATTTAGGAAGGGACTTCTTTCTGATAAGGTTTAGTTGTGTTGATGATTTTGATAAGGCATTAAAAGGAGGCCCTTGGTTTATTAGGGGACATTTCCTTGCCATCGGACCTTAGGAGCCTTGCGTCTGAAGCTAAACTAACGTCTATGGCAGTTTGGACTTGATTTTTTAAACTACCTATAGAGTTTTATGACAAAGCGATCCTTAAAGAAATTGGCAGCACCATTAGACCAGTTTTATGCATAGATGCTTACATGGCCTCTAGTTCAAGGGGTAGTTATGCAAGGCTATGTGTTCAGGTGGATTTAGAAAAGCCCCTTATCAACATGATAAAAATTGGGAAGTGCAAACAAGCTGTATTATATGAGGGTATTTCTGCGCTATGTTTTAGCTGTGGTTGTCTAGGTCATACTCAAGATAAATGTTACTACAGTGTCAAACAAAGTCAAAAGAATGGATAACACGGTGATGACCCCAAAGGCCAGGAAGTTAGTTAAGAAACAAAGTCAAATCCCAACTATGGGGCGTGGATGTTGGTTACAAGGAGACGAAATGGACGAGGATCCATGCAAGTCAAGGGCATATCGGGTTTAGAAGGGCAAAAAAGGAAAGCCAAATTTCAAGCAGTGGATGTTGATGTGACAACCAAATCCCCTTTTGGGATTTTAGAAGAAAATGTATCTAATCCGGCACGTGAGGATGGACTGCACAAGTGTTGGTTGAGGGAGTATTTTATGTGAAGCATGACACGTTATCTCCTCAAGCATGTCAAGAGGATTTTTTAGCTTATACTCATTATAAGCAACTAGGGGCATCTCTTAAGAAAGTATCTCAGAATTCAAGACCACGGCCATCTAAGAGTCTTGGGATTAAAACTCCCAAAATATTGAAGCACCAGGTTGCATCACCAAGAAACAAAAGTTTGAATATTCAAGCTTCGTCTATCTTAGCAAGTGCTCAAGCTGACTTTAATGGAAATAAGTTTCCTAGGTTTGATGCCTCTTCCTCGATCAGGATAGGCAATCTGGCACAGGAATAGGTGTTAGGATATGTGCCCTTAAATCCTATTGTATGATGCTATGTATGACATTATGTATGACTTAATGTTGTGTTTAATAAAGTTGTTTATTTTTATCTAAAATAATGGTAACATGAATATTTGGACATTATCATATAGTCCATGAGATGCATAGTATGTGATTTATGTGATTTAGTCACAGAAGATATAAATCACAAGTTCTTTGTAAACTCAGAATTTATAGTTCGTAGTCGGTGATGAAATTGAGCATTTCATCTGCGAAGACTATAACGTATCAACTAAGATGATTTGTCTTGATCATGGAAGTGGTGACTTCTAGTTGATATGTTGATATGTTTTAAGAGTTAAGACATATTGAACTGGACCGCTGTGAGATTTATTATTCTCCTAACGACTGTCAAATGAATAATAAATCTCACGACTTCTGTTTGCATGAACTCTTAATCTTGAGAGAATAATGGACTTGATCATGAGGTGTAGGTTGGTTTGATATATCAGGAGTGAGATCTAAAGTAACGGTCAAAACCTCAGTATGTTGGGCAACCACATTTAGTGTTGATGGAACATATATTCTCAAGATGGAATTCATAGTCTCTTAATGGAGATATAAAATATTCCCTTGAGATGAGTTTAATGAGTTTGGTTATTCAGAGAGTTAGGCCTAACCACTTTGGTAAGAAATTACTAAAGTATATATTTATGAAATTGGATTTCATAAATATATGATGAATAACTTTAAAGGATTAAACCGGGTACTCAAGGATAAGATGTAGTAATTTTCAAAGTGGCAGTCTATATTTATGACTTTGTATTACTACGAATATTTTATGAAGGGGTTGCGTGTAAAATAAAGTCTTGGGATATAATTTATTAATAAGGCCTAGAGTGCAATTATATTTATATAGTGGTATTAAATATAATTAATGGTAACTTTGGACTTGTCAAGAGTTGACGGAAAAGCCCAAGGCCCATTGAAGCTAGTGTCTTATTGGTTCCTTTTGGTCCCATTCCAAGCCATACACTAAAGCCCAATTGGAAAGGCCCAATAGGCCGGCCCAATTAGATAATCAGTTAGTTATAAAGGGAGAAACATACAGAATTTTTTAATGCGATTTTTCGAAAAGAAAAATAAAGAATGTGAGACACACTTTCATTCTCCCTTTGGAAACTGATTGAGAGACCACACATCTTGGGCGTAAAGTGGAATTGGAGTGAAGATTAAAAGTTTTCCCAAGTGCTTCTAATCTTTGTTTTGAATTTCTCCACACCAAGGTACGCTATCTTGTTCTTAAATTCTGAAATTTACAGAGTGCATGTTGTCAATCATGAATGAAATAGATCCTTATTTGTTGCTTCCGCTGTGTGTTTTGTATGAGATACAAAACCAGATTTATCAAACAATAGGGTGGTGGTAATATCCGACAAGATGATTGCTCAGATAAGATCTGCTCCGATAAAGACACCGGTGTGGTTCGATCCAACGCTATGAATGCTTGGAAACATCTTTTTACTATAACCCCCACTAGTATCAGAACAGGGGAGCTTGCACTGGATCACTAAGCATGGGCTCAAACGCCCAATCCGTGGTGGAGGTTCATCACTGACACTCCACTGCTATCCTGGGAGGAGGCAGAGATTTTAAGCAGGCAGAGGAGGCCATCAGTCGTGCCCCACTTCGACAAATCAAGATGGATCATTCAAGAGAGAAGGATTGTGGATTTCTAAGGATCGGCTTCGACTCACATGGGAATCACCCTATGTTGAAGTTGATTCAAATTCTAGTCCCAGTTAAGAGATGCGACCTATTGATATGTTGTAGAGAGGATACATTGGGCATTCTCAAATACATGATGATATGGAAACCAGAGTGGAACTCATCCAAGGACCTTTTGAGGAGCCTAAGGTAGGCTATGGTGGATGTTGCAATAATGAATCCTAATCCTATGGAAGTACCGCTGGGTCAGTTTGTTGCAATAAATATTTTAATGTGGAATTGTCGGGGTGCTTTGAACCTTGATTTTAAAAGACAAATTTTTGAAATGGCTTTTGATCATAATCCAGCAATTATGGTGATTACAGAGACTAGAGTGGATGGAGCTAGGGCTGAGAGGATTATTATTGATCTTCCTTTTGACAGTTTCATTACAACGGAGGCCATGGGTTATGTTGAGGGCCTCTGGGTGTTGTGGAAAAAGGAGGAAGCTGACATTGATCTCCTTGCAGCTATGGAGCAGGAAATTCATGCCACAGTTAAGGTATGTCACTCTAATTTGAACTGGTTTATTTCAGCTATTTATGCGAGTCCTCGTCTGGTTGAGAAAAGGTTAGTCTGGTTGGAAATTGCTAAACTCCATAATCTCCCCTGGTTGATGCTTGGTGATTTTAATGAGATGTTGAGTGTAGTGAGGAGAAATTTGGAGGGAATCATATAAACCTAAATAGGGCATTGGAATTTAAAGAATGTCTAGACAATTGCAAATTTTTGGATTTGGGCTTTGCTAGTCCAAAGTTTACTTGGACTAATAAGAGGCCTATCACAAGCCTCATTCTTGAATGGCTTGATAGATGTTTTGCCAATCCTTGTTGGAGATTGCTATATCCTGAAGCTACTGTTACCCATCTCCCCAGGACCTTTTTGGATCATTGTCCAGTTTTAATTAAGTTATTGGGTACTAGAACAAATGTCACTAATAAAACCTTTCATGCTCATACCATGTGGTTACTACACCTACAGTTTCTGAAGGTGGTTGAGGAAGCTTGGTCTGGAGATAGGTCTCTTTCTTCAGCCATTTCTGATTTTACTATTAAAGTGAAGAAGTGGAATCTTGAAGTATTTGGGAATTTGTTTGCAAGGAAAAGAAGGGTGCTAGCCAGATTGGGTCAAGTTCAAAAAGCTATAGCTTGTAACCCGAGTGAAGCCCTTCTCAGGTTGGAGAAACTATTGATTGAGGAGCATGCCTTGATTATGTCACAAGAGGAGGAGTTTTGGGCACTAAAATCCAAGCTAAATGCTGTTGCGTTTGGGGATCGTAACACCTCATATTTTCACATCACAATTGTGGTAAAGAGACAGAGAAATAAAATTAGATGCATTATGCATGGGACTGGTGAATGGATTTATGAGGAGGATAAGATCAAGGAACATATTCAGCATGAGTTTTCTAAATTGTATACTTCAGAATTATGCATGGCTCATATACGTTGCCCTATTATGAATTTCTCTTACTACATGCTATCTGAAGAGGAGAGGTGTAAAATGGGTAGAGAGGTAGATGAGGAAGAGATTAGGGCTGCCTTATGGTCTATTAAACCTTTTAAGGCCCCTAGACCTGACGGATTGCATGCTAGTTTTTTCCAATATTTTTGGCATGATGTGCAAGCTTCTGTGTGTCATGAAGTTAAGAAGGCTTTTGCTCATGGTATCATTCCAGCCTATTTGAATACTACTCTGATTACCCTCATTCCTAAGTGTAATTATCCCGAGTCCCTGGCCAATTACAGGTCTATCAATTTGTGCAATTATGTGTATAAAGTTATTTCAAAGGTGCTAGTTGCCAGGATTAGGCCACTGCTCAATAACCTCATATCCCCAATTCGGACTACCTTTGTGTCGGGGAGGAGAGGAGTTGATAATGTATTAATTGCTTAAGAACTAATATATACGATGGATAGAATGATGGGTCGTGAGGGTTATATGGCTATAAAGGTTGATCTTGAAAAAGCTTATGATAGATTGGAATGGAGTTTTACATATAAAGTGCTCCAAGCTTTCCGATTTCCATATAACATCATTAAGTTGATCATGAGTTGTATTTCAACCTCATCCTTGTCTGTGTTGGTGAATGGGGGTGCTCTTGAATCGTTTAACCCCTCAAGGGGCATTAGGCAAGGAGACCCTTTGTCTCCGTACCTATTTATCATGTGTATGGAGTACTTAGGATGTCTTATTGAAAAGAAGTGTTCCAAAGATTTGTGGTGTCCCCTTAAGGCATCACGTGGGAATATTAAAATTTCTCATTATTTTTCCCCAATGATCTCATCCTGTTTGTAAAGGTTACTAATGAGATTGGTGAAGTTATACCTAAGGTGTTACGGACTTTTTGTATGGAATCTGGACAAAAAATCAACTGTGCTAAATCCTGAATATATTTTTCCCCAAATGTTAGAGCTGATTTGAAGAAGGGAATCTATGAAAAGCTGAGTATGCTTGAAACGAATAATTTTTAGAAGTATTTGGGGTTTCTCCTTAAACATAAAGGAGCAATGAAGGGGCAGTTTAATTTTGTGGCTGATCGGGTCATGAAGAAATTGGCTAGATGGAAGACCAAGTTTTTATCCTTTACGAGAAGGGCGGGTCTGGTGAAGTCTGCGATGTCAGCTATACCAAACCATGTTATGCAAGGAGCGGTTTTGGTGAAGTCTGCGATGTCAACTATACCAAACCATGTTATGCAAGGAGTGGGAGAGTTTATCCTTTGCCTTGCCTCCTTGCATCAAGGAGAAAATTCGAGCAATCCCAGTTCAAGAGTTTGGTATTGGAGAGGATGTTTTATTGTGGAAACTTATGAAGGATGGCGATTTTTCCACTAACTCGGCTTACCTTTGTAGTAAGGCTAAAGTGGGAGTGGAAAACACGTTCAAGGGTGCTTGGATTTGGAAGTTGGATGCTATTCCTAAGATCATGAGTTATCTCTGGTTATGTATGCACAATAGTGTACCTGTGAGGGAGGTTCTTGCAGGCAGGGGTATCAATTGCAACCCTCTATGTCCTATTTGCAGGCAGCAAGGTGAATCCATAGATCACTTGCTGAGGGAATTTTTATTTGCTCGCCAGTTTTGGTTAAAGATTCGGTCTCCTCATATCATACCGCCCCTGCATAACCAAAATTTGGGTGACTGGTTATATGATAATTGCCACAGTAAGCGAATTCATCATAGGCACGTGCCTTGGAGTGTTATTTTTCCTTTTGCTATTTGGAATTTATGGAAGCACCGTAACAAAGTGGTTTTTGATAATGCTCCACTCAACACTAATCTTCATGGGCTTTGTTTAAGTCAAGCCATGGAGTATTTCTTTTGTGTTGAAAAAATGAGGAAAGTTAGTCAGAGAGTTTTAATAAATGGTCCAAACCTCCTAAAGGGTGGTTCAAGCTCAATTCGAATGGAGCTTCTTGTGGGAACCTAGGTAAAGCCGGAGGTGGTGGATTACTTAGAGATTGCAGTGGGAAGTGGCTTAAAGGATATGCGAGATCCATTGGTTGTGCCACCAGCGTTTTAGCTGAGTTCTGGGCTTTAAAGGATGGTCTGAAATTAGCTTTAAGTGAAGGGATCCAGGACTTGATTATGGAGTTGGATGCACGAGTTATGGTTGATCTTGTAAACTCTAATGTGGACACTAATTAACCGTACTCTCCTCTTTTAAGCGACTGCAGGTGTTTGCTAAGAAGAATTCCTCGGGTTCAAGTGGTGCATGTGTATAGGGAAGGTAATCGGTGTGCAGATGCGCTTGTAAGGTGGGGGAGTACCGTGGAGGAAGATTTTGTTGTTTTTAGCTCTCCACCAAGCCTTGATGTTTTGTATTTAGTAAATATGGATATAGCTGGCATGTATGTAATTAGAAGTACTGGAACTGGTCTCACTGGTTGGGTGAGATAACACTTTGTATCTGTTTCCCTTTAACCCAAAAAAAAAAAAGTTTTTCCACTTTTTATTGGATGTTGTGGAAATTTGAAGTCATTCAAAAATGCTTTGTGGGAGGATAGTTGAGATTTTCTCTTCATGGACAAACTTGGTATTTGTAAACCCAAGTCAGATCTGGTCACAAGCATAAGACCATTTTCTATCAGAGAAAAGGTTACGGCATTGCTTCCGCAAGGTGAACCAATGTGTTGACACATTGGCTAGAAAAGAAACTTATCTTCAATAAGATTTTGTTATTTTTAATAGGGTCCGGTTAATGTATGCCCATACATTAAACCATCTATTTTTGAAAATATTTTATTGGGAATTGAAAAAGCTGTCAATACTTTTTTAATTTCTGATAAAATTTTTTCTAAAAATGATTAATTATTGTGTGCCTTTACATTAGCAAAATCTTTTCTAATATTCTTCTTGTGGACATTTGTATTTTACTTTATTATGACAACGTTGGTATGTATAATGAGAGTCTACCGTAACTTTGTTTTAATTCCTTAATCTACACTAGAGCTAGATAGGATCATTTCTATCAAAGAAAGGGTTATTACACTGCTTTTGCGTGGTGAACTAATGTGTTGATGCATTACCTAGAAAAGGAGCTTATCTTCAACAAAATTTTGTTATTTCTAGTATTCTTCTTGTAGACATTTGTATTTTACTTTATTATGCCAATTTTGGTATGTACTATGAGATTCTCTACCCTAACTCTGTTTGAATTCATTAAACGCTAGTCTTCTGTCTAAAAATAATAATAAGAAAAGAAAGGGTTGTTCATTGTTGTACTAAATGTACTAGACATTAGAACTCTTGAATATTCTTGGAAGCATTTTGGAAGCACTCAGGACAACTCTTTCTTTAATAATATTATTATTACTTTTTACTTTAAAAAAATTGGTAGATTATATTGGTACTTATAGGTTAGACGCACATGAATCTCTCACTTACGTATAAGTTCATTAACTATTCGATTAGCAAAAAAAAAAGTTCATTAATTATTTACATGGCCGCTTTAGGAAATTCTTTTTGGGTGATCATTAAAAAATTTAAAAAATAAAACTTAAATATATTGACATCACAGAAAAGAAAAAAAAAAAAAAAAGCCCCCTCAAATACATAAAATTTTAAAATTTCCTTTTACAAGTTTTTATATTATGAAATCATTGTATGATAACTTTATTATCAATGCAGCTACATCTAAACAATCGTTAAACTACTAATTCCCATTCAGTTACCAACATATTGCCTAAAGAAGTAACAAGATAAACAAATTGCATTGTTTTTTTTTTTTTGTTATATATATTGTTTCAACCAATTTTTGTATTCTTTAAACTAATTAAGATTAAATCAATGTAATGCTCCGCTTTGTAAATATGCTATTTTTATTTCATTCTAATCATTAGGATGAAAATGTGAGACCTTTTCTCATAGCCTAGAAATCTAAAAGAAGATTATTCAAATTAATACAAATTTGCTTAGAAGATAAATCTTGAAATACAAGTGGTTTCCTTATAAGAAATTTGTCCATAGTGTTAGCAAAAGAATAAAAGCTACAAATTCATTCAACATATTCAACTTAGGCATTCAACTATTATATTGATCATGTTCAATAAAGTATTCATACATTATTTTAGTGCATATGCAAGTGTACAAAATGAATCAAATAAATCTAACAAATTCAATTAAAGACTAAAACAAGCATTAATAGACTAGCCATTTAAAAATGTTCTTTTTTATTTTAAAAAAATAGCAATTTTAAAATATGCTCTTTGAAAACACAACTTAAAAAAATCACAATTAAACATTTGATTTGGGTTTTTACACTAATTTTTTTATTTGAAATCTTTTTGAGAAGTGCGATGTCTATAGTATTTTTACAACACTTTCACAACGAAGCTCATGTGACAAATTGTTATTAGTTTCAATTTGAACCTACCGCTAAAATTACTTTTTTGTCCACCACTTGCCACTTAGGATTGTTATAAAAGTGATGTGAAAATGTTGTAAAAATATTGTGAACATATCATTTCTCAAAAAAAAATTTATTCAACCTTCAACGGGCCAAATTTTTGGGGAGATCAAATTTAATTTTTAATGAGCTCAAATTCTTATTTATGGTGTTCAAGTTTTTTTTTTTTTTTTCCTAAGGTGGTCAACAACTCGTAATAATTTTAAATTCAAATTTTAAGGTATATTAAAAAAAATTAACACATGGCGCGGCCTCTGATTATATACATGGCAATTTAATTTTATCATTTTTCAAACTTAAACTTCACCTCTTTTTTACAATATATTCTCTAATGAAATGATGCCTTGTATCGATTGATACAATTTTGGAACACTGGATTCTTTGCCAATCTTTAAGTGCTAATTTGTTATCAATGAAAATTTAAGTGGCTTCCTTTTGTGCAAAGTGAAGATTCTTCATTAAATTTCTTAGTCATAGTGCAAGACAAGCATCCTCAAGAATAGTGACGAGCCAAAAAAATAGTTTCAAGGAACCAAGCTATATATATATATATATATATATATATATATTTATACAAGATAGAATTTCTACTGCAGCCTAATCTAAGTACATATGTGTGTGAAGCTCCCTCCTAGAGACTTAAACCCCGGCCCTTACTCCTTACACCCCACAAGTATTTATACTTGTGGAGTGACCATCGCACCAATGGTGTGCGGTGATATGTATATATATATTTTTAAAGTAAAACAAATATGGTCCAAAATAAATACTTTATTTCATACGTTACCTTTAACTAAATAAAGTTGTGGCTTACATTCTTTTATTGTACTAAAATTATCTATTTTTGATTCTTGACTAATAATCTCTTTTTCTTTGTAAACAATTTAAAAATCAAATAAAAACTTATATGATAAGATCATTTTATAAGAAAGCACTACCTATTTGCCTATGTTCACAACTTCACATCTTTGAGCCTTTCTAGGGTTCAATGTTTAAAGTTTCAGCATTTGGGATAGAAAAAATTGAGTATTAACTTTCCATTTTTTAACATTTTTATCTTAAAATATACAAAAATTATGGATGGTTTTTTAATAAAATATTCACATTTTAAAATCTACATATTTATTTTTATAAGTCATAACCAAATTAAAAAAGAAAAGTGCAAACAACGAAGTTTAAATTAATGTTTAGGTCCAATAAAAAATAATAATAATAATGTTTAGGTACAATCAGATGAAACTACACAATAAAAAATTGTTTGTCATTGGATCAAAACCTCATACTATCATCTAGTATAATTATATAATATGCAAGATAATAGTTCAACAACTCAAATCATTATTACCAAAGATTAATAGATACCTTAAGGATAAAGTCCAACAATAAATTAGGTTGTAGTTTAAAATTACAGCTTTATTTAATATCTTTTTTATTAGGTGTGAATTTTAACAAATCCATCATTGTATTACATTTTAATCTTATATCCTATATGCTTGCAAATTTTTTAGAAGATTAAAGATTAATAGTTATATCATCAATCAAATATTTAAATTTCAAGTTTTTGTTATTTAAAATTATACATAAAAAATAATTTTATGAATTGAATAGTAAATAAAATTGATGGTTTTCTTACCCATTGTTTTTGGGTTTTACTTCTACTAGACTAGTTCAAAAATTGAAGGGTCCAATTATAATTTGAGAGAACCTATTCTAAAATTTAAGGGGGAGAGGGGCTGTGAATAAATTTTTCTTTGATTTATAATTTTATTACCAATTACTAAAGAAAATTAGTAGAATAGTTAAAAAAAAAAAAAAAAAAAGGCCAGGACCCCCTAGCTTCACCACTGCTCAAGAATAAATCTATAAATTTTGTTACTCTATCCCCCAGATGATTATCTCAAGGACTGCTCAACATTCATTTGATAAATTATCTATTTTTTTTTTTTTTTTTTTTTTGGGCTAATCGATGAATTATTTCTGTTGTGGGGCAAGTAATCAATCCGATGGTGTCGTATCATCAATATGAGCAAAGGCTTCATCATATAGTCAATATACCAATATTTTCTTCTACTCCTTATCTTTTACTTCAACATTTATTTTTGTCATGTATATTTATTTTACTCTAATAACTGGATCTACACAAGCTACACCAGTGAGGATTGATCGCTCAAATTATGTTTGTACCTAAAGTAGTGATCTCACATGTTTAGATCTTGCAGTTAGAAACTTAGAATTACTAGATTTCCAGTTCACTGTCTACAACAGAACATATTACAAGTCCGCTAGACAATGCTGTATTTCCTTTGTCAAGCTTAATATATATGCTTATCTTTTACCCAAAAAAAAAAAGAAAAAAAAGAAACTGCTTTCCTTGTAGAGAATTTGTAAGTCCCCATAAATTATTTTTCTCAATTGGCTTGATTTCTTTATCTATAGTATCTCTCAATTTCTTTTCTTTTGGTAAAAGATAGATTTTTTTTTTATCTCTCAATTTATTATCTTGAACAAATTCGTCAAATCAATCGATTGGGTTTCACATCAACTAAAAAGACAAAATAAATCATATTCTTCAATTTGTGAAGCTTGTTCAATAGATTGTGGTCGTGATTTCAACTCGGTAAGGCTAGTCAATAGGAGTTTTGGTTCTCAGTGGTTTGGCTCACAATCACAACATGTATCATTCATTACTCTATCCACTTGTTATTTTTTTTCTCCTTTATCATCATTTTAGATCCTTTCTCATTTGATTATTCTCATCTCAGTATTCTCAGTTCTCATTTAATTTTTTTATCAGTTCATTTTTACTTTTAAATTTTATTTATAGAGAAATTATAAAATTTTATATATTTGCATTTTATTTATAATCTTACCTAGTTTTTGCAAATTTAAATAAGCTTCCTTCTTCACAAATTTAATATATTTAACTATGAGAATCCCAGAAAACACCGCAGTGACTCTGCACAATATTTGTTTTTTCCATGCATTCAGATATTACGATACTGGAGTAATCGATCACAGATTTTTTTAGATTTGAGTTTTTGAATTCCGATATGTGCCTGTGTTTGTGGCGAAAATGGAAATACAATACTTTCCCTTTGAAAAATGAACTCTACAATTTTGTTTTATTAATTTTTTTTTTAAGGAAAGGGACTCCAGTCACTCCACAATTTAGGCTATGAACCAAACTACAATTTTTTTTAAAAAAAAAATTGACAGAGGTTACTACAATTTAAGTTTTTATTTTTATTATTTTTTTTTTGGAACAAACCTACAAATAGATTTTTTTTTTAAATTCAATTTAAGCCGCATAATGGTGGGCAAAAATACAATTTAGAATTTTGTATCACAAATACATGGAATTTTTTGCCAAATATTCAGTTTTTGCAAAAAAAAAAAAAAAAACTGAAAAGCAACTATTCAAAGTTATTTAGTTATGTACTTTCGAAAATCATTTTTAAGCAAATCGGCATTAAACATGAGCTGATTGCTGATCTGGCTTCTTAAATTAAAATTTCTCATTTGAAACTTAAATTTAGCAAACTTGAGTTTCAAAATTGGCTATATGACTAAATAACTTTGAGCATAGACTTTTCAGTAATATCTATTGCAAAAAATGAATATTTGGCCCAAAAGAAACCCAATTACATTTAAAATATATCTAAATACGATAGGGAAAATACAAAAGTAATCAAGTTTTACCATATAAAGTTTACAAAGTGATGAGGCAATTAATGTAATTGATAGACTTCAATCACCTCATAACTGAATACTTGAATTGTCCATTTATGATTAGTGACACATCTTGTAGTACTGGCAGCACTACTCATATGATAATAATTCAAATCTATTGGGTCTGCACCATTGTAATTTTTTTTTTTTTTTATCAGACCAAGTCACCAATTGGCAATTGGTTTTCTATTTTTTTTTTTTTTTTTTTAATACAGGTTTTCTACTTAATTGCTTATTTACTTTCTTATTAATTTTGACTAATATTTTTACAATCAAATTTTTTTAATCTTCTTTTCTTTTGGGTTAATAAGGACACTTCATTAAGCACTAAATGGTATGAGATTTTTTTTTTTTTTTGATAATCTAAATAGTATGGTTATAAGACACCGTGTCTTTAATGATAGGGTAAATTCTAATAAACTACCTTGAGGTTTGGGCTAATGTTAAGCAGGTCTAAGAGGTTTTAAAACTTGCCAATTTGATCCCTAAACCCGACTTAGTCCCTACCGTTAGACACCGTGAGTCATTTTGAACAGATTCAAGACAACCAAGCAAAGAATTCTTCTCTTGTACAAAACCAAATAAACCCATCAATGCACAAACCAAATGAAACCAACGCAGCAATCCAAAAAAAAAAGGAAAAAAAAAAAGAAAGAAATATGAGTCGTGCATCCCAGATTACAAAGCATACTCCAACAAAAACATCTTATTAGACCCATTTTGAGACAAACCCAAATAAAAAAATAATCACAAATTTGCAACTGACTATACCCAAAACCTCACCTTTCAAACCCAAATAAAAAGTCACCAAATCCTTCACCATAAGAATTTCCAATCCCTAAATTTACCAAGATCCAAAGAGATTAGGAGACGAGAGAGAGGGTAAGTTTGGTGTTCAATCCTTGCCAAAGATACTGTTCAATTTCATAGCTCTCGTCTCCTAATCTCTTTGGCTGAGCTTGGTCTAGCCAAAGAGATTAGGAGACAAGAGAGAGGGTAAGTTTGGTGTTCCAATCTTTTACAGAGAGAGGGGAAGAAAGAGAGACAAAAATATTCATTTGCACAATTACAATAACTATGTATATTTACACAGTACTGTAACTTTTCCATATTTACACATTTTACATTGGATGTGGAAAATTCAGTCCTTAGTCTATCATACACAGACTGTTGTAAGTGCTCTAAGGCCTTAACTTTTCATGTTTCAATTTATTCCTGTGAAATGAAGCGGAACCGATAGAATAACACCATGACAACATTTAGGTCGTCTTCGGTTTTTTTTTTTTTCATAAACTTGTTTTTTAGGGGGAAAAAAAAAACAGTTTTCTTATGTTCTTGCATTCCAATTTCTTGCATTGCAGGTACCATCTCAACTGTCCAACAGAATTTGGTGAATCAAAGATTTCTTTCAATCAAGAGAAAGCCAAAGCCAAATTGATAAAATTTGTAAGTCTGACAAATAGGTCCGAGAGCTATGAAATTGAACAGTATCTTTTACATCAACAATATCATTTCTTTCCCTTTGCAATAAATGAGGGTGGGGAATTCAAACCCAAATTCTTCCCGTGGAGAAAACTTGGCAATCCTATCAATGAACAATCACATATCTCAGAGAAATATCATGGTAAATTTAGCACCCAAAAAAAAAAATCAATGACAAATTATTGATCAACCATTTGAAATCTTATTGTAATAAACTAAAATACACAGGTTGCTTATTTTTATTATTTTCTTTTTTTTAAAAAAAAAAAAAGTAATCTTAATACAGGCGTGTGGTTCCAACTTGTCATGAACATTCTACAGGGATGCAGTTGAGTATCACTCCAGATTTTCATCTTGAATTGTAGCAAAGAAATCAGAGGGGAGAGCATAAATTAGTCAACTGGAACTTCAACCTCCATTTTTAGTCCCGACCTGCTAAGAACCTGCAACAGATATGAAGCAATGATGGTACACATGGCCAAAAATATTTCACGCAGACTCAATAATCAAGCATAACCATGCAAATCCATATCAAATGTTCATGGTATATTCATCTTGCAACGGCTCTTTTGCCAAATAGATTTTAACACAAGAAAAAAGCTTTTTTGTCAGCAAGCCAGTGTCCTCATTGAGCTTCAAACAAATGCAGACGAGCCAACTTACAAATGAGAAGTAGAAGATGAGAAAAAGGGTTTTTGCATCTAAAACTAACCTAATTGTGATCCCACCTCTGCATCTATCTAATTCACAGATTTCTTAAAAAGACAATAGAGTGAGCAGTTGAGAATATCATGTGACAGCACATACTGAATCTAAATCAAAGATAAATGAACTCATTCCATCTATCAGAAATTACAGATTGTCCCATCCCTTTACATCATCTGATCTCGATCTTATCTCTTTTTCATTCGATAATGAAACTAATTCACAAAAGAGCCTAAAGACACACCGGAAACAAAGCAGAAGAACTCACAATAGAAAAACTATTGCACTAATGACTCTGGCCTCTACTATACAATCCTCCATGATTAAAGAAAAAGAACCCATCAAACAAACTGAGACATTAAAAAATTGCCATGCTTTAAAGAGCATTTATTGATTAGCAAGCAAGATGCGGTGGCCATTGGGTGCCAAACAAAGAGTTCAAGACTTATTCCCCATCAAATGTAACATGAATAGTACAAGAAAGAAAGAAAGAAAGAAAGAGATGAAAAAGTAGATGGTGAGTATGAATGACCTGGAAAAGCATGTGGCCGAGGAAATCTTAATTAGGGTCCACTATTCAGTGCTGGCCCCATATATGTGAGGTCCTCTGAGGGGTGGCCAAGGAAATCACAATTGTTTAGTTTACTTTCCAGATTGCCTATGGCCCTCTAAAGCTTGACAATATAAGTGTGGACTGCAGCAGAGGAAGATTTATTAAGCATAACTAATTTGTATTTAATTTATTTTCCTTCAGGTTTCCATTGTTCATTGTAGATGAGGAGTGGAGCTGCAACTTCTAAAGGTTTTCTTTCCCCTTTTTAAAAAACTATTCACTAGTTGTGGCAGGGACTTACGTAATAGAATGCTTTAGGTCAAGTAAAAGAAAGAGGAAAGCACAAACTCTGGAAAAAATGGGGGAAAAATCACTGCTGCATCTTAAAAAGGCTGGAAAAACTTAACATATTCTAGGCAGCCAGTAACTAGCAACAAGCATTAAGTATCTTTGATTAGTAGAGGGCACTAAATATTACTTTGCACAAGATTAATGTAATTATATGGATGATAATGCCCTGGGGGTTTATTCTAAAACTTTTGGGTGAAATGATACAAATGGCCTACTGTATACTAACTGTCCTTTGGCAAAATTCCTAACGCTAAGAAGTTTGGGGTCTTGTTGCCAAGATACTTAAGGTGTATCTCTTTGTTTCAAATAGTAATTGCTCATCATTAGGGCAAGGTAGTGAGTGTGCCTTTTTTAGCAAATTACTACAAAGTCCTCTATTAAATCTTTTAAGGCCTTATTAATTGGGGAAAAATATTTTTAAGAAGTGTTTTCCTTTAGCAGAAGGGTTCTAAGAAGTATCACCTTGTTAACCAGATGATTTGGATTCAAAGAGGATGATCCAAATGCCCATGAGAACTAGTTCAAATGGCACTTTCTCCTCCGATAATAATAGGACGCAGTGTGCGGTTTTGGATTCTATACCCACTGAGTTGCATGTGTAACTCAGCATGGTCCTAATATTTCCCAGTCTAGGGCAACTGGCCTGGGAGGCTCACTAAATAGATATAAGGTAAAGTAATATAATAGCAGGGGACAATCTAGTATCAATTCAGCAATTTTTTAGTCTATTTTGGAGATCAGGCCTCTTGTTAGTAAATTTTGTGAAATGGTCCAGAATAGAAAAAATATGAAATTCCTTCTTCACCTCTTACAATGTTTAGAAGGATGAAAAAAAAAATTCCTCTGCATGTTTGTGTTAGTAAATGTGAACTGTTGATTCTCCTTCTAAAGATAGATGGGCAACAAGAACTATTTCCTAAGACTGACCAACATCTTTTGGGGTTGATACTACAGTAACTACACATTTCATATCCAATGAAATTAAGGCCTGTCATATATTCTGAACAGCAATTTTAAGAGAAAAAGAAGATTATTGTTATTATTGCTCAGACTTCTCCATAACATTTGTTGGAAATGGAGCAAAGGTATCACATGGAATTTCAAGGATGCTTACTGTAAGTGTAAGATGCATTGAATATTTGAGACATTGTAAAATATCTGTTAGCAGAGGAATATGAATACAATCCTAATGCCAATGGTCATTTAATGGTTATCTAGGATTAACACATTGAAAACCACTTTGGGTTATAAAGGGAATGCAATCAATGTACATCTGATGCAACTAGACAATGCAGATACATTTCAATATCCTTCAAAGTTCTAAAGCTATAATAATGATTATTGACTCAGATGAACATTAATAAGATTCTCAAAGGAATATTTCTCTGGCAAAAATAGCCCTTTAAGTACTCAATGACGTCTAAATAGGCTTAAGAATTGCTGTCCTCTATAAGAATCTTGCGGGATGATCAAATTCCATGTATGTACACATCCATTCCTCCAACAAACTTTTTCTTTTTTCCCTCCAACTTCACCCAAAAAAAGTTATATAATTTAAACCTCGCCTGCAGCCTCAAGTGCTAAGGCAGATGTAATTGAATCACTCAAGTGTATTTGTTTTCCTCAATTTCTTCTTTCCTATGATACAAAGAATTTAACTGTTACTAGAATTATGTAAAAAAACGTAAATTACCTTAATGAAGTCATCCAACATCAAATAAGACTCCTTTGAGTAACCTGCTTCTTGCAAAACTTGTCTCAAGACTTTCTGCAAACCAAAGAACAAAGGGTGCAAGCCATTGATATGCTTTAGTAAAAACTTGAACCAAATAGTAATCTTTTAGATTTGGAAACAGATAATCATGCCATGCTATTGCAAACTATACAAAGTGATGACTAAAAAAGAAAGTAGAAAAATAAAAGAAGAGAACTAAACATTGGGATTTTCCGTGTCTTTTTTCTTGTGGGGGGGTGGAGGGAGGGGGGGGGGGGGGTAAGTAACAAAAGAAAATGAAGAATCTCATTCAATTTTAGGACATGTATCTTATTACCAAAAAATCATCTAGCAGAAACTTAAAATCATGATAAGGAACCACCCAATTTTACCAATCAGATAACTATTTAGAATGTGAATTTTAACCTCAAGGGAGAAATAGTTATAGCCATTTCAAAGCAGGAAGAAGTGGAACAGTTACACAAGTCATAGATTTGGTATCAAAATTCGCAAGTTCCCAGAAGATGGCAGCCATATTTAGAAATTCTTAGTAATTGACATCACATTAAGCCATATGTACTAGAGGTTCCCCATTCATTAACATTCTCAATTGGAATTCTCATTGTACGTCTTGACCTTCGTAACTACTCAAAATGGCAATCACATTAATCCGTGGCATGAACCCCTCTGTGTCTTTTCCAATATAACATACTTTACTTTTATCCATGCCATTCCCCTGTTTCACTTGTGCCCAGGCCATTCCTCAGTTTGATGAAAATATAAAAAGGGTAACACTTCAGCATAGTTCCTTAGGCACAATACTTTAGGCTCCCCAATTAAATTCAAATACATAGTTGCATTGGGTTTAATTGTCCTTGAAAAAGATAACATTGTTTGTGCTTTATTGGTCAATAGAACCATGTGTTAGAATTTACCTGGAAAACCTAGCATACAAAACCTAAGAAACTATACCTAAGTTTTTCCCGTATAAAAATTGCCACTATTATAGATTATCTGACTAATAACCATGCATGGCGAAATATGCTCACATTTTGGCTTTTATTTGAAAGCAACAAAAGAGTATTTGGGACATAAATATGTCAGCTACCTGTGATGCAAATGTCCAACACAAGCTTCCTCAATAACCAGTGCAGAATGCATACTCAATAAAAGCGTTCAACATATTCAGATGAAAACATTCCTAGTTTCTAGAAGCTATTCATCTGTTCCTCCATAACGTCGTATATTTTAAATGAGTAAATCCACAGAGAATAAATCCAAATGAGGAAAAAAAAAAGCCTAAATGGAACCACCCCAACATTAGGAGGGTAGAAAAGTAGACTACAATACTTAATCCATCAGTCTCATAAATATCATAGGATCAGATGGATCCCACATCTAGGCATGTGCCTGCACCCAAACACACACATACATAACATAGCAACATACAGTTTGAATACAAAATTCAACGCAAGTTAGCAGATGATTTAAATATTACTGATTATAGATAATTACTGTAGGGTAAGAACATGCGAAATAGCCAAGAAATTTTATAAGACAACCTCAACATTTTGGCAGTTTAAATACATGTTCACTAGTCAATCTTCCTAATTCTAATTCAGAAATTTTTGTCGAGAATATTTTCCTTCACTAAAAAGACACCAAACCGGTTCACTTCATCCCTTGATAAAAAGTTTTTAACACCTACCTAGCAGTCATTTTTTACTCAATTATGATGTCTTGGCATTAGTGACTTCCCTAAATGATTCACGGTTATGCACTATGAATAACTTCATTTCTTTCATGTTCATCTTCAAAATCATCAACAATCAACCTTTAGCTTTGATGGCATGACTAAATGATTGAAAAAAGAGGTAGAATGCTAGATCCTTGTTAATACCTCTCTTTGCTCATCAGACATGAATGAACCAGACAAATCCCGAAGCACTTCTAATATGTCATTGTAAGACACCTTCCCATTATTGTCTGAATCATATACTTTGAAAATAACTGGACAAAGAGACAAACAGCAATATCAATATAAAAACCAAAATTTCCACTTCCTTAGACATTTCTTAGTAAGCTATATTATAAAGGATAATAGTTATGCAGCAATGGAGTTAAGACAGTACCAAAATGATTTACGATGAGAAAGATAAGCAAAATTATAAGAGTAATAACATTCAACAGAAACAGCCACCAAAAAAAAAAGAAGGAAAAAGTTGTTTGTTAAATAACATGCCCTATGTATTAATTTTATTCAATCTATTTAGCTTTTTTTTTTTTAAATCCCGTTTGTAACTTTATTATTAAAGATGCACACGTTACCAGAACTATTGCATATAAGTAGACATTTCACAAACTGTTCAGAGTGTCATCCAATTGTTTACAACATTATTTTTTTTATTCAATGACTAACAAAATTCTTTACAACATCAAGGGTCTAAACAATCTTACACTAAAAGCTTATGCCTCTCTTTTAGTTTTTGGATTTGTTCCAAGTCTATCACTATTCTTAACTAAGATATGATGCTTTCCACTCATAGCCTTCTTTACATGTTGAGTGATAGATAACAAGTTTCCAAATTGTCTCCAATGCAAAATTCTCAAATTTCATTTTTCAGGAAAAGGTTGCAAGCCAAAAGGAATAACATATGTAATGCATTTAAGTAAATGCACACATTATCCCTAAATAAGTGATTATCATGCAATTACTACAATCCTTGTGGCTCATCCAACTTTTATTCTGAAATTGAATCAGAAGCATAAATAATCCTGTTAAATTGCTAAGCAACCATACTTACACTCAATTTTTTGCTGTGTAGTAGCTTTACCACTAAATGCAGACAAGAAAGCCACAAAGTCCTTAAAATTCAAACCATCCACCATCTTAAGTAGCCTCTGCAATTCAAATTACCACAGAGCAAAGCTGTGAAATTATCATGCACCACCAAAAAAACACTACAAACATCCCAAGCACTAAATACAAATTCTCCATCAATTACTCTTAAAGATCCAAATGGACTACCTGAGAAAGCGGATTCATTGCAAACTCAGGGACTGATAAGAACTCATCAGCAGAGATAAAACCCTTCGCATTCCGATCAAGTTGGCAAAATCTTTGATACAATGATACTATTTCTTGCTGGGAAACTAAAATTTTTACACACCAAACACATCAAATTGAGAACTAAAAACAACAATATAAAAGAAATACAAAACTTATAAACAAGCGCAAGAATAACCCACATAGATTACTGCAGTGTTCTTGCACTTCCTCGATATCATATTGAGTCAACACAGATGATGCACTCCCCATTGGCTCTCACTCTGTAACAACAAACTCCAACAAAAAAAACAAAAATTACCCATCAATCAATTACCCAAGCAAGCCAGACCCCATAATTCAAAAACCAAAATTGCAGGCAATATACAAAAAAACACAGGCCTGTTTGGTTGCTGAGAAACCTTAACAAAGAAAAAGAAAACCCAAAATTCCATTCAAATCTCTAAACTCACGTTAATAATTAAGACCCAAAAAAAGCTTCCCTCAACTAAAGCCAATAAAACCATGTGGCTTAGTTTAGCTTGATTTATCCAATTCTTGTGAAACAATACAGCAAAAAACAAAGGAATCAATATGGGCATATTTGTTTTTTACTGGAATTTCTAAGTGAGGAAAACAGAGAAGTAGAAGAAAGAAAGAAAAGGAACCTGAGAACCCAAGGTGTGATTGTTGGAGATGGAATTTACGTTGTCATAATCGAAGTGCAAAACGTTGTTGGGTTATAGGGGGCTGATAAGAACTAGGAGTAGGAGGCGGTGGCTGAACCCTTTTTATTGATTTATTTATTATTAGTGTAATTATGTTTATGACTTTAAAACCCCAGAAACTATTTCTAGGATCACATGCATTGCTGCTGTATTCAACTTTATAATGCTTTTCTCTGCCGTCAAATACGTATTTTTATTGGTGGGCCAAAACCAAGAGTTATGGCTATTTGCAAGTTGACGTGCTGGACAAGGCAGATTCTGGCCCAATCAATTTGCAGTAGGCTGCGTTGCCATACCCTTGTGCTTATATTCTATTATAAACTTTTTATTTATAAAAATAAATAAAATCACACACAGAGAGGTAATGAGATTTTAACAAGCGCAGGCACAATAAATTTCACTCAGAAGTCATGGTTGCCATTGTAAATTTTTGTTTGTGCTTAAAGATTTTATGGGTAAAAAGTTGGGTATAAATTTTTGACTGATTCTTGTGTCTAGAAGTGTTTTTATCCTCCCTCCATAATTTTTTTATTTCTTTTCTAGATAATTCAAGCTTTTCAAGAAAAATTATTTTGAACAATGTGGATACATCCCTTAAAATAAATTCTAAAAAAATTCAAATTATCCACAATTTTATTGTTATCCAATCATACATTTTATTCTTATGCATGCATCCCTATCTTAAACACTAATTATCAACCAATCACAAAATTATTTAATTAATTTTAATTGTTTGACCAATTAGAATTAATTTAAATTAATCATGTGTGATCAACTCTTCCTAGATACAATGCATATGGACCATGCAAACTTGATCATGCAATATCTTTCGATCCGATGGTTCGATTTAGAAACCGGACACACTGTTACGATTGTTAGAATCTCAAGATCATTGTTATGATATGCAATGAATGAATTGGGGCATGCAATGCAAGAACAAATTGATGCATGTGATGAAAGAACAAAATGATGCATGTGATGCAAGAATGATTTTTTTTGGGTATGTGGACGGTCACTCCATGTCATCTTTCTTGATTAAATCATGAGTGCAAAATTGAGTGTCTACGAGGGGGATTATAAATGGGCTTAGCAAAACAATTCTAACACTATCGAGGCTAAGCTATGCCTAACATTGTCCCTACATCACTTAAGAATTTGGACCTACAATCATCCCTATGCAAAATAAGATAAAATATTTGTTATATTGTAAAATACCAAGAGGCCCAAAACAATCTCTTAGCCAAAAAAATTGGGCCCAAAGCCCATTATTTCGCTTCTCGAAAGATTACATGACATGGGCTAAAATAACTAATGATTTTGTGGGTGTACCATGCTACATATGGTTTGCTTGAGAAAAGCGCTACCAACCAAGTGGGTTGAGGCGGAGAAAATGAGAGTTACCACTAGGTTTAGGTCTAGGTATTGAACCAATTAGAATGCAACATTTGAGTCCATAGTTAGGGTATGAGTTTAGGAATGCATTAGGCACCCAAGCCTGCCTAGCCAAATGAGTTGGCCTCCACTCATATATTCCATAGCCTAGGTCTATCAAGGACCCCCTAATGGAAAATTCCATCTTGCATTTAAGATATAGCCTATTTGAGCAAGCTTAATGGTTTACATGTGCAGAACTAAGGTTCCAAAGGGTTTTTGACATTTTTTAAAACATTTTGAGTTCTTTATTATCTTAGTTAAGCAAGACCTCTAAGTAATTTTATTTATAAGCATCGTCATAGGAGAACGAGGGCTTAAGTCAAAAGATGTACAAAATGGAGTGTTCCCAATTACCCCTCTATAGAGTTCACTTGATTCACTAGCTAAGTCAAAAGCTTAAAAAGATAAACAATTTTTTCCCTATATGACTTAAGCTCACCCACGTATGACAATAGCTTAACTTTGCATATTTATATCATTATTAGAAAATATTCTCATACATATTTTGAGTTAATTCATGCATTTTATATTAGGTTTTGGAATAAAGTTGAATAATTAATTTTGTGCTTAAATAAATTTTAATGCATGAATGTTTTTTTTTTTTTGGAGGAGAATTGAACTAAATGAGTGGAGCTATGCAAAGAAAAAAGCTAATGGACTTTATTTGTACAAGGGCCATAATGAAGTAAAAAAATTGTCAACCCAATTAAATTTGAGTGCAATTGAAGTAAGGAATCAAAGGACATTTGCACCAAATCCAAGTCCAATTTGGATTAGTGCACACACATTAGTATTTTGGGAATACACTGCAACTCCAATATCTAATTGAGATGATTCAAGTTAGGTTGGAAAGCTAAATTAAAGAGCTATAACTTTATAGTTTACCAAAAGTCTAACTTAAATTGGCCAAAATCTTTGGCTAAGTGAACCCTGAAAACCTGAGATTTTTAGAGCTTTATTTGGTATAATGGCTTGCTAGAAGCCATGCTGAGGCAAGAGATGAAACCCAACTATTTATTGGTATGTTCTTAACAATTATTTTATGGTTTTAATGCTTATGGCCTTGTGTTTTTTATTGATTTACTTATCTAGAAAAGTGTTTTGTTCAGTATAATTTTTTGATTTAGCATAGACCCCAGGAACTTTAAATGCTGTGCATTCCCTGTGACTTAATTCACTAGTTTTGTTTTGCCTAAAATCAATGAAATACATGAAACTACCTTAGACAATTAATTCTTGAGTTCTTATTGTTAAATAATCTTACTAAAATCATCGTTTATATGCATTTTAGTTATTTATAAAATAAATATTGTTAAGACTACCAATAGATGTGTTATGTGTAGATCCCTAAACCTTAGTATATTAATATATTGTTACTTTTTCTTGATCTAAATTTTCTTTACCAAAATATTCTTGTGGTTTTCTATTCAAATCCATTTTCTTGTGGATTCAACTTCAAACTCACTGAGTTATTAGTTCTCGATAATCCTGCACTTAAGAGTATTATTTAAGTTGCAACAAGTTTTTGGCATTGTTACAGGGAAGTATGCATCATTGAAGAAGAGACCATTAGGAGCACTGTTACAGGGAAGTATGCATCATTGAGAGGTTCTTAATATTAAATTTCTTTACATATTTGATAATATCTCTCCAACTCTTTTCTTTTTAAGTAGTTTAATTTTCTTTGAGAGTGTTTTTTTTATACTCTTTTTTTTATAGGTGTTAGGTTTTTTTTTTTTTTTTTTTTTGCTTTTAACCATTTCACTTGTGTTTGGTGTTGTGATAGTGGTAATTGCCTAGCTAGGATTGAGTCTAATAATTTGATTGGCAATTTATTTGATTCTCTCACACATTCAAACACACTTGATATCATGGTGGAATGAATGAGTAATCATAGTGATGAGAATAATCTAAATAATGAAGACTTACATGATCACCAACCCATTAGAACTCTCGGGCAATATTTGAAACCTACCAGGAGCAGTGCACCATCATGCATCATTTTTCCAACTAATGCAAATAATTTTAATTTTAAGCCCTGTATGATTCCATTACTTCCTAAATTTCATGGCTTAGACTATGAAAATCATTACCCAACACGTTAAGGAATTTAAGGTATGTGCTACCTTCCATGATCAATCAGGTAATGAAGAGACCATTAGGTTGATATTGTTTCCTTTTTCTCTTAGAGACAAGACAAAAACTTGGCTTAATTCTTTGAGGCCTAGGTCAATTGGTACTCGGCAGGAGATGTAAACTAAGTTTTTAAAGAAAAATTTTCCAATCCATAGGACTAAAGCATGATCAAACACATGCCATGATGGTGAAAAAATCTTATCCTTCCCCCAATTCAGAGACTTGTAATCCAAGGTGGAGGAATCACCTAAATTTTAATGAGAGGAACAATAACGTGGTTGTGCCTCATATGCATGGTTCTTATAATTTTGTTCCCCATCCAAAAAAGAGTCTTGAAGACACTTTTGCAACTATTCATGCAAACTAAATCCACCATTAATAATTAGAACTCACAAGCCATAAATGACATTAGGAGCACTCTCACTAAATTAACCACATCCTTGAGCACAATAGAAAATTGTAAGTATACGTTTCAACCATAACCAAACTCCCAATGTCATTTTTGTGTTGATGATTGTAGTTCTTCCAAGAATAAAGTGAGTCATGTTAAGTCTATAACTACTCTTCTTATTGATAAAATCATTGAAAAGGATATTTCTAAAAGTAATAAACAAGATGAATCTTCTAAAGTAAAGAATAGTGATGAGGTCCTTGAGCCTGAATCTAATGAAATTGAGAGGTGTCCTATCCCTGCTCATTTTCTCTGAAGGTTAATTCCCATTCAAAAAATGAATCAAAATTTCGAAATTCTTGAAATGCTGAAACAAGTTAAAATGAACATTCCTCTTTTGGATGCCACAAAGAAAATTCCATCATATGCTAACATTTTGAAATATTTGTTTACCATAAAGCATAAGCTTAATGTACATACAAAGGAATTTTTGACTGAAAAAGTTAGTGCAATCATTCAAAACAATAGACCTTCTAAGTTTAAAGATTCAGGTTGTCCCACTATTTCACATGTGATTGATAATTCTAAAATAGAGAAAGTTTTGCTTAATCTTGAGGAATGTGTGAATTTTTGCCATATTTAGTGTATGAACAATTATGTCTAAACGAGTTAAAACCCACTGTCATAATTTTGCAACTTACCGATCAATCTGTGATTGTTTCTAAGGATATTCCACATGCCTCAACATCCTTAGAGTCCGTTTGGTTGGAGGAGTGGAAAAGTGGGAGGATAGACAATGGGGAGAGGATAGAAAAGTGGGAAGATATAAAAGTTTATAGTTTTCCCTCGTGGTGTTTGGTTTGAGAGTAGAAAAGTGGAGAAATAGAAATTATAGTTTGTATAAATTTAATTTCATGCTCCTAATAGATTTAAAAAAAAAAGTGCCCCTAATAGATAAAAAAAAAAAAAGTAACAAATAAGGAAAAAAAAGGATGAACAAAAAATAAAAGCACCAACAAAATGAATAGTGCAGAAAACGACAAAAAAAGCTAAAGAAAAAACAAAAATGACCAAAAAAAAAAAACTAAAGGAGATTAAAAAAAAAAAAAAAAGGAAAAGGACAAAAAACTAAAGAAGAAAATTTATATTTAAAAAAAACAATTAATATGGTAAAAAAATGACAAAATGTGTATTAAAATAAGTACAAAAATTGCAGGAACGAAAAAAAATGCAGAAATTGTGAACAATAGAAACCCAGGTTACCTAGCACGTTAGCACAGCACACCCGGGTCCACCAATTTATTTTCCTCCCTCTCTTCCAACCAAACACCCACTAAAAACATCATCTCTCCACTTTTCTTTCCTTTTTTTTTTTTTCCGTCCTTGTTTCACCTCCAACAAAACATACCCTTAGGGACTAACACATAATTTGTATTTGTAATAGAAAATACAAAGGATTGTAGGATTTAACACATCAACACATTTATATTGATAAATTTCATAATTTGTATCTGTGTTCCTAAGGGTGTCATTTGCACAACCATCTTCACTACCAAAAAAAAAAAAAACCCTACTTACACACCAAAAACCAAAATGTACGAATATGAAATGCAAAAAGGGGAAAAGGAAAAGTGAGTAGTGCTAGAGACCAAACATGTAGACTTTGAAATTTAGTATTAAGGGTTTGAATTGAAATTTATTAGGGTTTAAAGAGGTGATGGTGATGGTGACAATGGTGGTGGGACTTGGGGAGAGAGTACTGGTAAAAAAACATTTAATTCACTACAAGAATCAAGAAGTATAGTAGAGAGTGAAGTGGAGTGGAGTAGACAAACCCTTTTATGGCTATATATATTTAATTTTTTTTTTGGATTCATTCTCTACTTTTTCATCTGTCTCACTCAATCGAGAGCAATAAGGCTTGTCTTTATAAAGAAACAGTGTGAACTTGCGTGATGAGGTTTTTATGTATATTTGATTATTCGTACATATGTGTATTTGTTGTTTGCGTAAAAGCTCAATACAAAACGTACCAAAGAAAATTTATATTTGTATTTGTATATGTTAGACATATATAATAAATTCATAGTTGATGACATGGGAAATATCTATGGGAACAACCACAAATCTACAGCAAGTTGCAAAATTATGGATGTTGGTTTTAACTTGTACTTATTTGTATTTGTTGTTTGTGCATTTGATATTGAAGAAAGTGTGAATTTTTTTCCATATTCAGTGAATGAACAATTAAGTCTAAGCGAGTTAAAACTCACCTCCATAATTTTGCAACTCACCGATCGATTTGTGATTGTTTTTAAGGATATTCCACACGCCATCAACACCCATAGGATTTAACACATAATTTGTACTTGTAATGGAAAATACAAAGAATTATAGGGTTTAACTCATCAACACCTTTATGCTAATACACTTTATAATTTGTATTTGTATTCCTAAGAGTGTCATATGCACAACCGTCTTCACTACACACACAAAAAAACCCTACTTATACACCAAAAACCAAAAAATACAGATATGAAATGAGAAAAGTGCAAAAGGAAAAAGTGAGTAGTTTTAGAAACCAAACTTGTGGATTTTGAAAAAATTATTATTGAGAATTTGAATTTAAATTTAAATTTGTTAGGTTTTAGAGAGGTGGTGTTGATGGTGATGATGACAGTGACGGTGTTAGTGGGACTTGGAGAAAGTGTATTGGGAAAAAAAACATTTAATCCACTAGACTAGAAGAATCGAGGAGTGTAGTAAAGAGTGGAGTTGAGTGGAGTAGACAAAGCTTTCTATGCCTTTATACATTTAATTTTAAGTTTTTTTTTAGTTCTTTTTTAGGATTCTCGCTCTACTTTTTCATCTATTTCACTCACTCACGAGCAGTGAGGTCTATCTATAAAAAGAGAGAGTTTGTGAATTTGTGAGATAGGGTTTGTATATGTATGACAATTCATACGTATGTGTATTTCTTGTTTGCATGAAAGATGGGTACAAAACATACCCCAAAAAATTTGTATTTGTATTTGCATATGTTAGACTTATATAATAAGTCCAAAATTAATGGCATGTTACAAAATTATGAAAGTTGGTTTCAATCTGTATGTATGTTTATTTGTTATTTGTGTATTTGTTCTTGGGGCAAGTGTGAATCTTTTCCCATATTCAATGTATGAACAATTAGATTTAAGCGAGTTAAAACCCACTTCTATAATTTTGCAACTTGCCGATTAATTTGTGATTGTTCCTAATGGTATTCCATATGCCATCAACACCAATAGGGTCTAACACATCATTTGTATTTGTAATAGAAAATATAAAGGATGGTAGGGTTTAATAAATCAACACATTTATAATAATACACTACATAATTTGTATTTGTATATCTAAGGGGGCTATCTGCATAGCCATCTTTACTACATACACAAAAAAAACCCTACTTATATTCCAAAAATCAAAATTTATGATTATGTAATGCGAAAAGAGGATAAGGAAAAAGTGAGTAGTGTTAGAAACCAAACTTGTGGATTTTGAATTTTAAGATTGATCTCAAAGCAATTGTGAATCTTTTGTCAAATTCAGTGTATGAACAATTAAGTCTAGGCGAGTTAAAACCCCCTTCTGTAATTTTTCAATTTGCCAATCGATCTGTGATTGCTCCTAATGATATTCCACATGCTATCAACACCCATAGGGTCTAGCTCTTAATTTGTATTTGTAATAGAAAATTCAAAGGATTATAGAGTTTAATACATCAACACATATATGTTGATACACATCATAATTTGTATTTGTATTCCTAAGGGTGTCATCTGCACAACCATCTTCACTACACACAAAAAAAAAAAAAAAAAAACTATTTACACACCAAAAAAATAAATTGTACGGATATCAGATGTGAAAACGGGAAAAGGAAAAAGTGAGTAGTGTTAGAAACAAAATTTGTGGATTTTGAAATTTAGTGTTAAGGATTTGAATTGAAATTTGTTAGGTTTTAGGGAGATGGTGTTGATGGTGATGGTAATGGTGATGGTGATGGCGATGGTGATGGTGGTGTTGATGATGATGGTGGTGGTGGGATTTGAGGAGAGAGTATTGGTAAAAAAAACATATAATAAGTCCATAGTTGATGACATGTAGAATATCTATAGGAACAACCACAAATCTATAGCAAGTTACAAAATTATGGAAGTTTGTTCGAATTGTATGTATGTGTATTTGATCTTGGAGCAAGTGTGATATTTTTCCATATTCAGTGTATGAACAATTAGGTATAGGCGAGTAAATACTCACTCCCATAATTTTGCAACTTGCCGAATAATCTGTGATTATTCCTAAGGATATTACACATGTTGTCAACACCCATAGGATCTAACATCTAATTTATATTTGTAATAGAAAATTCAAAGGATTGTAGAGTTTAATTCATCAAAATGTTTATGTTGATACACTTCATAATTTTTATTTGTATTCTTAAAGGTATCATTTGCACAACCATATTCACTACACACAGGGGAAAAAAAAACCCTAGGTACACACCAAAAATCATGATGTACGGATACGAGATGTGAAAAGGGGAAAAGGAAAAAGTTAGTAGTGTTAGAAACCGAACTTGTGGATTTTGAAATTTAGTATTGAAGATTTGAATTGAAATTTATTAGGTTTTAGATAGGTGGTGCTGATGGTGATGGTGATGGTGATGGTGATGGTAGTGGTGGCACTTGGGGAAAGAGTATTGATAAAGAAAAACATTTAATCCACTACAAGAATCGAGGAGTGTAGTGGAGTAGACAAACTCTTTTATTGCTTTATATATATATATATATATATTTATTCTCGCTCTAATTTTTCATCTATCTCACTCACTCGCGAGCAGCAAGGCCTATCTTTAAAAAGGGAGTGTGTAAACTTGCATGATGAGGTTTGTATGTATGATTAGCCATTCATACATATGTGTATTTGTTGTTTGCATGAAAGATGGGTACAAAACGTACCCAAGAAAAGTTTTATTTGTATTTGTATATGTTAGACATATATAATAAGTCTATAGCTGATGACATTGAATATCTATAGGAACAACCACAAATCTACAGCAAGTTGCAAAATTATGTAAGTTTGTTTCAACTTGTATGTTTATGTATTTGATCTTGAAGCAAGTGTGATATTTTTCCATATTCAGTGTATGAACAATTTGGTCTAAACTCACTCTCATAATTTTGCAACTTGCTAATCAATCTGTGATTGTTTCTAAAGATATTCCACATGCCATCAACACTCATGGGCTCTAACACATAATTTGTATTTATAATAAAATAAATACAAAGGATTGTAAAGTTTAACACATCAATACAATTATGTTGATACACTTCATAATTTGTATTTGTATTCTTAAGGGCGCCATCTGCACAACCATCTTCACTCCATAAAACAAAACCCTAGTTACACACCAAAAACGCAAATGTATGGATATGTAATGTGAAAAGAGGAAAAGGAAAAAGTGAGTAGTGTTAGAAACCAAATTTGTGGATTTTGAATTTTAGGATTGAAATATATTATGGTTTAGAGAGGTGGTGATGATGGTGTCTATGGTAGTAGTACTTTGGGAGAAAATATTGGTAGAAAAACATTTAGTCCACTACAAGAATCCAGAAGTGTAGTGGCGAAGGGAGTGGAGTGAATAAGGCATTTTTTATAAATTTATATATTTATTCGTTTAGTTTTCCTTTTTTTTTAGGATTGGAGATTTGAATTGAAATTTTTTTGGGTTTGTAAAGGTGGTGGTGATGGTAATGGTGATGATGTCAGTGGGACTCTAAGAGAGAGTAATTGTGTAAAAAAAAATATTTAATCCACTACAAGAATCACAGAGTGGAGTGGAATAGACAATGCCTTTTATGGCTTTATATATATATGTGTGTGTGTGTGTGTGTGTGTGTGTGTGTGTGTGTGTGTGTATTTATTGAAGATTCTCGCTCTACTTTATTATTTGTCTCACTCACTCATGAGAACTATCTATAACAAGAGAGAATGTAGAACTTGCGTGATGTGGTTTGTATGTGTATTTGAATATTCATACATGTGTGTATTTGTTATTTGTGTGAAAGATGGGTACCAAACGTACCAAGAAAATTTGTATCTATACTTGTATGTGTTAGACATATATAATAAGTTCATAATTGATGGTATGTGGAATATTCATAGGAACAATCATAGATTAATCAGGAAGTTGCAAAATTATGGAAGTTGGTTTCAACTTGTGTATGTTTTTTTTTTTTTTTGGCAACAAGTGTGAATCTTTTGCCATGTTCAATGTAAAACAATTACATCTAGGCAAGTTAAAACTCATTTCCATAATTATGCTACTTGCAGATCGATATGTGATTGTTCCCAAGATATTCCACATGTCATCAACACTCATATGGTTTAACACATAATTTGTATTTGTAGAAGAAAATACAAAGGATTGTATGGTTTAACACATCAACGCCTTTATGTTGATACACCTCATAATTTTTATTTGTATTCCTAAGTGTGTCATCTTCGCAACCATTTCACTACAAAGATGACATGTGAAAAAGCAAAATCCAAAATGTATGGATATGAAATGTGAAAAAGCAAAAAGAAAAAAGTTAGTGTTAGAAACCAAACTTATGGATTTTGAAATTTAGAATTGAGGATTTGAATTGAAATTTGTTACGGTTTAGAGAGGTGGTGGTAATGGTGATGGTGATGGTGATGATGATAGTGACGGTGGTGGGACTTAGGGGAGAGAATATTGGTCAAAAAACATTTTATCCACTACAAGAATCGAGGAGTGTAATGCAAAGTGGAGTAGAATGAAGTAGACAAAGCTTTTTTGTGGCTTTATATATTTAATTTTTTGTTTTTATTTTAGTGTTAGTTTTTTTTTTAGATTCCCACTCTACTTTTTCATCTACCTCACTCACTCGCAAGTAGCAAGGCTTGTCTATAAAACAGGTGTGTGTGTGTGTGTGAACTTGGGTGATGGGGTTTGTATGTATATTTGACTATTTGTACGTATGTGTATTTGTTGTTTGCATGAAAGCTAGGTACAAAACGTATCCAAGAAAATTTTTATTTGCATTTGTATGTGTTAGACATATGCAATAAGCCCATAGTTGATGACATGTGGAATGTCTATAGGAACAACCAAAGATATATAGCAAGTTGCAAAAATATGGAAGTTGGTTTCAAATTGTATGTATGTGTATTTGCTGTTTATGTATTTGATCTTGGAGCAAGTGGAAATCTGTTGTTATATTTAGTGTCTGAACAATTAGGTATAGGTGAGTTAATACCCACTTCCATAATTTTACAACTTGCCAATCAATTTGTGATTGTTCCTAAGGATATTCCACATGCCATCAACACCCTTAGAATCTAACACATAATTTGTATATGTAATAGAAAAGGCAAAGTATTGTACTGTATCAACTCTTTAATGTTGATACACTTTATAATTTGTATTTGTATTCCTAAGGATGCCATTTGTATAACCATCTTCACTACACACAAAAAAACCCTACTTACACACAAAAAACCAAAATGTACAAATATGAAATGTAAAAAGGGGAAAAGGAAAAAGTGACTAGTGTTAGAAACCAAACTTGTGGGTTTTGAAAATTAGGATTCAGGTTTTGATTAAAATTCGTTAGGGTTTAAAAAAGTGGTGGTGATAGTGACGATTGTGGCAAGCCTTGAGGAGAGAGTATTGGTAAAAAAAAAAACATTTAATATACTACAAGAATCGGGAAGTATAGTGGGAAGTGGAGTGGACAAGGCCTTTTTTATGAATTTATACATTTATTTATTTAGTTTTTTCTTTTTTAGAATTAAGGATTTGAATTGAAATTTGTTAAGGGAGGTGGTGGCTATGGTGATGGTGACAGTGGTGGTGGAACTTGAGAAAAGAGTAATTGCAAAAAAAAAAAAAAAACATTCAATCAAATACAAGAATTGGTTTATGGAGTGGAGATTGGAGTGGAGTGGAGTGGAGTATACAAGGCCTTTTATGGCTTTATATATTTTAATTTTTTGGGTTTTTTTTTTAGACTATCTTGTTTTAGGATTCCCGCTCTACTTTTTCATCTTTCTCGCTCACTCATGAGCAGTGAGGCCTATCTATAAAAAGAAAGAGTGTGTGAACTTGCGTGATGGGGTTTGAATGTGTATTTGACTATTCGTTTGTATGTGTATTTGTTGTTTGCGTAAAATATGGGTACAAAACGTAACGAAATAAATTTGTATTTGTATGTCTTGGACCTATATAATAAGTCCATAGTTAATGGCATTTAGAATATCAATAAGAATTACCATAAATCGATCGGCAAGTTGTAAAATTATGGAAGTTGGTTTCAACTTGTACATATGTGTATTTGTTGTTTGTGTGAAAGATGGAGACAAAATGTACCCAAGAAATTTGTATTTGTATTTGTATATGCTACACCTATATAATAAATCCATAGTTGATGGCATATGGAATATCCATAGGAACAACCACAAATTGTTCGGTAAGTTACAAAATTATAAAATTCGATTTCAACTCGCCTATACCTAATTGTTCATGCATTTAAATTCACACTTGCCCCAAGATTAAGCAAAACTTTCTCTATTTTAGAATTACCAATCACACATAAAATTGAGGGACAACCTGGATCTTTGAATTTAGGTCTATTGTTTTGAATGATTGCACTAACTTATCTTCGCTGAAAGAGACTATTACTTCAAGATTTTCATTATAATAGATTACAAAAATAATTGGCATTAAGTTATTGCAATAATTTCTTCAATTTTAGTTATTACAATGAATTTTCCTAATGCAAGGTGGTATTATGATCTATGTTGCAACCAAAAAACTATAAGTCATTTCAAGTAATTACTATTTATGCAATAATTTATCACTTCTAAGTTAATATTGCAACAAATTTTAACTTGTAAAGACAATATTGTGTCTAATAATACTATATTAAGTTAAGTTGCATTAACACTTAATGTCTTAAGTGTGGGGAGTACTGGTAACGAATAACAACCTTGTCTATCACAACAATATATGTGCAAAAATATGTTATACTTTCCAAATGATATTAATAATATTTCATAATTTTGTAACGTACTTAAGGTGTACTTGCAAATATGGAATTGTCATAGAGGAAGCACCATTTTCAAAATGGGCACGAATTGGAGACACTTCTTTATTTGATCAAGGCAAAGGGTGTCCAGCTTGTTAGAGCATCCACATTAGTAAAGCTATAATTTTAGCTATTAAGCTCCACAAAAAACTACGTTATCTATTTTACCTTCTCACTTTACAAAACATCCAACATCAGTGGTTTTATTTTAGCTACAACATAATAAAATAATATAAACAATACAATAAAATAATATATCCACTACAATAAAATAATATATCTATTTCAATGAACAATTCTCACAACCGCCACCACCAGTCAACCAATGCTTCACACAACCCACCACCACCATCAATCAACCACCACTTCACACAACCCATGGCAACCCAAGCCAACATAGCCAAGAAAATCAACACATAGCCACAAAAGAAAAACTCAAGCAAGATCCACCACAGCATGACCCACAAACCCCACTGCATGACCCACAAATTAGCAAAACCCATTTAACCATCAGCAAAACTCATTCATCAACCATTAACAAACCCCATTCATCAGCCATAAACAAAATCAAAATCCATTCATCAAAATAAAAATAGAACTCATCAACATAAAACCCATCAATAAAACCCAGTCACAGCGACAAAGTTGTTTTGTCAATCACGACAATGAAATCAAACCCAGCATCGGCGATCATGGGTCTTGGTGTTTGAGTTAGAGAAAGATTGAGAGACAGAGCAGAGGTAAAATGAGATAGCAGAGAAAGAGGGGCAGAGAACGAAGAGATAGGTCGGCGCTGGGTAAAGGCTTCGGTCGGTGCTATGCAAGGGCTTAGGTTGGCGGTGAGTGGAGGAATTGGAGCTTGCAATGGGAAGAAATGAAGAGTGTGAGGAGTGAGGGGAGAGAGGAGCAACGAGTAGAAATGGAAAAGGAAGAGAAAGGAAAATAAAATAAAATAAAATATTCTAACCATCAGTGTGAACACAACATAATTTTTTTTTTTTTACACGTTTGAGTTACAGTGCACAGCCATCTTTGGTTGTGCACTGTAGCTGAAAAGCCATATTATTTTGCTATAACTCCACCATTGCAGCTCCACTTTTGCGATTGGTGGTGCTAAAAATAGTAATATAGCTTTTTAGCATCTTCAATGTGATGCTTTTATAAGGTGTAACACATTGTCTCTATGTTCCCTTTGAAAAATATAACATACACTCTTCATTTTTGTTGAGTTTTTATTTTTTATTTTTTTAAGTCCTCTATTTCTATTTTGGGATTTAAATGATCATCTTGAATTGACTAATTTCAGGTGAAGTATGAAAAATATGGTATGCTCAGGGAAATCATTGACTATAGTCATCAATGATGAGTGCCCAAGAGGTCTATGTGCCTCGAAAATGGTTTGTTTTTTATTTAAGTGAAATTGCTTTTGGAGCTATGGCAAATCCCAGTCATAAAAATCAGTTTTGTAATGCTGGTGTTTTATAAGTTCAATATAAATGGTAATTGTAAAGAGAGGGGGCCAAAAAAATCATATATTTTGATGGTTAACTATGAGTATTCTAAATTCTAGACTGTAAAATATGGCATAGTGTATCAGGCCAAGTGTATTATTGTTTTCTTCTCAAAAACATTCTCTTTTCGTCATTTCACTATCCTCTTTTCTATAAAGGGATTAAAAATTTAAAATTATGGCTTGCATAGTCCTATGCAAAAATTTAGGCTTGTTAATAGCTTTTAAAGTTGACATGGGCTTTAGTTCCTATTACTTTGTGATTCTAATCAAATACCAAGCTAGAGAAGGTATCTAATTTGCAGTTGAACTTGAATATACTTTTAGCTTCAACAGATGGCTTGCCATTAAGCGTTCAACGACCCCACTCTAGCTGTGTAAATATTGTCTGCTTTGGAGACCATACTCCTCACGTTTTTGTTTTCCCCAGAAGCACACAGCAATGAGGAAAATGTCTTTACACATTGAAGGGGGATCACTCCTTATAAACACATTTTCATGTGCTTCGCTAGGCGATGTGAGATTTTATGGATTGCAAGACCCCATTTGGGTCTCTACAATCCACCCCCCTTATGAGCACATGCATCCTCGTGTGTGGGGCCTACACTTTCAGCTAGAGCATGGCTCTAATACCATTTGTAACGACTGTTAGGTTCTAAGACCTTAAGGACTAATATATTAGAACTTCAATGTGTGTTGTGTTAGCAAACCATGATCAAAACATTTAGTCTAGGTTTAGACTTGCTCAAAGTTTGGTTTAATGTAAGTTTGGAATCGAGTAATTGTAGGCAATTACTATTTTACTTCTGCAAGGCTCGATCGATTGAAAAATAGACTCGATCGATCGAGAATCGTGAATCAGGAATTTTCTGCAGAATTTTAAGTCGGCCCAAACAGCAGTTCAAGCCCATTAAGGATTAGGGTTTCAGATCTACTTCTTCTGGTATATAGAAGGAAACCCTAAACACGTTTTTAAAAGAGCTATTAGAGAGAGAAGAGTGTGTCTCTTTTGTAGATCTAGAGTTTTGTACCTAAATGCTCTTTATGCTGTGCGTGTGAATCTTTTGTGAGATCTAGAGGTGTTTGCCTTTACATACACTTAGGGTTACCAAGATCTAGATTGATGTCAAGAGATTGGTGATCAAGTCAGTTGCAGATTCAAGAGGTTAAAGATATACAAGCGGGAATGCTTGTGCTTTCTGGGAATTCAAGAAAAAAGTAGTCCATGGACTCTGAGCTGTCATGTGGTTGTAGTAGTAAGTTTCCTACTCGAGGTAGCAATAGGATGTTAGTGGTCTTAGACGCTATTGTGTAAACATTAATTCTTTCATAGTGGATTTAGTTTTACCTTGAGAATAGTTAGGTTAAATCCTCCCTAAGTTTTTTACCAGTTTAGTTTTTCTGGGTCATCATATTGTTGTGTTCTTTATTTTTCACACTTTACAATGATATGATTTATATGTGTTAACCTAGATCTGCATAATTTACCTAAGTTAATCACTTAACTAAATAACTAGGTTAAACTAATTGTGTTTAAGGGGTCTAAAAACGTACAACGACCTCACTCCAATTGTGTAGATATTGTTTGCTTTGGGGTTCATACCCCTCACAATTTTGTTCTCCCCAAAAGCACATAACAATGGAAAATGTCTCTACACATTAAAGGGAGATCACTATTTATAAGCGCATCCTCGTGCGCTTCCCTAGGCGATGTGAAATTCTATGGATTGCAAGTCCCCTTTTTGGGCGTCAACATTGAAATCAAGTTGCGTGATATGTTGTAAATATATGGGCTTATCATTTGTTTACATCATTAAAAATATTTCAAGAATTCCGGTATTTCTTCATTCAGATTCTTGTAAATTTTAGAAAATGTGATTGTGATTGTTTGGAATTTTATTTATGCAGTTTGGCAATCTCATTTTAGGGTACTTCTGTAGGCATGTATTGATTGCCTTTGAAGGATTCGTTGGGTTGGAAGAAAGCTTCAATGAAGACACTAATTTCTGTAAAGTGTGCTACTGCATGAAATATTGGTTTCTGTAAACAAATGACAATTAGATTTGATGAAAATGTATTGAGGAAGGCATTGGTCATTGGATTTAGTTATGGAAGTTTGGACTTGTTTGAAGTTTGTGTCCTTAATACGCTTACATGATTGGAGCCACTTCTAGTTGCATTAGAAATTTTTGTTAAGTGTCATATATAATGAGTTGTATAGGATTACTTACCAAGTAGATTTTCTTCTATGAAGAATATATATTTAGAATGATGGAAACTTCTTTAAAATTAGACTTTACATTTACTTACAAAGGTGAGATAGAAGGGGAATCCGAATCTCCCTAATAAAGACATTGCTATAAATAGCATATAATGTTATACTACCTTTTTAAAAAATTATATATAGAATAAACTACACAACTTACTAACATATAACCGTAACTATAAAGCAACGAGTTCAGGCTAAAAATTCTTCCTCCACCTAATGGACCACCACATGAAATGGCTGACTCAACGCCCCTTTCAAATGAGCATAAAGGAGAATCCTGAAAGTGCAAGTATAATTTTTCATGTATTTATCTCTTTTATTGTATAGATTTGAATAAATTATTTTGCCAAAATGTTACTGACTATGTATCATATTTAGCCTAATAGGTATATGGTCAACAAATGGAAGAGATGTTGGAATCAATGGGGGCAAGAAGTTTATTTCAATTTTATCTTAATTTTGTCCGCCGGAAGAGGTTTATTAACTTGCTCATTTCTTGTATCATTATCCTTCTCCGCCCTTAGGTAGTGTTTGGTTCAATCATGAACTTTGAGAATTAATTTTGCGAAATGATTTTTCCGAATATGAGGATCACATTTGAAAATTGCGCTTGTCATGGGCCGCAAATTTTATATTAACTACATATTTGCATTATGCAGTAAGCTTACTACAAAAGTCTTGTGGAAGATGATTTTATTGAAGGATTTATAGAAATTGAAAACGCTTTCAACTCGTGCCTTCTAAAATTTTCTTCCTAAGACTTGAGTGTGTCAGGCCTTAAAGGGTTCATTGGGAAAACGCTTTCAACTTAGATGCATTTTGCCTGATCAGACATGGAGTGGTGATCTATTGAGTTTCTGTACTCAATTTAGTTTGAAAGCCTTTTTACGGAAAAAAAGCAGGGTTTAACAAAGATTTAAGACCACGATGTCTATCCCTACATTCATTTTAGGCTGTATTTTTAGCATTCTGCAGTGGTGTTTTAGTCAAACAAACTATCTTTTTTAAATTCATCAATGTCCTTCAGAAGTTAGTTTAAAAAACAAAGGAAACTTATTTCTTTTCTTCCTTCTAAAAAAATAATCACATGGAATCTAAACAAAACGTTACAAAAGTCGGCCGTTAGAACTTTAGAATTTTACTCATTTAAATTGTTAGGTACTTTTGGATTACCAGAAATGCATACTCACTCTTCTTACATGAGTTTTATCATGAATTTAATTAGTGGAGCTCACCATTCATGTGTGAGAGGAGGAAGTACGCATTTATGGTACTTCGAGAGTACACAATAATTTTCCATTTAAATTAGCGAAATGAGATGGATCATGAATGCGGCAATGTAACTCCTGGTAGAGACGAAAGAAAATGTGAGGAAGATGAAACAAGAAATTAAATTGTGTTTGGTAGGAGGGATAAAAGAAAAACAAAGCACAAAGTATTAAATTCCTATTATATTTTTGTATTAAATTGACAGATGATCAAATCAACTATATTAGACATTTTCTCCTATTTTTGAAAGATTAGAAATTGTGGATTTATCTTTTTTTTTTTTTTGGTGTCCTTCCACTTTTCTAATTTACCATAAAAGAGAGCATTAATCTATCTTGTATTTTCTCCCTACCATTTTCTATCAATCTACTTTCCACCCTACTGAACACGCTCTTTAAGTTCCACATCCCACTGGCCAAGTTCATAGCAGCTCCCCTTTTGATACATGGAAATAATACTCCCTTCCTTGGGTGCCTAGGATTCAATTCCTTACCCGTAACCTGATATCTGCACTAAACAAATATTGAAAAATATATTGTTGTAACCATTATTGTACAAAGAAACTACATGACGTTGTTCCACACTCTAGTTTACAATTATCCAGATCAAAGTTCTAAGTATTAACATTAAGCATATCTCCAACGTGCAGCCAAGCCATTAGTAGGAATAAGGAGTCTACAAATTGTTTACATAAAGGACAGAGATTACCATTGAAGTAACATAGGTGAAGTGCCTTATCTGTTCATAAATCACGCAAGACTAAGTACAATTCTAGACTTTTGCCACATGAAGAGCCCTCATTCCTCGCTGGTAATATTCCCAGTGTGTATCAGCATAGTCTTTCACCTTCTTGAATAACTTTGGCCTTTCCTGGTTGACCAATCCTTCTTCAGGTCCAATCTCTTTTTTCCGTTCAGGCGTATAGAACATAGCCACGGAAATCCTCTCCCTTTCAGAGTTGGTCAGTACCCTATGTACAGGGCTCTTGAACATTCCATTAGTCATTATCTGCCATTGTAGTAAACAACCAATTATAAAATGCTACCATGTATTACATTTCTACATAAAATGCTACCGTGTATATTTTCAACTGTTTAAACTTCTTATTATGCTAATTGCAGTGACATAGAAGTAGATTATCTTTCATTAATAGGCCTTACTATGCAAATTTTAACCATTTTTCTAGTATGGTATTTTTGTCCCTTTTTGGAAATGTATGACTGTGTCTTGCTTGGAAAGATCCATGATGATACTGCCACTGCTTAAGTTATTTTATTGATAGTTAAATGTGAATCGCTAGAGATGTTTAGATTGCTTCCAGTCTTCACATTTCAGTGCTCAATAGATGCTGCAAACTTCTGCCTAAGCAAAATCCAGCTCTAGCAATAATAGTTTTCACATAGAAAATCTATAGGAGAATTACGTTTTGTTGTAGTGTATGCAAATTCATGAGTATGCCTTTTAGATTACACAATAATTAAACTGCACATATACTGTACCTCCATTTGATCACCCATGAGGACAAGGAGAGCATGAGAGATTGTGGGAACGGTATACCACTTCCCATCTTTGTGGACTTGAAGACCTTCTACATCATCTTGCAAAATGATGGTGTATCCTGATCCATCTGCATGGGGCTTTAGGCCTAAAATAAGATCAGGCCTTTCACAACATGAGTAGTAGTTGAAACGTGCTTGCAGAAGTCCTTTTTCACCAAACTGATTCAGGAAGCAATTTTCTTCTAAACTCAATGATTTTGCCATGGCTTTGGAAACAATCTCTGTGAAAGTCTTCATCTTGACTGTGTATTCTTCTAGAACATCTCTGCACAATTGCAAGTACCTCAAGGATATTTATGTAGTCAATTTTTTCTGTGTGTAATTACAAAACCCATTTAAGAGGGGACGGGGGGTTTAATGAGAGTGAAACAACATAGAGAACCGATGCTAATGTGCATGCTCTTTATCTGTCCAGCATCCCTTAATTTTGTTTTTTTGCTATATCTACGGGCACTTTTGATGATTAAGATGATATATTTACATTGCTTTGATGCTTTGTGCGTATGCACATGGTTGGTGAATATTTAATTCCTATGATGCCAAGCAGTCTAGTGTTATGCAGAAATTAATGAACTTAAGAGGTTGCATTTCAGCTACGAATTAAAAAAATCTATGATGCAAGTTTTCTACAAGTTTGAGTATTTTTGTCCATTTGGCTAATTAGTTAATCATTTTCAAATGATTTATAAACAACTATTATACCAAATCAATTTGATGTGTGTGCTTTCAGGATTTAATTTCTCTTACTACATTTTAGGTTTATTCAACATATCTTGGTTTCTTTGCAATAAGAAGGGCAAGGTGGAAGCACCTGAAGGCTGCTGGGCTTTCTGGCCAAAATTTGCTCTTCCTTGTATCTTCTGGGTACACATCAACATACAAGCGATCAGACCAGTCAAGAGACTGACCTTCTTCTGGGACAGGATCAGCTCCATACCCTTCGAAGTCTTTAACTCCTTTAGCAATCTTCTTCTTCTCTTCCATTGGCTGCTGGAAGAAATCCTTTGTTACTTGACGTATCTCGTCTAGAAATGAAGTTGAAATGCCATGTCCTATTGCCTACAAAACCAGAAGAAAACCTGTATGTAATACTGAGAGCTTAAAATATATGGCCTGAAATACAAATATTTCAAACCAAACATAAAATACAAACCACGTTGCGGATTAAGTTTATATGTTGTATTTTACAATACATTCAGACGTATGATCTTCTAAGTGACACTTTTCCTGTTGCAGGGTATTCCTTAGCATCTATAGCATCTCCATCAAACAATAGCTTATGATAACTAGCTATCACACATTCAATTGCAAAAAAATTTAGATCATTATAATTTCTACTAGGATTAATTTGTGAGAGGAACTACAAAATGGTTCTTGATAACTAGTTCTAGGGGATTCTCATGCACTCTTAAATTCTAAATCTCATGAGGCCATAAGAGTTCCTAATATTAGTACTCTTTATTATACTAGTAATCTAGGTTAAGAAGAAGTGGTCACTAGAACGTCTAAATACACACACGCACAAAGCTGAGTTTAGACCTGAAAGCAGCCCCAAGAAGACAGTGCTGATTTAAGTTTCTGTAGTTCTTCTTCTTGTTCACAGATTGTTGCCGAAGATGAGAGGAGACTGAGGTCGATGACAGGGATTGGAGATAAGGCAGAAGAAACATCTTCAGTATCACCTTCTCTGCAAATATAGAGTGGTGGTGGCTCTTCACCATTGAGAACCATTTCCTGGACACGCCTTGATAGCAATACATCCGCGGTTGGAATGGAAACTCCGGCCATTTTGTCAGCTTCTCAATAGGATTCAGGCTGGAAGGATCTCTCTGAGAACTTGATAATGTTATATAAGTGATTTATGGTGGATAGTGTTTAGTGAATGATTGGAGCATATGTGAACTCTTTGCTGCTTATGGCCAATTTAAACCAACCACTTGTTTTCTAGTTTCAAGCTTACAATGTTTAAGTGCAATTTTAGACTTGTCAATGGGCAAACTGACGTGGCTTAGGAGGATGTTGCAATTTTTTTTTTTTTTTGAGGAAAAGTTTCAACATATGGCGTTCACTCCTGATAATAGCATTTTATCATCAGACCAAGATACCAATCAGTTTTTGGTGTAGGCAGAAATTGAACCCCAGATTTCTTATTTAATTATCAGAGACTTTACCAGTTAAGCTAGTTTAAACCCACAAGATGTTGCGATTTGGTTTCTTATTTTTCAGCCAATTGGTGTTGGTTATGTGTCTCATACACAAAACGCATCAGAATCCAGCTAATTGAATATCTATATGGATTGTGTGTATTGTACTGTTCTATCAACCAGAGATATATAATCTGCTGAACTGATTTGTAGGTTGATCAAGCTCAGCTTTGTGGATTTTAATTGACTTTAAGCTTGAATTGAATCGCCCCGCCTGAGCCTAGTGTAAACCTGTGACTAATAAGCTAGACAAGCCTCACTATTAGACCACTTTTAATAAAAAAAAAGAAAACAATTTTACAATAACGTCCTACTTATGTGTGATGGAAATCTAATACAATTATTAAGATTCTTTTGCTCATGTTCTTTGGAAAGGTGACTGAAGTTGTTCAATTGACAACGACTACAACAATCAAGTCTTTGTTCTAAAATCTTGGGACCGCTTAGTGGTGGAGCTAGGATTTTGGTTTAGGGACAAGATAAAGATAAAAAATATTGAAAACAAAATTAATTCAATTTTTTTAATCAATATAAGATAATCAATTAAACAAAATATTTTATTAATATAAAAAGGTATAATGTAAATATAAGTTATAATTATTTTTGTGCTTGTTTCAGTTATTTTTGCAAGCCTATTTTTAGAGTTATTATAATATTGTTACGCTTAAACTACTTCATAAATCAAGTTGATTATAACTACATATTTCAAACAAGTAAAAATAAATAAATAAATAAAAATAATCAATAAATAGTCATTAATATATGTAGCTAAAAGATTAATCTAAATATAATATATTCCAAACAATTATTTGAATACTTAAATGTGAAAGCCAACGTTTTAAAATATTCTATATATATATATATATATATATTTTTGTTTTTTCAAAAACATTGTATGAATTTTTTATTTTGAATTAACTTAAAAATATCAATGTTTTTTTTAATCTTAAATTTCATTTATAATTATTAAAGAGCTAATTGATTGTGAATGACCTTAAAAAGTATATAAATGTTTTATATATAATTTAGCAAATTGGTTGGGAGATATTTTTATGATACATCATGTTAAGATATATATTTTTTCCCATTACTACATTATGAGGGTGTGGGAGCATAAATTCACTTCATATATAATATCTTTGTTCTTATAGTTTCTACTCAACATTTCGATGTGTACCTCTAATCAGTAGATCCATTCATAATAAAGTGGCTGGATTTTAGTATTCTCTTTGTTCACAAGGAATCACCAATCCAAAATCCAAAAAGAGAGAGAGGGTTAAGGGTGTAATTTACCCATCCCTAATTATTGGGATGAAAGATATTTTGAGCAGGCAAGTATGTAAATGAGTGATGATAATTTGGTAACTCATTCTTTATTTGAAATTGACAAAGGTGATTTAGATATCTGACTCAGCAATCCATTAGAGAACAGCAACATCATTTGGATTCTTTTGCTTGGTATATGGGGATAATGGTTTCCTTGATTTAAGATTCTTTTTTGTGATCATTGGTTTCGACTTTAACGTCATTTTTGGAGAAAGACATCTTGTTTGTATTACTCATGAGTCATAACTCATCTATCATAAAATGTCTGCAACAGCATTGTGGCTTGATTGTCACTTTTTGGTGTTTCTAAGTGGTACCATCCACATTTCTTAACTTTCAAACAATGAAAAGTAATAAATGACTTTAACCAAAAGAAAAAAGAAAAAAGAAAAGAAAAGTAAATGACTTCACTGCCCATGAATTGGAGGGCTACCGGAGAAGTGAGAAGTCCCTGTCACCTTCAAGAGGTTAACGTGCAAAATACATTACGGCCCATTTCACTTGGAGAATGAACTTATGATGGTGGGCCCATCAACTCCCACTTGGCGAGTGAAGATTATCCTATGTGTGAGTCGAAGGTTTTTATGTTTTAGAATATTTTACTAAGATCAAAATACCCACCAAAAAAAAAAAGAAAAAAATGCATACAAGGTGTAATTAGTACATGAACTTTTTAGTAATTAGTACATGAACTTTTTGATTTTTGAAATTTACCAATCACAAATGACTTGAATTTTCTTAAAGTGATCAAATTTTTTGTATCTGAATTTGATATTTTTTGGAATAAAATTTCAAATTTTTAATAACCAAAATATTATTTTTATTATAATTTCTTCGACAATATTTTCTCTACTCTTATCTTTCCTAATAATGGAGGATAAATGTCAAACTAAATTATAATTTCCACCCTTAAAGTATAGCGTAATTTGACTTTGACCCCTAAATTTCTAAGTTTGGATTCATAATCTTAACATTACGTAGGGTTTGGAAAAAGGTTGTTGCATACATCTAAGGCAATGAGGCGGCCATAAATTAATATCCTATTTCACATTATAATTTGATGGTGAATTATAAATTTGACCAACTCCATCTCGTCCAAAGGAGCCGTCCAGAAACTGAAGATGCAACTCACACAAGAAGGTTGTCCATGTAAGGATAACCATCTATGAGAAGGTCGTCTATATAAGGACGACCTTCCATGGGAACAAGGTACGCTCGTCAAGAAGGCTCCTAGATGAGCCCTTGTCAGAAAAAATGAGAAGGTCGTCTTTCTGAGAAGGTCGTCTCTAGAAAGACGACCTTCCGCAGGAATAAGGTACTCTCGTCAAGGAAGCTCCTGGATGAGCCCTTAACCGTTAGAAATATTCCCAGGAATGAACTTGTCTACACTCTAATGTTCCAAGACACGAGTAAAGTCCAAGTTTAGTACTACAACTCCTTATCACGTACATAACTTCCAGTGACAGTTATATGAAAAATATAACTCCTAAACGGTTGTGAAAGTTATTCCTGAACCCTCAAACCTCCTCAAATATAGGGAAAGCTACTAGTCCAATAACCGTTCTTAGAACGCACTATATAAATGCCCATTCAGACCAGACAAATGCACGTTTTTGACATTTCGTGAAAAGTTGGAACTCCAAAATTTAAGAGAGAAAAACTAAGGGGGTGTTTGGATTGCCAATTTTCATAACTCATAACTCTGTTTCCATAACTTATAACTCAAAAATAGTGGGACCCATGACAAGAACTTTGTTTGGGAGCAAATAACTCAATTTCTATAACTCTGTTTCCATCACTCAATTTTCTGATTTTTAAGTTATGAGTTATGGAAACTGAAAACACATTTTAGCTGTTTTCAGTTTCCATAACTCATAACTCAATGACATTTTTGTAATTAAACACACATTGGGGGACCCACAGCCGCAACTTTTGACCGGCTGACTTTTTTTTTTTTTTTTTTGGGTTCGGTCTTAACGTTTTTTTTTTTTTTGGGTTCGGTCTTAACATTGGCTTTTTTTTTTTTTTTTTTTTTTTTTCTGGGTTCGGTCTTAACGTTGGTTTTTTTTTTTTTTTTTTTTTTTTTTTGGGTTCGGCCTTAACGTTAGTTTTTTTTTTTTTTTTTTTTTTTCTGGGTTTGGGTGATCTGGTACTAAAAAAAAAAATACAAAAAAAGACATACTGACGTGAAGAACGAACCAAAAAAAAAAAAAAAAAAGCACTGATTGACAAACTGGGACCCACAAATAGTGTGAAAAATATGAGTGATGGTACCAAACGGGTATAGTATTTTTAAGTGATGAGTGATAAGTGATGAGTGAAGAGTGATGAATGATGAGTGATGAAAATTGAGTGATGGAAATTGAGTGATCAAAAATTTTGATCCAAACAGGGCCTAACTTTGTCATCGGACGGTTCTTGGTTGGCAACCTCGGTCACCTTTGATCATTGTTCTTTCTTTTTCAGGCCATTAAGACAGCTAGTAGTCTTTTCAAATCCAAAGCATCCAGCCTACTGATTTTCTTTGCATCATCATAATTAATTAATTATCTAAAAATACTAATTATTTATCAAAATTATCCTACCCACGTTGATGAGAAATTCTTAGGTAGTCTTAGACTACAAGATTGACAAGATATAACCGTGTTGTATGGCTCAATAAGAACACAATAAGTCAAATAAAATACTAACATCATTTAAATTGTCCATGTCAACAATAACAACTAAAGGGTGTTAACATTTTCCATTAACGTTGACTTATATATATAGTTCAAGTTATATTTAGTATAACTCTAAACAATGTTACACTATTTAATAAGTTGTTATTGAATTCATATTTTGAAAATCCAACTGTTTAATTACATGTTCAATATTTTCTTAACGTGCATGTTAATTTTCATGCCAATCAGATGTAGTTTACCTTTTGATCTATAAACTCAATTTTTATGCATTATTTTAAATGAAAAAAAAAAACTTAAATTTTAAAAAAATTGATTGATGACATGACTATTGATCTTTAATCATCTATAAATTTTTAAATCATAAAGAATATATGAATATAATGTAATCCAGCAGTGGATTTATCAAAATTCACATCTAATTAAATGATATTAGATGGTGTAAAATTGCTTAAAGTTATGCTAGACGTAACTTGAACCCATATATATATATATATATATATATGATGGTGAACTAAAAATCGGACTATCTCCGGTTCTTCCATAGAGTCGTCCAAGACCAGAAGGGTCGTTCAAGACCTGAAAGGTCGTCAACTCGAAAGGTCGTCCAAGACCGAAAGGGTCATCCAAGACCAGAAGGGTCGTCCAAGACCGGAAGGGTCGTCTAAGGCCAGAATGGTCGTCTAAGGCCAGAATGGTCGTCCAAGGCCAGAATGGTCGTCCAAGGCTAGAATGGTCGTCCAAGGCCAGAATGGTCGTCTAAGCCCCAAAGGGTCGTCCAAGACTCGAAAGGCCGTCCAAGACCAGAACGGTCGTCCAAGACTAGAAGGGTTGTCTAAGGCCAGAAAGGTCGTCTAAGACCGAAAGGGTCGTCCAAGACCAGAAGGGTCGTCCAAGACTCATAAAGTCGTCCAAGACTAGAAAAGTCGTCCTAGACCGGAAGGTTCGTTTAAGGCCAAAAAGGTTGTCCAAGACTGAAAAGGTCATCCAAGACTAGAAAGGTCGTCCAAGACTAGAAAGGTCGTCCAAGACCTAGAAAGGTCATCCAAGACCGGAAGGGTCGTCTAAGGCTAAAAAAGTAGTCCAAGGCTAGAAGGGTCGTCCAAGGCCAGAAGGCCCATCCAAGACCAGAAAGGTCTTCTAAGACCAGAAGGGTCGTCCAAGACCAGAAGGGTCGTCTAAGGTCAGAAAGGTGGTCCAAGGCTAGAAGGGTCATCCAAGACCAGAAAGAAGGGTCGTTCAAGACCAGAAAAAATGTTCATTAAGTCTCAATAGATAGTTTGATAGATGCCTGCTATCGAGACTTAATGTGAAGCTTGACAGCAGCTTGATCTATTGAGAACTATGATTTCAGAATTTTCAAATCTAAAATTCAGCCTAGTCTTATGCATTTGTGTAGGGTTTTTTTTCTCACAATCCTAGACATATATAAGGCTTATTTTAAAAGTCGTCACACATGGATACAGAGATTAAGAGACATATTTTCTCTATGTGAAACGACTGTGTTTATACTCTATAGGGTTGTCCAAGACCCGAAAGGTCGTCCAAGACCGAAAGGGTCGTCTAAGACCGGAAGGGTCGTTTAAGGCCAGAAATGTCTTCCAAGGCTAGAATGATCGTTTAAGACCAGAAGGGTCGTCCAAGACTCAAAAGGTCTTCCTAGACCAGAAGGGTCATCCATGACCAAAAAGGTCGTCTAAGGCCAAAAAGGTCGTCTAAGACCGAAAAGGCCGTCTAAGACTAGAAGGGTCATCCAAGACTCGAAAGGTCATCCAAGACCAAAAAGGTCGTCCAAGATCGGGAGGGTTGTTTAAGGTCAAAAAGGTTGTCCAGGACCGAAAGGGTCATCCAAGACCAGAAAGGTCGTCCAAGACCTAGAAGGGTCGTCCAAGACCGGAAGGGTCATCCAAGATCGGAAGGGTCATCTAAGGCCAGAAAGGTCGTCCAAGTCTAAAAGGGTCGTCCAAGGCCAAAAGGGCCATCCAAGATCAGAAAGGTCGTCCAAGACAGGAAGGGTCTTAGGTCGAAAGGGTCATCCAAGACCAAAAGGGTCGTCCAAGACCAGAAAGGTCGTCCAAGACTGGAAGGGTTGTCTAAGGCCAGAAAGGTCATCCAAGGCTAGAAGAGTCGTCCAAGACCAGAAAGAAGGGTCGTCCAAGATCGGAAAAGATGTTCATTAAGTCTTAACAGATAGTTTGATAGATGCCTGTTTTCGAGACTTATAGCTCGACAGATAGCTCAACACCAGCTTGATCTATTGAGAACTACGATTTCAAAATTTTCAAATCTAAAATTCAGCCTAGTCTTATGCATTTATGTAGGGTTTTTTTTCTCACAACCCTAGACATATATAAGACTTATTTTAAAAGTCGTCACACATGGATACAGAGATTAAGAGACATATTTTCTTTATGTGAAACTGCTGTGTTTATACTCTATAGGGTTTTGTAATCGAGTGCTTCCAAATCTTCATTGTTGATGAAGTGAAAAACTTTGCAGCCAATAACATCTATTCAAGTTACTAGAGTTAGTCACCTACTTGGGATTCATGTAAAAGAATTAGTCACAAATTAGAGGTTTGTACATTAAAGGAAAGAATGCTACTACAAGATTAAGTCCAATTGGGTATTGGAGCAAAGGTTCAACTATAGATTGGTATTTCGGGATAGGCTAGGGTAGTTGGTGATAAAACAAGAATTCGTTAGTCGAGAGAGAGTGAGTCTAGATGGAATCAAACATGTATCTCACCTTGAGAGCAGTCAAGAAGATGGCAAAGAGATCTGTGAATGTGGTCACCAGTGTGGTGCTTGCCAAAACACCTCCGATGCTTAAGTTAGTTTCTGGGAATTTTGCTCAGAATGATAAAGAATGGGTGTGTTATGGTGTGTTTTTCTTACATCTGGCCGGCGTTTTTGGAGGGTTTATATATGCTCATTTTGCTTTCTAGCCATTGTAGTAGTTATTGTGATTTTAATGCTGCTTTAAGTAATGCCTTCCACTTAATAGCAAGGCTTCAATTCGTCTCCAACGGGATGCACAGCTGTTTTTTCCAGCCTGGGGTATTATTGGCGATACTAAATATTCCTGCCGCTTTCGCCTGCTCTTGTGCATTTTATCCTCGTCTTCACAGGTTACATCGTCTGTTGTGATTTCTCGTCAGTGATGCTTTTATCGTTGGTATTAATTTCGTCAGCCCCGTCAGTTGCCCCCGGATTCCTTGGTCGTCATGACATGTCACGACGATCATGGAAGATGAAAAGTTGGCAAGCGACTCTTGGAGTTTCGTGCAGCATTAAATGCGTGGTGGTGGCGCCGTACTGATCGTGACCACGTGGCGTGTTTCAGTTGGTGAAATTAATGCCCCATCATTTGGCTCTTCGTTTTTCCCACTGTTTCTCTTCAGTTTCTGTGTTATTTGGGCTTTTAACCTCTCTCTCTTTATTCTCTGCCATTTTTTCAAAAGTACTTTTATTGCTCTGGGTCTAACTTCTTTTTTCTTTGCAAACATTCCTCTCCGACGACTTTTCCTTTTCGAATCGGCACATTGTGTGGTGGAACTTCTGTGCGGTGGAATTTCTACTTCTAAGGTATTTACTTTCTCAACTTTTGGCTCCGTTTTTCTCCTTCTTTTTTTTTCTTTTTTTTTTTTTTTTTGCGATTTCTCTGATTCTTCATTTCCTTCTTCTTTTTTCTTTTTTATGGGGGTTTTAGCTTATGTTTGTTCTGCTCACTTTGTTTCTAAATTTTGATGGTTAGTGGCTCTGAGGTCAGGATAGTTTGCCCTTCAATTTCCTTTTTGTTTGCGCGTTTGGGGGAATTTTTAGGTAGCTCTCCGCATCTAGGGAGTTTTGTTTGGGAGGGTAGCTGTCTGGAGGTTATGTTGGCTGACTTGCTACCTTTGCTTCGTCAGTCTATAAACTGGTTTAGGAGTAGGGAAAGAGTGCAAGAAGTCATGTCTGATGTCAGATCTAGTGAATTAGAGACTAGACTCTCATCTAGCGACAATCCAATAGGGGGAGATACTGCCGTCTCGACCCTTCGCGAAGTTAGGGCTTTTTACGCCCTTCAGGAAGAGTGTAGTCTAGACGCCGAAACATTAGGGTGGTTTAGGGACAGATTCCAGTTCCCAGAGAGAGTGAGGTTTCGTTTGCCTGGTAAGGATGATCGGACATGTAGCTTCTTCCCAGGGGAGGTGTGCTTCTATGAGGCGGCCTTTCTCTGTGGATTGCGGTTCCCCGTCCATCCCTTCCTAATAGAGCTATTGGACCATTTTGGTATCGCTCCAGGTAACTTATGCCCAACTCATGGAGAATCGTGATTAGTTGTATGGGGATATGGATGGCGGCTGTGGACGGAGATATGCTCAAGATCGACGAGCTTCTTTACTTATATCGATTAAAAGAATCGAAAGAGAATGGGTATTATGAGTTGGTACCCTGGGAAAGAAAAAATAGGGTCGTCAAGGGGTTACCATCATCTTTCAGGTATTGGAAGTCAAGATTTTTCTTTGTGTCGGGGGATGAGTTTGAGACTGCCTCCAGCGAGATTTGGGGTGACCTCCCACAATTTCATCGTCGGTAGGGAACCCCGGTGTTTGGTGCGTCAATATCTTTTTCTCGTCGCTTCAGTTTTCCTGTGCAATGTTTATTGTGGGTGACCTTTTTAGCTTTTCTTCCGTGCAGTTCAGAAGCGGCCGAGGCTTAAGAGCAGGTATGCGAGTAGGGTGTGAGAAGCCGTAGAGTACGCGTGGAAGATTGAAGATTGGGACGACTTGGTGGATCCCAGGACTTTATCCTTTTACTGTCTTGGACCCGAACCTTCGTCCTTTGTTCTCCGGAGTATAGAGATTGAAGAAAAGAAGAGTAAGTGTTATACTCGTCTGTGATGTTTTGTCCTTATCTTTTCTTCCCTAACGAATGCTCCTCTTTTTCTTGTGCAGAGATGACGACGAAATTCAACAAAGACATGTATGCCAAAATGAGACTGAAAAAGGGTGAGCCACTATCAAACTTGGGGAGAAAGTCAGTGCGGGTCACTGACAGGGGTGCTTCTGCTTCTCCGGTTATCCAGTCCACTCTTGTTGCTTCTGGGGCTAGAGTGACGAGGACAACTTCCCCGTCAACATCCATCGAGGAGCTTTCCACACCAGTTGCCAAAAGACAGCATCTCTTCAGGAAGGAAAAAGAGATGGAGAGGGCCACCTCTCACTCGTCAACGATCTGGGATGACGAGGGCCTGGCCGTGGAAAGAGCTCACGGGGCTGTGGCTGCCGAGGACCTGAAGGCACTTCTTGGAGTGTCTTTTAACCGCGTCGCAAGCCGTCATGTTCAAAAGATAGTTCAGGTGAGATTCTAACTACGAACCCTCTTCTTCCTTTTGTCTTTTTCTTTTTGTCTTTTCATAATCTCATTTTTCCCTTTTTTTTTTTTTTTAGGTTTTGGGGGAGAGCCTTCATATCACTTCTGAATATCTGACCCAAGAAGCCAAGGTGGCTTCCCTTTCGTCGAGAGTGGGTGCTTTGGAGGCAGAAAATTCCTCTTTGAAGAAAGACTTAATTGAATCTATAAGCGAAACTACTGGCTTGAAGGAAAGGGTGAAGAAGTTGGATGAAGATATCAGGGCAGAGCGTCAGCTGACCTTTGAAAAGGATGAACAACTCTCGGCATCTCGGGAGTCACTGAAGACTATCGTTGTTCGATCTGTGGAGGCCTTTCAGACTACCGACGAATACAACACAGTTTTGTTCAGCTGGTACTTCAAGGGCTTTGAGCTGCCAAGGAGGTATCTCGCCAAACACCCTTCTGGAGTGGATTTGGATAGCTTAGATATGGAAGAAGTGGACCAAGAAATGGCTGCCGATGAGGCTGCTCAATCATCTGCTGCCCAGCCTGACGCCATCGAAAATGTTGACGACGCCCCTGACGACTCTGCTCCTGCTGTTTGACCCTAAAAAGAATTTGATTTCTGTTTACTTTTGTGTGTGTGTGTGTGTTTTTTTTTTTATTAGTCCTACTCTTGAAATTGCTTTTGTTTCATGAACAATGGGTTTTATAATGGTTTAGCCCAGTGTTTATGGGTTTTTTGGTTGTAAAAACAATGGAATTTGCCCTTTGTTTTTGGGCTTTAATTAGATGCACTTACTTTCTTTTTGCATATTTGTAACTTACCCATTTTCAATGTTTCTTTTTTACTCGTCAGCAACTTACATCCGTCAAAGCAGAACTTTGTTGCACGGTGATTTTTGAGATTCAATGTCTCTTTTATTCGTCAGTAACTTACATCCGTCAAAGTGGAATTTTGTTACTTAGCCATGTTTAAGATTCAATGTCTCTTTTTCTCGTTAGTAACTTACATCCGTCAAAGCGGAATTTTGTTACTTAGCCATGTTTGAGATTCAATGTCTCTTTTTCTCGTTAGTAACTTACATCCGTCAAAGCGGAATTTTGTTACTTAGCCGTTTTTGAGAGCAGGGAGGAGTCGTTTGAAGTTTTTAACTGAGAAAACCTGTGGACGCAGAAGCATTAGTAATTAAAAAAATCTCTTTATTAATTTTGAATCTATTCATTGGTTACATTCATTGGTGGTACTTCTTCAAATGCTCAATGTTCCATGGCCGTGGAAGTTTCTGCCCGTTCATGGCTTCCGGATGATACCTCCCTCGTCTGGAGTAGTGAGTAACTCGGTAGGGCCCTTTCCATGTAGGATCCAGCTTTCCCTGTGCAGAGTCTCTTGTGGCTGTGCTGACCTTGCGTAACACGAGGTCATCTATTTCGAATCGTCTAAGCTTCACCCTCTTGTTATAATATTCTTCCATCTTTTGCTGATACTTGGTCATTCTGTCGGAAGCTTGGTCCCTCACCTCGTCCAGGCAGTCAAGGCTAGCCCTGAGTTGATCGTCGTTATCTCCTTCGTGGAATGCCTCACGTCTGAAACTGGTGACTCCTACCTCCACCGGGATCACAGCTTCAGTGCCATAAGTGAGTCTAAAAGGTGTTTCCCTCGTCGGGGTTCTTGCTGTGGTTTTGTAGACCCACAATACATTGGGTAATTCGTCTGGCCACGCACCCTGCGCATTGTCCAACCTGGCCTTTATGATCTTCAGCAACGTCCGGTTCGTCACCTCCGTCTGACCATTGGCTTGCGGGTGTCCTGGGGACGAGAACTTGTTCTTGATGCCCAAACCTGAGCAGAAGTCTTTGAAGCCTTGGCTGTCAAACTGTCGACCATTATCTGATACTATCGTCATTGGTATCCCGAACCTGCAAACTATATTCTTCCAGACGAAGCTTCGAATTCGTGATTCGGTGATAGTCGCTATTGCTACTGCTTTTACCCACTTGGTGAAGTAATCAATCGCAACCAATAAGAATTTTACCTGACCCTTACCTAGTGGCAATGGGCCCACGATATCAATTCCCCATTGCGCGAATGGCCACAGAGAGGATATGGTCGTCAGTTGCTCCGCTGGAAGTCGCTGGACATTCCCGAACCTTTGGCACTTGTCACATTTCCTAACAAGTTCAACTGCGTCCACCTGCATGGTTAGCCAAAAATAACCTGTTCGAATGATTTTGCTTACCAGGAATCTGGGTCCGGCATGGTCCCCACAAACTCCTTCATGGACTTCCTTCAGGATATATCTGGCTTCCTCTTCATCAACACACTTCAGGTAAGGCATAGAGAAGCCTCTCTTGTATAAGGTGTCGTTTAGGATTGTGAATCTGGCTGCTCTCTTCTTGACCTTCTTGGCCTCGTCAGCATCTTGGGGGAGGTTTCCGTCCTGCAAAAAAGACATGATAGGAGTGATCCAGCTGTTGGCACCTTGGATCTGGAATGTTGACACTTCTTCAATGCTGGGATGCTTCTGGACTTCAACTGCTAGCCGTTTCCTGATGGCCTCTCTTCTGACGATGACATTTTTGATATCTCGTCCGCCATAGTGTTCTGGCCCCGAGGGATCTGTTCGAATCTAACTACATCGAACTCCTGGATAAGACGCCTCGTCAGCCTGAGGTATCTTTGCATTCTATTTTCTTTCGCCTCGTACTCTCCCTTTATCTGTTTAGTCACCAGTTTTGAATCACTTTGGACTAGCAGGTTATTGGCTCCAAGGGCTTTTCCCAGTCTTAGTCCCGTCAGTATTCCTTCATATTCGGCCTCGTTGTTGGTGGCTGGAAACTGCAATTGGACCCCATATTTGAGTATTTTTCCGTCAAGGGTGGTTATGGCGACCCCTACTCTGCCTCTTTTTTGGACTGACGAACCATCAGTCTGTATCGTTCACTGATCATCGTTTCTGGTATGGTCTTCTTCACTTGCAAAAGTGAATTCGGCCACGAAGTCTGCCAGGACTTGTGCCTTGATGGCTGTCCTGGGATGGTACTCGATGTCAAACTGGCTAAGCTCGATTGCCCACTGGATCATTCTTCCTGCTGCTTCAGGTTTATTCATGGACTTTTTGATAGGTTGGTCAGTCATAACCAGGATTGGGTTCGCCTGGAAGTATTGCCTTAGTTTACGTGAGGCCATTATTAGTGCGAACACAATCTTCTCAATCATCGGGTACTTAAACTCAGCTTCTTGAAAGACCTGACTGACGTAATAAACTGGCAACTGTTTCTTTCCCTCTTCACGAATCAGGGCTGCACTCACGGCCGTGACTGATACCGCCAAGTACAACTGTAAAGTCTCTCCCTTTTTGGCCGGGCTTAGAAGGGGTGGATTACTCAAGTAGCATTTGAGCTCCTGGAAAGCCTCCTCACACTCGTCAATCCATACGAAAGCCTTTTTCAAGGTTTTGAAGAAGGATTGGCACTTATCCGTTGCCCTGGAGACGAACCTGTTTAGCGCTGCAATTCTTCCAGTCAGCTTCTGGACTTCTTTAACTGTTCTTAGCGACTTCATATTGATTATGGCTCGCACCTTCTCCGGGTTAGCTTCTATCCCTCTATGGGACACCATGAATCCCAAGAATTTGTCGGATGATATGCCAAAAATGCATTTGCTTGGGTTCAGCTTCATCTTGTACTGTTTGAGGGTGGCGAATGTCTCCTTCAAATCTTCAAGATGGGCAAGTTCTTCTTTACTTTTGACGAGCATGTCGTCCACATATACCTCCATCTGGCTCCTGAACATCTTGTTCACCAACCTTTGATAAGTGGCTCCAGCATTCTTCAGCCCGAAAGGCATCACCTTGTAGCAGTAGAGTCCTTGGCTTGTGACGAAGGCAGTTTTCTCTTGATCTTCTTCAGCCATCTTTATCTGGTTGTACCCGGAGAAGGCGTCCATAAACGTCAGTAACTTGTTTCCAGCCGTTGAGTCCACCAGCTAATCTATCCTTGGTAGAGGGAAGCTATCCTTCAGGCATGCCTTGTTCAGATCCATGAAGTCCATGCACATTCTCCACGTTCCATTGGCCTTCTTCACTAGGACGACGTTGGCAAGCCACTCCGAATAGTGTACTTCTTAAATGAAACCTGCAGCCAGGAGCTTAGCAACCTCGTCCGTCACTGCCTGGTCCCGTTCTGGGGCGAAGGTTCTGCGTCTCTGGTGGACGAGCTTCCTCTCTGGGTTCACCCTTAACTCATGCTGGATGACCTCTGGGGATATGCCAGGCATGTCCTCGTGACTCCATGTGAAGACGTCTAGGTTTTCCCTGAGTAACTCGATGAGTTTGGCCTTCATCTCAGGGTTTAGCATTTTTCCTACCTTCGTCGTTTTGGTTATTTCTCCGATAGATAACTCCACCGTTTCCAGTGCTTCTTCCTTTTCTTCTTCTTTCTCTTCTATCATCCACGTATGGTTTTCCCGTGCAGCTAGGACGGCCTGATAGCATTCTCGAGCTAAAACTTGATCTCCTTTTACTTCGCCGACCCCCCCATCCGTTGGGAACTTCACTTTTAAACAATAAGTAGACGTCGCCGCCCTTCATTTTTTGAGTGTTGGCCTCCCGATGATGGCGTTATAAGATAAAGGACCGTCTACCACCAAGAAATCCAGCTGACGGGTTAACTGCCTCGAGTAGGTCCCGACTGTGACTGTTAATGTTACCATGCCCTTGGGATATACCCGATCTCCACTAAAGCTGACAAGTGGGGAGTCAAAAGGGCGCAACCTTTTTGGATCTAGTTTCAATTGCTGGAAAGCGGGGAGGTAGATAATGTCTGCTAAGCTGCCATTGTCCACGAGGATCCTCTTGGTGTTGAACCCTTCCAGAGTTAACATTATAACCAGAGGATCATTGTGCGGTTGCTTCAACCCTCTAGCATTTGCTTCATTGAAGGACATATCCTGGCCTGTCCGTCTCTGCTTGACTGGAGGTATCATGTAAACACTATTCACTTGCCTCTGGCATGCCTTCCTAAGGGATCTAAATGATCCTCCAGCAAAGGGCCCTCCTGCGATCGTTGCTATCTCCCCGATCACATTCTGCGCTGGTTGGGTTTGACGATCCTCATTTCTTGACGATGATTCTTGCTGGTTCTTATTTCCGTCCCTTGGTCTGTTGTATTCCCCCTTCTTCACGTACTTCTGCAGCTTCCCTTTCTGTATCAGCTCCTCAATTTGCTCTTTGAGATCCCGATAATCCTCCGTGTAGTGACCGTGATCTTTATGGAATCGGCAGTACTTGTTTTTGTCACGGACATTGGGCGACGAATGTAATGGTCGTGGCCATTTCAAGTGGTGCTCATCTTTAATCTGCGACAAAATCTTGTCAACGGGCATAATTAAAGGGGTAAACCTTACCGTTCGGGGACCTTTATCGTCTTTTCTTCTGTTACCATCAATGGTTTGACGATCAGGTCGTTCTCTCTTCTGTCCTCTTCGTTCGTTGTCCCTTGTTCCGATGTTCCCCGGCCTTACTGCGTCCCCTATGGCTGCGAGTGCATCTTCGGCATTCATGTATTTTTGTGCTTTTAAGAGCATTTTTGCCATCGTCTTTGGGGGGTTCTTTGCAAGTGATGCCACGAGATCTCGAGATCTTAACCCCGCCTTGAAAGTCGTCAATTGCACTTTATCGTCAGCTTCGTCCACTTCCAAAGTCTCTCGCGTGAAACATTTTACATATGACCTCAATGTCTCCTCTCCCTGCCTAACAGTGAGTAAATAATCCGCTGGCCTCTTCGGACGTTGTCCCCCAATAAAGTGCCTCAAGAAGGCGCCGTTCAGCTGCTCGAAGTTATCTATTGACGATGTTGGCAGCTTGGCGAACCATTCCCTAGCCGCTCCTTTGAGAGTGGTGGGGAAGGAACGACATAATATCTCATCAGGGGGCTGTTGGAGGCCTAATGTTGTTTTGAATGTGTTGAGGTGATCTTGAGGGTCCTTCAATCTGTCGAACTATTCGAGCTGGGACAGACGAAATTTGGACGGTACTGGATGCTCGAGGACCGCTGTAGTGAAGGGCGAATCTGTGGCCCTTATCATCCTATCCACGCTCCGGTCCATTTTTTCTTTGATGGCATTTCGTAGTTCGTCCATCTCTTTCCTCATTTCTTTTAAGACATCTGAACTTTGTTCGTCAGGAGTGAGTGGTCTGAGAGAACTGACCCTTCTGTGACTATCCCCTTCATTTTCTAGGCTACCCCTGGATTGACTATCTTCCTGCTGAAGTTGTTGAAGTTGCATCTTCATTTCTTGATTCTGCCTGGTGAGTTCTTCGGCAGTGGCCGCAAGGGCCTGAATTTGTTGAGTCAAGGAGGTGGGATTTTGATTGGATTCCATCTGACTGTAGAAATTGGTGGGAATCACCTTTCCAAGTATAAATATGAAAACGTGATACTTCCCCACAGACGGCGCCAAACTGATGAAACAAGAATTCGTCAGTCGAGAGAGAGTGAGTCTAGACAAAATCAAACCTGTATCTCGCCTTGAGAGCAGTCAAGAAGATGACAAAGAGATCTGTGAATGTGGTCACCGGTGTGGTGCCTGCCAAAATACCTCTGATGCTTAAGTTAGTTTCTGGGAATCTTGCTCAGAATGATAAAGAATGGGTGTGTTATGGTGTGTTTTTCTTACCTCTGGCCGGCGTTTTTGGAGGGTTTATATATGCTCCCTTTGCCTTCTAGCCGTTGTAGTAGTTATTGTGGTTTTAATGCTGCTTTAAGTAACGCCTTCCACTTAATAGCAAGACTTCAATTCATCTCCAACGGGATGCACAGCTGTTTTAACCAGCCTGGGGTATTATTGGCGATACTAAATGTTCCTGCCGCTTTCGCCTGCTCTTGCGCATTTTATCCTCGTCTTCACAGGTTACAGCATCTGTTGTGATTTCTCGTCAGTGATTCTTTTATCGTTGGTATTAATTTCGTCAGCCCCGTCAGTTGGTAATATTCCTTATATTTGTAATTATTTGATTGTTGTTTAGTAGATTCTTGGGAGTGTTGACCTTCAAATCACCTAGTGAGGTTTTTGCCTTGCGAGATTTTTCCCATTTGTCAATAAATCACCATGTTAAAATTATTTTCTACTGCACTTAGTATTTTGGTGATTTGTTAGTGCCTTTACATTGTTGTGATAGACAAGGTTGTTATTCGTTACCAGTACTCCCCACACTTAAGACATTAAGTGTTAATGCAAATACAAATTTGTGGTTGTTCCTATGGATATTCCATATGCCATCAACTATGGATTTATTATATAGGTGTAACATATACAAATACAAATACAAATTTCTTGGGTACATTTTGTCTCCATCTTTCACACAAACAACAAATACACATATGTACAAGTTGAAACCAACTTCCATAATTTTACAACTTGCCGATCAATTTATGGTAATTCTTATTGATATTCTAAATGCCATTAACTATGGACTTATTATATAGGTCCAAGACATACAAATACAAATTTATTTCGTTACGTTTTGTACCCATATTTTACGCAAACAACAAATACACATACAAACGAATAGTCAAATACACATTCAAACCCCATCACGTAAGTTCACACACTCTTTCTTTTTACATATAGGCCTCACTGCTCATGAGTGAGCGACACAGATGAAAAAGTAAAGTGGGAATCCTAAAACAAGATAATCTAAAAAAAACCCAAAAAATTAAAATATATAAAGCCATAAAAGGCCTTGTATACTCCACTCCACTCCAATCTCCACTCCATAATCCAATTCTTGTATTTGATTGAATGTTTTTCTTCTTTTTTTTGCAATTACTCTTTTCTCAAGTTCCCCCACCACTGTCACCATCACCATAGCCACCACCTCCCTTAACAAATTTCAATTCAAATCTTTAATTCTAAAAAAGAGAAAACTAAATAAATAAATGTATAAATTCATAAAAAATGCCTTGTCCACTCCACTTCCCACTATACTTCTCGATTCTTGTAGTATATTAAATGTTTTTTTTTTTACCAATACTCTCTCCTCAAGGCCTGCCACCATCGTCACTGTCACCACCACCTTTTTAAACCCTAACGAATTTTAATCAAAACCTGAATCCTAATTTTCAAAACCCACAAGTTTGGTTTCTAACACTAGTCACTTTTTCCTTTTCCCCTTTTTACATTTCATATTTGTACATTTTGGTTTTTTGTGTGTAAGTAGGGTTTTTTTGTGTGTAGTGAAGATGGTTGAACCAATGGCATCCTTAGGAATACAAATACAAATTATAAAGTGTATCAACATTAAAGAGTTGATACACTACAATACTTTGTCTTTTCTATTACATATACAAATTATGTGTTAGATCCTAAGGGTGTTGATGGCATGTGGAATATCCTTAGGAACAACCACAAATTGTTCGGTAAGTTACAAAATTATAAAATTCGATTTCAACTCGCCTATACCTAATTGTTCATGCATTTAAATTCACACTTGCCCCAAAATCAAGCAAAACTTTCTCTATTTTAGAATTACCAATCACACATAAAATTGAGGGACAACCTGGATCTTTGAATTTAGGTCTATTGTTTTGAATGATTGCACTAACTTATCTTCGTTGAAAGAGACTATTACTTCAAGATTTTCATTATAATAGATTGCAAAAATAATTGGCATTAAGTTATTGCAATAATTTCTTCAATTTTAGTTATTACAATGAATTTTCCTAATGCAAGGTGGTATTATGATCTATGTTGCAACCGAAAAACTATAAGTCATTTCAAGTAATTACTATTTATGCAATAATTTATCACTTCTAAGTTAATATTGCAACAAATTTTAACTTGTAAAGGCAATATTGTGTCTAATAATACTATATTAGGTTAAGTTGCATTAACACTTAATGTCTTAAGTGTGGGGAGTACTGGTAACGAATAACAACCTTGTCTATCACAACAATATATGTGCAAAAATATGTTATACTTTCCAAATGATATTAATAATATTTCATAATTTTGTAACGTACTTAAGGTGTACTTGCAAATATGGAATTGTCATAGAGGAAGCACCATTTTCAAAATGAGCACGAATTGGAGACACTTCTTTATTTGATCAAGGCAAAGGGTGTGCAGCTTGTTAGAGCATCCACATTAGTAAAGCTATAATTTTAGCTATTAAGCTCCACAAAAAACTACTTTATCTATTTTACCTTCTCACTTTACAAAACATCCAACATCAGTGGTTTTATTTTAGCATCAACATAATAAAATAATATAAACAATACAATAAAATAATATATCCACTACAATAAAATAATATATCTATTTCAATGAACAACTCTCACAACCGCCACCACCAGTCAACCAACGCTTCACACAACCCACCACCACCATTAATCAACCACCACTTCACACAACCCATGGCAACCCAAGCCAACATAGCCAAGAAAATCAACACATAGCCACAAAAGAAAAACTCAAGCAAGATCCACCACAGCATGACCCACAAACCCCACTGCATGACCCACGAATTAGTAAAACCCATTCAACCATCAGCAAAACTCATTCATCAACCATTAACAAACCCCATTCATCAGCCATAAACAAAATCAAAATCTATTCATCAAAATAAAAATAGAACTCATCAACATAAAACCCATCAATAAAACCCAGTCACAGCGACAAAGCTGTTTTGTCAATCACGGCAATGAAATCAAACCCAGCATCGGCGATCATGGGTCTTGGTGTTTGAGTTAGAGAAAGATTGAGAGACAGAGCAGAGGTAAAATGAGATAACAGAGAAAGAGGGGCAGAGAACGAAGAGCTAGGTCGGCGCTGGGTAAAGGCTTCGGTCAGCGCTATGCAGGGGCTTAGGTTGGCGGTGAGTGGAGGAATTGGAGTTTGCAATGGGAAGAAATGAAGAGTGTGAGGAGTGAGGGAAGAGAGGAGCAACGAGTAGAAATGGAAAAGGAAGAGAAAGGAAAATAAAATAAAATAAAATATTCTAACCATCAGTGTGAACACAACATAATTTTTTTTTTTTTTTTTTTTACACCTTTGAGTTACAGTGCACAGCCATCTTTGGTTGTGCACTGTAGCTGAAAAGCCATATTATTTTGCTATAACTCCACCATTGCAACTCCACTTTTGTGATTGGTGGTGCTAAAAATAGCAATATAGCTTTTTAGCATCTTCAATGTGATGCTTCTATAAGGTGTAACACATTGTCTCTATGTTCCCTTTGAAAAATATAACATACACTCTTCATTTTTGTTGAGTTTTTTTTTTTTTTTTTAAGTCCTCTATTTCTATTTTGGGATTTAAATGATCATCTTGAATTGACTAATTTCAGGTGAAGTATGAAAAATATGGTATGCTCAGGGAAATCATTGACTATAGTCATCAATGATGAGTGCCCAAGAGGTCTATGTGCCTCGAAAATGGTTTGTTTTTTATTTAAGTGAAATTGCTTTTGGAGCTATGGCAAATCCCAGTCATAAAAATCAGTTTTGTAATGCTGGTGTTTTATAAGTTCAATATAAATGGTAATTGTAAAGAGAGGGGGCCAAAAAAATCATATATTTTGATGGTTAACTATGAGTATTCTAAATTCTAGACTGTAAAATATGGCATGGTGTATCAGGCCAAGTGTATTATTGTTTTCTTCTCAAAAACATTCTCTTTTCGTCATTTCACTATCCCCTTTTCTATAAAGTGATTAAAAATTTAAAATTATGGCTTGCATAGTCCTATGCAAAAATTTAGGCTTGTTAATAGCTTTTAAAGTTGACATGGGCTTCAGCTCCTATTACTTTGTGATTCTAATCAAATACCAAGCTAGAGAAGGTGTCTAATTTGCAGTTGAACTTGGATATACTTTTAGCTTCAACAGATGGCTTGCCATTAAGCGTTCAATGACCCCACTCTAGCTGTGTAAATATTGTCCGCTTTGGAGACCATACTCCTCACATTTTTGTTTTCCCCGGAAGCACACAGCAATGAGGAAAATGTCTCTACATATTGAAGGGGGATCACTCCTTATAAACACATTTTCATGTGCTTCGCTAGGCGATGTGAGATTTTATGGATTGCAAGACCCCATTTGGGTCTCTACAATCCACCCCCCTTATGAGCACATGCATCCTCGTGTGTGGGGCCTACACTTTCAGCTAGAGCATGGCTCTAATACCATTTGTAACGACTGTTAGGTTCTAAGACCTTAAGGACTAATGTATTAGAACTTCAATATGTGTTGTGTTAGCAAACTATGATCAAAACATTTAGTCTAGGTTTATACTTGCTCAAAGTTTGGTTTAATGTAAGTTTGGAATCGAGTAATTGTAGGCAATTACTGTTTTATTTCTGCAAGGCTCGATCGATTGAAAAATAGACTCGATCGATCGAGAATCGTGAATCAGGAATTTTCTGCAGAATTTTAAGTCGGCCCAAACAGCAGTTTAAGCCCATTAAGGATTAGGGTTTCAGATCTACTTCTTCTAGTATATAAAAGGAAACCCTAAACACGTTTTTAAAAGAGCTATTAGAGAGAGAAGAGTGTGTCTCTTTTGTAGATCTAGGGTTTTGTACCTAAATGCTCTTTATGCTGTGCGTGTGAATCTTTTGTGAGATCTAGAGGTGTTTGCCTTTACATACACTTAGGGTTATCAAGATCTAAATTGATGTCAAGAGCTTGGTGATCAAGTCAGTTGTAGATTCAAGAGGTTAAAGATATACAAGCGGGAGTGCTTGTGCTTGTTGGGAATTCAAGAAAAAAGTAGTCCATAGATTCTGAGCTGTCACGTGGTTGTAGTAGTAAGTTTCCTACTTAAGGTAGCAATAGGATGTTAGTAGTCTTAGACGCTATTGTGTAAACATTAATTCTTTCATAGTGGATTTAGTTTTACCTTGAGAATAGTTAGGTTAAATCCTCCCTAAGTTTTTTACCAGTTTGGTTTTCCTGGGTCATCATATTGTTGTGTTCTTTATTTTTTGCACTTTACAATGATATGATTTATATGTGTTAACCTAGATTTGCATAATTTACCTAAGTTAATCACTTAACTAAATAACTAGGTTAAACTAATTGTGTTTAAGGGGTCTAAAAACGTACAACAACCTCACTCCAACTGTGTCGATATTGTTTGCTTTGGGGTTCATACCCCTCACAATTTTGTTCTCCCCAAAAGCACATAACAATGGAAAATGTCTCTACACATTAAAGGGAGATCACTATTTATAAGCACATCCTCGTGCGCTTCCCTAGGCGATGTGAAATTCTATGGATTGCAAGTCCCCTTTTTGGGTGTCAACATTGAAATCAAGTTGCGTGATATCATTTGTTTACATCATTAAAAATATTTCAAGAATTCCGGTATTTCTTCATTCAGATTCTTGTAAATTTTAGAAAATGTGATTGTGATTGTTTGGAATTTTATTTATGCAGTTTGGCAATCTCATTTTAGGGTCCTTCTGTAGGCATGTATTGATTGCCTTTGAAGGATTCGTTGGGTTGGAAGAAAGCTTCAATGAAGACACTAATTTCTGTAAAGTGTGCTACTACATGAAATATTGGTTTCTGTAAACAAATGACAATTAGATTTGATGAAAATGTATTGAGGAAGGCATTGGTCATTGGATTTAGTTATGGAAGTTTGGACTTGTTTGAAGTTTGTGTCCTTAATACGCTTACATGATTGAAGCCACTTCTAGTTGCATTAGAAATTTTTGTTAAGTGTCATATATAATGAGTTGTATAGGATTACTTACCAAGTAGATTGTCTTCTATGAAGAATATATATTTAGAATGATGGAAACTTCTTTAAAATTAGACTTTACATTTACTTACAAAGGTGAGATAGAAGGGGAATCCGAATCTCCCTAATAAAGACATTGCTATAAATAGCATATAATGTTATACTACCTTTTTAAAAAATTATATATAGAATAAACTACACAACTTTCTAACATATAACCGCAACTATAAAGCAACGAGTTCAGGCTAAAAATTCTTCCTCCACCTAATGGACCACCACATGAAATGGCTGACTCAACGCCCCTTTCAAATGAGCATAAAGGAGAATCCTGAAAGTGCAAGTATAATTTTTCATGTATTTATCTCTTTTATTGTATAGATTTGAATAAATTATTTTGCCAAAATGTTACTGACTATGTATCATATTTTGCCTAATAGGTATATGGTCAACAAATGGAAGAGATGTTGGAATCAATGCACTAGAGCGAATGGTTGCATTCTGGTAACTATCCCTCTCAGGGCCCAAGGAGTTGTTGACGATAATGCAAGTGTGTTTATTTGATGGGTAGGCTTCATCATTCGTGGACATGTTAACCTTATTTATGATTTTTGGTCTAAAGCCTTAGAAGAATACTGATCTGTGTTAGATTATTGTTTGGTGGTGAGTTGTAATGTTTGAGGTTATGGCATTTTGTAACATTGTTTACTGTTTTCTTAATTATTTCGTATTAGTTTGATTTCATGTTAGACCTAAATTGCTTTAAGGATAACCAATATATAGCGAAGTCATTGGCAAGTTGTTATGGTAACATTTATAGTATGTATGATAAGAAATACAAGTAATTCCATGAGGAAGCAGAAGCCAGTATTTTGGAGAATTTGTCACCGGACAAATGGATAAGTTTATGTGATTTATTTAAAAAGGATGTTTGGAAGGTATATCATCTTAAAATTAAAATGTCAATGATTTTTTTTTTATTGGAAAAACTGTCATACTAAAATTAACTTTGAAAAGCAACAATTACATCTTGGACAAGAGCTTGTTCTAAGAAACAAGAAACCTCTACCCAACTTGAAAAATTAGCAATGTCTAAAGCATGTCTTGCTAGTAAATGAACAGGTCTATGCCTCTACGACCCACACGAGAGAAGTCCACATAGCGAAAAAGTGTGAGAAGCAGCCAACGACCCATACAACAGAGCAGGAACAGAAGAAGGCGGTGGGGTGGTCCTCAACTGGGGACAACTCCAACAAAGCTTGTATCAAAGTCTGGGAGTCACTCTCCAACGTAAACTCCTGTATAGTAAGTCCTTCGCAAATTGCAACCCGACCTCTATAGCTTTTGCCTCCGCTTCGATGGCCCCTAGAGGAGCCAAAATCCGCTTACTACAGGCTCCAATCAACGTACCATCAGCATCCCGAATCAGTACCCCAACACCTACTGCTTTTTGGGCCTTAAACCCAGCACCGTCCAGTTTTATTTTGTATAGATTTGGAGGCGGGGGGTCCAGTTCACAACTACAGAGGGCGTCGGACCACCGGGTTCCATTGAACATGCTTGGTACTCTCCTAAATAGTCCAAGGACCACTGTAGCAGCCCTGGTCACACTTGTCAATCCAAATTATTTATTGCTTATTTGAAGGAGGTTTCAATAATTTAATACAATATTACTATATAATAATGTTAGTGTATAAATGTTGATTACATCTCTTTTATGCGCAACAAAAATAAAGTGGGCAAGAGATTGGAAATGTGAAATTTTATTAGATGTCCTGCACAAAGAAAGATGGCTCTTTTGTGATTACGACTTATGAAGAAAAATATGTAACTAATTTTTCAGTTTTATTTGATATGGATAACTTAAATAGAGAATTTATATTATTTTCACTGGCGTAAATTATTTAATTAAAGTTTATGTTACTAGGGCATAATTTAACGAAAGAAAAATTAGCTCATAAAGAGGTTCTAACTGACTTCTAAGCACTTGGAGAGAAATTTTTACGTAAGTGCTGGGGAAAAATTAAGCAGGGCTTTGTTAGAGGGATGGGGAAATTTGTCATTCCCACCCCACTATCTTCTTGTCGTTTGCAGTACAAGACGAGCAAACTTAGAAATCTGCAAGCCAGATTTATTTAATATGATGCAAAAGTTGATCCATACGCAACAAGAATTGTCTAATACGAAGCAAGAAATGTCCCATGCAAAGCAACAACTGGTGGAAACATACGAACGCAGGGCACAAATACAAACTCGATTAGAGGAAACCGGCTATGTTGGGTTAAAATTTCTTGACCCCGGTTAATTAATTCAATTATCTATGTTAATTAATTCAATTATCTAAGTTGATTAATTAGGTTCAATTTGCATGCAAAATGTAAAGGCACTAACAAATCACCAAAATACGAAGTGCAGTAGAAAATAATTTTAACATGGTGATTTATTGACAAATGGGAAAAATCTCGCAAGGCAAAAACCTCACTAGGTGATTTTAAGGTCAACACTCCCAAGAATCTACTAAACAACAATCAAACAATTACAAATATAAGAAATATTACCAACTACCCTAGCCTATCCCGAAATACCAACCTACAATTGAATCTTTGCCCCAATACCCAATTGGACTTAATCTTGTAGTAGCATTCTTTCCTTTAATGTACAAACCTCTAATTTGTGACTAATTCTTTTACACGAATCCCAAGTAGGTGACTAACTCCAGTAACTTGAACAGATGTTATTGGCTGCAAAGTTTTTTACTTCATCAACAATGAAGATTTGGAAGCACTCGATTACAAAACCCTATAGAGTATAAACACAGTAGTTTCACATAAAGAAAATATGTCTCTTAATCTCTGTATCCATGTGTGACGACTTTTAAAATAAGCCTTATATATGTTTAGGGTTGTGAGAAAAAAAAACCTACACAAATGCATAAGACTAGGCTGAATTTTAGATTTGAAAATTCTGAAATCGTAGTTCTCAATAGATCAAGCTGGTGTCAAGCTATCTGTTGAGCTATCTGTCGAGCTATTTATCGAGCTTCACATTAAGTCTCGAAAATAGGCATCTATCAAACTATCTGTTAAGACTTAATGAACATCTTTTCCAATCTTGGACGACCCTTCTTTCTGGTCTTGAACGACCCTTTCTGGTCTTGGATGACCATTTTGGTCTTGGACGACCCTTTCGGCCTAAGACCCTTCCAATCTTGGACGACCTTTCTGATCTTGGATGGCCTTTCTGGCCTTGGATGACCTTTTTAGCCTTGGACGACCTTTCTGGCCTTAGATGACCCTTCCGATCTTGGACGACCCTTCTGGTCTTGGACGACCCTTCTGGTCTTGGACGACCTTTCTGGTCTTGGATGACCCTTTCGGTCTTGAACAACCTTTTTGACCTTAAACAACCCTCCCGATCTTGGACGACCTTTCTGGTCTTAGATGACCTTTCGAGTCTTGGACGACCCTTCTAGTCTTGGACGACCCTTTCGGTCTTGGACGACCTTTCTGGCCTTAGACGACCCTTCCAGTCTTGGACGACCTTTTTGGTCATGGATGACCCTTCTGGTCTAGGAAGACCTTTTGAGTCTTGGACGACCCTTCTGGTCTTAAACGATCATTCTAGCCTTGGAAGACCTTTCTGGCCTTAAACGACCTTTCCGGTCTTAGACGACCCTTTCGGTCTTGGACGACCTTTTGGGTCTTGGATGACCCTATAGAGTATAAACACAGTCGTTTCACATAGAGAAAATATGTCTCTTAATCTCTGTATTCATGTGTGACGACTTTTAAAATAAGCCTTATATATGTCTAGAATTTTGAGAAAAGAAACCCTACACAAATGCATAAGACTAGGCTAAATTTTAGATTTGAAAATTCTGAAATCATAGTTCTCAATAGATCAAGCTGCTGCCAAGCTTCACATTAAGTCTTGATAGCAGGCATCTATCAAACTATCTATTGAGACTTAATGAACATCTTTTCCGGTCTTGAACGACCCTTCTTTCTGGTCTTGGACAACCCTTCTAGCCTTGGACCACTTTTCTGACCTTAGACGACCCTTCCGGTCTTGGATGACCCTTCTGGTCTTAGAAGACCTTTCTGGTCTTGGATGGGCCTTCTGGCCTTGGACGACCCTTCTAGCCTTGGACTACTTTTCTAGCCTTGGACTACTTTTCTAGCCTTAGACGACCCTTCCGGTCTTGGATGACCTTTCTAGGTCTTGGACGACCTTTCTGGTCTTGGATGACCTTTTCAGTCTTGGACAACCTTTTTGGCCTTAAACGACCCTTCCGGTCTTGGACGACTTTTTTGGTCTTAGACGACTTTTCGAGTCTTGGACGACCCTTCTAGTCTTGGACGACCATTTCGGTCTTGGACGACCTTTCTGGCCTTAGACGACCCTTCTAGTCTTGGACGACCGTTCTGGCCTTGGACGACCGTTCTAGCCTTGGACGACCCTTCTGGTCTTGGACGACCTTTCAAGTCTTGGATGACCCTTTTGGTCTTGGACGACCATTCTAGCCTTGGACGACCATTCTGGCCTTAGACGACCCTTCCGGTCTTGGATGACCCTTCTGGTCTTGGATGACCCTTTCGGTCTTGGACGACCTTTCGAGTCTTGGACGACCTTTCAGGTCTTAAACGACCCTTCTGGTCTTGGACGACTCTATGGAAGAACTGGAGATGGTCCGATTTTTAGTTCACCATCATATAAATATATATATATATATATGGGTTCAAGTTACGTCTAGCATAACTTTAAGCAATTTTACACCACCTAATATTATTTAATTAGATGTGAATTTTGATAAATCCACTGCTGGATTACATTATATTCATATATTCTTTATGATTTAAAAATTTATAGATGATTAAAGATCAATAGTCATGTCATCAATCAATTTTTTAAAAAATTTAAGTTTTTTTTTTTTAATTTAAAATGATGCATAAAAATTGAGTTTATAGATCAAAAGGTAAATTACATCTGATTGGCATGAAAATTAACATGCACGTTAAGAAAATATTGAACATGTAATTAAACTGTTGGATTTTCAAAATATGAATTCAATAACAACTTATTAAATAATGTAACATTGCTTAGAGTTATACAAAATATAACTTGAACTATATATATAAGTCAACGTTAATGGAAAATGTTAACACCCTTTAGTTGTTATTGTTGACATGGACAATTTAAATGATGTTAGTATTTTATTTGACTTATTGTGTTTTTATTGAGCCACACAACACGGTTATATCTTGTCAATCTTGTAGTCTAAGACTACCTAAGAATTTCTCATCAACGTGGGTAGGATAATTTTGATAAATAATTAGTATTTTTAGATAATTAATTAATTATGATGATGCAAAGAAAATCAGTAGGCTAGATGCTTTGGATTTGAAAAGACTACTAGCTGTCTTAATGGCCTGAAAAAGAAAGAACAATGATCAAAGGTGACCGAGGTTGCCAGCTAAGAACCCTCCGATGACAAAGTTAGTTTTTCTCTCTTAAATTTTGGAGTTCCAACTTTTCACGAAATGTCAAAAACGTGCATTTGTCTGGTCTGAATGGGCATTTATATAGTGCGTTCTAAGAACGGTTATTGGACTAGTAGCTTCCCCTATATTTGAGGAGGTTTGAGGGTTCAGGAATAACTTCCACAACCGTTTAGGAGTTATATTTTTCATATAACTGTCACTGGAAGCTATGTACGTGATAAGGAGTTGTAGTACTGAACTTGGATTTTACTCGTGTCTTGTAACATTAGAGCGTAGACAAGTTCATTCCTAGGAATTTTTCTAACTGTCAAGGGCTCATCCAGGAGCTTCCCTGACGAGAGTACCTTATTCCTGCGAAAGGTCGTCTTTCTAGAGACGACCTTCTCACGGATGGTTATCCTTACATGGACAACCTTCTTGTGTGAGTTGCATCTTCTGTTTCTGGACGGCTCCTTTGGACAAGATGGAGTTGGTCAAATTTATAATTCACCATCAAATTATAATGTGAAATAAGATATTAATTTATGGCCACCTCATTGCCTTAGATGTATGCAACAACCTTTTTCCAAACCCTATGTAATGTTAAGATTATGAATCCAAACTTAGAAATTAAGGGGTCAAAGTCAAATTACGCTATACTTTAAGGGTGAAAATTATAATTTAGTTTGACATTTATCCTCCATTATTAGGAAAGATAAGAGTAGAGAAAATATTGTCAAAGAAATTATAATAAAAATAATATTTTGGTTATTAAAAATTTGAAATTTTATTCCAAAAAATATCAAATTCAGATACAAAAAATTTGATCACTTTAAGAAAATTCAAGTCATTTGTGATTGGTAAATTTCAAAAATCAAAAAGTTCATGTGCTAATTACTAAAAAGTTCATGTGCTAATTACTAAATAGTTCATGTACTAATTACATCTTGTATGCATTTTTTTCTTTTTCTTTTTTTGGTGGGTATTTTGATCTTAGTAAAATATTCTAAAACATAAAAACCATCGACTCACACATAGGATAATCTTCACTCTCCAAGTGGGAGTTGATGGGCCCACCATCATAAGTTCATTCTCCAAGCGACATGGCCGTAATGTATTTTGCACGTTAACCTCTTGAAGGTGACAGGGACTACTCACTTCTCAGGTAGCCCTCCAATTCATGGGCAGTGAAGTCATTTACTTTTCTTTTCTTTTTTCTTTTTCTTTTGGTTAAAGTCATTATTTCTTTTCATTGTTTGAAAGTTAAGAAATGTGGATGGTACCACTTAGAAACTCCAAAAGGTGACAATCAAGCCACAATGCTGTTGCGGACATTTTATGATAGATGAGTTATGACTCATGAGTAATACAAACAAGATGTCTTTCTCCAAAAATGACCTTAAAGTCGAAACCAATGATCACAAAAAAGAATCTTAAATCAAGGAAATCATTATCCCCATATACCAAGCAAAAGAATCCAAATGATGTTGCTGTTCTCTAATGGATTGCTGAGTCAGATATCTAAATCACCTTTGTCAATTTCAAATAAAGAATGAGTTACCAAATTATCATCACTCATTTACATACTTGCCTGCTCAAAATATCTTTCATCCCAATAATTAGGGATGGGTAAATTACACCCTTAACCCTCTCTCTCTTTCTGGATTTTGGATTTGTGATTCATTGTGAACAAAGAGAATACTAAAATCTAGTCACTTTATTATGAATGGATCTACTGACTAGAGGTACACATCGAAATGTTGAGTAGAAACTATAAGAACAAAGATATTATATATGAAGTGAATTTATGCTCCCACACCCTCATAATGTAGTAATGGGAAAAAATATATATCTTAACATGATGTATCATAAAAATATCTCCCAACCAATTTGCTAAATTATATATAAAACATTTATATACTTTTTAAGGTCATTCACAATCAATTAGCTCTTTAATAATTATAAATGAAATTTAAGATTAAAAAAAACATTGATATTTTTAAGTTAATTCAAAATAAAAAATTCATACAATGTTTTTGAAAAAACAAGAATATATATATATATATATATAGAATATTTTAAAACGTTGGCTTTTACATTTAAGTATTCAAATAATTGTTTGGAATATATTATATTTAGATTAATCTTTTAGCTACATATATTAATTACTATTTATTGATTATTTTTATTTATTTATTTTTACTTGTTTGAAATATGTAGTTATAATCAACTTGATTTATGAAGTAGTTTAAGCGTAACAATATTATAATAACTCTAAAAATAGGCTTGCAAAAATAACTGAAACAAGCACAAAAATAATTATAACTTATATTTACATTATACCTTTTTATATTAATAAAATATTTTGTTTAATTGATTATCTTATATTGATTAAAAAATTGAATTAATTTTGTTTTCAATATTTTTTATCTTTATCTTGTCCCTAAACCAAAATCCTAGCTCCACCACTAACCGGTCCCAAGATTTTAGAACAAAGACTTGATTGTTGTAGTCGTTGTCAATTGAAAACTTCAGTCACCTTTCCAAAGAACATGAGCAAAAGAATCTTAATAATTGTATTAGATTTCCATCACACATAAGTAGGACGTTATTGTAAAATTGTTTTTTTTTTTATTTTATTAAAAGTGGTCTGATAGTGAGGCTTGTCTAGCTTATTAGTCACAGGTTTACACTAGGCTTAGGCGAGGCGATTCAATTCAAGCTTAAAGTCAATTAAAATCCACAAAGCTGAGCTTGATCAATTTACAAATCAGTTCAGCAGATTATATATCTCTGGTTGATAGAACAGTACAATACACACAATCCATATAGATATTCAATTAGCTGGATTCTGATGCGTTTTGTGTATGAGACACATAACCAACACCAATTGGCTGTAAAATAAGAAACCAAATCGCAACATTCTGTGGGTTCAAACTAGCTTAACTGGTAAAGTCTCTGATAATTAAATAAGAGATCTGGGGTACAATTTCTGTCTACGTCAAAAACTAATTGGTGTTTTGGTCTAATGATAAAAAGCTATCATCAGGAGTGGACGTCATAGGTTGAAACTTTCCCTAAAAAAAAAAAATTGCAACATCCTCCTAAGCCACGTCAGTTTGCCCATTGATAAGTCTAAAATTGCACTTAAACATTGTAAGCTTGAAACTAGAAAACAAGTGGTTGGTTTAAATTGGCCATAAGCAGCAAAGAGTTCACATATGCTCCAATCATTCACTAATCACTATCCACCATAAATCACTTATATAACATTATCAAGTTCTCAGAGAGATCCTTCCAGCCTGAATCCTATTGAGGAGCTGACAAAATGGCCGGAGTTTCCATTCCAACCGCGGATGTATTGCTATCAAGGCGTGTCCAGGAAATGGTTCTCAATGGTGAAGAGCCACCACCACTCTATATTTGCAGAGGAGGTGATACTGAAGATGTTTCTTCTGCCTTATCTCCAATCCCTGTCATCGACCTCAGTCTCCTCTCATCTTCGGCAACAATCTGTGAACAAGAAGAAGAACTACAGAAACTTAAATCAGCACTGTCTTCTTGGGGCTGCTTTCAGGTCTAAACTCAGCTTTGTGTGTGTGTGTGTATTTAGACGTTCTAGTGGCCACTTCTTCTTAACCTAGATTACTAGTATAATAAAGAGTACTAATATTAGGAACTCTTATGGCCTCATGAGATTTAGAATTTAAGAGTGCATGAGAATCCCATAGAACTAGTTATCAAGAACCATTTTGTAGTTCCTCTCACAAATTAATCCTAGTAGAAATTATAATGATCTAAATTTTTTTGCAATTGAATGTGTGATAGCTAGTTATCATAAGCTATTCTTTGATGGAGATGCTATAGATGCTAAGGAATACCCTGCAACAGGAAAAGTGTCACTTAGAAGATCATACATCTTAATGTATTGTAAAATACAACATATAAACTTAATCCGCAATGTGGTTTGTATTTTATGTTCGGTTTGAAATATCTGTGTTCCAGGCCATATATTTTAAGCTCTCAGTATTACATACAGGTTTTCTTCTGGTTTTGTAGGCAATAGGACATGGCATTTCAACTTCATTTCTAGACGAGATACGTCAAGTAACAAGGGATTTCTTCCAGCAGCCAATGGAAGAGAAGAAGAAGATTGCTAAAGGAGTAAAAGACTTCGAAGGGTATGGAGCTGATCCTGTCCCAGAAGAAGGTCAGTCTCTTGACTGGTCTGATCGCTTGTTTGTTGATGTGTACCCAGAAGATACAAGGAAAAGCAAATTTTGGCCAGAAAGCCCAGCAGCCTTCAGGTGCTTCCACCTTGCCCTTCTTATTGCAATGAAACCAAGATATGTTGAATAAACCTAAAATGTAGTAAGAGAAATTAAATCCTGAAAGCACACATCAAATTGTTTTGGTATAATAGTTGTTTATAAATCATTTGAAAATGATTAACTAATTAGCCAAATGGACAAAAATACTCAAACTAGTAGAAAACTTGCATCATAGATTTTTTTAATTCGTAGCTGAAATGCAGCCTCTTAAGTTCATTAATTTCTGCATAACACTAGACTGCTTGGCATCATAGGATTAAATATTTACCAACCATGCGCATACGCACAAAGCATCAAAGCAATGTAAATATATCATCTTAATCATCAGAAGTGCCAGTAGATATAGCAAACAAACAAAACTAAGGGATGCTGGACAGATAAAGAGCATGCACATTAACATCGGTTCTCTATGTCGTTTCACTCTCATTAAACCCCCCGTCCCCTCTTAAATGGGTTTTGTAATTACACACAGAAAAAATTGACTACATAAATATCCTTGAGGTACTTGCAATTGTGCAGAGATGTTCTAGAAGAATACACAGTCAAGATGAAGACTTTCACAGAGATTGTTTCCAAAGCCATGGCAAAGTCATTGAGTTTAGAAGAAAATTGCTTCCTGAATCAGTTTGGTGAAAAAGGACTTCTGCAAGCACGTTTCAACTACTACTCATGTTGTGAAAGGCCTGATCTTATTTTAGGCCTTAAGCCCCATGCAGATGGATCAGGATACACCATCATTTTGCAAGATGATGTAGAAGGTCTTCAAGTCCACAAAGATGGGAAGTGGTATACCGTTCCCACAATCTCTCATGCTCTCCTTGTCCTCATGGGTGATCAAATGGAGGTAGAGCATACGTGCAGTTTAATTATTGTGTAATCTAAAAGGCATACTCATGAATTTGCATACGCTACAACAAAACGTAATTCTCCTAGAGATTTTCTATGTGAAAACTATTATTGCTAGAGCTGGATTTTGCTTAGGCAGAGGTTTGCAGCATCTATAGAGCACTGAAATGTGAAGACTGGAAGCAATCTAAACATCTCTAGCGATTCACATTTAACTATCAATAAAATAACTTAAGCAGTGGCAGTATCATCATGGATCTTTCCAAAGAAGACAGAATCATACATTTCCAAAAAGGGACAAAAATACCATACTAGAAAAATGGTTATAATTTGCATACTATGGCCTATTAATGAAAGATAATCTGCTTCTATATCACTGCAATGAGCATAATAAGAAGTTTAAACAGTTGAAAATATATACGGTAGCATTTTATGTAGAAGTGTAATACGTGGTAGCATTTTATAATTGGTTGTTTACTATAATGGCAGATAATGACTAATGGAATATTCAAGAGCCCTGTACATAGGGTACTGACCAACTCTGAGAGGGAGAGGATTTCTGTGGCTATGTTCTATAGACCTGAACGGAAAAAAGAGATTGGACCTGAAGAAGGATTGGTCAACCAGGAAAGGCCAAAGTTATTCAAGAAGGTGAAAGACTATGCTGATACACACTGGGAATATTACCAGCGAGGAATGAGAGCTCTTCATGTGGCAAAAGTCTAGAATTGTACTTAGTCTTGCGTGATTTATGAACAGATAAGGCACTTCACGTATGTTACTTCAATGGTAATCTCTGTCCTTTATGTAAACAATTTGTAGACTCCTTATTCCTACTAATGGCTTGGCTGCTCGTTGGAGATATGCTTAATGTTAATACTTAGAACTTTGATCTGGATAATTGTAAACTAGAGTGTGGAACAACGTCATGTTGTTTCTTTGTACAATAATGGTTACAACAATATATTTTTCAATATTTGTTTAGTGCAGATATCAGGATACAGGTAAGGAATTGAATCCTAGGCACCCAAGGAAGGGAGTATTATTTCCATGTATCAAAAGGGGAGCTGCTATGAACTTGGCCAGTGGGATGTGGGACTTAAAGAGCGTGTTCAGTAGGGTAGAAAGTAGATTGATAGAAAATGGTAGGGAGAAAATACAAGATAGATTAATACTCTCTTTCATGGTAAATTAGAAAAGTGGAAGGACACCAAAAATAAATAAAAAAAAGATAAATCCACAATTTCTAATCTTTCAAAAATAGGAGAAAATGTCTAATATAGTTGATTTGATCATCTTGTCAATTTAATACAAAAATATAATAGGAATTTAATACTTTGTGCTTTGTTTTTCTTTTATCCCTCCTACCAAACACAATTTAATTTCTTGTTTCATCTTCCTCACATTTTCTTTCGTCTCTACCAGGAGTTACATTGCCGCATTCATGATCCATCTCATTTCACTCATTTAAATGGAAAATTATTGTGTACTCTCGAAGTACCAGAAATGCGTACTTCCTCTTCTCACATAAATGGTAAACTCCACTAATTAAATTCATAATAAAACTCATGTAAGAAGAGTGAGTATGCATTTCTGGTAATCCAAAAGTACCTAACAATTTAAATGGGTAAAATTCTAAAGTTCTAACAGCCGACTTTTGTAACGTTTCTTTAGATTCCATGTGATTATTTTTTTAGGAGGAAAAGAATTAAGTTTCCTTTGTTTTTTAAACAAACTTCTGAAGGACATTGATGAATTTAAAAAAGATAGTTTGTTTGACTAATACCCCACTGCAGAATGCTAGAAATACAGCCTAAAATGAATGTAGGTATAGACATCATGGTCTTAAATCTTTGTTAAACCCTGCTTTTTTTCCGTAAAAAGGCTTTCAAACTAAATGAGTACAGAAACTCAATAGATCACCACTCCATGTCTGATCAGGCAAAATGCATCTAAGTTGAAAGCGTTTTCCCAATGAACCCTTTAAGGCCTGACACACTCAAGTCTTAGGAAGAAAATTTTAGAAGGCACGAGTTGAAAGCGTTTTCAATTTCTATAAACCCTTCAATAAAATCATTTTCCACAAGACTTTTGTAGTAAGCTTACTGCATAATGCAAATATGTAGTTAATAAAAAATTTGCGGCCCATGTCAAGCGCAATATTCAAATGTGATCCTCATATTCGGAAAAATCACTTCGCAAAATTAATTCTCAAAGTTCATAATTAAACCAAACACTACCTAAGGGCGAAGAAGGATAATGATACAAGAAATGAGCAAGTTAATAAACCTCTTCCGGCGGACAAAATTAAGATAAAATTGAAATAAACTTCTTGCCCCCATTGTCCTTTTTTGTCATCTCTCAGAAGATTTTGAAAAGAAGGCCACCATGAGTGGCGAAGAAAGGAGCAAACACGAGTGACTCAACTGCCATGAGCTTAATAAGGATGTTGAGTGATGGGCCAGAGGTGTCCTTGAGCGGGTCTCCAATGGTGTCGCCAATCACAGCTGCCTTGTGTGGGTCAGACCCCTTCGGGCCGAGGCTCCTTGCGTGCTCTGAAGCACCAGCCTGACAATTCAATCCCAAAAAAAAACCTCATTAGTACCCTGAATTGGTCAAATAATGATGACCAGGAACTTGATGTAGAGAAAACAAATTAGCTACTTGATTTTTACCTCAATATACTTCTTAGCATTATCCCAAGCTCCACCGGTATTAGATGCAGATATTGCTATCTGTAAAAGCACAAACCCAAAGCCAAAATGCATAGTAAAGTCAGCAAACAATTACACTAATCATTCGCAATATGAAGTCCAATTGGATATTCATAACATTTCTTTGACTAAAATACAAATTTATATTAGTTAATACTATAGTATATAATTTGAGAAGCACAGTTACTGCAATGTTTCAATAATTTAACATTACCTGCACACCAGAAACAAGGGAACCAGCCAGAACACCAGATAAGGTCTCCACGCCAAAGAAGATTCCAACAATAAGAGGTGTAAGCATGACAAGAGCACCAGGAGGAATCATCTCCTTGATGGATGCATCAGTGGAGATCTTCACACAGGTAGCGTAGTCAGGCTTGGCAAGACCCTCCATGAGACCTGGAATAGTGTTGAATTGCCTACGAACCTCCTCAACCATTTTCAAGGCTGCACTTCCTACACTCTTCATGGTCATGGCAGAGAACCAGTAAGGAAGCATGGCACCCACAATCAGTCCAATGAAAACCTTGGGGGTCAATACATCAACGGTTGAAATAGCAGCACGGCTCACAAAAGCACCAAATAGAGCCAAAGACACAAGTGCAGCAGATCCAATTGCAAATCCCTACAAACATATGAGAATTGAAGCTCAGTGAAATCCATAAGGAATAAAACTTCGTAGAAGACATGTAATCTGTAGTTAAAAAGAAAAAAGACAAAAAAACAAAAAACTGATATTTTTCTTCTGTTGGGTGAAAAAAAAAAACTAATCAAGGTAAAAAGGAAACCAGCACAGACAAGCTGGCACAGTTAGTTGCAAGAAACAGACAGGGTTCAAGGCTTGTGGGAGGCAGCAAGCAGCTTAAATTATGTTTCTATAGTCATGTTGGAAGTCACACTGAGGCATCTTCCCAGACTATATAAGACTAGTTCCATCAAAAAAGAATCTGCAAAACTCTAAATCATCATTTGCACAATCAAATCGATAACAAAACTCAAGAACAGACGGGTATCACAGTACCTTGCCAATGGCAGCAGTGGTGTTACCAGCAGCATCAAGGGCATCAGTTCTTTCACGGATTCGGTGGCTCATGCCCGCCATCTCAGCAATACCTCCAGCATTGTCACTGATGGGTCCATAAGCATCAATAGCCAACCCAGTAGCAATGGTGCTCAGCATCCCAAGAGCAGCCACTGCAATTCCATACATTGCAGCAAAGCTGAAACTTACAAAAATGCTAACTGCAATGGCAAAGATTGGAATGATGACTGATTTGTATCCTAGAGCAAGGCCAAATATAACATTAGTGGCAGCTCCAGTCCTGCAGGAATCGGCAACATCTTGCACGGGGCTGCAATAAGGAACTCTGTGGGTAAGTATATGTAAGTAATAAGCAAAAAGAAAGAATCATTGTCATGTTAATAATTTTAATACCTGTAGGCATTGCTAGTATAGTACTCTGTAACAAACCCAATAACAAGTCCAGCCCAAAGACCAACACCCACGCACAAGAAGAGCTCCCTGTAAGAACATTTGATCTCAGTAGTTGCATATCAATAATGACATGTTCATTATTTCATATATCTGAAAACTTAGGGGAGCCAATTAATGAAATTCAAGTGGGTTAAAGCAGAATGAATTCAACCAATGTCAACTCGGTAATTGATCAAATCACTGAGCACATCACCGGGAAGTACATGGTCTTTTGTAGCTCAATTTACAATCTAATTACTTATACAGCATATAATAGACTGGAAAGCACCTCCGGAAGATATAAAGTCAACTAACAGAAAAATATGGGTTATAGATGGCTTGTGTTAGGAAAATCTCTGACCCAATGTTAAACAACTCCCCGTAAAGAAAAAGACCTTCCTTTGTGAACCTTAAATAATGTGCAAAAGTATAGTGCAAGCAAGAATGTGTTACACCTGGAACCTAACAACTAAAGACCACCCTCCCCCAACGACAAAATGAACATAAATCAAAAGTAGAAATGATAATCAGATCTTTAAATTAAAAGTGCACGAGTAATATGTTTGAAAACATATCTAGAGCCAAAAGCCTTGTAACTCAACTAGCTCCTCTTGGTGTTTCCGACGGACACATCCAAAGTTCAAATCCCCCGCCCCCCGCCCCCCGCCCCTCCATTGCAACTATCGAATTATCAAGGAAAAAAAAAAAACATATCTAGAATGTTCTTGAAGATTATATGCATGGTTACTAGTTAGTGTAGAATAAGAACTTAAATGTATGGAAAACAATATACTCAAACAGCACCTTTCTACATAACACATTTGAAAGGAAAAATGAGTAAACCTTACCAGTTCTTCACAACTTTTTGAACCCCAAAATTGTAAATTGTGAAGGATGATGGCAGAGCAACCCAGCTAACAATCGCAATCCCCACAGTCATGAGGACAGTGGAGATGATTAGTTGCTTTTTCAGTGCTGGTTCAATTTCCTTGACAGCCTTGATTTCAAAGAAATCAGTTGCGAAGAGGGTTGTAATTAAACAGATAAGGATACCCATAGAACTGATGAGAAGTGGATAGCACATTGCAGTGAAGTCATGGTTGATACCAAAAGAGGAGATGGAAGCAACAACAAGGGCAGCACAAGATGATTCAGCATATGAGCCAAAAAGATCAGACCCCATTCCAGCAATATCCCCAACATTATCACCAACATTGTCTGCAATTACCTGAATGAACGATAACATACCTTAATCATTACAAGTTACAAACCCACAACAACAGTGGCTAAAACAATTAATTTTAGAAAAGAGACATGGCTTACAGCTGGGTTTCTTGGGTCATCTTCTGGAATGTTTCTTTCAACCTTTCCTACAAGGTCAGCACCAACATCTGCAGCCTTAGTATAAATACCGCCACCAACTCTTCCAAAGAGTGCCATAGAAGATCCACCAAGACCATAACCAGTTATAGCCTCAAAAAGGCCTTCCCAATCATCACCATAGTATAGCTTAAAGAGATTGATAGTAATGTAAAGAACCAAAAGACCGTTTGCAGCAAGTAGAAAACCCATCACTGCACCAGATCTGAATGCAGTAATGAAGGCCTTGCCAACACCCTTTCTTGCTTCCAGTGTTGTCCTTGCATTGGCATAAGTAGCAATTTTCATTCCAAGGTAACCAGACAAAACTGAGGTTAAAGCACCAAGCACGAAAGAGACAGTGCTAAAGATTGCAGTTGCAAGTGCTGGCTTGCATAACTTTTCTGCATCATAAGTGCAGGGCTGGTTCTTTAAGCTGAAGCCCTTGACGGAGCCCAAGAAGAGGAAGATCAAAATTGCAAAAGCAACCATAAAGACCCCAACGTACTGATATTCGGTAAAGAGGAAGGAAGTTGCACCTGTTACATGAATGCATACCATAATTTTAATAAAATAGAAATACAACCATATCTGGTGATAAACTTAAGCCTAAAATCTGAACATATACACAATTAGCTTATAAGAGAAGTGCCTAAAACCATATGAGACTGCAAGCAAAGATTATAAACTGCTCCAAATAAATCGCAGATCATAATTATTTGGCCATTACCAACAAAGTAGCAAATCTGGCAATATCAAGTTGCAAACAGATACCCATTGCACATAGAGTTATGCAGTACAGTGGTAGGAAATCTTAAGATGAAGAAAATTCAGGGATTGAAAAGACTAGAGTAACAAATTAAAAAAAAAAAAAAAAAAAGAGTTTTCATCAATGCTAAAGCTACTGCCAATTTTAGTACAAAAAGCTTACAAAATTGTGTGGCAATGACTTTCATCAACAACAAAATAAGGTTGTACCCAGTGCCACATCAACAACGTAATAAATAAATTTCTTGATTTCTTTTTTGTTTTATGTTTAAAAGTTGACAAATAAGTTTGTAAGACTTATGTAGTAAATTTGTGATAGCCCTAACTTGACAAATAATCAACAAATGGGAAATGAGCACTGGTTGTGAGGGATTCCATACAAGACTTTTGGAAAATTAATACATTACGATGAGATCGTTTAACCAACGACTTTATCTATTTATTTACATACAGAAATCCATATTATATATATATATATATAACCAAGCCTAACTTTTAGCTGACCTCACAATACTATGTCATGTAAGCTTTTGAGGTCTCACAATTATTTACATAATTATTTTAATATATACATTTTTAATTAAATTTAAATTTCTATTCTATATTTAAAATCTCCATTAAAATCTTAGCATGTCATGTTAAAATATATAGTTCCATCTACAAATACAACCATAATAAATATCCATTAATAACTTTCATAATCATCAAAAAATTTCATTTTTTTAAACATATTATATTACCAAGGGTTATTGACAAATGTGTGTGTGTATATATATATATATATATATATATATATATAGACACACACAAGAGAGTCCTACTTTCTCAAACAAACTTCATTAGCATTAGACAAAATGCCATGCCCATGATGTTTGCAAAAAGCAAGGGGCATCTTATCCCTGTGGCATCGCATTAGGAATATTCTCTTCAGCCACAAAACTATATCATCTTTTTTTTTCCTAGGTAATTCGAACCATTTCTTATACTGACACCATTGTCTGTCACGCGCATATGCAATTGTTAAGCTCCAATTTAATAGTACTACCACTAAAATTACGTGCTGAAAATACTCAGAAGTCAGAACGTAGATCCATTTCCACATGCCATATTCTCAGTTTCTTTAAAAAAAAAATAATTAAGAAATACTCCTGAAATCCTTCATTTACATAGGACAAAAAAATTTAACTCCTCCTAGTAACGACAAGGTAAACACGAATAACATTTACTTTCCCAAACAACAACACGAGAATCCAAACAAAAAAACAACAAAGAATAAAACAAAATTGTTTTAAATGTTGTTTGTTTTTTTTACTCTTTTTATAATGCACAATATCTTTGATCCCCAAAGATGCTACAACACGGTAAACAAAGCCACATACATTGAATGCCAGCATTCACGTGCACCACACGTGAAGTAAACAATTATAATACCCAAAAAGCCAAACGTATTTACATAGAAAAAGACAAGAATCATTAACATCCATCCCAGTAATAAAAATAAAAATTGAAAATATACATTATCTTCTAGATCTAAAGTAAACACGGAAAATTAATTAAAAACATTTACTATTAGTAAAAGCTTAACGTAAAAATAAAAATAAAAAGGTCCATAAAAGGGTACTCTATCTCATACGTAGAAAAATTCAAAAAACGCAAAGGTTTCGTCAACTTTTGTTAACGTATGAAACCCTCTAATACACCTTTGTTTGGTTGCTGCCAATTATTGAATTTCCAAAACGTAAAGTTCACAACTTTTTTTTTTTTTTGAAAACAGAAAAAACTACCAGTTCAGCTGAAAAACCATTAAAAAAAAAAAATTCAAGTGCGAAATTTCACTTTCTTTTGCTCGTTTTCTTAACAAAAACAAGTCAAGAATAATTTAGTAAGCTCAAAATCTGACTGTTCTTTTTTTAACTTTCCTTCATTTTCTTAGTTACCAAACGAAATCCAGAAGCTCGTAGTTTTTGTTGTCAAAAAACTACAAGAACCGTTAGATCTAAGCTCTCTCACCTTCGGAAATGGCGTTCTGAATCTCAGCGCACTTAGCGACGACGTTTTGGTCGTTGATGCCATCCTCCTCTTCGATCAAGTACTCGCCGTAACCGTTCTTGTTGTTGTTTGCCGACTGAGGCGGCGCGTGGCGCTCGGGCGTGACTTTCACGCGCGACACTAGTATAAACTGCACGAACGAGAAGGCGATCCCGATCACAGCGCAGACTGGGATCACGATCTCCGTCGCCAGCTCCGAGAGCAATGCCATCCTTAGCCTGAACCCTAGCTCCACTCGCGTGTCCCCACGCTCCGGAAAATGAAAAGCCTAAGCTAAACACAGAACACACGCACAGGGAGAGAGAGACACACACACACACACACACACAGAGTCACAGAGAGTGAAATCAGCGAGTGAAGCTCTTTGGGCTAAGGTTCAAGTTGTTTTATAAGAGGGCTAGAGCATTCCCATCAAAGCCTTTGAAAATTCTTAGCGGGGTGTTTGGTCCCTGTTTGTTAGACACGTCCTTTCAGTTTTTAAATAACGTCGTACGCTTTTTTATATATCTTTTCAGTCCCACGTATTTTCACATATATATTTTTAAACATATATACCAAATACCTTATTAACATTTAACATTTTAAAAAATCACTTTATCAATTTTAACAACTCATTTTATAATTCACCCAATATTAAAAGTTTTATTTTTTTACCATTTTATTTAAAAAATATAAATTACTCATTAAAATAATAAAAATTAACTATACAAATCATCTTTTCCACCCAAGCATTAAAATAATAATATTTTTTTTAAGATTGGAGCTACATTGAGCTAAGCTCACTGTAACTTAGTACTCGTTTAAGTTGAGTTTTTTTTTTTTTTTTTTTTTAAATGTGTTTACTGCTGCGAGACAAGGGTGCAGTGTGTACTGTGTGCATACTGTGCATACACTGTGTACATATTGTTTATGTACTTTTTTTATAATTTTTTATTAAAAATGAGTCCCGCAATACTATTTACACATTTAAAAATTATTTTATTATAGCATTTTCAGTTTTCAGCAATAAGTTTTATCCAAACGGACTCTTAGATTGTAATTTTTTTAAATTTAATATGTTTGTTGGAACTTGTATTTTTTATGCTTTTTATAAACTTGATATTAAAATTTAGTATTTATAACATTTATCATTTTTAATGAGAATGCTCTTAAGAATAAAATTGCTTACATGTGTTTCGTTGTTTTAAGGTGGTAAAAAAAAAAAATTTTCGTCCTTGTGTTTTGGAATTCTTTTTAATTTAGTATTCAAGTTTTCACAATTTTTATTTTGCACCTTATATATTGAAGGAGAAGGCTAAAAAATAAATAAAAATTTTGTTATTGGACACGTTAAATTTCAAACTTTTATAAAAATTGTTTTGTGTGTTCTTAATAACTTAATTAGTAAAAACTTTTGGTATCGAACTTCAAATTCCACCTACATTAAAAACCGATTGACGTATAAAAAATTGATTCGTATTTTAACTTGATGATAAGAGTAATCATCTTGAGGTGGACATAATAAGTTAAAAGTTCATCATAAATATAATAAAATTAAGCTTAAAAAATATTTTAAAATGCAAATAGCTAGTTAAAAAATGCGACAGTTAATTGATGATCTTAAGTCATTTGTTAATTGATCATTTTAAGAAAATTTTGATATTACGTTTATTGAAAATATAAAAAAAAAATCAAAAACATTAGTTATTTGTTTCTTTTCCCATAAAAGTTTTAAAAAATATTTCATAAATCAATATTTTCATGACATTCATTAACTTTTTCTATTTAAAATTAATCTCTTCCTTTATTAAAAAAAATTGTTTTTTTTAACTGACATGATGGTTGGGACTAAAATGATAAGATTTAAATAAAACGCACGAAAACGTGGGGATCAAAATTAAAATAAGGTCAAAATGTAAGAACAAAAAGGAATTTTTGCCTAAAAATTTGAGTTTTCGATTTATAATAGTGGCCGTTGGATTGAGTTTTTTTATGTGAGATTAGAAATGATCAGACGGTTGGTGAGTGGTGATTATCATGTAGATGCGAGATGTGGGACCGAGGAATTGGTTAAGAAAGCCCTTTCATTTTACTCAGATTATTATTCGACGCATCTATGTCGGAATCGCTTTTATTTTACTCTCGATTATTCGCTTTTGATGCCTTTTTTTTGGGAATATATTCCCTGCACCGCACCACTACTAGATACGATGCGCCGTCAACTCAGAGATAAATGTACATATGTCTTTCCCTTGTAAAGCTGTGACTGGGTCCTAATTATTATTAGTAATAATTTTAATCCAAAATTAATAGTTAATAAACCGAACGTATAAAAGTTGAAGAGTGAAATTTCCAAACTGAATACTAGCTTCTAGCTGACGGTGTAGATAAATTGTTTTAGGTAACCCATTATCCAATTTTCTTCAGCAAAATAATTAAATTATTATTTTTTAGTGTAAGAAACTTTGAAGGCAATAACTTCTTTTCAAAAAAAAAAAAAAATTAAGAATGTTTTTCCCTCAATAATGATTTTTCTTTATCATCAAGTTAATATGTTTATAATTTTTTTTTTTTCAAACTAACTAATCAACCATAAAAGATCTTATTTATTAAGCTAATTAAAATTCACAATTAATTATATAAGACTGAAATTCACAATTAAACTGTAATTTTTTGGCCTTTGAATTAAAACAAGTATTTATTTTAAAGCAAAATAATTTTAATTTTTTTATAATGTGCTAAAGATTAAAAATAATTATAAAAAATACAGTGAAATTATTCATTACATTATGCATAATGTATTGGGTGTGCGAAATATTTTCCGGTAAATATGAAAAAATTCCAATTTTCAAACATATATGATTTATTGAAATCTTTGTCATTTTAACAAGAGTGAAACACTGACAACACGTGCCATTGTAAGAAACTGAAAAAGCTTTTTATTTACCTATACTTTAAAAAGTTTGGACAAAGCGTAGATCCAAACAATTTGAAGTGATCTCAAACAATCCACTATGTTGCGATTTAGAAAGTTATTTTAGGGCATAAATTACTACATATTATTTTTCATAATTATTTTATATGGTAGATTGTGATTAGTTATACGTCGCTTACACAAAAACCCATCACTCCTAATATGTTACCTCAAAATTAATGAATTATAACAAAATTGTGGCACATGAGGATGTAGTCTTAGAATTTTTCTATGTGGTCCAGCTAGTGGCCACTAGATTTATTAAGATACGGACACATATCCGCATCGCAATGTGTCCAATAGTACTGGTCACTAAATACAAACTTTACCCTTTTCTATATAACATTTAAATGAGTTACATAAGTCATTACAATCAAATGACAAAAACTATTGATCGATCATTTCTTCAATCGCGCTGCATAGTGAATTGGAAAATCAAATAGCTAACGTGGACGAGGCGATCATAGCCGTCCTCGGACAACTATGGGGCGTGTTGGGTGGTGGACCAGGGGATGATGGCTTTATATCACATCACAGCTGAGGATATTGTAGGTCATCTTTTGAACCATGTTGAATGGAGTGCAAAAGCCGATAATACGACTTTTTCTTTTTAATTTTATTTTCTTTATCCCTTTTTTTTTTTACAACCACCGCTCTCCTCTATATATTATCTTCTTGCACTCCGGTTTCCAATTATGTTGGGGGATAATACTCAACATAAATATGACAATACAATTCTTTTGTGGTTTTTCATTTAGGCGAACAATCATTTTTCAGGAAATTTTATAGACTATCAACAAATGGATCCAACTTGTGTCCAGTGGCCATTAGACATGTTAGGATATAGAAATGTGTCCAATATTAAACACGTGTCCGAATCGTAACATGTCTAATGACACTTCCCACTGGACAAGCTCTCCCCTCAACAAATTGATTCTTCATGGCATCTAGAATATTCCACTTTACCCTCTTTCTTAAAGTTTGTACAAAATAGAAAATACTAATCTTTTTTCCTGTAAGTTAAATATTATATTAGAGTGATGGAGGGTATTGGCAGGTCTTTGTCCAACAAGCTCGCTGGTTCTTTTGTTTTAGACTCTGTTCTCAAGTTTTATTTTGATGTAGTTATAGTTGAGCATGACTTTTTTTTTTTTTTTTTTTTATAGGATAGTTGAGCATGAGTTAGTTGGAAATTTAGTGTGGTTTGCTGAATTTTTGCCGTTTCAATAAATTTTTTGTGATTTACATTATTAAAAAAAAAGTACCTGAGTGTCACTTTGATAATGTTGAAGAAAATTTTGTGTAATTAAAAAAAATGATTGAACATTTTGAGTGTACACAAAGTGCAAACACTATCTTTTAAACAAATTTTTAATTGACTTATTATATTTTGAGTGCCAACAAAAACAACTCCATATTCTTCCAGACATCGGATAGTAATGTTTAATTGGTTATGTTCAATTAAGGTATTTCAATCATTTTTATAGGAAATAAGACGTTTCAATAATTTTTATTTGGAAAAAAAAAAAAAAAACTTCCTATTTTTTGTACCACTTGGAAGGCAAATATAAATTCTATGTACCATTTTTTGTTTTTTATTTTATACTTCATCAATCACAACTTGTTATATATTTATTTTACTTTTATTATAAATTATCCAAATTTTAAAATGGAAAAAAAAATTAGAAACATGACATATTGTGATTAGAGATTACAAAAAATGGAATAGAGGATTTGCATTCAAGAGGGAATATGTAGCTTCAAATTCTCTTGCTCGAAGTGTTTTTATAAATTTTTTTCCCGAATTTTATAAATGCTTATAGCGATCTCTCATATAGTATATGTTCTTCTTACTTATTCATGTTCTTTTGATTAAGTTTATCTTCTTAAAACAGAATATACAGTATTTAAAAAGCATTAATCTATTTCAAGCTATAATTATATTTTTGCAAAATAAATTAATGATATAATTGCTGGCAAAATAAACAACACTAATTAACAATATAAGTTTATCCAAATATACACATATGTACAAAGCCATAGTTTGTAATGTAGGGGACAAAATATATGTAGTATGGAATAAGTAAATGTTTCATTCAGCTCAAGATTTAAAAAAATAAAAAATAAATATACAACATAAAAAACAGAAATGAAAAAACCATGAACAAATGTATGTATGCATATATTACGAATTTGAATAAAAATTTTGGGCCTAAATAAGAGTTATATATAAATTATTTATTTTATGCATATATTACGAATTTGAATAAAAATTTTGGGCCTAAATAACAGTTATATATAAATTATTTATTTTTTTATATTTCAATTTAGTAACATGCTTATATTATCTTAATGTAATTTTATAAGTTATTATAAAAATTCAACTAGTTAAGAGATTAATGAATGTAGTATATATTTTTCTTCAGATTTAGTGGTGTTTTTACGGAAAAAATTATAACAAGTTAATGAATGGAATAATGCGTAGTATATTCTTTCATGCACTTACTTAGTCCAAAGAAAAAAGTATTTATTGTCTTGTGTTATCATCATTTCAAATGATTTTGTTTTACTTGTTTTAAATCAAGTATAAAGAAACTATATAGATTATATATGGAACTAAAACCAAATAATTCAAATTATACAAAAATATTAATAGATGAAAAATATTTCAAGATTATAACAAAAACATGAAATGGTTAATGCTTATTATAAATAATAAAACAAGGAACTAAAAATATTAATTATAATAATTTAATTGTTATATATAGTGTAACATCTTAAAAAAATAAACAATTATGCTCATTATAAAAGCATTGAAGTTCAATTAAATTGAAGCATTTTTGTACAAATATAATATTGGAAATGTTTGGCGCATGTTTAGTATACTTAATTATAAAAATAAAAATAAAAGTGTGAATTCTAGTTTATTTAATCGGTAAAATCTCTGATCGTTGAATAAGAGATCTAAAATTTAATCCCTGATTAATGTCTATATCAAAAATTGATTAATATATTTTTCTTTTCTTTTTTTTTAGAGAGTTTCAACCTATGGCGTCCACTTCTGATAATAGCTCATTATTATCAGACCAAGACACCAATCAATTTTTGGTGTAGGCGCAGATTGAACCTCTAATCTCTTATACAACTATCAAAAACTTTACCAGTAGAACTAACTGGAACTCACGATTAATATATTTTCTTGAGAAATAAAAACTGGTTAATATTTTGACATGAGTCCTCCTAACATTTATCATAAAGTCTTATATCTTTTATTTTAGATGCATGGAAAGATGGAATGGAGTCAGGGTGAAAGTGGCAAAAGTGAAAAGTGGTAGTGAGACCTTTTTGGAAGCTTGCACATAATTTATAAAAAATAATAGCGGGAGTTTGTTTGCTTTATGATGAAGAGAAGAATCACAAACAAAACACAACAAAGCAGTGTGGGGCGTTTAAAGTTAAGAGAAGTGAAGGTTAAGACTCGCCTCTCGAGGGTCAAGGGGGTCCCCCCCACTCTACAATATACAATATACACACAACTCAACAGCTGAGGACCCATCAACGATCTTGATTGGGTCACTCAACTCCAACATTCCAGCTTTCAGCTTTGCCTTTTTAACCTAACTTAAACCAGGACTCCCCACCTTACTTCTTCACCTCCTAGCTTTGCTGATTGGGTTTCCCACTTCCTAATTCCTAGCTACAAGCCTACAACTCTAAGTTTTTGAACCACTGGGACTAGCCCACCCCACCATGATATCTTATACCAAACGCCTCCAAAACCTGCTTGTAATTTAAATCATACAATTAATCTTTCTTTCTTTTTTTTTTTCTTTTTTTTGAGCGAGAATTTCAACCTATGACGTCCGCTTTTAATGATAACTCTTCATTTTCAGATCAAAACACCAATCAATTTTTTATGTAGACGGGAACTAATCAATTAATGACCCCATATTCCTTTGTTTTTGGAGGTGTATATAATATGATGCATGATTAGTGTAGGGTGTTATGTATAACACAAAAAGTGTGAAAGAAGATTTGTATTTGATACGTCTATACATCTGTAAAACTTTTGATCCATCCTTCATCAGTTCCAGAATCCTATGAGTTTTTGGAATTATTTAATGAGGGAAGTTAAGTTGGAAAGCATACAGTTTCTTGGATTCTTATCTGCTTTGTTGTTCTTTTCGTATAGGGCTTTATTCTTTATTTCTTTTCCTTTTTCAATGTTTTCTTGTGTGATTCTTATTATGGCTTTGGTTTTTTTTCTTTTTCTTTTTTTTCTTTGGAGGTTAAAAGAAGGCATTCAATGGAGAATTTAATCTATTACATTAGTACGCTAATAAGTATTAAATAGTAACTATATACTTAAACATTACTAAACAGTTCTTACCACCGCACACCCTTAGTACGACGGTCACTCCATAGGTATAAGTGCTTGTGAAGTATGGGGGGCAAGGGCTGAGGTTCAAATCTCCAGAATGAAGTTTCACACACATATACACTTATATTAGGTTAGAGTAGAAATTATATTGGATAAAAAAAAAAAAAAACTAAACAGTTCTTGTTAGTGATATGATATCCAATCTTGCAAATTTGTTTAATTCTTATAGGCTTTTTCTACTTGCTATTACTTGACAACCCACAAACTATAATAATTATATATAAAAATAGTTGTTGTCATTATTATTATTATTATTTTTTGTCATTTAGATCATGATGGTTCACATTGTTAGTTTGGTAAATAATTATTTTCACTCGTTCAATCTATTATATTTTATAGGTATCGTATCAAAGTAACCATGTGACCATGAATAAATATGCTGATCATTGATTCATCAAAAATATGCTGATCATTGTAAAAAAAAAAAAAAAAACTATATTTTGGCAAGCTTTTCCACGATTCAGTTCCGCCGAACCTTGCTGTCGGCTCATTCGAAGCATGAGTTTTAATACGCCACGACTTCAATTATAGGAGCTCATCAACAATAAGTGAAAATGCCAACCCTACCTAAATATTGTTCGAACAAATTTCCATTTTGGGTGAGGCACAGCAGTAAGCCAGTAAATACCTTTAGTTCATGCCTTATATGTGCAACAATAAAGAAGATGGATTTCATCGAAAACCACAAGAGGAGAGGGGGAAGATTCCCATCCATGAATGGAATATTCCTTTATGAAATCCAAAAGAATTGTTGGAAAAAAAGAAGGAGAGAGCATAACTATCTAGGGGTGTGTGGGGTTCGGTTTTTTTTTTTTTTTTTTTAAATTGTCACCGAACCAATAAGGATTGGCTTTCTCACAATTAGAATTGATGCACACAGCCTAAAGACGATTTTTTGCGACTTTAATCAGTTTGAAAAAAAAAAACTATTTTTTTTTATTTTAATGTAAAAATTGGGCTTTCAAACCCAATGTACACAACTTGTTCGAGACATGAATACACTTAAACATGTCCATTTATCACATGAACATGAACATAAATGGACAAAAACACTCTGCCCAGGCCTAGAAAAGCTGTCCATTTATCACATGAATTTCAATGCTAATTAGCTCATAGAAGTATGTATTGGAAGTGACAAACAAGGACCCAGAAAATCTAGGTGTCGCCTCATAAAATATGTCAAGAAATTTCACAAAGATCTTCACATTTTTCTCGATCAAGATAGCTAGGAGGACCAATGGGCTTTTTCCTATTTCCATCTACTTCACAAAAATAAAGTTATGTCTATCCTCCTCTTCCAACCGATCAAATGCTCTTACAAATTTTAAAGTACAATCTAGCATGAGATAAGTCGAATTCCACCTTATTGGCACATTGAAAGACAACTAAAATTTTGCGTTAATTCTCTCCTTATCAACACATTCTTGAAACTTCTTAAACCTTGCGGGATAGGCTCTCACAAATCATATCGCATTCCAAACCTTGACAATTAATTCATGAATGGACTACAAGCCACTTTGCATTATCAAATCCAAGATATGTGCACAACAACGCATATGTATGAACTCACCACCTAATATGCTATTGTCTCTTTCTTTGGTTTTCTTCTTCACATAATCAATTGCCACATCATTAGAACTAGCATTGTCCGCGATAATTGTAAACAACTGATCTATATCCCACTTCAACAAATATGACTCAATCGCTCTACCTATGGTGTCCCCTTTATGATTAGCTACAAGGCAAAAGTTCAAGATTTTTTTTTTAGTAAGTTCCAATCACTATCAATAAAGTGTGCGGTAACTAGCATGTAGTTCATGTTTTGTATGAAGGCCCAAATATCCATTGTCACACAAACTCATTGCCTAACAAAAGTCCTTCTCACTCCCCTTCCTTATTAACTTGGAAAGACAAAGTTTTTTGCTTATTATTACAGGGAAAAGGCCACTCCTTACAAACATCCATGTGGTGCAACATTCCCGAAATACCATTTGTCTTACCATGACAATTATATTGATTTTTACAATAATTGCATTATGACTTTGGTTTCTTAGGATCACTATCAGGCAACTTAGTGAACTTGGTTTCTTAGGATCACTATCGGGCAACTTAGTGAACTGTTTCCATACTATAGATGGGTTCTTACCACCATGTTTAGGTGGTAGTAGGGAAAGTGATGCACCAAGCCCAATAAGTACTGCAGGTTCAAGTGGGTTAGCACTACCATGAGGAAGAGGTCCTCTATTATATATAGTAGTGAAGAATTGCAGCTCCGATCTGCACAGTCCTATAACTGTTGTGATTAGAAAATTACACAATAATGCCATTTTTTTTTTTTTGGCAGAAAAATAAATAGGTAGGCGAGCAACTTGAGTTAACGTCTTCCACCTAAGCGTGATTATAGTGGCACCCTATTAAATGAGCCATATATACATTATATATGAAGTAAGGGGAAATCCGGATGAGCCGTAGTTGTGCGCTCAACTTCATCAAAGACACTAGCTAGTAAACATGAGCCAAGAATATCAAGTTTTTTTCCCAAGCGTTTTTCATTGCAGGAATAGTGTGTATACATATATAAATTATTATATGTAATATATATAATAAATATATTGCATTATTGTAAATGGCACAATTGTAAATATACAACAGTATATAACATATACATATATATATATATATGTATACATATGATTTATGCATTGTTGTATACATATAATATATACATTATTATATATATATATGTGTGTGTGTGTGTGTGTGTATGTATGTATGTATATATTGTATAATGTTGTATATTTACAACAATGTGATTTACTTTTCACACAAATAGTGAGTCAATTCACATAATAAATTTAATTCGTAGAATTTACAATTACATGAGAAAAGAGAATACATCATTATTGTACTTTTGAAATATAAATAGAGGATTTTGTTGATACATTTAGGGTTGTAACAAATCAAATCATGTACCCTCTCAAATAAAACATATAATAATTTTAGAGTCCACTTAATCAAATTAACAATCTGTGGGTTCCAGTTGAGCTAATTGGAACTTACAGATTGGTAAAATCTCTGATGGTTGAATACGAGATCTGGGGTTCAATCTCCACCTACACCAAAAACCAATTGGTATTTTGGTCTAACAATAAAGAGTTATTATCATGAGCAGATGCCATAAATTGAAACTATCTTAAAAAAAAATGAAATTAACAATTTAACAATTATGTTTACCATATGAAAGAGAGAGAAGAAACTCAAACAAACCATTAGAGAGAGACATTTCCGTACCCCGCCGCTGCCCACCTTGCATCACCCACCGCAAACAAACCTCCCGTCGCTATTGTCAGACCATTGCACACTCTCATCAAGAAGTTTTAAAAAAAAAAAAATTAGTTTTCAATTTCTTCTAAGTTGAATAGATCTGATGCTATTATTACTATACATCAATACAGCACAATTCAACTTCCACCGTTATGGAAAGTGTGTTATTCATCAAGCTTCACAACATTATTCACGCATTAATTGTACTTGTTCTATTGATATTATACCTATTTTGACAATGTGAATTGTATATCATCAAGACATCAAGTAATTCAACCTAGAAGATTTATTGTTTAATAAAAAAAAAAGAAAAAAAAAAGAATTACTAGTAGGGTGGATGATGCTATGACATTGGCAGGAGGCACGTAGCGTGTGGTGGGTGATGAACGGCTGGCAGTGGCGGGTGTGGTAGCAACTCTCTTATTGCTCACTGGCTCAATTGTTTGGATTGTATAAATTTTTATGTCCTCTAATTTTTTTCAATGATCAACGGCTTATTGCTGTTAAACTGTTAGTTTAAATTTATTTCAGGTTTAATTTGCTGCATTTTGAGAGTTTAAGGTTTAATTTTTTATCAACCTAAACAATTTTTGTTCATAAATTCTATGACTGATTTTAGTTTTGTCTTAAGCTATTGATTGTTTAAATTTAATTCTTGAATTTTTAAAAACACGTCTACATTATTTTTACTGTGTCTTATGTATACTGCATAAACAAGAATGTGATATATGTTTTCTACACACGTGTCCTTATAATATTAATTTGGTATGCTAACAAGTAAAGACCTAGAAGTATAATATAGATAGTTAAGTGTTTATGCATTTAGCCGTTAGTTTGTTTCTAAAAAAATAGAAACTAAAAAAAAAAAGTAGAAACTATGTTTGGTTGGAGTGAAAATAGGGAGAATGAAAAATAAGGAGAGAAAAATAGGGTAGAAAATAACATTTTCCACTATTTAGTTGAGAGAAAGAGGGGGAGAAAAAAGTGGTGGGGTTCACAAGTTTTCTCTCCTACCCTTTCAAAATACAATTTTTTCAAATTAGATAGATAATTAGAGTGAAAAGTGAGAATTTTTTTTGACAAAATTGCCCCAACTTTTTTGGTCTTTTTTTTTGTTTTTTCTCTCTCCACGTTAACTTGGTTTTTTTTTTTTTTCTTTTCTTTTGACTTTTCTACTGTAACTTCTTCTCCTTTTTTTTTTTTTTTTCTTTCTTTTGTTTGGTTGATGGGTTCTTCTTTTCTTTCTTTCTTTTTTTTTTTTTTTTTTCTTAATTCTTTTTTTTTTTATTTTTTAAGAAAACACTTTTGGATGATTTCTTATGCTATTTTTTTTTTAAATGTCCACTTTCATCTATACACAACTTTAAAAAAAAAGTATAATGTATTACTTTCTCTTTTATTTAAGAGGGACATAATGGTAAATTTATACAAACTTTATTTTCAACCAAACCAAAAAGTTGTCCATCCCTCTACTTTTCCATCCTCTCAACCAAACACAACTAAGGAAAATTAAAACCTTTTCTATCCTCCTACTTTTCCATCCTCTCTCTATTTTTCATCCTCTCACTTTTCCCTCCTTCCAACCAAACGGACCCTTATTCATAAAGTTAGAGAGATTGTACATAAAACATTAATATTACCACAAGATCACACAAATGAGCCTAACAGCCAAGTCACTCTTTATCGGTATAAAAGTAATATCAATCACAATATAAACATTATGTTATTCTATCAAATAAATAAATAAATAAAACAAATGAATGAACAAATAAAAAAACAAACAAAGAGCAACAATCCATTAGAAGCAGCTATAACTCCTTCAACAAGTGTTCGTGGTACATGGTCGATGGGCAAGGACCATAATGCACAACTTGGACAAACTCAGTCGTATCACACTTAAAATAAAATAAAAAGACTAATATTTTAGAAGAACTTGAAAGTCTCATACAAGAGTCTCGTTGCACAAGCCAAATCACATTCCAATGTTTGACCGTTGTTTATTGTGCAATATTTATATACTGCTTTGATGTGTGATTGCAAGTCTCTCATGGAAAGGTTCAGACAAATTCAGGTGGGGCATGTTTTTAGAGAGGTGAATAGATGCGCTGATCTTTTGGCTAAGAGGGGTTGTTCCATGTTGGGAAATTTTGTTATATTTGATGTATCTCCTTTTGAGGATCTAAATGTTTTGATTGATGCTGATATGAACGGATTGTATTATTATAGGCGGGTTGCCAACTCTTTGGCCTCTGTAGCCAATATGTAGTTTCTGTTTTGTTGTTTAATATATGCACCTGGTTAACCAAAAATATATATATATATATATATATATGCAATATTATTAAAAAAAAAATGCAATATAAAAAATTATTGAAGACTCTTCACATTATCAGCTTTTGAAAGTGCTAGGAAATTAATTACAGTTGTTGTGCAACACTATTCACTCTGCGAAGAATTGTTTACTTTACTATTCATTAAATTGTTTTGAATTTGATGTTCATTTTTTTTGTTTTTTCACTTATGTATCAACCCCTTTGCATCAAAAACTTCTCCTAGTCCCCAAAAATCCTTCATTCCTTGTATAAAAAAAAAAAAAAAAAATACTATCCTTGTATAATTTTCAAAAATTTGAATAAGTATCAACGTTTGAAGTATTAATGTATTATTCAAGTTAGTTTTTAAGTTTTCAAAAAATAGACTTTTTAGGGCGTGAAAATGGACTCAAGCCACCAAGAACAATGGACAAAGGCTCACTAAGCCCAAAACAACGAATTTGTAAGAGAATGGGTCAATCCAGGGAATGATTCTACAATAAAAATGGACCATAGTTGATAGGATTCAAGACAGTAAGATTAACGACATGGATTAATGGAAATAACATTTCTCGGTCAAGTTTGAGGATGAGATGTTCTCATATTCAATTTAGGTTTGTGTGAATACACTATGTTCTCCTTTTCTTTTTTTTCTTTTTTTTTTTTAAATTACATGCCCCTTTTTCATGGTGATCACTTCTTTATATAGTCCTACTCCCCTTCATCCCAACCTTCCACCTGTTGATTTAGTAGAAAATCCATTGGATACTTGTCCCATCAGGACCTCCTAGAAGCTTTGTAGGTAGATATGAGCTAAGTTGCCATTGTTTAAGTGTCATTTTTCCATAAATGTAGTCAGTTCATTTGGTGCAGTGTATTTAATGTGGTGGTGGTAGCTTTCTTCCCATATATTTCATCTTTCAGGGTTGACTGAATTTTCTACTACTTTCCCTGAAGCTCATCCTTCCATAACGGTTACCTCCTTGAAACCTTCCCGAGGGGACCTAGCTCCTCGGTCCCACAATGGTTACCTCCTTGAAGCCTTCCTGAGGTGGCCTAGTTCTCGAAAATTAAAAATGACCCATTATTCTTTTCTTTTGTCCTCGGCCCATTGATCCAGCCCCAGCGAACTCATTGACCATTCTTGGGCTCTTGCTCGTCCTTAAGCATGGCCCATAGCCCAACATGTCAGCTCGAAACTCCTATCCCCATGACTTTCATTATCAATTTTTATTTATTATTCGGTTATTTTGTTCTTGCAGCACACTTCTTTCTTAATATCCATTCGTGTATATAAATATATGATTGAATTTCAAGTTACAACATCTATTTCATAATAATTTATTTTTATTATTAAGTTAAGAAACTAAGTGATTTTTTGTGTAGGTGGAATTCGAACCATAGATTCTTTATTCAATGATAAGAGACTTTATTAGTTAAACTAATTACTAGAACTCACTGAACTAATTAATGTACTTATAAAAAATTAATTTTTAGTTTTTATGAGAAGTTGAATGGATAAAATATTTAGGCTAAAAGTTAAAGTTAGGATACATCTTAAGAGGATAAAATTTTCAATGAAAATACCGCTAATTCCTATCATATAAACTTATAACTATTGAAAGAAAGTTTGTGAAAAATGTTTTAAAAAAATAAAATAAAAGATATAGAGAATGCTTGTGAAAACTAGTGTGGAAATAGAACTTATTTTTATTTTGTAAATAATTGCAAAAAAAGAAACCACTCTTCAATTTAGTGTGGGATATTATTAGGGCATGTTTGGTTGGGATGATTTTAGAAATGCTGGGAAAAAAATAGAGGAAAACAAGAGAGAAAATGCTTGAAAGATGTATTTGGTTGGGAGGGGAGAAATGAAAGAAAACTGGTGGAGTCCGAGTGTTTTCTCCCGAGTCCACCAAAACTCTATCTCTCCAAATTGGGGAGATTATAAGAGAGGTTCCTTGTTGCCGTTGGACAAAATTGCCCTAGCACCTACATTTATTACTTTATATTAACGTTTTTTTTTTTTTGTTTTGTTTTTTTTGCCTTTAGCTTGTTTTTTCTTTTCTTTTTTGGTATTCAACATTTCATTCTCTCTCTCCTTTTTTCTCTGTACTTGTATGTTTCTCAGTAGTTTTGATTAGTTTTTGTTTTTTTTTTTTTAAAAAGATTTGGGTTAATTTCTTATATATATATATATTTTTTTTAATGAAGTACTCATTTATACACAATTTTTTTAAAAGTACAATATGTTACCTTTTCTTTTATTTAATAATGGTTGTGGATGTCAATAACAAACACTCAAGAAGGTTTGTGCTAAGTAGATGACTTACACAATTAATTTATAAGAACTAATGGGTAAAAATTTCACAATGGGAGATCTAAATAATTGATTACAAGGCAACAAGTAACAAATGGTTGTTTATTGATATGGAAACTGTTTTCCCAAGGTACAAAATGTTGGATTGAAAGTTATAAAACTCTAAGTCCTATCTTGCTTCTCTCTCTATTTTTTTGAACCCCCCTTTCCTGTTGCACATCCCTCCCTTTTATAGACACCTTTTCCTTCCTTATCTCCCCAGCTAGATTTAGGGGATACTTGTTCCATCACCCTTTTGCTTTGCCATTATTTCATTATAAAACAAGATTTTTGGGATGTCTTTACTGTTTAGGCTTGTCAAGCATTTACTGCGGAAGATGTTAGGTAGAGAACATCTCATTAATGCGTAGGTGACTTGCTTTGTGGTCCTTATCTCTTTGTGGAGTTTCTCTAGGCAAGTTTGATGACGATGGCATCTCGGGCCAAAGGGGAATTGGTTGCCCATGGTTCCTTGTGTGTTTGCTAGGGGAAGACCCTTGCTTATTACTTTGGGCCTCCACAAGACTTGTTCTTGGGAGTTGTATTCTATCTCTTGGGTTTCCTTACTCATACCCATCTTTTTGGGCCATACCCCTCTATTTAGACATGATTTGTTTGGCCTTGGTTCTCGGCCCAAGCTCAAATTCATCCCTCTATAAGTGCATAATGGTAAATTTATACAAATTTTATTTCTAATTTTCTTATTTTTCTTCTTAGCCAAATACAAAAGTTTTTCATCTTTCAATTTTTCCATCTTCCCAACCAAATATAAATGAGGGAAGTTAAAATATTTTCTATTATTTCACTTTTCCACTCCTCACTTAACTGTGTTTGGATATAAAAAAGAAAGTAAAAGGAAATAATTTCCTATCTAGAATATTTTTTTAGAATGTCTTGTATAGTATTTGTTTGGTTCATAAAGGGAAGTGAAAGAAAATAGGTGTATTTCTACCTTCACGTTCTTATTTGAATTTCCAGAGAGAGAGTAGTGTTTGAATTTTGAAATTTGCTTCTCAAAAGGCTGAGGGTATTTCGGTAAATTCGTTCACTTTACTGGATCATTTCCTTCCTAATCCCATCTTTTTGTCTCCTCCTCTCTTGTTTCCAAACAAAGTGTTAGAGCATGTTTGGATTGCATGAAAACTGAGTGATATCACTCAGTTTTCATGATCCATCATCCAAAACATGTAGGGCCCACAGAGGAGTGGTTGTTTGGATTTCATGACTCAGTTTCCATCACTCAATTCTCTGATTTTTGAGTGATGAGTTATGGAAACTGAAAACAGCTAAAATGTGTTTTCAGTTTTCATAACTCATAACTCAATGACATATTTGTAATTAAACACACTTAGAGGGACCCACAGCCGCAACTTTTGACCGTTTGACTTTTTTTTTTCCTTCTCCTGGATTCGGTCTTCAGCTCACTTCTTTCTTTCTTTTTTTTTTTTTTTTTTTTTTTTTTTTTTTTTTACTGGTTCCGTGTCTTCAACTACTCCATTTTTTTTTCTTTTACCGATTCAGTCAATCAGTTCTTCCTCTTTTTTTTTTTTTTTTTTTTTTTTTTTTTTTTACTGGTTCGGTCTTCAAATCTTCATTTTTTTTTTCTTCTTCTTCTTTTAGTGGTTCGGTCTTCAGTTTTTTTTTTTTACTAGATTCGGTGAGTTTAGGTACTTGAAAAAAAAAAAAAAAAACTGAACTAAGTGACAGGTATGGGGCCCACAAAAAGTGTGAAAAATATTGAGTGATGACAAGTGAGTGATGGTGCCAAACGGGTAGGGTATTTTAAGTGATGAGTGATGAGTAATGAGTAATGAGTGATGAGTGATGAGTGATGAGTGATGAGTGATGAAAATTGAGGGACATGTTTTTTTAAACCAAACAAGCCCTTAGTATTTCATCCGTGCTTCAGTGATAATAGTAACTAGCTACTTTGCGCATAAGAGCATCTCTAACAGCAGTTTTTCTAAATTTTTATACTATTTAGAGAGTGAACAATGACATTTACTTTTTATCTACTTACTTTTTAAAATTTAATTTTTAACAAGTTATATATTCTTTTTCTATCTTATTTAAATATTATTTATTCATTCATTCTTTAATTTTTTTTAATATTTCTTTATGTATTCTCAACTATTATATTTTTCTAATTTTTAATAACTATATTTTTAAATCCCCTAATGGTAACATTTAAAAAATTTTCAACAATCATACTTTCCGATGGTTTTTTTTTAATGATCATATTTTTCATGCTTGCATTATTTTTCATTTATCAAATCTATATTAGTCTTGAAATTTATCAAATCTACGTAATTTGGAATAAATTTATGCATTCAATTTTTCACAACTTATTTTTTTAGATTATTATTATTATTATTGTTATTTAATAATTAAATAACTTTTAATTAATTAATTACCTCTTTCTATTTTTTCTCAAAAAAAGAAACCTATCTAATATTAAACACCATATCACACGATTACATTAAAAAAAAAAAAAAAAAACTCAATTTTATTTCAACCTACTAATTGTAAAGACCACACTGTATCCCAAAAAAAAAAAAAAAAAAAGACCACACATTTTCACACTCAATTGACTACTCAGTTTCTCAAAAAAAAAAAAAAAGCCGGCGGAGATCGGCGTTCAGCAAGCAACAGCGCCTCGTCCGCCTCCCCACCGCCAGACTTTCAACCCCCAAAGCAAGGGTTTTCAGTTGGAGTTTGGCTCAACCACCTGAGGACTGATAACATCGGCTCAACCACGGAAATCGGTACCCAAAATTTGATTTAATTGGTTTTGCATCATCTTTGAATTTCTTGCTTTATTCTACAAGTTGATGATTTAGTGGTTTTGCCTGATTTGCTATAGCTACTGTCTAAGTTTAGGTCTTGGGTTTCTGGGTTCTCTTTTTTTTTTTTTTTTTCTGTCTCTCTAATTTACATTGATGTCTTTCACTTTGTTTCTTGATCTTATTTCTATTTTGATAGTTAATTAATCTTATTAGAGTCAATAAGCTAATCTGATTCCATTAGAGTTTTTTAATTTCTAATTAAAATTTTGAGCCTCATCTCTATTGTACGCCAACTGTTCGATAGAGAAGACATGGGGTGTTTATATTGGTTTTTTGGGTTTTGCTTGAATTTATAGGAAATTAGGAACTGATGGTAGCCATTATGATCATAACAATGTGTTCTCAATTATTTTTATATCCACCATTCTACAATGAATATGAACAAAAGCTAAGATTACAACATATGAAATAATCGATTATGATCATGGTGGGTGCCATGCCCTAGAGGTAACATAGAACAAACCAAATTTATGTAGTAGTGTGGTACAGTTTTTTTGTGACTTCGATATATTCCCTTTTTTTTTCTTGCTTTGTTTGTGTATGTACGTAGATATTGCATATTGCAGTTCTTTAAGGGTTGGGGTTTGTATGATTTTTTTGGGTTGTTGCATGATTATTGGTTTTTGCAAAAATATTTTTGCTAACCTTTATGTTTAGTAATTGGTTGTTATTACCTGATTATGGGACTTCATTTGTATTCGTGGGTTGTAGGTTTAATCATACCTTTAGGTTGCTCTCTGTTTTTTTTTTTTTGATTGGCAATAAGACTTTTGTTGAAAAAACTGAACATCATGTTCATGATGGTGAACACTCTGGACAAGGAACAAATACAACCAAATCAGAAGAGCTTGGTTCCAAGCTCTCTGTTTAATCTGTTAGTTAAAGGTTTATAGTTTTCAATATATCTCCAGCCAAGGAAATTTTAACGGCCAAAATTACAATAATTTTTAGTAAAACTGTTTATCCATGTAATTACTAGAAGAGCTTGATTCCATGAGCGATTGTGTAGTTTGATAATTTATTTCTAGTAACAATGATTTGATTATTTAGCCACCAAATGTAAAAAAAGTTAACGTCTCCTAATCCCCAAAGATAACAGTTCCTGATTTTGTACTTGGGTTATATATATATATATGTATATAATTTTAGTCATTTTTGTAGTTCCTGCTTAATTTTTTTATGCCTATGTTGAAGTATCCATCAATGAAATCTTTTGTTAAGTGAGAAAGTCATTGCAGCAAGCCTTTCCCATTAAATTTAGATACTCTGGAAAGGCTGGTTAGATGATTTTCATGCTTTCTCTTGGGTTATTGGAGACTGAAATCTGATACTAGTGGTATTAACAGAAGCAATTTTTTTAGTTGACTTTACCATTCAATTTCCTTTGTTGCTTTTGCTATATACCAAAATGTTATTTCAAATGGTCTGGCTTGTGTCATTGATATCTGCAACCAATATAAATTTGACCGGTTACTTCCATCTTTCCATTATGTACCTTGAATTTTTTCTACTAGTGCACTTGCAATATCTGTACTCTTCTAGATGGGATGCACTAAACTATAATTTCAGTTTGTTTGTTTTTGTGTTTTTTTTTTGTACATTCACCTTGTGATGATCACAAAGGATAATCCTTATCATTTTAAAGAATAATTAACAAGCAAATGAGGCCTTTTTCACTTTTGCTTCTTAAATATAGAATTGCTTACAGCTATTGGAGTAGGTTGTAAATTATCACTATGTTTATGATTGTTTGAATGTTTCTGTTCTTTGTTTGTTGTTCATCTTGGGGGTTGACTTCACAAATTCTCCTTCTCCTGTATTCCAAAATATTACTACAGGGTCCTATTACACATGCTCAACAAAGCTTTATCCCAATTACCTGAGGTTGGAATAAAAACATTCCTCCGGTCCTTTATTTAATATAAGGATTCTGTTTTTTCTTACTGCCTACATGATGATTTTGGCTTCTTTTTGCAGCACCACCAGCTTGAATTTGTATTCTTTCTTGTTTGATGGTGAGGCAATTGGCCTTCTTGCGCATGAACAAAATATTTGGGCTCAATTTTCATTTTAAGTTTACTAAGCTCCTAGTTGCTAATTGGTGGGAGATTGGTTTAGCACACGTCTAATACACCAAGACTTTGATTATGAACAAGTGCCTGAAAGCATCCCTACAACAGTGTCCCACGAGCCTACAAAAGAATTTTGTCAATTTACGGTGTTCATTGCAGCCCATGAAAAAAATTTGAGGTAGAGAAATTCATTTTGAACTCCAATCGGATCTCGTTGAGCACTTGTGGCAATGATTCGTAGGATCATCTAATTCTAGGTATTATGCTTGCAATAATTTTTATGTCTTTAGTCTTTATTGTAATTTCAAATTTCTCTTCATTTATGTTAGTTTTCTACAGGTAAAATTCGATGTAATTTGAAATTTATCATATCTATGTCAATCTTGAAATTTATCTAGTCTTTTTGAAAAGTATGACTAATGAAAAATATTACCATTTGAAAAATATTACCCTTAAAAAAAAAAGGCTATTGAGAAAATATAATTGTTGGAAAATTTGAAAATGTTACTGTTGAGAAATTTAAAAATATAGCTGTTAGGAATTCGAAAAATATAGTTGTTGGGAATGAATAAAAAAAGATTAAAAAAGAATAAAGAAAGAATGAAAAAATAATATTTAAATGAGATAGAGAATAGAGAAAGGATAGAAAGTCTGTTGGAAAATGTATTTCAAAAAGCAGGTAGGTAAAAGGTAAATGTCACTGTTCACTCTCCAAACAATACAAAAATTTAGAGAGGCTGCTGGAGATGCTCTCAAGAGAGCTACTGTAGTAACTCCAAAAAAAAAAATGGAAAAATTTTCCTTTTAGAGAGTTTGTTGGAACTGTTTTTTTTTTTTGGGTTTGGCTTTGGGAGCATGACAGGGGACTGGGCTAATCCCAGGTGGAATAGTGAGTGGGCAGGTGGCAAAGAAGAAGCCAATGGAGTAGCAGTTTGAAAAAGTGCCGTTTTGTTGAGAAATCCACACTTTCCTCTCCTCTGTTCTCCACATTCCTCTTCCTCCTCCAAGATTGGTATGCAAACGGTTTGTAAATCAATCCTCCTGTTCCACCAATACCGCATATAAACCTATTTAATTAAATTCAATGCAAACAGCACTTTTGTAACCCCCCCCCCCAACAAAAAGAAAGTTTAAAGATTGCCGACACGGCCACCTTCACAGACACGGGCAGGTATTCATATATTTCTTGTTGGATAACGGTTTTGGATAACGGTTTGTTTTGTTTAGTCTTTAAACTTTTGGGTTTTTTTTTTTTTATTTTTTTATTTTTTCCTCTTTGGGTTGATGGGAAACTATAAGAAAAAGAATGGAAAAGTTCAACCTTTGAATTTTCTTCTAGTTGTTTGTGTTTGTTTAAGTTATTTACATATGTTGCCCACGATTTGGGTTACTTTCCCTAGCGGTTTGGGATTGCATTTCTTTTATAAAAACAAAAAGAGGGGAAAAAGAGAAGAGATAAATGAATTATTAAAATTTGAATTTTGTTTGTATTCATTACTGGAAATTATAATTATTTCAATGTTTCTGTTAATTTTTATTTATTTAGTTACTGAAATTAATGGGTTCTCTTTTTTCAGTTGTCTGCTTGTATGGAGTATTCTGTCTTGTTGAGGGGGGTATTATCTTAAGATTGCATGAAGAGTGGGAAGTAAAACATGGTTTCATGCTGATTTGTAGGGTCATATGGTGCAAGAAGTTCTTGAGATGTTCATTATAACCTAATGTTGAGAATATGTGTGTGAGTGAAATCTCACATTGAATAAGAATAACAAGAGTGAACGATTAATGTAGCATAGTTGGGCCCAAACTCAAAGGTGGTGTCCATATTTGTTTGAGGCTTCCCAAGGTGTTATTTCCCCAACACCTAAGCTCAATGATGCATTGGAATGCATGGAGTTTTTTTTTTTTCTTCACAATTTGATCTATTGAAACCAATTAGTTTCTTCACTGAAAATTTAAGTTGAGTGATAATTCTTAATCATGAGTTAGCTATAGTGCTACTAATTTGGACCAAGATATAAGTACTGGCTCGAGTTTGGGAAATAGCCTTTCTAAAAGTTGAGGGCAAGGCTACATATCAATCACCTCTTCTAGACTTGGCATAAGCAGGAGTGTTGTGCACAGGGTATGGCCTTTGAAAAAATTGAAGATGAGGAGAGAAAAAAACTGGATTCCAATGACTTATGAAGTTGAAGAAAAAGAAGAAGCTAGAAAAGAGAATAATTCAAGCAATGAAATGATAGTGTAATAAGGATTTCAAAAATAAAAAGAATTCTAATAAGAAGGATTGCAACAAAAAAAGAATTTGTTTGTTTTTCATGTCATGTTTGGGTGTGATTTATATAGTTTATGAGGTTTGGTGCTAGTTCTGTTGCATTTACTAAAGTGCATAGGGCTTCCTTCTCCCAAAAAAAAAAATGTATAGGGCTTAAAGTCATGGTTTTATGACAATAGAATTAGCTTACTCACCAATTAAAAGTGAATTGTGAGATAATTGATCAACTGCTTTCCTAAATTTGGGAGTGAGTGGCTACATATAGATTGTCTTAAATGTTTTTCTTTCTCTGTTTTTAGGGGATGTTTTGGCGTTAACATTGCTGATTTTTTGCGTAGATCACTGTTTCCAGAAATCTATATGCGAATTTGTGTAAAGGTATGGGAGGTTCTTGAGCACACTAAAAGTAAACTTGCTCTTTTATATATCTTTCTTATGCCAATAAGTCTCATCTTGTATATGAAGCCTATTAGTGAGCAGTTGTAAATTTACTAAGGCATATAATTCCCACATCTCTCACCAATCTATTCTTATCATAGCATAAATGTTTTGGTTTGATTAGATAAAAATAGTCTGGGTTGTCGATAAGTGCATCCCTTAACACAGTTCTTTCAATTCCTTCTCTTGGGGCAGTGAAAGGACGAATAAGTCATACAGGAGTTGAGTAATTAATTAAAGTAGATAAAGTAATGAATTCAGAAAAAATTGATAGTAGTTCTAGAAAAACAAATGTAAACATATGGTGCTTAATTGAAAGTCCCTAATACAACATTTGAATCTTGAACATGATCACTGAAAGAAAAGCAATGCTTGTTATATTGTTAGCAAGCTTCATCTTCCTTCTAAAACCCTATTATTATCTTGTTCTCTTAAAGATAATTTTGAAGTGAAGAAAATAAAACATAAATGAATATGATAGTCTTAATAATGATGGAGAAATAACAAGAACATATAAATCATTAATCCAAAGGACCTTATTTTTATGCAGAAGCTAGCTGCATTGAATCCTCCACACTGTCAGTTACGTTTTGTCTTCTACCATGCAGAAGCACAAACCAAGTTCCTTCTCCAACCAATTGAGCCAGACACGTGTGTCTCATTGATCAAGCAATGCAGGACCTTTCGATCTTTGCAATCTGTCCACACTTCCATGCTCAAATCACATCTTCAACTAAACCTCTTTTTTTCAACCAACCTCATTGCCCAATATGCCTCTCTAGGATCCATGTCTCATGCCTACACCCTTTTCTCAACCTTCCAATCCAATGATGTCTTCCTTTGGAATGTAATGATCCAAGGCTTTGTTGACAATGGCCTATATTACCGTTCCATGCTTCTATACAGCCAAATGCGAGAACTGGGAATCCAACCTGACAATTTTACCTTTCCTTTTGTTCTCAAGGCTTGTGGATGTGTTAAGGATGTCAAATTTGGGGTTATAGTTCATGGCAACGTTATGGAATTTGGCTATGTATCAGATGTTTATGTTGGTAATTCACTCATTTCCATGTATGGTAAGTGTGAGCATCTTGATACTTCTCGGCTAGTTTTTGACAAAATGCCCCAAAAAAATATAGTCTCTTGGAGTTCAATGATTGGTGCATATGTGCAAAATGGGCATTATGAAGAAGGAGTGTCGCTGTTCTCACAGATGTTGGGTGAAGGAATTAGACCAAACAGGGCCGTTATATTAAATGTTATGGCATGTGTAAATAGAGGAAATGAGGCTGATGATATATGTAGAGTTGTGATAGATAATGGACTTGATTTTGATCGATCTGTCCAAAATGCAGCAATGGTAATGTATGCACGATGTGGGAGAATTGACATTGCTCAAAGATTCTTTGATGGAATCCTTGAGAAGGATTTGGTGTCTTGGGCATCCATGATTGAAGCTTATGCTCAAGCTGATTTGCCTCTTGAAGCCTTAAAGCTCTTTAAGCAGATGATATTGCAAAGAATTTTACTTGATTCGGTGACCCTTTTGAGTGTGGTTCGTGCTTGTTCAAATTTAGCATCTTTCCAGCATGCACGCTGCGTTCATGGGATCATTACTCGTAGATTTTACAAAAACCAAATAGCTCTTGAAACATCTCTAATTGATCTCTATTTAAAATGTGGAAGTTTGGCATATGCTAGAAAATATTTTGATAAGATGCAGCAAAGAAATATAGTCTCATGGAGTACATTAATTTCAGGATATGGAATACATGGCAATGGTAGAGAAGCACTCTACCTATTTGATCAGATGAAGGCCTCAATAAAGCCAGACCATGTTGCATTTTTGTCGGTCTTGTCTGCCTGCAGTCATGGTGGATTGATTGTTGAAGGATGGGAATGCTTCAATTCCATGAGTAGAGATTTTCAGGTTACACCAAGACCTGAACATTATGCATGTATGGTTGACCTCTTGGGTCGAGCTGGTCGACTAAATGAAGCCCGCAATTTTATTGAGAGAATGCCTACAAGGCCAGATGCTGGTGTCTGGGGAGCCTTGCTTGGGGCATGTAGAATTTATGGAAATGTAGAACTAGCTGAAGTTGCTGCAAAATATTTATTTGAGTTAGATGCAGATAACCCTGGTCGGTATGTTCTCTTGTCCAATATTTACTCATCATCAGGCAAAAGAAATGATGCTGATAGGGTTAGAGCTCTAATGAAACAAAGAGGGGTGAGGAAAATTGCTGGTCATACAATTATAGAGATTGAAAACAAGGTCTATACTTTTGTGGCTGGGGATCAGTCAAACCCCCAAACTAATTTGATCTATACAGAGTTGGAGAAGATGATAAATAGAATTCGAGAAGTTGGGTACGTGCCTGATCTGAACTTTGTATTGCATGATGTGGAGGAAGAGATGAAGGAGAAGATGTTAAATGTGCATAGTGAGAAGTTGGCAATTGTTTTTGGGCTATTAAATACAAGACCTGATAGTGTCATTAGAATAAAGAAGAATCTTAGAGTTTGTGGGGACTGTCATACAGCTACCAAGTTTATCTCTAAGGTTACAGAAAGGGAAATCATTGTTAGAGATGCTCATCGATTTCACCATTTTAAGGAAGGAGCATGCTCTTGTGGAGATTATTGGTGATGATATTTCGGTCTGATTTCTAGTGATGGATTTTTTTGTAATGAAGATGAGAAATGCTGCAAAGATTAGGCGAAAACTCAAACGAGCATGACCAATAAATATGTTAGGTAATTTTGAGATAGCTCATCCCACTTTTTGTTACATTCTTTAGGAAGCTTACCATTTTGAGCTCTCCTTCTTTTGAATAAAATACCTTATTTTTCAAAACAGAAAAGAGAAAGCTCTCATCTTTCCTAGGATGCTGGCTGGTCAGGATTCTCCATGTTAAAGATGCGATGATGTAGGTTTAACATGACCACTTGTTAAGAGATTTTTTTTGTGGGCTAACTAAAATAAATTTTTTACATTTACTTCCATCAAAAGTTGCAAATTTGGGGGGTATTATTATCAAAAAACTTTTATCTCCGTTCATGCCAGGAGATGTTGGTCATGTTGGGATAATGCTTGATTGGCCTTGAATTGAATTATAGATCTTTTGTGTCTAACAACATCAGTTTTAGAACAATATCTTATATGTATTCCTTATGTACTACAAGTCCCCCACCCCCCACCCCCCCTCCCCCCCCTTTTTATTAATGTTATATAATATATGATTGATCCTCTTGTCTCCCAATAATGTTTGGAATTGGAATGGTACATGGGGGTTCATTATACCTCCTTTTGGAGTCATGACATTTAACACTTCTAACTATGTTGTAGAAGCAAGGTATAGGCTGAAAAGAATTAAAAAAGGAAAAAAAGGAGAAGAAGCAAAGTATAGACAAAAGTGCTTGGCACCTGTGTCTTTTATCATGGATTTGTTCATAATCTCCATGATCTATTTTAAGCTTTTCTCAGAAAAAGGGGAAAGTGACCCCACTTGTTTAAACCATTGTTTGAAATAATAATTATCTTGTGAAATACTCCAGATGTTTTATTTAAGCCCGATCTATGTCTAAATAATAAAAATTTCTTGTGAAATACTCCAGATGTTTTAGGTGTGGTTTGGTATTAGGTGATTCTCTTGCATGTACTCAAGTCATCAAGGCCAGCCTAGGTAGACTTTAAGGGAAAAGATCTAACTGCGTAACTGAGTGGATTTCTTGGTTAAAACAGTCTCAATTAGAAAATTAAATTGATTAGGTATGGGCTGTATGGCTTGATATTTTCTTTAAATAGACTGAATTTGACCATTTGTTTTTGTAACTAAAAGCCTTGTAACTCAATTAGTACTCCCGGTCTTTCCAATTGAGATGTCTAGGGTTCAAATACCCCCGCCCCCAACTATTAAATTTTTTATGGGTCATGTTAACGGATGCCCTTATGACAATTGTTAATAAATTATATTAGGAAAGTTTTTAACACCACTTTCATGGGAAGTATAAAAAGTTGTCGAAAAAATAATTGTTTTATCATTTTCCCATGAAATGTTTCTAAAAATAGTTTCTAAACCAATATTCTTAAGGCATTCGCTAACATTTCTCATTATTTATTTATTTTATAAACTGTCGATTTAAGATTCTATCCTGAAGGTCTCAGATAATTTTTTCCCTCTTAAATAACAATTTAAGCTACTATATTGGAATATCAATAATTTTTAGTTCAGCTTGCTCAGGAACTGGTTCAGTGATGTGGTCCTAAACAAGATCATTTTTTTTTCCTCCTGTTCTGATATGTGAACTCATTCTTGTTTTGCTGAGGATCTATTACCGCAACTCTGTAATGAGAATCAATAATTCTATTATGCATCAGCCATATATAGCATGCCTCAATGTGTATGAGATATTTCTTCCACGTGCGTAGGGAAGCCAGAATGGTCATTCCCTTGGAGACATTATGTGGAAATTATGTTGTTTAAAGAAGAATTAGGCATTTAGGGGTCTGTTTAATTTATGTATATTGCATATCTGTGAGCAAGTAAATGTCAGGCATGTGCCTTTTCTTACATGAAAGCTCATCCATAAATCTTCGAGAGGTACTATTTTCATTGTTTATGTTCTTATTTTTAGGGTGCTTAAGAAATTGGAGTTTTGATCTTCTTCAAATTGTGACATGAACTTGTAAGTCTAAGGTTGAAGTGATATCTAATTATCTGAATAATACCTTGCTACCCATCTCTTGTATTTGGGGTTTGAATCAGGTTGTGCTCCAATTGATAGATCCTGCGGGAAAAAAACACCTCATCTTTGGGGGAGAAACTATATTCATTTTTGGGATTTTCTTGCTGAGAACACCCAAGGGGTTCTAGTAGTTCAAGCTTGAGCATACTGAATTTTTTTTCCCCAGACACAACGTTTGTTACAATTTGCTGAGTGGTGGAGAATCACTTTTACTTGAATCTACCACTATTTTTCATCACCACCAACCATCCATCCCCACCACCAGATATGAAAGGAGGAGGATGAGGTCTGTGAAGAAGCCTATTCTCTCATACCAAATCCATTACAATGCTTCACAAAACTAATACATACTCTTCCAAGCAGACTTGATATACAACTCCTGGACCACTCTCTTCTCACCTATCTCTTGCTCCCTCTCCATTCTCCACGAGTCCTATAACCGTGCTGAGGAGACCAAAGACACTGGAATCTACAATCCACAAAGTCCCCTCCACCATCTGTACCCGACCACTAAGAAAATAAGAAAATCCTCTCAAAGATTCATGCATCTGTACTTGACTACTTGTAGATACTTTTGGATTCAGAAAAAAGACACTAGCTATTATGATATATTGATTTTACCTTTCTCAATCTTAATTTTTTTTTTTTAGTTAAGATGAAGTTATCATTTCAAATTTTCAATAACTTAAATTTGTATTTCTTGTCTACTAGGGAAGGCTCGTTCAAGCTGGCCAAATTTGCTTCGAAAGGCTTTTCAAACGATAACTTAAAATGTTTGGCATGTGTTTCATGCAACTAAGTATAATTCCCCTGAAGAGCGACACGCATGTGGTACTGTGGTACCTCTAATTTTAATATAATCCACGTGTTCTGTCACCTATCTTTAACAATTATTGCACAAAAAATTTAATAATAATCCCAAGAGATTGGTCCAAGGACTAATGAGATTTTGGATTCAAAATTCTGAAGTCTTCGGTTGTAGGTTGCGTTTGGGATTTGATGAAAAGCAAACTTATTTTACTTTTTAGTTTATTTTTTCACTTAAAATGGGTTTTATTGCATTGTTAGTGTTGTTTCATGGTATTTTTGCACCTTTTTTTGTTCATATTATGGTATTTTTTGCCAAAATCTAAAAACTTCTTATTATAATTACCATTAACATTATGGTATTTTTTAGGTAACTCTAATTGATTGCTTTGATGAAATATGTATCTTAATTATGATATAACAAACTTAATAGTATAGCTAAGCCAAAAAAATTAGTTATTATTATTGTTGTTATTGTTAAATATTTATTTTTCATGTTTGGAAGTCATTTTGCATATTTAAGCATTAGAATAGGGTTAAAATTATACATAAATTTTTTTTTCAGTATTTTCAGCCAAAAAAAAAAAAAAATCAGCTAGTTTTTAGTTTTTTTTTTTTAACAATACTTTTAACAAAAAAAATTTCAGTTTTATCTTAGTTAACAGTTTCCAAATGGACCCTTAATTAGCATTTTGGGGTCACTCCATGTAATTATCTGATGTATATTGGGCAAAAGGACTATACAATCTTGAAGAAATTCGCGAAAGAGTTTTGGGGGTGGATCCACTTGGAGCCTAGGACGTTCAAATACCTCCCGAACTGTCCCTTATTTATTTATTTTTTTGTTCAAATGAGCCTAGGGGGTTCATGTTTGAAGCATATATTTCTATCATTTTTGGTTACGCTTTCAAGTGGCTTGAAGAATAAATTGCGCAAAACAAATTTCTGATGCTGAAGATCTATCTGTAGTCTGCATGGAACTTCGATTAAAGACTATTGGCGTTAGAAATCAGGGTAACCTCAGTTTGAATTCTCTATATCTTACGCCTATTCCCAATTTATCAAGAAGCCCAATGTGCAATCTTCACGGAGCTGTTTCAAATCAATCTTAGAAGAGGTTTTCACATGACCGTGAGATCCATGTACTATAAAAACAAGGATGTATATAGAAAATGTATAATAAAATAATTATTGATATTAGAAGCTTCCTAATTCTTTTAATAAAAACCTTATATAATCCAAGCATTGAAGGCTACAGAGCCATCAACCTCCCTTAAACTTGACAATTTTCATCTAGTGGTATCTTTCCACAATTTCAAACATTTTGTTTCAATTTTTTTGTTTTGTTTTGTTTTATTTTAGGTCTTTATATTTTTAGAAATTTTTGTTTTAGGTACTTAAGGATAATAATAAACTAAAAATAATTGAAAGTCTATATATATATATATAATTTTTTTTAAAGAATGCTGTTACATTATAAATTAATTGCCAATTATATATATATATATATATATAGAGAGAGAGAGAGAGAGAGAGAGAGAGAGAGAGAGAGTGATTTTATAAATCAATGTGTTATTTATTTAATTACAATATAAAATAATAATTAGTAAATATATTTATTATTAGCACAGGAAGTGAAGTAAAAACGGTTGGAGACCTTATAAAAAAAAAATCCAAATGATTTTTTTAAGAAAAAAGAAATTCCTAATGAATCATTACGAGAAAAGCTGTTTTTTTTTTTTTTTTCCTTAGCGAGTCAACACATTTTTTTATATATATAATAATTCAATGGTTAAAGTGGGATATGAGTGATTTCACCCTAGATATTTCCATTAGAAACACTAAAAAATATTAACCAGTTGAACTATAAGGTTCTTAGTAGTGTGTCAGCACATTTAGCTTCCCAATATGAGTGATGAAGTTCCCAATAATTGATGTGATTCAAGTAAACATAAGTGATGAAGTTCCCAATCATTGATGTGATTCAAGAAAACATAGACTCACATCATTAATATGGGCTCAAAGGAGAAATTAACTTATATCCCTTACTAGTTAACAAATAGACGACATTTTCACATCCAACTCAACCTCCAAAAAGTTTGGTTGACAAATGCTTTTAAGGCATTTATTAATTGACCATTTTAGAGATGTTTTGATACTACTTTACAAGAAATATAAAAAGTTGTAAAAAAGAAAAGTTACTTTTTCTTTTCTCATAAGATGTTTCTAATTTTTTTTAAAAAAAAACTAATGCTCTTAAGGCATTCATTAACTTTTGACAATTTTTAATACAAAGATTTAGATTAGCTGTAACATGAGCCTATTCCTCATTGCTCACAATTCTAGCCGATCCCACTATCCTAACAAAGCTCTTAAAGGCCAAGCCTGGTTCCCAATGGAAGGTCCATCTATGTTAGGATTAACTACGGAACAAAATTTAACAACTTTTCCAACACAAGAAGAAACTAGCCACAATTCAATATGAGAGAGAGAGAGAGAGAGAGAGAGAGAGAGAGAGAGAGAGAGAGAGAGAGAGAGAGAGAGAGTTTTGATGTTGCATTTTGGGCCTTGAAGTTCTTTGTCTAACATTTCTCTTACGTTCGAATAAAAATGAGAGAGTATGAGTGCATTTTTAATGAGAAATTAAGGACCTCAGAGCGGACAAAGTTTCTCTTCAAACTAATTTAGAGAAAAACTCTTCAAACTTTCCCTATATTTTATTATTGAGTGTGAATTTTGAAAATCTAACCGTTGGATTGCATATTCTTTATATTTTTAATATATTTGTCAAATTTCATTCAAATTAAATGTTATTTACTAGTGGATCAATAAACTTATTTTTTATGCAAAATTTTTTAACACAAAAACTTGAAATTTAAACATGTCATTAATACCATAACCATTGATTCTTGATCTTTTTAAAAAATTTCAAACATGGATGATATAATAAGAATATGTAATCTAACGGTTAGATTTTCAAAATTCAGATTCAATAAAAAGATATCAGAGGAATTTGAAAGGTTTATCTCTAAACTAGTTTGGAGATAAACCATTTCCCCTTAGAGCCTATGATAGTATTCATTAGGTTTCATGAAATCCATATTTAAAGCTTTGGTTAATTTTAAATAACAAATAGCTTAACTATGAATTCAAATTTACTGCTTCATTTTATGCTTCATTAAATGCAATATGTTTTATTTCACACACGCATAATTTATTCATTTTTTTTTTCATTTTAGATTCTTGTTATTTTTTAAGGAAAGAAAAAAGTGATACGTAACAAATTATGATTGATGGAACATAAGGAACTTAGAACTAATAACTATTAGGTGCTTTTGGAGTATAGTGATATAATGCTCATTTATCTCATATTCATGGTAGATCTATCAATGAATTTAATTAATAATATCCGCTATAAATGTGAAAAAAAAGAAGCATTACATCATTGTGTTTTGGAAGCACTTAATCATTATTCGAAAGTTGTAATTGATGATTTCAAACTCCAGTTACACACATATCAATAAAGCTTAATTATAAAATAGTTTTGGGGGCTTCTATGAAGATCATTGTTGAGAAAATATATTACAACAACTTTTTTTTTTTGCCACAATTTTATTTTAATTGTCGTGGCAGAGTGTGAATAGCGGAGAAAAAATAGTGGGCATATATATAAGTGATAGATAACAACTTATCACATTACAATTTTGGCAAAAAATATTAAGGTCCTAAAATCAATTGATCATTGACAGCTCGATTTCTTTTGTGATGTTAAGATAGATTTCACATAATCACGGGAATCATTACAGTCAAGCAAAGCAAGCTGTGAACCTGAGCTTTTAAAGCAACTGGATAATGGGATATCCAAAGTGGGCGATGAATAAAAACAGAAGTACATTAAAAATGCACGTGACGAATTTCACAAGATCACCACCCATGTATACTTTAATTATATAATCAAATCCTATTCAATAAATGGTCAGAAAAAATAATCCTATATCATTAATAAGAAAAAATGTTAATGCTAAAATAATTTTCCGCATCCGCGGGGGGGGGGGGGGGAATCAACTAATAACTTCTATTGACTTCAACCAAAATTTCCTATAATTTTTTTTTTCTTTCACCATGAAAATCAAAGTTTCTCCTTATTTTTGGGATAGGAACTAGGAAGAGAAAGAACTAGAAAACTCATGTCACTTGTGTAGCCTATCTATACAGTAAAAGATGCATCATGCATGTTGTATAGTATTGATAAGGGTTATCCTAAATGACATAAAGCTGACGAGCCTGGGGCTGACGACCCCATGGCTGACGACCTCAACTCTTGAGCTACCTGAAGCTGACGACCTTTGACGTATGGAGACCTAAGACTGACGGCCTCCACCAATAATCCTATTGAATAGCGTAGCTGACGGGAGAAGGCTGACGAGGTCAGTTTCAGCTCCATTTGCAATCTTACTTGACTGACACGCATACATAAACAATTCTTGAACAATACGTCTAAGTAAGGAGATCCCTACAAGGACAAGGATTCTAGGAGATACGTGGGATCCAAGTATCACTATCCTAAAAGGAAAAGAACTCCTCGGTCAAGGCATGGATTTCGGCCCAACGCTACTATAAATACCCCAAGACCCTCTCGAAACAAGGTACGCACAAATAACTCAACTCTAGCACTCTAGTGTTGTAAAGTAAAGATTTCTAACTTAACCTTCGGAGGGTATTTGGCCGGTACCACGCCGGTGCCCTTTCAAAGGTCTTCACTCTCTTTGTTGTGCAGGTACGTCATCGGGAGCACGTGAGGACCGTGTGACTAACTGACGATTTTCGAGCATCATCAGTTGGCGCCGTCTGTGGGAATCGAGGGTGGTAACGCCACACTATCGCTTCCCGGACAAAAGTTGCATGGTACTCACCCGCTCAATGGCTACCACCAACAACATTCAGGAGAACGAACCGCGCGCAACCGTTCTGGAAAAGCAAGTCCAAACGCTCGCAGCAGCCGTCGAGCGCCTGACCAAAGAGAATAACGACTTGGAGGAGCAGCTACGTCAGAGAAACACGCGTCCTAGAATACAAGAGGAAAATCAGGAGGAGACAAGCGCTGAGAGAAGGGATCCCGAAGCGCCTGAAGGCAGCAACGCCCCAGCAGGCCGGAGAGGCGGGATACCAACCTGACTACCCCTTCTGAAGCCATACCCCCTCACATCGCAGCCGAGATGCAGGAGATGCGTGAACGAATAGACGTAATGATGAACGCCCTCAAAGGACGAGTGTCTAACGATCTCGACGACTTGGTACAGCGGACCGATTCACCTTTCACGGCACGTGTTACGTCGTGCCCACTTCCCCCAAAGTTTCGTATGCCGCAGGTGGAAAGCTACGACGGAAACAAGGACCCCCTGGACCACTTAGAGTCCTTCAAAACTATAATGCACCTTCAAGGAGTGCCCGACGAGATTATGTGCAGGGCTTTCCCAACCACCTTGAAAGGGTCCGCAAGGGTCTGGTATAGCAGGTTGACGCCCAACTCAATAGGCACCTTTAAAGAGCTAGGCGCCCAGTTCGTGTCGCACTTTATCGGAGGCCACCGGTACAAAAAATCCACGGCATGCTTGATGAGCATCAGGCAGAGGGAAGATGAGACTCTAAGGTCCTACATAACGCGATTCAACAAAGAAGCTCTCTCGATAGATGAGGCGGACGACAAGATACAAGTAGCAGCCTTCACCAACGGGCTGCGAAAAGGGAAGTTCCTCTTCTCCCTATACAAGAACGATCCAAAGACCATGTCCGAAGTACTTTACAGGGCAACGAAATACATGAACGCGGAAGACGCGCTGATTGCAAGGGAAGACAAGCCTAAGAAGAGGGAAAGGCAAGAAGATACTCGAATGGATAGGGGGCAAAAGAAAGCCAGGACTGAAGAGCGACGGGATGACCGCCGCTCCAAGCCACTCCCAGGGAGATTCACGAGCTCCAGGCAAAAGTTGTTAAAATTCCAAGAGGGGACAACGAGCAGGCCGACCGCCTTGCAAAAGCTGCATCCGCAGAGCATGTGATCATCCCCGGTAAGGCTCTATCTTTTACTCAAATCGCACCACTGATAGATGTCATCAGCATGCAGGAAGTAAGATCCGAAAACGATTGGACCAACCCTCTGGTCGCCTATTTGAAAGAAGGCGTCCTACCTGAAGAAAAGGAAGCCGCGAGGAAGCTGAAGGTCCGTGCAGCGAGATTCATCTTAATAAGGGACGTCTTATACAAGAGGAGTTTCTCCCGGCCGTACTTAAGGTGTCTAGGACCTGAAGAAGCGGATTACGTTATGAGAGAGGTACATGAAGGAATTTGCGGCAACCATTCAGGATCACGGTCGCTGGTCCACAAACTGATCCGGGCCGGGTACTATTGGCCGACAATGCAGAAAGACACCCAGACATATGTCAAGACATGCGACAAGTGCCAACGGTTCAGTAACTTCATCAAGCGGCCAGCTGAAGAACTAAACCCGATCACTGCTCCGTGGCCGTTCGCCCAGTGGGGGTTGGATATCATGGGCCCATTCCCAACGGCAGCAAGACAACTAAAGTTCCTAATAGTCGGAATCGACTACTTCACCAAATGGGTGGAAGCAGAAGCCTTAGCCACTATCACCGAGAAGAACGTGCGAAGTTTTGTTTGGAAGAACATTATTTGCAGGTTTGGAATTCCAAGAGTCCTGATCTCGGACAATGGCAAACAGTTCGACAATAACGCCTTCCGGGATTTTTGCTCACAATTAGGAATCAAAAATCATTACTCTTCCCCTGCTCATCCCCAAGCCAATGGACAAGTTGAAGTCACGAACCGATCCTTGCTTCGGATAATCAAAACTCGGCTCGAGGGGGCAAAAGGCATATGGCCGGAGGAACTACCCAGCGTACTATGGGCATACAGAACAACCGTCAGGACCCCCACAGGAGAACTCCGTTCCGGCTAACATACGGCACTGAAGCAGTTATACCAGCCGAGGTCGGACTCACGAGCTACAGAGTGGACAACCACGACGAAGGAAGGAATGACGAAGCCATGCGTCTAGAACTTGACCTAGCTGACGAAGTTAGAGCGACGGCTGAACAAAGGCTCGCGCGATACCAGAACCTCATGGCTAAACACTACAACTCCCGAGTCAAGCACAGGGACTTCGAAGTTAGAGACCTCGTCCTAAGGAAAGTAATGGGCACCACCAAAGACCCTACGCAAGGAAAACTCGGCCCAAACTGGGAAGGGCCCTATAGAATAACATCGTGGCTAAGGAAGGGCACCTACCACCTGGGGACCCTGGACGGACTACAACTACGCCATCCATGGAACGCCGAGCACCTCAGAAAGTACTACCAGTAGAGAAACAACGGACGCTACTCCTCATTTCCAATCTATTTCTGTCAGTCATTTATTTTAAATCATTTGTTTTAGTTTACTTTTAAAACATTCACCAAAGGGCTAAAGTTTGTCCTTTCTGGGAACAATTTTCTACGTATGTATGCATTCATCACAATAAGAGGAGTTTATTCAGAAGTAACTGATGTATTTGTTAAGCAGACGGAACTACTAAGTCCACGCAGTGGACGACCTTAAATCCACAAAGTGGACAGAACTGCCAAGTCCACAAAGTGGACGGAACTACTAAGTCCACGCAGTGGACGACCTTAGTCCCACAAAAATGGACGAAGCTACCAAGTCCACGAAATGGACGATCCATAAATCACAAAGTGGACGACCTTAGTCCACAAACATGAACGACCCTAAAAAGTGGACGCCCCAAAGTCCACGAAGGTGACGGCCTTAAATACATCAAAAGGCAAAATTAGTTCGACGGACGATCTCAAAGTCCACGAAGTAGACGGCAATCTAAAAGTCCTCGAAGTGGACGATCTCGCCCACACAATAGACGGAGCTAAAATGCCCGCAGAACTAACATAAGTAACGAACTTATACATTGACGATAAACTTTACTCAAATCACAAAATGGGCGTCCCACCCACGAAATAGGCAAAGTCAGCATCAAGTCCGCGAAATAGACGACCTTAAAGTCAGCATCAAGTCCACAAAATGGACAAAGCTGACGACCCCACAAAGAAAAGGTATAAAAAGCAAGCAGCCTCGTCAGAACAAAATACAGAAAAGACATTAAAGAATTTAGATCGACGGCACGAAAGCAACAAAATGAAAATAACACTTTGGAAGCAATAAACGTTAAGATTGTCTTTACAGAAGCTCAAAACAACGAGCGTCAAACATTAAAGTTCATTACAAAACAAAAACAAAGTGTTTACAATAGAAGGGTCTACGAAGCAGACGGGGCAGTCGACGAAGGCAGGACGACAGCCGGAGTTGAAGGATCCTCAGCATTAGACTTCTCCGCTTCAAGACCTGCTGACGGGTCCAAAGTGACGGACCTCTCCAAGGCCGGTTGGGCGAGGACAAAGCTGCCGTCCCTCGAATTTACCATAGGCTCGGTAGCCTCGTCATCCTCCTCGAGAATGGATTCACCTACCGGGGTTGACGGTATAGGCTCATCCATGCTTATCCCCGACAAGTCCAAGTCAGGATGGGCACGCTTCATTTGCTTTAAGCAATCCTCGAAACCTTCAGAGTAGTAGACGGCACAGGAGTCAATGAATTGTTGGGAATCTTTGAATTCCGCCACGGCGTCACTCCTGGCCGTCTCCACCTGACCCATCAGCCCTTGAAGTTCTTTCTCCGCCGTCAGCTTTGCATCGTCGGCCAGGCCCCGTTGACGGGTTTCCTCCGCCAGTTCATCCGTCAGTCTCTTCACCTCTTTGGCCAGGGTGATGTTGGCGTCCCTATACTGCTGCTGAGCGTCTGCCGACGTCTTGAGGCGCTTGTGCAGACGAGAGACCACCCCCTCCTTCGCAGCACATCGGTCCCGTAGGGCCTTCATTCGAATCATGGCTTATGGGGCACAAAAAGGTCGTCAGTCGCAGAAATGCCGTCAATACTCTACAACGTCTACGAAAAATAATAATAAAAACAAAAATACGGCGAAGGCAGTCATACCCTTGCAAGGTCGAACAGCCCCGACGACCCTATCTCGTCCGTCGGGTGGTCGTCACACAGCTCCATCTCCTCTTCCTTTAGGATGGACTCTGCTACCTCCACGGCATAGTCCTTGTGGGTGAGGAGGCGACGGGAAGAATCAGGAGTAACGACCCCTGAGGCCGTCATCAGGCCTTTGCCAGACCCGTAAGAAGCTCTTGGAGGCGACGGCCTCTTGGTGGTCTTGTCCCCCGAGGAAGAAACCACTTTCTTCCCGGACCGGTCGTCAGCCCCGTCAGCCTTTCTCTTGACGCCCTTCTTCCCGACGGGCTTAGGAGCTGTTGACGGCGTCGCTTCACCTCTGGCCCTCTCCTCCTCCTGCTTCTTCTTAGCCGCGACGGCGCGGATTCTTTGCTTTGCCGTCTCCATTTCTGGTAAAGATAAAAAGTGAATAGAAACAACAAAAAGGTAAGGAAAGTGACGGAGGTAACTACGAGATACTCACGTCGACGGGATAATTCGTTTAGTCTACGAGCCTCGTCTGACGGTTCGGGACCACCGCAATATAGGTGCAAAGTGTCTAGGGTAATTAGGTCCTGACACCTCCTTTCGTCCAGAGGAATTGACGTCACTCGGCGGATGAACTCCTCTTGCTCCGCGGTTATACGTGGACGGACGTTGGCTGAAAGAAAAATAGACGGAGTTAGAAACCAGTTAGGTGAAAAGCAAAGAGAGGCCGACGGGATAAACCTGAATCCCTAACGTGCGCCCAAGTGTTATCGAAAAAACCATAAGGCATGGACTCCCACTCTTCTTCACGACACACCCAGTTCGTCCCTTTAACGAAAAAGTACCTTCCTTTCCAATTTCTATTGGAGTCAGGCATGTCGGACACCAATTTTAACTCTTTCGACCTTAGGGAGAAATGATAAAACCCCTTGGACGAAGAAATATGTTGTGGACGGTAGCACCAAAAGAATTCATCTAAAGTTAGCTGACGGTGCCCGCCGCTGAGACGACCCCACAAAATTTCCGCGCCGATAAAAGTCCTCCACGCATTGGAGGCAATCTGGCTGACGGAGATCCCCAAAAAGTTAGTTAACTGACGGTACAAGCCCGTCAGTGGTAATCTGAAGCCCGCTGCAAACATGGCGTCATACATGCCCACGTCGGCTGTTCGACCTGAATAACACCGTTCACCATCCAAAGGGAGACGGATTGGGACGTCGTCTGGGATCTGGTAGCGGGCTCGTAAAGTGTTAAAAACATTTTCTGACATCGTCGGCAGAAAACTATTGACGGACCATTCAAGGGGAAGGATGAAGGGGCGGTCATCACTTGGAGCTCCAGAGGTGCTCTCTAAAGTCTCCTCGTCACCTTCATCCTCACTCTCGTCGCCACTTCCCTCTTTCTCACTACCACCCCCGTCCTCACTTTCTCTACCATTTCTATCCACTTCGTCAGAAGAATGGGCCGATGTGTCCCTCTCTGACGACCAGGACAAGCCCTCCTCGGGCTGAAGACCTGACGGAAAGACCTCGTCATAACCCGCTCCTTCGCGGACTGACGACTGCTCACTCGACATCTGACTACCTACAAACGATGGTTGTTGTTCTAAGAACCTAGGCCAACGGCTTCGCTAAAGTTACAGGGTGGAAAAATAAAAAGAATTGAAAGAAAAAACTTACAAGTAAAAATGTCGTCTGGCGTAAGTTGACGGTTCAAGGAAGACGAAGCTAGCAAACAGACGGACGGGAATCTTGCGCTTGACGCTTTGGCTCTCAAAAGAATACAAGTGCTGGAAAGTTTGAAATGAGGAAAGTAGGACATATATATAGGAAACAGGGGGCACGAAAGACGAAGCGACACGCTCGTCGCAGAACGAGGCGAATCAAGCTAAGCCACGTGTCCTCGCATTTAATGAAAGCCGCGAGAGGTTTTAGGTATATACTCCATAGCTCGTCAGGATAAGATGACGAGGCTATGGAGTAGGGGGCAGCTGATAAGGGTTATCCTAAATGACATAAAGCTGACGAGCCTGGGGCTGACGACCCCATGGCTGACGACCTCAACTCTTGAGCTACCTGAAGCTGACGACCTTTGACGTATGGAGACCTAAGACTGACGGCCTCCACCAATAATCCTATTGAATAGCGTAGCTGACGGGAGAAGGCTGACGAGGTCAGTTTCAGCTCCATTTGCAATCTTACTTGACTGACACGCATACATAAACAATTCTTGAACAATACGTCTAAGTAAGGAGATCCCTACAAGGACAAGGATTCTAGGAGATACGTGGGATCCAAGTATCACTATCCTAAAAGGAAAAGAACTCCTCGGTCAAGGCATGGATTTCGGCCCAACGCTACTATAAATACCCCAAGACCCTCTCGAAACAAGGTACGCACAAATAACTCAACTCTAGCACTCTAGTGTTGTAAAGTAAAGATTTCTAACTTAACCTTCGGAGGGTATTTGGCCGGTACCACGCCGGTGCCCTTTCAAAGGTCTTCACTCTCTTTGTTGTGCAGGTACGTCATCGGGAGCACGTGAGGACCGTGTGACTAACTGACGATTTTCGAGCATCATCAAGTATAATACACGTACACGTACATACATTTTTTTTTTAGTTCTTATTTGTAATTTGTTACACGAAACAAAAACAATCTAATATATATATATATATATATATATACTTTTAAAATAAAAATAAAAAACATGCACTAAATTTTATTTATAATATTTATTCAAAATACCGAAAATTTACTAAATTTTAATATTCCTAACAATATCTTAATATTTTATTATGCTAAGTAATATGTTATATATGATAATTTTTTAAATACACACACGCGTGTGCACACATAATTTTATTAAATGTGTTTTATATAATTTGAATAAAGTTTATACATACATGCATACACACATACACACATGCATGTGTTTTTTGTGCGTGCGTGTGTGTCCACACATTTGTGCAAAGTGAAAACACACATCATATGATACATATATATATGATACATATATATATGATAATTTTTTAAATACACACACGCGTGTGCACACATAATTTTATTAAATGTGTTTTATATAATTTGAATAAAGTTTATACATACATGCATACACACATACACACATGCATGTGTTTTTTGTGCGTGCGTGTGTGTCCACACATTTGTGCAAAGTGAAAACACACATCATATGATTCATATATGTATGTGAATTTGTCCACCTTCTTGGAATCAAATGTTGACTCTCCCATTACTTATGAGACTATGTTGTGTGAAAAATTTACGTTTTTTTTTTTTTATTGAAATTTATTTTGGAAAATCTACATATTTGAGAAAGATTACTTTTGCTATCGGATTTCTCATTATGAAGTATGAAATAAAAGGAATTGAAAATTGTTTGAAAATGGTTTTCACACGTGTTTGGGTGTCTATTTTAAACCAAAATCAAAGTGAAATCTACACGTCCCTTAAGGGTCTGAGTTGGGATGTGTTCTCCTATGTATAGAAATTAAAATCAATTGATTACTTGCTCAAAACCATTAAGGAGTAAATGAGAAATTAGACTCCTATAATGCCTACTTGAGCACGGTTTAAAGTATTGAAGTAGTAAAATCCTTGAGTTTCAAATAGTTCATAAATTTGACTTTCGGTGGTTTTATATATAATTTGGTTATTGAGTTGGGGCTAAGGGGCACCCATTTTAGTGGAGGGAGAAAGACCTACCCTATGGGCGTTCCACTACACACATGCACTTATTGTCCTTAGTATCAAATCTTTATTTTGTGTATGTTTACTATGCAAGTCCGAACAGTGGAACAATGTGTATGTTTTCTGTTGCACATTTTCTAAATTGGTGCAAATATTTGAGTCCCTCTTTTCATTGAGAGAGAGAGAGAGAGATAGTTTTTTGCTGTGCACAAAGATTATAATGCTTCTTTTGTGTCCTATTGATTATTGTATTTTGGAAGACAAATGTTCAAATGAGTCTCAAAGTATCATTGATGAAATAGTGTGATGGGTGAAATCTATCTTAAGAAGATAATGTCCAAACAATAGCGCCGATCATTTTAACATATATTATTCTGCACTCATCCCGTTTGTGAACATGGCCAACTTTTGCCTTAGGCAAGTTTGGCGACCAGTTTAGGCCCTAAAATTTTAACCAATTAAGTTAGTTCTTTAATTAAAAATAGTTTGTTTTGTAAAAATGTATTAATTAAACCCCAAATTATAGCCAATAAATGAAAAACAAATTAAAGAAAAGAAAATTGGGAAAGAATGTTCCAATTTAGGAGTAACAAATCATACTAGAAAGATTAACATAGATAAAAAAAAGATTATTAAAAAATAGAAAATATTAATTCTCTTTGCGTCCCATAAGCTTAAATATCTTCGTCTTTCTTTCTCTCTCAACAAAATAGATCAAAACATAAAACCTCTAAAAAAAAAAAAAAATTCAAACCTCATTTATTTAATTTTTTTTTGGTCACTATTGCTAGAAAATTTGTCTTTTCTTTTAATCTTTCTTTGTATTTGATAAATCTGCTTTGCGTCAAGCTCTCCATTCTAGCCATTCGCTTAGGTTTGAGGTTTGCCTTCAAAAATTCTTTCATATTTGCTACACTACTTTTAGGTCAAAATGGTCTTCTATCACTGTTCATGGAAATATATATAAATATACCACTGTTTCGGAAATATATACGGATCTACAACTTTTTTGTATTTGAGTTTGAGGAAGTTGAGTTCTAAATGGTACTCAAGTTCCATGAATTCGAATTTTTTGGAAAATATAACCTTCAAAATAGCTGAAAATTTTTTGATGGAACTCGAGTCCTGTGAACTCGAGTACCATTTAAAATTTTCAAAATTTTTTAAAGGTACTTGAGTTTATAGAACTCGAGTACTATTGAAAACTCAAAATTCATAAACTTGAGTATAAAAAAAGTGAGAACCCGAGTTCCATAAACTTAAGAATCAAAAAAGTGATCCATTGCTACTTTTTTTTTTCAAAACAGTGATAGATTTTCCTATATTTCGTCCATACCTTTAACTTGTTTGACTGTTTCTACCTGTGTTGCGTGCGCTGCCTTTGCTGGTTTTGGCGTTTCTATGACTTTGTTGATGTTGTGTTGAACTTTACTTTTATGAGTTTATCTGGCAATGGAGTGCGAAATATGTGGTACACACGGGCACACCCACTTAATTTTTATTTTTTATTTTTTAGGTTCAAGTGAAATATGTGGTTGGCGTTATTATCTCTTTGTCTCTTTTTTATTTTTTTTTATTTTATATATTTCATTTAATTCAAAAAATATAATTCTCCTTACCTAGTTACTTTTTTTTTTGGGTTGAGAATATTAACTATTTTTAACACATACACGAAGAGATGAGAGAAGATCTTAAAGAAATTTACAGTGGTATATATTTAAAAGAGCCTCATTACCCAGTTACTTTGTTTATACTAGTTGTTGACAACCACAAATAATTGTGTATCAGATAAATATATTATATAGTTAATTACTACTAACTAAATTTCTAATAAAATTAACTTAAGAAAAATATAATTTCATTACAATTTTTTAGTATTTATATTTTTAATAGTGTTGCTCATTTTATTAGTATTATATTATAAAATTTAATTTATCGTGTGATGTGATGAATACGCTTTTATTGTTTTTATTTATGTAGGTTGAGATTATAAGATACTTTCATAGTTAAATAGAGCTACAACAGTACATTTTATAAATTAGGTTCTTTTGCTCTACGCTTCAATTTTTTTAAAATTTAAAATTTAGTTATTATAATTATATAGATAGAGCTTTTTTTTGGGAAAAAAAAATTTGTTTAAGTAATATTTAAAATATTTAAATATATACAAGGTCTCATTTTAATTTTCATCTTAGACCCTAAAATAAGCCCTAAATAAGCCCCTCATGTTTGTGAGTATATTTAATTGTTTATAAGCATTTATGCATTCAACATCAGTTGTTTGTTGTTATTGTTCATAGAATTAGAAGAGTAAATTATTTTGTGAAATATTTCCAAAAAAGTTCCTGAACCAATCTTTCTAATTGGATCAAATTGAGGGTCTTGGTTAAAATTGTGGTACCCTACAAAAATAATCAAATTATAATAAGGGTATTTTCAAAGGGAAATAAACTCGTTGCATACAAAGAAGCCAACGAGTCCATTGAGCCCGTCAACTTCGTATACGTGTGAAGTAGTACGATTGACAATGCCATAAGCCGATGACATCACCTCAATATCCGACGGCATCTACATGAGACGGCGGGAATCCCTAGACCTACGAGAAGAGAGAGGCCGATGGGAGTAAAAAAGGCCGACGGGAGTAAAGAAGCCAACGGAATGAAGAGCATGACGAGTCCAGTGTGGCCTTGCTTAACCTCCACGAATATCTATACAAGGAAATATCTTGTACCCCACGATTAACCTTAATCAAGGGAATCCCTATAAGGAAAGGATCCTGCAATATATATGTATTAATGAGGACCTTCCCTACAAGGAAAGACCCTCCCTGCCAAGAAACGAATGTCACTCTACGCTACTATAAAAACCCCAAAACCCTCACAAACCAAGGTATGCATAATTTCACATTAATTCTAGCACTTTAGAGTTGTGAGAATTCTCTAACTTGACCTTTGGATGGTATTTAGTCAGTATCACACTGGTACTCTGTAAGGTCGTCTTCTTTTTGTGTTGCGCAAGTTTTTGTTTAGAGCAAGTGAGTGTTGTACGACTTACTGGCGATTTTCGGTATCATTAGATTAGATAGAGGAAAAACACTTGTTCGCGTACACATGATAATACCCACACTCACAAACAATGAAAGTTGGCAACCTGCCATCACCTAAGATAATGAAACAATATTGCTGGAGGGAATTTGGGAATATATATATATATATATATATATATATATTCTTTTGGCAATAATTTGGTATAGTTGTTAATCATCTGTACCCATAGTTTCAATGGTCCGTATGCTTTCATTCAAACTTTTCAGTATTAAATGAGAATGATGCCTGATCAATTGGATTAATGAGGGCTCACCAAGTATCGAAAAGTCAAAGAAGAATCATTCTCTTTTGAAAAGAAAAACAAATGAGAATGAGGCCTGATCAATTGGATAAATGCCTTTCATTCTCAAAAAAAAAAAAAAAAAAAAAAAAAAAAAAAAAAAAAAAGGATAAATGCCTTTGCAAATCATTCTTGAATAATCTATGAATGAGAGGCATGCATCTTTAAAAAAATGCGAATGTTGCTTTCTTTCATTTTAGAAAGGCAATACTTTGACTAACCATATTGTCCATTCGTTGTAATCCAAATATAAAAATTCTTTAATATATAAAAATCTTTATATGTCAATTTTTTTTTTTTTGGAAATTAGAACTGATTCTTATTTCTACTATAAAAACATAAATTCAAGTTTAATTGGAAGTTTGCTACTTACCATTGGACCGCAAGTTGGAAAACGGAGAGAAACCGAGGAAGAAGAATGAATTGAAGTAGGATTGGAAGGGCACAGTAATCACCTTTTAATTTTCAAGACAAATATTTGTGCTCCCCGCCCTCCCCCGCCTCTGAAAATAAGTAAAATACGCAGGGACAACGATATGGTAAGCTAGGAAAGTTAATGGAACAACATGTTCCACATTAAAAACTATTGGTAGGGTTTAACCAATCAATCCTAAGGTAAAACAAAATCCATTAAACTAGAGAGGAATTTTTACAATATGTTTAATCTCAAATCTATTACTACCTCATGTAGTACTTATTAATATGACTCCATGTTGCTTTGTATCCCATGGACTTCTTCTATTCTAGACTCTGTTGAATGTAACCTCCTGCTCACGACTTCAAGTACACACCTGAAGATTTGTTATGGCAACTTTGATGTGATTGGGTTGTAACAATTTCTGTTTAATCATTGCAACTTTAGAATTTGAATTGGAACTCCGGTTGATGCTTCAAGGTAGTTGGAAAATCTCCAATTCTTGTATACAAAACATGGCTCTCCAAAAGTCTTGAAAAATTTGCCCTAGGGTTGCTTTTATACTTGACTTGCAAACCATGAAACTCTAGATCAAATGGTTGAATGAAAACAAAACCAGAAAATTGAAACCACATGATCTCAACATGTCAAGATTTAGGCTTTGATGGTTCGAGATTAGTGAATCTCGATGGGTCGAGCAAAATTTGAGTTTGAGTTGAGATTTTAAAGACTTTGGATCTTTTGTTACTTAAGCCTTAGCTTGTTTTGTACTTGAATTTGACTTCAAACACACTCAAGATATACTAATGTTCTTAATGTTGGTTACACAAGGTCATGGTTTGTCAACTTAGTCTTTTGAACTTAATTACCACTTTTGTAATTATTTAGTTTAACAATAAAATCTCAAAAAATAAAAAAAATAAAAAAAATGAAGAAGATACCATCTGAGGTAAGTAGGAATAAAGAAGCTAATTTTATGCCTAGTTTCATTTTCTTTATATTCCAATCTTTTAGTGTATTAGCAATTACTTTTTCTTAAAAGTTAAAAGTTAAAACCCAAGACACATAATAAATAATTAAATTAATGATTGGCAATAAAAGGAGAGGAAGAAAGGAATAGTGCAGGCCATCAAATGAAAATTTTGAGACATAATAAACATGACCTTGAGTATGTATGAATATTGAATAACCTTGGGCCATTTGGATTGAAGGGGGAAGGGAGAGAGAAAGGAGGAGAGTAGAGTATAATTGGTTAAAAATAGCTTAATTTTAGGTTAATTTTGCTCTACTCTCCCTCTCAACCTAAACGTAGAATATCCATAACTTGACGTGGCTATTTATTGTATTTCTGTTTGGTAGCTGAATATGTATCTATTTATTACGTAAACGTGTTATTAATCACTCATTGGTTTGCCTTACTAAATAAGCGCACTGATGCGGACGGTTGCTGCAAGTGCAACTACTTTCACGGCAACGAGTGAGTTTATTAATTAATTAATAGCAACGTAGGGGTTTGGATTATGATTGTTTTATCTCTGCCGCCTATTCAGAATGGATATATAGCTAGATAAGACTTTGGAAAAGGACAAAACTTGTTAAGTCTATCTGCAATTGTATTGGAAATAAACTATCAAACTTTCCTGCCTTCTGATAAAGTCTTATTTATTTATTATATATAGATTACAAATCCTGCCACCCAATTATCTATTTATAATAAAATAAAAGGAAAAAATCTAAAATATGTATGAAAAAAATGGTAAGAAACTAACAAATTAGATAGTGATAACTTAGAAAAGAATAAAAGCTGAAGTTATCCTGTTCAATTTATCAATTGTTATTTCTATTTGAGAAAAGTTAACGGATACATGTTAGTTTAGGAACTACTATTTCTAATTGAAAAGTAAAAACTAACTTTTTTATTTAAAATTTTTTAATTTTTTAAAAATAGTTTATTAATAAATTTTTTAAAAATATAGTAAATTGGACCCTTTCCTATTCTAATAATTTTTTTTCCTTAAAATGACTATTAATAAATGTCCTAAGAATATAGTAACTGGACTCTTTCATATTCTAATATATATTTGTTTTTAAAAAAATAGTCTATTTATAAATTATCTAAGAATACAACACGTATATATTTTTTAAAAGAAAAACTCTAAGAATACAGTAAACAGGACCGTTTCATATTCTAATAATAGGGTGGATAGACATTGTCTGCCAGTCAGATAAAAATTTCCCAACAGAAACGTATTTATTTCCCACTCAACATGTTGACTATATAAGCTCCACTTGCAATGATATCTCAATCTCAAGCATTTAAACCACCGAACATATAACATTGTTTTCTCAGTTTTGGTCTAGTTTTCAGTTCTGAGTATCCACAACACACACCAAAAAAAAAAGAAAGAAAAAAAAGCAAGATGAGTGGAGCAAAGGACAAGGATTCGAAGCCACCACAAGAAGTGTATGTTGGCTCAATTGACCAAGGAACCAGCAGCACCAGATTCTTAATCTATGACCACTCTGCTCGCATAATTGGGTCTCACCAGGTTGAGTTCACTCAGTTTTACCCAGAAGCCGGGTAAATAATATTAACAGTCAAATATCATCCACACCCTTTTCAGTTTTCTCTGTGTGTGTGTGTCTTAGAAACAGTTTTTGATTTTTTACAATCACAGATGGGTGGAGCATGATCCAATGGAGATTCTGGAGAGTGTGAGGACCTGTATTGAAAAGGCAGTGGAAAAGGCAACAAAGGATGGCCACGACGTGCACAAAGGGCTGAAGGCAATTGGGTTGACTAACCAGAGAGAGACTACTATGCTTTGGAGCAAATCCACTGGTCGTCCTCTCCACAACGCCATTGTTTGGATGGATGTTCGTACCAGTTCTATTTGCAGGTCTCATTTTTTTCTTTATCCGTTTGCTATTGGTTTTTACTTTTTGGTTCCCAGGTCTTGGATATTTTGATTCTCAATTGGGTAGTTTTTGTTTTTGGATTTTGACCGGTTCTAGGTGTTTGTTGTTTTTTGGTTTTTGAAGGATGCATAATTCTTGGGTTATCTCACCTATTTATGAATTTCTAATCTTTTCATTGAAGGCAGATTTCTTGAAATTTCTTCGTGGATTGTATTAATTGTTATTATGAATTGGGTTTCAGTTTCATTCATCAAAACATGAAATTGGTTGCAGTTATCTATGAATTTGATTTAAACCCATCTGTTGTAGTTTGTTCCATATTTTTTGTCACATCAGTAAATTTTTTTTATTGGGGAATACCAGTGTTTCAATTTCAATGTTTTTACTTATCACAGAAAATTGGAGAAGGATTTGCCAGGTGGAAGAACTCATTTTGTGGAGACATGTGGTCTGCCCATCAGCACCTATTTCAGTGCAACAAAGCTTCTATGGTTGATGGAAAATGTTGATAAGGTTAAGGAGGCAGTGAAAGCAGGGGATGCTTTATTTGGAACTATAGACTCTTGGTTAATTTGGAATTTAACTGGTGGATTGAACGGAGGACTACATGTCACTGATGTCTCTAATGCATCAAGAACAATGCTCATGAATCTTAAAACACTTGATTGGGATCAGCCCACATTAAAAACCCTAGGGATTGCGCCTGGAATTCTGCCCAAAATTGTCAGCAATTCTGAGGTTATTGGAAAAATCTGCAGTGGATGGACAGTTTCTGATGTTCCAATTTCTGGATGTTTGGGTGACCAACATGCAGCAATGCTGGGGCAGGCTTGCCAGAGAGGCGAGGCTAAGAGCACTTATGGAACTGGTGCTTTCATACTTCTCAACACGGGTGAAGAGATAACTCAGTCGAAGCATGGGCTTCTGACCACTTTAGCATTCAAGCTTGGCGCTAAAGCTCCTACAAATTATGCTCTGGAGGGATCAATTGCTATTGCTGGAGCTGCAGTTCAGTGGCTCAGAGACAGTCTTGGAATTATTAAAACTGCAAGTGAGATCGAGGGATTGGCATCAGAGGTTGAGTCCACAGGTGGGGTTTATTTTGTGCCTGCGTTTAATGGACTATTTGCTCCTTGGTGGCGTGATGATGCTCGTGGAGTTTGTATTGGAATCACAAGGTTTACAAGCAAGGCTCACATTGCTCGAGCTGTGCTTGAGAGCATGTGTTTCCAAGTCAAAGATGTGTTGGATTCAATGCACAAAGATGCAGGAGAGAAGGGAGAGGTTAAGAATGACAAGGGGCAATTTGTGCTTAGGGTGGATGGCGGTGCTACTGTTAACAATCTTTTGATGCAGATACAGGTTTGGGATTCTACGTTTCCTTTGTTATACTTTTTCCTCTGTTAGGTTATTGTTCAAAATTACCAATGCAGCTGTTGTTTTTTGTAAACCTTTTTCTTCTTTATGCCCCTCTAAAATATCTTTGCTGATTCTTCTTTACTTTGTGTTTCTTCCTTAAAAAATATGATTTGACTTCTTTTCTATGTCTTTAACAAGTTTGCTTTCCTTGAAAGTTCTGTTGGCTATGTTGTCTCATGCCAGAATGAGGACCTCATAGTGGTCTAATATCACAGAAGTGGCTATAAAGATTTATATATGCTTTTTCTTGAGTTTTTCATTTTATGACATTATGGTGAATGTTTACCAAACCAACTTTTTGGTGCTACTGTATGCCTTTGGTTGTATGTGTCTTGATAGGAAACGGAAAGAAAATGTAAATTTGAAAGTGAAATCTTGAAGCGTGTATCATGATTCTTATTAATGTGATTCATTAATTCATTTCTATCAGACAATGCTTGGAAAATACTGCAATATGCTTCCTCATAGAATCAAGGAACTTGTTTGTAACCTTTAATTTTGCTGCAAAATGATGCTAGTTGAGTTTCTTAGAGCCGTGTCCTGAATCTGCTTTTCACTTCCACAAATGTAACCTTTTTTGAAGATGTAAATGAATTGACTTTGGAAAGCTTTTGTGCATACAAAAAATTCTTTCCCTTTCGATGTGTTTATAGCTATGGTCAATATTAATTTATTATGAATATTGTCAGCGATCTTGTGTTAATTTTGTGAAGATCTTTCATGGCTAAGTATCCTATTCCGTGTTGGCGGTATGCTTTGTCAAAAGTTAGTGATGTAATCTAATTTCTGCGAGTTCCTTTTCATTGTCCTGCTTCGGTTTCTTAGCTGCAGAGCTTGCATTTCTTACTGTTTTGTAGGCGGACTTGTTGGGAAGCCCGGTGGTGAGGCCGGCTGACATAGAAACAACCGCTCTTGGAGCAGCTTATGCTGCTGGATTAGCAGTTGGGGTTTGGACGGAAGATGATATTTTTGCTGAAAAGGTTGAAAGTGCTACCATTTTCAATCCTATATTAGACGAGGAGTCGAGGAAGAAAAAGCTCAATTCTTGGTGCAAAGCTGTTTCCAGAACTTTTGACCTGGCTGATCTTTCCCTTTGATATACTTGTGTCAACTTGGTTCCTGTACTCCACATCTTTTTATTTTTATTCTTAAAATTCTGGGATAGTGGTGACAATGGTTTACTGTTTCTATAGATTTATGTGAACGATAAACACCAGCATGTATTGCAGCGATGATGATTTAATAAATGCTGATATCTGACCTATGTAACTTTTGTAACTTCATCTTGCTGTTCATATTCTGCACTTTACTACAAAAGTGATTTATGTATCAACAATGCGTTAATCTTCATGGTTTAATCAATGGGTATCTTGGTCACTAACAATGCTTGCACTGGTTTTCAATAACTTTGTTTTGAATGTTTACAATGACACTGGTTTACATATTCCTTCTTACACACACACATAATCCAATAAAGAAATTGAGACTTCAAATGTAGCAATGGAACACAACAAATTTCTTTACCTTTTTAGACGAGGAATTAGCAATCCCCCTTTTTAAATTTGTAAGAAGTATCCCCAAACTCATACCCTCCAAGTTGGAAAAACATGTCTTGAAGTAAAATCCTGTATACTTTGTGTTCTGTCTTCCTCATTTTTCACATAACAATTAGTTTTTGATGTTTTTAGACCTCTGGGATTTATTAGTGAGAAACTATTAAAAAAAAAAAAATTTCTGTTTAGACAAAATTTTCCTCGGATTTGTATACAAAATAATATTTGCTAGTTGAGGTTTACCACAAAATATCATATGCTCACTCTTCGTAAATACAAATATTCTTGTACTACCTTTTATCAATTAATTTTGTATAAATATTTGTATCAGTTGAATATTAAATTGATTATAATTTCTCATCTTAAATCTGTTCATCCCAGCAGGGGAATACTCCACCTCTGTTTTTGTTGGAAAATGAAAATTGCCTGGATAAATAACGAGAAAGAAAGCCAAGATTTAGAAGCAATTAGTCCAACTACTTCTCTACCTAGCAAAGAAAAACAAATCCAACTATTTCACTTACAAAACTTGACCTATGTTTGTGTAGCTGATAAGTTGGTAATGTCCCAAATGAGCAAGCAATCTTCGGTATGAAGCCTGATCTGACTCGCGGATGGTTGGTGGCTATCTTACTAGACGTGGGGTGTTTCTGGGCTGTGATAACAAATCATGAGGGTGCAACTTTGGAGCTCTCTCTTTCGCGCTGCAATCAGTCAATGTATTTGAAGTTTTAATGAGTTGGAGTATCAAATTTTGCTTGGAGATTTCTGTAGCTGCTTAGTGAGGTTAAGAAGAAACAAAAAAAAAAAAAAAAAATGCTAATCACTTCTGTAGATGGTATAGTTGGTGACGTGCTGATTATGTTGGGTCCCAATCCATCTTTGTGTGAATTAAAAACAAAATTAAAAATTTTAACCAATCACTAAAAAAAATTTATTACTAAATTACCAAATCAAAATATCAATCACACATAAAAACACAAAAACTACTGTGGGAGATCCTTTATCCTTGAACGTTAAAAATCGAAGGACAAATTCTGAATAAATTCACTAGTATCAAATTAATTAAGCTACATTTTTTTTTAATAAAAAGTTTATGCCTAATTTGATATCCACATTATATAAAATAATATCTCTCTTTAGGAATTTATGTGAATTTACAAGAAATCTTCACTCACTTTGAATACAACAACTCTTTGTGATTGTAGCACTCAACAAACCTCCCCCTTAGAGAAAAATCCTAAATTTTATGTTCTCTTCTGTTTGTCTCACGGTTAAAGAAAATCTCATTGTTTTCTTTGCTCTTGCACACATTATTTTCTTCTCGCTTCACTCACATTGTGATAATGCCTTTTTCTTTCTTCAAAACAATGCTCATTGTGAGCTCTCTTTCTTTTTGCTTTACAAATTTTCCTTGATTTGTGTACTCTCAAAAAAACCTTTGTTAAAAAAATTCAAATATTGTTGTCCTTTTCCTTGCATTACTTCACAGGCTAAAATCTTTTTTTTTTTTTTTTGCATTCACACTTAATTCTATGATTCTTTCTCCTCTCCCCATAGAGAAAGGCTTTTGGGCCAAAGTCATCAAATTCTTTGTAGCATTGTCTATTTATAATACTTAATTCCTATTCCTTGATGGACAAGGAATGAATTAATTATTTAATAAGCAGTTGGCTTTCCTTCCACTTTAAGTAATAGTCTTCCACAGAAATATAATCCTAAAAAAAAAAACTCAAATAAAATTTTCCTTCTTCACAAAGGAACTCCTATTACCTTTCCAAGTCACAAATAGGATTTGAGGCAATTTCCCAATAGATACGCTATTAGTAGAGTTAGAAGTTTAAATAGAAATGTAAAGCAATCCTATCATAGTTTTGTTCTTTGAAATCTTATCACGTATATGGAAAACTAAGTTTTGTTAATTAGATTTAAGTTCAAAAGGATAATCAAATTATGTGGGTTTGATAGTATTATAGAGAATGTAATTTTTCCTACCCACTCTTATGATGAAATAGTGATGCTTGTAAAGTAAATTAGTGTAAACTATGTTATTCATGATTTGATACCAAAATATTTTGCAACTTTCTTTTGAAGTTGCTTCACTCACTACAAGTTTAGTTTTTTTACACGTACATTGCATTTAGGGCTGTAAATGAACTAAATTGTTTATAAACAGTTTGAGCTCAACTCAAGAAAAATCTAGTTTATGTTAAAACAGTAAACAAGCCAAACTCAAACATAATATTGTGTTCTCAAATGAGCTCACAAACATGAGGCATTGATTTAACTACATCTAGTATTATACTTTTATATGTACATGTAAAAAAATATACTTATATAGACTAGAGATTGCATTGTATAAATTTCTAAATAGATTCATATGATATTAAAATATTATTTATATTTTATTGATAATATAAACAATCCATTCATAATAAAAATTCATAGATTCGTGAAGATGTAAAACACTTTAATCATATTTTTACTATATATGGGGAAAAAAAATTTGTTCAAGCAACTTGTGAACAAACTCAAGTTTGTTTGACAAAGAAATTAATCAAGCTTGAACATGTAATCTTGTTGGTGATAAAATCACGCTCAACTTGTTTTCGAAATAAAATTAACGAATAAGGATAAACTTTTAATACTCTGCTATGCTCAGCTCGTTTATAGTCATAAAATTGCATTTATGTCTTGTAGTTGGCCAACTAATGATTCATATACTAGTGTGTATCTTTGAGCATTAATGTGAAAGCCATATAATTAGAAAGTTTTTTTTGAGAGAGTTGTGGGGTTAACATCATGATACTTAGCTTTAAGTGTCAATTTTTGTCATGCATTTTTTGTTATTGAATATTTGCATTTTTAGCATAATTTAGTAGTTTAGAGCCTTTCTCGACACCCCTTCGACATCTCTCTTCATCAATCTAGGCATCTTGACACAAGTCTTAATACACTATCAATTGATCATGTTCATCATTTTTTTTCATAGAAATCACACTTTTCTTGATTGATAATCAATCGACTCTTCGATTCAACCATGAATATTAAGTTTTCCTAGGTTAGAGGGTGTATGGTTTTGGCAGAACCATCACTCAAAACTCAATTTTCATCACTCAATTCTCAAAAATCATAAGCCCTACCATAATTCAACTTGTTTGGTTTTGTTCCCATAACTTAATTTCCATAACTCAAAAGTTTGAGCGATGAAAATTAAGAACAAGTTTTTCTTGTTTTCGGGGGATGAGTTATGAGTTACCATGGTATTTTTGTAAATTTAATCACATGTGTGGGACCTAGTTAGTGACTTGCCTCATCAAGTCAGACTACACTTATTACTCACCAACAGATCTCTTTTTCTTTCTTCCTTCTTCTTCCATCTTTCCTTTGCTTCATTGCACCTAATTCTGCCTTCTTATTCTTTCTTCTTCGCCTTTCCTTTTTATTTCTTCTTTCTTCTTCTTCTCCCAAGTCTCAATTCTCAACCTTCATAATTTTTTATTAAATTTCTAGAGAGAGAGAGAGAGAGAGAGAGGTTTTAACGGAGAGAAAGTGGTATAGAAAGTGAGACACACCTTGTCTCTAGGCTTTTTATTTTAGGTAATAAAAATGTAATTTAAAAAACTGAACATCATGTTCACGATGGTGAACATTCTGAACAAGAAACAAATATAACAAGTTCAAGAATTTAAGCTAACAAATTGTAAGAATTTAGAAATTGAACTACAATTCGTAAAACCCCAAATACGAGTCCATTGAAACAAAGTACTGAAAAAAAAAAAGATTTTAAGAGGTCTAAGGGTCTTTCATTGTCTTCAAAGATGCGTGTATTATGTTCCTTCCAAACTAACCACATTAAACATGTCAAGTTCATATTCAATACAGTTGATAGGTGTTTTCCAAACCAATTTCTCCGAGCAAAGAAAAGAGAGCTAATTGTCTTTGAAAGCACTCACTGAATTTGAAACACCTCAAAAACTACTCCGAGCAAAGAGAAGAAAGTTTTCTCATGTTTTCTCTATAAAACATGAGAAAACTTAAACAATGGATTAGAAGATGATCAACAGATTCCCCATCACAACAACATAAACAACACCTATTAACTAGAGACTAACCTCTCTTAACTAGATTATCAATGGTGAGTATCCCATCCTTAGCTACTGTCCATAAAAAGGACACCCATTTAGGCACCTGTGCACACCAAATACACTCCTAAGGAAATGCATTAGTGAGAGGATTAGACGACATCTTATAGTAAGAGTGCATATCAAATACACCAATCTTAGTCAACTTCTAAGTCAAATTATCATCCCCTCACCCCTTGGCATAGAGGAATAAAGAAACTCAAAAAAAGACTAAATATTTTCTAGTTCCCAATCTTGAGAAGCTTGACGAAATTGTAAATTTTAGCTCCTACTTCTCCCTTCTAAAGTAGATACAACCAAGTCAAAAATCCAGGCTTCTTTAGACAAAGAACAAGCAAACAAATCAGGAAACAACTCCTTTAAAGGAGTATGCCCACTCCATGGATCATGCCCATAAACTATTGCAATGATCCTCCCTTACATTATACACTATATATGTGAAGAACTTCATCGCTCCTTCCTTAATGGTCTTCCACTTTCCACACCCATGAGTATCTCTTACAATTCTAGTGCACTAGCCACCTCTAGCCTAACCATTTTTGGTTGCTATAACCTAACGCCATAACTTGTTGCTTTCCTTCCCAAAACGCCATAATCACTTACCAAGCAAGGCTTGGTTAAACAAACTAAACTTTAGATGCCTAAACCACCAACCTCCACCGGCAAACAAATCTTTTCCTAAGCAACTAAAGGATATTTAAAAACATGATAAGTAAACAAGGATTAAAAGTGATAGTAAACAAGGATAGTAAATTACTCTGAAAATTACTCTGAAAATTACTAAGTGATATAAAATTACAAGGATAGTAAAAGTGATATAATAAAGGATATTTAAAGGCTTGCGCAATGAAAATTACTCTGAATCCTTTCTATTCTAGTTGCCACAGCTTGAGGGATAGTAAACAAGGATAAAAAGTGATGAGGAGTTGAGGAAAATGTACTCCAGACCATCCATGTTCATCCATACCAATGGTCGTCCATAAGAAAGCACAAGGACGAGGCTACCGTCCATGATCGTCCATACCAATGGTCATCCATAGGAAAGCACAAGGACGAGGCTACAACATGATAAGTAAGACAAGCCATCCATGGCCGTCCATGCCAGGGGTCGTCCATAGGAAAGCACATGGACAACCCACAGTACTTGAGAAAATTCCAAATATAATTCCCTCCCTCAAGTGACCATGGATTAAGCTTCCAAGGCACGAGTAATATCTAGGTTTACTACTATGCCCTCCAATGAGGAGTTTAACCGTCAACAACAGTTACCAAAGGATGGAATGTAACTCCCGTGGCAATTATGGAAGTTACCCTAATTTCTCTGATCTCCTGAAAAATAGGGGAAGTTACGAATCTAATAACTGTTTTTGGGACACACTATATAAACACTCATTTAGATCAGAAAAAGGTATGTTTTTATTTCCTAAAAAGTTGGAACTCCAAAGTTATAGAAAAAACTAACTTTGCCATTGGAGGGTTCTTGGCCGGCAACCCCAGTCACGTTTGATCATTGTTCTTTCTTTTTTAGGCCATCAAAAAAGCTAATAGTCCTTTCAAATCTGAAATATCCAGCCTACTGATCTTCTTCACATCATCAGTTTTCGCCGTCTGTGGGGATCATCATGATCTTTTTGCTCGATCATTTGTATTCAATGATTCTCCTTTCCCAGACAAAAGGCTGAATGGTTCGGACAAGATTAAGGGCTACTAGCCTAAGCCACCAAGAGAGTAGGGATGCTTCTAGCAATCCCCACTGTGACCGTCAGTCAGCACATGTCATGCAACCGCCTTCCGTTCAACATATACAGTCCATGGCTGCCGCTATGGCGGAATTAACTCGTCAAAATCAAGAGTTGAATAGATCAATTTCAGGAGGCAGCACCAAGAACTGCACGCGGAAGGACCAGCCCAGAGTCAAGAAGGTGAGGAGAAAACATTGAGTCCGAGAATTAGTTAAGGGGTACTACTTCAAGAAGAGTGCAACATTTGGAGAGGGAGATGGACTAGATGAGAAAAGCTATGGATGAAATGAAGGAGAATATGAGACGGGCGAACCCTGTGGATGACTTGGAATGAACTCCCCTTTCACGGTTTCCATCAATAGTCATCCCCTACCCTCAAAATTCAAAATGCCTTCCTTGGATTCATATGATGGAAATCGAGACCCGTGTGATCATATCACTACCTTTAAGACCACCATGTACCTTCAAGGGGTTCCGGACGAGATTATGTGTAGGGCATTCCTTACCACACTTAAGGGACCAGCGCGGGTGTGGTTTAACAAAATTCCCCCAAACTCTGTGGGCTCATTTGAGGAGTTAAATAAGTTGTTCGTTGGGTTCCTACTGATTAGGCTGATTACATGAACCCTGATGCCATGACTACACTCCTTGGAGATGCCATTTGCAATATAGAAGAAGAAGAGTATTGGAAAGCTTGCCAACATGCATTGAAGAGTCCATATGAAGCAAAAAGAACAAATGATGAAGATAAGAAAGGGGGAGAAGACCCTAGTGATGATGATGAAGGTAGCAATAGCGAGAGTGATAGTAGTAGTGATAACAACAGCAGTGACAGTGGACATGGTGATGACAATAGTAACAGTGATAGTGAAAATAATGATAGTGAAAACTAAGATAGCCAATACAATGGCAATGATTGGGGTGAACCCCCTAGTGATAGAGAATATGAAGATGATGGGCTTTATTATGAAGACTATGATGATGATATAAATTACTATGATGAAGATATAGAAGATGATGTTGAAGCTGAACCTATAGCCATGGGAAGTGACATTGATAGTGATTAATACAGGCTGAAAAATGTGTTAGAGGCTGTAGGATAGGAGATTGGAGAAGCCGATAATGTAGACTATGGGCGTCTCTCGGATTGGAGCTGCATTACCGATGTTAGTTTAAGATTAGGTCCTCGATATGACAAGCATGGGAAAGAGATTCCTGAGTTGGGGTCATTTCATGATTTAGAACTTGGCTCACTGACCCTATATACTGAAGAAGAGGATGACATAGATGCTAGATTGGTCACTCTAGACCAAAAACTGATGATCCACAGTCTCAGAAACATAACATTAGGGAGAGCCCTGAAGATGATAATTAGAAGATGCAAGGGAGCGAGTCAGAACACCTCCCTCAATACACCCACCTAAACAACAAATGGAAGCAAGATTTGTTTGGTGAATAGATGGATAGCATAAAGCGTTTGGATACTTTGTGATTGATAAGCCCACAGATATGGAGATTGATGATGAAGCCACGGATTATATGGATGAAGATCCCACAGTACTGATATCGAGGGAAAGGAACTTATTGGGAGCCACTTGCCGTTTTTTAAGCCACGACCGAATTGAAGAACTGGGCATGGGAGGGAGCCGCCCACCCCATGGAGGACTCCGTGAAGAAGATCAAGACCATTGAGTCAATCACTCTTGCTAAGAAGATCAAGACCGTCAAGTCAGTCACCCCCTCCAAAAACATTGTTTTTGTCCTTATCGAGTTTATTTCTGCTAGTATTACTATTCTTGTCAAGTCTGTTTGTGATAGTATTCCTATTGAGTCTGTTTTAGTTAAGTTTATTAAGTCTGTTGAGAACTCTTTTCCTTATAATATAATTTATGATTCTGTTTATTTGTTGGCTTTGAATGTTTTTATTTTTGAATTTGGTAAAGAAACTTTTAATAATAAGAAATTAAAACAAGGGCATCTAGAACCTATAGAAGAAGACACTCAACCTATTAACTTGGGAACTGATGATGAACCTAAAATGATGCAAGTGGGCAATACCTTAACCACCTTTGAGAGAGATGCATTAGTTGCCCTACTAACATAATTTAAAGAGGTATTTGCATGGTCATTCGAAGATATGCCTAGGATTGACACAGATATAGTATAGTATTGCATTCCAACAAATCCAATCATGAAGCCAATCAAGCAAAAGTTAAGAAGAATAAAGTCAGAGTGGACTTTCAAGATCAAGGAGGAAGTCGAAAAACAGTATAATGTAGGATTCCTTAGGGTGGTCAACTACCCAAAGTGGTTAGCTAATGTTGTTCTGGTGCCAAAGAAAGATGGGAAAGTGAGGATGTGTGTAGAGAGATCTAAATAGGGCCAGCCTAAAAGATGATTTTCCTTTGCCTCACATTGACATCCTAGTTGACAACACATCAGGACATGCCTTGTTATCATTTATGGATGGGTTTTCAGGGTACAATCAAATTAAAATGGCTTTAGAAGATACAAAAAAAACCTCTTTCATTACTCCATGGGGGTCATATTGCTACAAGGTCATGTCATTTGGCCTTAAGAATGCTGGTGCTACTTACCAACATGCAGCCACCACTTTGTTGCATGATTTTATCCACAAAGAAGTAAAGGTTAATGTTGATGATATGCTAGTGAAGTCCAATGACCGTGAAGTGTATATGCCAGCTTTACAGAAGTTCTTTGAAAGAATCTAGTTCTACAAGTTGTGGTTAAATCCAAAGAAGTGCACTTTCGGAGTCACATCTAGAAAGTTGTTAGGGTTTATGGTAAGTTAAAGAGGAATTGAAATTGATCCTGACAAAATCAAGGCAATTGTAGAGATGAAGCCTCCAAAGATTGAAAGGGAGATCCAAGGGTTTTTGGAGAGGATACAGTACATTAGCAGATTCATAGCCTAGCTCACCGTGACATGTGAACGGATTTTTGGACTACTTAAGAAAGAAGTCCCTACAGTATAGAATGAACAATGCCAAGAAGCTTTTGAAAAGATCAATAATTATCTGATGAAGCCACCAATACTTGTCCCATTGGTACTTGAAAAGCCATTATTCACAACTACAAATACAGCAATAGGGGCTTTGCTTGCTCAATACTTAGAGGAGAATAGAAAAGAGAATGTTATCTACTACATCAACAAGAAGATGTTGCCTTATGAAGAAAAGTATTCACCACTTGAGAAGACATGTATAGCACTTGTATGGGTAACCCGTAAACACGGACATTATATGCTTGCTTACAAGGTCTTGTTGATTGAAGGATAGACCCATTAAAATATCTAATGGAGAAACCTATGCAAAATGGGAGGACAGCTAAATAGGTTTTGCTTCTGTCAAAGTCTGATATTAAATATGTGAATCAGAAGTCTGTGAAGGGGAGAGTAATTGCCAATAACTTAGCCCATTGTTCACCAGAGGAGGCTAAAAAAATCCAAGGAGATTTTCCGGATGAAGATATCATAGGCATCGATGTGGAATCATGGAAGATGTATTTATGGAGCAACAAATCAAAATGAAAATGGCATTGGAGTTCTCTTAATTTCTCCAAAAGGACACATATCATATTTTCTAGTAGGCTCAACTTCCTTGCCACCAACAATGCCACTGAATATGAAACTTGCATTATGGGGTTACCAGCAGCTCTTGGCCTTGAAGTGAAAATGCTTGAGGTGTATGGTGAATCCAAAATAGATGGAAGATCAAAAAAGAAAGACTAATGCCTTATCATGAATGTTTTCAAAAGTGGGCCTTGAAATTCAGCAAGATCCAGTACCAATATATGCCAAGGATACAAAATCAGATCATAGATGCTTTAGCAACAATGGCATCTATGATGGATGGGCCTAGAGAAGATAAAGCTAGACTAATAATGGTGGAACAGAAAGAAGAGCCAGCTTATTGCATGACAATAGAAAACGATAAGGAAAAGAACGGAGAAGGTGACTGGTATTCGGACATCCTACAGTACCTTAAGAATGTTACATACCTAAAGTTTACAGATAAGAATGACCAATTGACCATCAAGAAGCTATCTACTAAATATATTATTTGTGGTGAGAGGCTTTACAGAAGATCATATGATGGAATTCATCTCCTTTGTATGATCGCCAAGGAAGCACAACAAATAATTGAAGAGGTTCATAAGTCAAGTAATGGGTCACATATGAATGCACACATGCTGTCAAGGAAGATAATGAGATAAGGGTATTATTGGACCACTATGGAAGCCGACTGTGCAGCTCATGTCTAAAAATGCCAACAATGCTAAGTCCATGGTGATCTGAAGCATATGCCACCCATGCCATTACATACCATAACTTCACCCTCGTCGTTCTCTACCTGGGGAATAGATATTATTGGGAAAATTCACCCAACAACATTCAATGGTCATGAATTCATACTTGTAGCCATTGATTACTTTACTAAATGGGTAGAAGCCGCCTCATATAAGGTTTTGAACTCAAAGAAAGTTGATCAATTCATTCAGACCAATATCATTTGCAGATATAGGTACTATATGAAATTATCTCAAACAATGGGCTGCATTTTAAGGGAGAAAGAGAAGCTGCTGCGACAATTCAACATTTAGCACCATAAATCCTCGCCCTACCGTCCTCAAACTAATGGAGCGGTTGATGCTGCTAACAAGAATATAGGGTGAACCTTGAAGAAGAGCACAAAAAACTAAAAGGACTGACACCTACAATTACCCTATGCACTTTGGGGGTATAAGACATCAATTCGATCTTCCATAGGAGCCACTCCTTATTCATTGGTGTGTGGGATGGAAGTAGTCCTCCCTATTGAAATGGGTGTTCATTTATTAAGAACAGTGCTAGAAATTGAAATCTCTGAAGTAGATTGGTTGCAAAGTAGATATGACCAGTTATGCATGATGGATGAGAAGAGACTTAAGGCCTTGTATCATATTCAAGGTTACCAAAGGAGGCTTAGGAGAGCTTTTGACAAAAAAGTAAGAATAAGAGATTTGAAGATGGGGGATTTAGTGCTAAAAGAGATCTGAATCTTGATCCAAGATGCAAACGAAAAGTTCAAGCAAAATTGGGCAAGTCCATACATTATCAAGTAGATATACTCTAGGGGAGCAGTAAGGTTGATGAATTTAGATGCAAACCCTTTCAATGCGCCAACCAACATGGATCAATTGAAGGAATACCACGTCTGAGGCGGTAGTCTCAGAGCACCACATCTGAACTGGTTTTAAATTATGTTATTTCCCTTCCTAGGTTTGTTAAAACAAAAGAAGGTAGGTTGAAAACCTGAAAGGGCAATCTACGCCAAAGGAGAGTAAAAAAAAAAAAAAAAGAATGAGAGAGCCTGCTAGGTTGAAAACCCAAAAGGGCAGCCTAGGCAAAAGTTAAGGCAAATAAAAAATGAACTACGTGATGACTTGATCCTTTTGCTAAGAAGGTACGTAGGTAACCATGCATAGGTCCAATCACAATTTCCCTAAACCCACCATTTACCCATTAAGAAAAAAAAATTCCTAAAGTTCAACTATTCCATTAAACCATGTCATTACACAAAACCTTGAAAAAAAAAACCAAACTTTCAAAACCAAACCAAACCCTCAAAACCAAATCCTGAGAAAAAAAAACCAAACCCTAAAAACCTACACCTTAAATAGAGCCCTTAACCTGAAAATCCTAAATAATTCCTAAACCTAAGAGTTTCACATCAACTTTTAAAATAAACATGTTCAAAACCAATAATAAGATGGTCAATGTTTCTTCAGTCTTTTCTCCTTGGATCATTCATTGCTTTCATCTATGTTAGGTATCTTGTCATCTGGGTCCCTCCTTTTAAATTCATAGTTGTTAGTCTCGTGTCTTTCTCTGTTGTTTCTAAGGAATTGTTTTCTCATAGCAACCATGTCAGCCTCATTGTCCACAATCTTGTTTACTAGCTAGTTAAAGTAGACAGTGGTCGTCCTTTGGAAATTTAACAAAGGATTGATCCACTCGGTTAGCCATTTCCAAGCCCAATAACATGTTCCTTATAAAGGTAGGATTTGTGTCCATAGGAGTAAAATGTTTTCTTCTTTTTTCATTGGGTATTCCTTACTCATATTGGAATTGCCTCAAGAGTCTGTCATCCTTGTAGAAAATTGCTTTTCTTAACCGAACTAGGAAGATGTGATCTGATCCTAGAGACCGCAACAAAGGGGGTGGGCACTTCCACCAATAACAATTCCACTGAATGTAGGCACTGGATTTCTTGTTTAGAAATTTCACCCAGTCACTCTCAGTTTGACACTCGGTTTTGAGAACAGTCTTACTAAGTGATGTGGTATGATAAAATACAACTCCAATTGTCCATGGAAATCGTCCAGAACGGGTCAAGACGAGGTAAACTGTCTCAGCGTACTCAAGACGAGGTAAATGCCTCAGCATGCTCAAGACGAGGTAAACGTCTCAGCATGCTCAAGACGAGGTAAACTGTCTCGACGTACTCAAGACGAGGTAAACTGTCTCGACGTACTCAAGACGAGGTAAGCTGTCTTGGCGTGCTCAAGACGGGGTAAGCTGCCTCGAAGGCCTTAAGACGAGAAGTTATGGACGATACGTGAACACTTAGAAATTTATGAAAGTCTGAAAAGTCTCCTCATTGTACGAGTAACCTCCAGTGACCGTTACGCATAAAAAGGGTAACTCCTAAACGGTTGAGAAAGTTATATTCGAAAAACGAACCTCCTCAAATCAAGGGGAGGTTACAAATCCAATAACCGCTCTTAAGACACTATATAAACACTGGTTCAGACCAGAAAAGGGAGGTAGGTGAAATCATTCCTGAAAGATTGGAACTTGAAAATATCTGAGAGAAAAACTGACTTTGTCATCGGAGGGTTATTGGCCGGCAACCCCGGTCACCTTTGATCACTTCTCTTTCTTTTTCAGGCTGCCAAGGCATTCGCTAGCCGTATCGAACCCGAAGCATCCAGCCTACTGATTTTCTTCGCATCATCAGTTGGCACCGTCTGTGGGAAATTCGGAGATTTTCGTTTTTGTTTCATTCTTTCGATCACTCTTTGTTCCTAGACAAAAAGGCTGAATGGTTCGGACAAGATCAAGGGCTACCAGCCCAGGCCACCAAGAAAGCAGGGATGCTTCCAGTAATCCCTACCGCGACCGCCAGTCAATTCCTACCCCGCAACCGTCGTCCCTTCAACAAATGCAGTCCATGGCCGCGGCTATGGCGGAACTGACCCGCCAAAATCAAGAGTTGAACCAGGAGATCAACATCAGGAGGCAGCACCGTGAAGAACATGCAGAAGGACGACCCCAGGGTCAGGAAGGTAGAGGAGAAAGTGCTAAGTCTGAGGATCATACAAGGGGTACTACTTCAAGAAGGGTGCCACATTTGGAGAAAGAAATGGATCAGATGAGGAAAGCCATGGAAGAGATGAAGGAGAATATGAGGCGGACGAACCCGGTGGAAGACTTAGTTCATCGAACGGATTCCCCATTCACGGCTTCCATCAACAGTCATCCTCTACCCCCCAAATTCAAGATGCCTTCCTTGGATTCATACGATGGAAACCGCGACCCGTGTGACCATATTGCTACCTTCAAGACAACCATGCATCTTCAGGGAGTTCCAGATGAGATTATGTGCAGAGCGTTCCCTACCACGCTGAAGGGGCCAGCGAGGGTGTGGTTTAGCAAAATACCCCCGAACTCTGTTGGATCATTCGAAGAATTGAGTAAAATGTTCGTTAATAACTTCATTGGAGGACAGCGCCACAAGCGTTCTTCTTCTAGTTTATTAACGATTGAGCAAGGGGAAAATGAGAGTTTGAGATCCTTCATTACCCGTTTCAACAGGGAGGCCTTGAAAGTGGATGAAATGGACGACAAGTTGCTGTTGGCCGCTTTCCATAATGGGGTCAATTCTGACTTGTTCATTCATAAATTGTACGAGCAGGAACCTCAGACCATGGCAGAACTCGTCCATTCAGCCCAGAATTTCATGAACGCCGAGGACGCAATAATAGCTAAGAAGAGGAAAAGGTCAGAACGTTCGGAGGCTGGTCATCAACGACATTCAGATCAAGCTCCTCGTCCTAAGAAGGCCCAGGTAGGTGATAAAAGGGATAGGGAAGGTAAAAAGGCAAATACATCCTCAAGGAGTCAACAGTACACCCCCTTGAATATCCCGCTAGAGCAAGTCCTTATGCAAATCAAGGACGAACCATCCTTAAAGTGGCCAGAAAAAATGAAGGGAGATCCTAACAAGCGCAATAGGAACAAGTATTGTCGCTTCCATAGGGACCATGGGCATGACACGGACGAGTGTTTTGATTTGAAGCAGCAGGTAGAGAACCTCATCAGGCAGGGAAAGTTGAAAAATTTCCTTGGACGAGACCACAAGGACGAGAAGCTGAAGGCCAAGGTGGAAGAGTCCTCGCGGCCTCCGTTAGGAGAAATAAGGGTAATTATAGGAGGAACCTCGGCAGCGCAGTCATCCAAATCCAGAAAGACGTACCTGAAGGTGGTTCAGAACGTCCAGCTGTTAGGACGATCTCCATGGACGAGGGAAGCTGACGAACAAGCCATCACGTTCACGGACGAGGACGCTGGAAGAGTTCATCACCCCCACGATGACGCGATCGTCATTACCTTACTCATCACCGACTATACGACCAGAAGGGTGTTGGTAGATAATGGAAGCTCGGCGGACATTCTTTATTACCCAGCGTTCCAACAAATGAGGCTAGGACGAGATCAGCTCCGCCCAGTGAGTTCGCCCCTGGTAGGATTTGGAGGAATGAAAGTGCAACCAGTGGGCACCGTCACGCTGCCCGTAGTGATTGGAACGTACCCGCAGCAGATAACCAAAGAGGTAAACTTTCTCGTAGTTGATTGTTCATCATCATATAACGCTATTATCGGAAGATCTACTTTAAATAGCTGGAAGGCAGTAACCTCTACCTACCATTTGTCCGTCAAGTTCCCAACTGAACATGGCGTGGGTCAAGTGCAAGGAGATCAGTTAGCTGCTAGGGAATGCTACCTAGCTATGTTGGCTATGGACGAGCATTTACAGACGATGAACATAGACGAGGGTGCTGGAAGAATCACATCGGAGCCTGTTGAGGTGTTAGAAGATGTCCCCTTAGACGATAGTAGAGCTGAGAAGTTTACTAGAATAGGGGCAAGCATGGAAGAAGAGGCGAAGAATACGCTGGTCCAGTTTTTGAAGAGAAGCCTTGATGTTTTCGCATGGAATCATGAAGACATGCCTGGGATTGATCCAAGTGTTATTACCCATCGTCTGAATGTAAGTCCCTCGTCCAAACCAATACGTCAGAAGAAGAGGGTATTTGCTCCTGAGCGAGACAACGCCATCAAAGAAGAAGTACAGAAGTTGCTTGCGGCGGAGTTCATTAGGGAAGTGTACTACCCGGACTGGTTGGCGAATGTAGTCATGGTAAAGAAGGCCAATGGTAAGTGGCGAATGTGTGTAGACTTTACTGACTTAAACAAAGCTTGCCCGAAGGACAGTTATCCGCTCCCACGCATCGATCAGCTGGTAGACTCGACGGCTGGTCACAGGTTGCTAAGCTTCATGGACGCCTTTTCAGGCTACAACCAAATCAAGATGGACGAGGCAGACCAAGAGAAGACTTCATTTGTCACCAGCCAAGGCTTGTTTTGCTACAAGGTAATGCCTTTCGGTCTGAAGAACGCAGGGGCAACTTACCAAAGGCTGGTGAACCAAATGTTTCGTCCCCAAATTGGCAGAAACGTGGAAGTCTATGTTGATGATATGCTGGTAAAGAGTTTGGACGAGGGAAAGCACTTAGACGACCTTCAAGAGACCTTCGACACACTACGACGGTACAACATGAAACTTAATCCAAGTAAGTGTGCCTTTGGGGTTTCATCGGGGAAGTTCTTGGGTTTCATGGTTTCACATAGAGGTATTGAAGCCAATCCAGATAAGATCCAAGCGATACTCAGCATGGAACCACCGAAAAACATCAAAGAAGTACAGTCCCTGACTGGACGAGTTGCCGCCCTCAACAGATTTGTGTCGAAAGCTACCGACAAGTGTTTACCGTTCTTTAAAGTCCTCAGGAAGGCGTTCGAATGGACGGACGAGTGTCAAAGGGCTTTCCAAGATTTGAAGACTTACCTCACCAAGGCACCATTGCTGAGCCCATCCGTACCTGGCGAAGAGCTCTATTTGTATTTGGCAGTATCCCCGCATGCCATAAGTTCCGCGCTGGTCAGAGAAGAAGAACGAGTGTAGAAACCAGTATACTATACTAGTCGGGCACTTAGAGGAGCGGAGGGACGGTATCCGATGATGGAAAAGTTAGCCTTTGCCTTGGTTACGGCTTCAAGGAAGCTGAGACACTACTTCCAAGCTCACATTATTATTGTCTTGACCGATCACCCCCTGAAGAAGGCGATGAGCAAGTTGGAAGCTGCAGGACGGCTAGTCCAATGGGCGGTAGAACTTAGTGAATTTGATGTCAAGTATCAACCAAGAAATGCAGTCAAGGCGCAGGCGTTGGCGGACTTCATCGCGGAGTTTACTCCAAGCCAAGACGAGCTGGTCAAGGACGAGCGAACAAGAAGGTGGGTTATCAGCGTAGATGGATCATCTACGATGTATGCAGGAGGGATTGGAGTCATACTCCAGTCCCCAGAGGGTGATAAGTTAGAGTATGCAGCCCGCCTACAGTACCAAACAACCAACAATGAAGCTGAATATGAAGCACTTCTCAAAGGGCTGGAATTGGCTAAGTCCTTGGGAGCGGAGTCAGTAATAGTCAGGGGTGATTCTCAGCTAGTAATCAACCAGGTGAATGGAATGTGTGATGCCAAGGAAGAACGAATGAAGAAATACCTCAGCAAAGTGAGAAGGATCGTACAAAAGTTTTCAGAAGTGAGTTTTATTCAACTCCCGAGGGAAGAAAACATGGAAGCAGATGCGCTGGCGCGAGCAGCGTCGGCGGGTGGAGTCATGGACGAGTATGGCAAAGTCCAATACATGCCGAGCATAGACCTCCCGGAAATACAGCAAATTGGAGGAGAAGAAAATTGGATGAGTCCAATTATACTCTATCTACAAGATGGGAAGCTTCCAGAAGACAAGAACGAAGCTAGGAAACTTAGGGTTAGGGCTGCAAAGTACGTCCTTATAAATGAAGTACTTTACAAGCGAGGCTTATCTCAACCCTACCTGAGGTGCCTGGCTCCAGATGAAGCAAATTATGTTTTGAGGGAGGTTCATGAAGGAGCATGTGGAAATCACTCGGGGGCAAGGTCCCTCGTCCATAAGGTCATTCGTGCCGGCTACTATTGGCCCACGGTTCAGGCAGATGCCAAGGCTTATGTCAAGGTGTGCGACCAGTGCCAACGCTACAGCAATGTCCCTAGGCAACCGTCGGAGTATCTGACCCCGATGATGGCCCCGTGGCCCTTTGCACAATGGGGACTGGATATCCTAGGTCCTTTCCCTCCGGGTACCAGACAAATGAAGTTTTTGGTCGTAGGGATTGACTATTTTACTAAGTGGGTGGAGGCTAAACCTCTTGCAAAAATTACACAGCAAAACGTTAAAAATTTTGTTTGGAAGAATATTTTGTGTAGGTTCGGAGTACCGAGGGTGCTAGTATCGGACAATGGACGACAGTTTGACAACGCACCATTTAGGGACTTCTGTGAGCATTTTGGAATCAGAAATCATTACTCCTCACCCTCCCACCCACAGGCAAACGGACAAGCAGAGGTAGCAAACCGATCCTTGCTGAAAATCATCAAGACTCGGCTAGAGGGGGCAAAGGGGATATGGCCAGATGAGTTACCAGGCGTTCTTTGGGCCTACAGAATTACTGTGAGAACCCCGACAAGAGAAACCCCCTTCAAGTTAGCTTATGGAAGTGAAGCGGTCATACCAGCGGAAGTTCATATGGCTAACCATCGAGTGATGAAGTATCAAGAGAAGGAAAATGAAGAACTACTTCGTCTTGACCTTGACCTTATTGATGAGGTAAGGATGGATGCGGAGCAGAGGACAGCAAGGTACAAGAACCTTATGGCCAGACAGCATGATGCCATGGTAAAACCCAGGCGCTTCAGCATAGGGGACCTCGTTCTTAAGAGAGTATCCTTGGCGACTAGGAACCCAGCTCATGGAAAATTGGGACCCAATTGGGAAGGACCATACAGGGTAGTAAACTGCAAAAGGCAAGGGTCGTATTACTTAGAAGCTTTGGACGGACGAAAGCTGGAACACCCTTGGAACGTGGAGCACCTGAGAAGGTACTATCAATGAGCGTGGACGAGGTTAATCAAAGATGAAGTTTCTATCATGGACGACCCTACTACTATGTTTAATATCTACTAGTGTTCTTACTACTGCTATGGTGTGTACTAAGAATAAAGGTGCATTAGTTCTTAAACATTTGCACCGTCTACAGACAAGTTTGTTAAAGACAAGGTTGTGTATTTTAAGTACTTTCATAATGCACTAGCTTCCAAGCAGGTGCTATGTTTGTGAACAATGCTTATATAATATGGTTTGGATTTTAAGTGTATTTTATGCGTAAAATCTAAGTTCCATTGTCAAACCCACGAAGGGGGCTAAAATCTAAAGACGAATGAAAAATCCTTGGACGCAGGGATGTAACGTTCGCAGACTTTCCTCAAAACGAGGATAAAGTGCAAAAGCTAAAGAAACAAAAAATTGATACAAGTCCATGGACGAGCATCTGACTCAAACAGATACTCTAGGACGACTCAAATGCTAGCAAACGTCAAAGGCCAAAGAAAGGCTTACAGACGAGGCAAATAAGCCAAAACCTATGGACGAGGCAAATAAGCCAAAACCTATGGACGAGGAAAATAGGTCAGACCTATGAACGAAAGGTGATCACCAACTCGTCTATGGGAGAACCAAATGATAGAACAATATCCATAAGCAAAATATATGGACGACCCTTTAATACTTAGGATTATATAAGTTTCTATCACAACAAAAACAAAGTACGTCCATACACAAACAAGTAATGAATAAAAATAAACATTCATTAAATTAAGATAAAAGGGTAGACGTCCATCGTCCAAAAACCCTTACAAATAAAGCCTTAAAGGCAATTGTTAATACACTCGTCTATAACACTCTAGACGAGGCTATTGTACTCAAATACATTTTAATAAATAAAAAAAAAGAAAAGAAAAGAAGGAGAAGAATTACATCAGAAACAACAAAAAATCTTAGACGGCTGGGGGGTCGGCGTTTGGCTCGTCTTGAGGTGGCAAGGTGGTGGCATCATCGTCCACGTTGACGTCTTCTGAGCTAGTCTGGACGAGAGAACTTGTAGACGCCCCTCCAAGGTTAAGCTTGATTGAGCTGAAGTCCACTTCAGGGAATTTGTCCATTGCGTCCATCCTGAAATCCTCAAAGCCAGCTGCATAGTTGGCGTCCATTGAATCAGTAAATTCTTTGGACGCCTTGAACTCCGCAACGGCGTCTCCTTTAGCTTTCTCCAGAAGGACGTCCAACTCCTCATTCCTCTTTTCAAGAAAGGTCAGACGAGCGTCCTTCTCCAGGAATTCAGCCTCCAGCTCAGCGACACGCTTCTTCAAGTTCTCTGCCTTGTCCTTGGACTTAGCCGGCACCTCTGCCCACCTCTTGGTCTCGTCCCTCCCTTTCTGGACAGTTTTCTCCAGCAGCACTCTCGTCTTGTCCAGTTCAGTTGCCTGCCTGGACGCTGCAATGAACTTGGACATTGCCTGCATAGCACAAAGCTTCGTTAGAATGCACGCATAAAATAACTAGAAGACGAGACAAACATAAAAAGTTACATACCTTGAAAAGGTCATGAACGCCGGAGCGCTCAAAATCCTTCAACGACATGTTGTAGCATGCCGTTATGTCCTCGTCTGTAACAGCCTTCTTAAACTTTTCCCAAGCCAAGTTCTCGTCCTCAAGAAGATTATGAGGAACTTGGAGGGAAGTTTGAGGTGAGGTTAGAACTGTAGACGGGATGGGTGGAGAAAACTCTTTTTCAACGTCCAAAACTTGGATTGGAGGGCTAGGAGGGACGAGGCCACGTTGGTCCTTAGCTTGGACGTCTTGAGCCTTGGACGACTTGTGCTTGACTCTCTTCTCCTTGCGCCTACTTGGGAGGTTACCCAAGTCCACACCAAGAGAGAGGCTCTTCCTCTTCTCACCAGAAGCTGGACGAGGGATGGACTTTACCCCCGACCTGGTCTCCTCGTCCATAGCATCCTTGCCCTTATTTTGTTTCATTGTAGCCATTCCTGCAAGTAAGGACGTCAGTAAAAAAAAAAAAAAAAAAAAAAAAAAAAAGGGAAGGAGAGAAAAATAAAAGACGAGGGTAAGGACGACTTACGTCTTCTCACAGTAACTTCGTGAGCGATCGCTTCGTCCGAAGGGTCAGGACCTAGACCCCAAGTGGCAAGACGCCTAAGGGTAACCAAAAAATGGAAAGCCCTGTCGCTGTAGAGACGAGCTTTTTGGACTCGTTCCAATCGAAGCCTATCCAAGTGAGCTCGTTTGACACCTTCAAAACAAAACACAAAAAATGTTAGATGACCATTAGCAAGGACGAGTGCAATAAACATTACGAAAAATGCATACCTTCAGGACGAAGGTTCCCTATGTCTCCTGTATAGGGAGGAAATGGATCTTGGGCTATTTCACTAGGACGACCAGCCCAGCAACCAGAGACGAAGAAGAACTCCGTCTTCCAGTTTCTGTCTGACGTAACTAGCGACTTAATTAATCTACAATCTGTCCCTCTGGCTGTAAATTGATAAAAGCCAAGGGACTGGTTAATTTCGGAGGGTTTATAGCAATAGAGGAACCCGTCCACGGAAAGAGGACGGTTCCCCTCAAACACCTCCCTCCATAAAACTTGCATAGCTACTATTAGACGCCATGCATTGGGGTTAAGCTGGCAAATACCTATACCTAACCTAGTGAGCAACTCCCTAGCGAATGCATTTAGAGGCAACCTCAAACCTCCTAGGAGGTAAGCCTCATAAATACCCACGCCAAAACGGGGTTGACAACACCATTCCCCACGGACGGGAACCCTAGGGTTTAAACTATCAGGGATTTGGCATCTAGTCTTGAGAAGCTCTAATTTTCTCTCGTCAGTTTTAGAACCAACCCCTATAGCACAAGTATAAACGACCTCCTCCTCGTCTTGAGCAGAAGACGAGGGAGCACTTGTGCCAGCTCTAGAACCAGACTTGACCCTCGTCCTATGCTGTTCTATAAAAACCTCGGGAGGAACCCCTGGAACACCAGACGTGTACTCGTCTGTAGTGTTCCCATCGCTACTACTATTACTACTAGAACTATCGCTAGAGCCACTAAAGCTACTAGGGTCTTGGTACTCGTCTATGGCTTTGACTGTACTATCGCTAGACGAGGAAATTACTAACTCGGACATTTTTAATGAAGCTTAAAATCTAAGGACGAGGATTGAAGAAAATACCTGGATCTAGACGAGAAGACTATGGACGTAAGAAGCTTCTAGACGAGGCTCTAAGACGAGGGAGTTCGAAGAAGAAAATTTGAGAAAATGAGAAGGGTAGCGGAGGAATTGCACTATTTATAGGCATTGACCCCAGTACATGAAACGACGCGGCCAGCCAGAAAATGACAAATGGCACGTCCCTCGAAAAACGAGCTGACATGATTGGTCTCCAATTAAATCATGACACGTGGCACCTACGATAGCTGGCCTAGGGACACCTGTCCATACAACGACATTAGTAAATATAAGGCCTAGACGACCCATGGACAAGGGGGCAACTGATGTGGTATGATAAAATACAACTCCAATTGTCCATGGAAATCGTCCAGAACGGGTTAAGACGAGGTAAACTGTCTCAGCGTACTCAAGACGAGGTAAATGCCTCAGCATGCTCAAGACGAGGTAAACGTCTCAGCATGCTCAAGACGAGGTAAACTATCTCGACGTACTCAAGACGAGGTAAACTGTCTCGACGTACTCAAGACGAGGTAAACTGTCTCGACGTACTCAAGACGAGGTAAGCTGTCTTGGCGTGCTCAAGACGGGGTAAGCTGCCTCGAAGGCCTTAAGACGAGAAGTTATGGACGATACGTGAACACTTAGAAATTTATGAAAGTCTGAAAAGTCTCCTCATTGTACGAGTAACCTCCAGTGACCGTTACGCATAAAAAGGGTAACTCCTAAACGGTTGAGAAAGTTATATTCGAAAAACGAACCTCCTCAAATCAAGGGGAGGTTACAAATCCAATAACCGCTCTTAAGACACTATATAAACACTGGTTCAGACCAGAAAAGGGAGGTAGGTGAAATCATTCCTGAAAGATTGGAACTTGAAAATATCTGAGAGAAAAACTGACTTTGTCATCGGAGGGTTATTGGCCGGCAACCCCGGTCACCTTTGATCACTTCTCTTTCTTTTTCAGGCTGCCAAGGCATTCGCTAGCCGTATCGAACCCGAAGCATCCAGCCTACTGATTTTCTTCGCATCATCACTAAGAAAATTACCAGGACTATAATTAGCAATAGAAGGCATGGCAATCATGTCCAATCTTTCCATCAACCATATTTGCAAAGCCAAGGGACTCCCAAGAAAGTTCTATGACTCTCCACCATGGAATACAGAGTCCAATCTCAGAAGAGTTTCTGTTAAGGTTAGAGGAACAAGATTATCACCATCTTTAATCTGATTCATAACATTTATGGCTTGAGCATCCACAAAATTAGGTCTTCCTGAGCAAAGCAAGAATTTTCCCATAAAGCAAAGAGTTAAGCCAAAATTCTTCTGCATGTTGTCAATCACTCCATAAGTACGCTTCTTGGTCAATCTGGAAAGAACTGCATGAAGATTCACCATGTGCCCTTCAATCATGCTATTGGTAATTGAAGTAGGAAGTCCTAAAGCATTAGATAAATTTTCCCTATGCTTGGAATCACAAGAAACTACTACAGATTTCTTGCTAGGATTATAACCCAGGATAGCTGAAAATTCTTCAGTGGTGGGACAAACTTTAGTAGTTTGAAACCGGAATACATGGTCTTCAGTATCCCAAAACTTCATAGCAATGTAGAGGAAATCCCACTTGATCTTGACATTCCTTAGAGCTTTAATTCCCTCTAGTTTGTAGGCTATAAAATTGGTCTTGGTGGTAAAATCAAAGCTCATATGTTGATATCATGAATTATTGAATGAGAAAATTTTTTATTTTTAGCCATGGATAACTCTTGCTTGTGATTATTATGTCTTGCTAAACTTCATGCAGAGAGTTGTTTGCAGGATAGATTGCTAAAGTAAGTTACTTTGGTTCTTAATCAGGTTTAAATAAGTTTCAAAGAGTTTGTAGCTGAGTAGGAAAGTGTTTCATGGTCATAAACGAAGAAAATATCTTTCAAAAAACTTGAAAATGCAAAACACGCGTCAAAAAAATGTGAAGAGTTGGCCCATTATGGTGTAAGCCAGTCGGCGCATGAAAGTGCCATTCGGCACTCTAAAAGTGCCGAACGGCACTTAACTCCATCAAGGCTCATTTATCCAATTTTGTGTTTTTGGGCACTCTTTAGATCTGTTTTTGACCCTATCAAACACTCAAACAAATTTTTTTTGGTTAAACTGGGGCATTCAGACATGCCTTACCCATTTGTTTTCAAAAAAAAAAAAAAAAATCATCACTTGCATCACTACTTTCAAAAAAGAAAAGAGAAGAGAGAAAAATTGATCAAATTAAGATTTTTCAAAACCATGAATTCAGATCTCAAACTATGGGCATTCGACCATGCCTCATTCATTTTCAAAAAGAGGGCTGTCATCATCATCTTTTCATAAAATAAAAATCAAGATTTCAAGATTTCCAAAAATCATGCATTCCTTTCTAAACCAGGGGCATTCAGCTCCGCCTCATTCAAGTAAGTGCAAATTCCATCAGAATTGGTAAAGATAAGTTTAAATTGGCACTACGAGACCTCATCAAGTGAATTCTAAACTTGTCTCATTTAAAGTTCCAGCATGATCAAAAGCAATTCCAGGGGCGAAGAGCTAAAAGTTGAATTCAATACAAGTTTGTCTAAGAAACACTTCTTCTTGTTTTTGCAGAAAATTTAAAGACACAAATCAAGCATCATTGGGACTCCAGGTCTGCCTACACGAAGACCTCCTCGACCCACCTTTAGAGGAGCTGCCTTCAGTGTTTCCTTCTTGACTTGCATAGAATCGAGATTCTTGCTGCCAGTTCTCAAACTCAAGATTTGTGATCCTTTCCTCCAAGGATCTTCTGTTGGCATCAGCCAATGTCATTCAGCTCACCTGAAAAATCAACAAAGACAAGTGTTAGATCAATCGTTAGGAAAGTCCAGTAAAAAAAACCACTTAGAGAACATCATCTTATACCTAGCTTGCTTCACTGATCACATATAGGGAAGATTGAGTATGTGCTACCAGTTGCAAGCCTCCAATCATCTGCATACTTTCTTCCACAAATCAACTTCGACCTGAAGTACAAATGCATCAGTTCATGAACAACTCAGTGATCCGAAAGAAATAAGGACAAGAAATTAGAAAATTCAAGAACGTACTGGATCAGGCCAAGGACCATTTAGGGTATGCTCTGACCTGTCTAAAGTCATGGAGCTATATGATCCATTAGAATTCATCACTTCGTATTGTCACGTAGGAAAGTGAGGATAGGTCTCTATGAAAGAACTAGAAACGCCGCTAGCATGACTAGGAAGGACATTCTCTTCTTCCTCTTCCTCTTCCTCTTCTATAGAAGATGAAGCCTGAAAGTGTAACATACAGATATTGTCACAAGGCCAAATTATGGAGGATGAGCATACAAGATGAAATACTATTTGACTTCAGAAGGGAAGGGAAATATCGATGTCACAAGAATGCCAGCTAGTCTATCCTGTAATTAAGTTTGAATAAATTCAAAATAATTTCCTGGTATCCCCGAAATAACATGGCCAATTCAAACACGAGCAATCTCTTCATTAGCTAGAAGGTTAGCTAATCGGATGGAAGGACAAGGAGGAACTGGAATTGTTAAAGGAGGGTACACATGTTGAACTTGAGGCAACACCCAATCGCCAAGATACCAGTACCTCCTATGGCTACACTCAAACAATACCTGACGACTATTCAACTCCAAAGGCCATTCACACTGAACATACTCCTCACATCCACACCAAGGATTTAAAGACATCTGAAAATCACAAGGAACCCAAGATGAAAAGAATACCAAACCACAATTAAACACCAAAAACCTCACACAAAAAAGACAGACTCACGTTGGCCATAGTTAAATTATCAATCACCGTACGCCAAACTTCCAAAGAACGCTTGGAAGTCGTTAACAGGTGATATTTGGGCAACCAACGGAGAAACCTCGGATATATGCCATCAACATCTTCCTGAACCTGAGGGCCAACCCCAAAATATTCATACATCCAAACCTGGAAAAAAAAAAAAAAAAAGATCAACCCACATCATTATGACATAGCCAAAACAATTTTCAAAATAAAACCCACATCATTATGACATAGCCTCTACGTTGAGAAAGTTGATTCATGAAATGCAAGAGGATAGCATAAGCCATGCCACCCTAGTCATAATTCTTGATTTGGTCAATATCCTTCAAACTCCACAGGTTGCGCAAGCTCATAGTACTACCTAAGTCTAGACATAAGAAAGTCCCAATGAAGAGAAGTATGAACATGCATGTGCCGGTTGCTATGGTTTTAAAGTTCTCAATATTCTCATACAGCCACATCAAAGAGACATTTTTGCTCTTCAGTTTGGAAGGCACTATGCCCAATAGACTCTTAATCTCTTTTGAAGTAAAGGAATCATTGATCTTGATTCTTTCACCACCCAATCTCAAGCTTGTAATGACAGAGAAGTTGTAAGGCATCAGCATCACTTTACCAATGCCTGGAAAATGGAATGTGCACGTGGTATCCCAAAACCGTTCTAACAAAGCAAGGAGTAACTGGAGATCCTTGTACTCATAATTTTCTTGGTTCAATAAAGCTTGGAAAAAAGTTTGAAAGCTGGCTTTGTTGATGATGTTCTTAATATCCGAAGACAATATTTCCCATATGCCTTTCAACATTTGAAGGCTACCTCGACTCTTAAGGTTCTGCAAAACAAAGTTTGACCCAACATCAACACAACCAAGAAATCTAATGTCCAACCAAAAAATTTTCCATGATACAACATCACATACCCAAAAAAGATTTTTCCATGACCAAACATCACATGCCTAACCAAAAAAAATTTCCATGACCAAAATCACAACCCAAAAAAAAAATTTCCATGATCCAACATCACATACCCAACAAAGATTTTTCCATGACCAAACATCACATGCCCAACAAAAATTTTTCCATGATTAAAAATCTCATGCCCAACAAAAATTTTCCGTAATCAAAGTTCCATGACCAACACAAAAAATACATGCCATCACAAAATTTTTCTATACTCATATAAAAAGAAAATATACCATCCTTACACATGCCAACAAATTTTCCACACTCATCATGAATTTGCTCAACGAAGCATATACAACAAATTTTTCATAACTACAATGCCCCCAAAATTCAAGCCAAAATTCATTTAACCACATCACATATTACCAATATTGCCAAATTCCATGGCTCATCAACATTGTCCAAGTTACACCATGCCAAAAAACTCAACAATTTAAAAATACCCCAAAGCCAAGATTACAACATGGTAAACCCTATAATGTCCAAAATTTCAACCAGCGCAAACAACAACAAAATGACAATGTTTTAACATCAAACTCTCAATGAAACACGAAAACAACAAATTTCCCAACAAAAAAAAAGTCATATTGAAGTCCATCTTAGAGTGTGGAGCATGGGTATTGGAGTCTTGAAAGAGCCTCTCTTCATCACTCCATTCAAGAGATGGGTGTTATTTTTTCCCATGAAAAGTGAGGAAAGAAGGCCCATTGGGAGATGATGCCATTGTTAGTGCAAAGAAAAAGGAAGTTTGGAAATGGGTTTCACAAAATGGGTGTATATCAAAAATGGCCAAGAACACAAGCATCTGAAAAAAGATTGAGGGAGATGAGTGAAGGAAGGTTGAGAAGCTTAGGAAAGTGTTTTTTTTTAGAGAAGAAATGGTGTAGTGAAGGAGAAAATCCAAGTGGAAGAAGCAAATGAATAGTGACAATGGTGGAAGGAGGAAAGAAGAGAGAAAGGCAAAAAAACAAACAAAAAAAGAGAAGACAAGGGATGGGGACCAAAATTCGGCCCCTCCCCCCCTCTTTATAATCTGAGTTGCTGAGTCAACTTAGGTTTGACTGATTGCTAAGTCAACTCCTATAAAAAATTTTCTTTTTTTCTCTCTTTTTGATAAAAAAAATCAAGAAGGATGAATGAAAATTTTTCAAAGCTTCAAAAAAAAGATCAATTAAGAAAAATTTTCGTGACTTTGAAGAAAATTCCTGGAGATGATCAAGGACAAAGATACCATTTTTCTTAAGGAGAAAAAGTTCCAAATTTTCAATCCCAAGCTCCAAATTCCAAATTTCAAATCTCAAGCTTCAAATTTCAAATTTCAAATCTCAAGCTTCAAGTTTCAAATTTCAAATTCCAAATCTCAAATCTCAAATTCCAAGTTTCAAATTTCAAAGATAAAATCTTTTTCAAAAGAATTACAAAAAATCAATCAAAGTTTTCTTGCTCAAAAAATTCAAATCAGAAAAGAACAAATGAAAACCACACATCTCAAAAACAATGGGACAACAAAGCACTCATCCTTTAAAGTCTAATCCCAAATTTTGACTTTTTTCCAAGCAATAGTTCAAATCAACCTTTTTAGCAAGATCGAGGTAGAGAAGCCCTTTGATCAACTTTTCAGCAAGATCAAGGTACAATAACCCTTTGATCAACCTTTTAGCAAGATCGAGGTAGAAAAGCCCCTTGGTTACCTTTCAGCAAGATCAAGGTAGAGAAGCCCTTTGATAGACCTTTTAGCAAGATCAAGATAGAGAAGCACTTTGATACTTTGATTGACTTTTCAGTAAGATTGAGGTAGAGAAGCCCTTTGATTGACTTTTCAACAAGATCAAGGTAGAGAAGCCCTTTGATCGACCTTTCAGCAAGATTGAGGCAGAGAAGCCCCTTGATCGACCTTTCAGTAAGATTGAGGTAGAGAAGTCCTTTAAAAGCCCTTTGATCGACTTTTTAACGAGATTGAGGTAGAGAAGCCCTTTGATTGACCTTTCAGAAAGATTGAGGTAGAGAAGCCCTTAAGCACTTTGATTGACCTTTCAGCAAGATCAAGGTAGAAAAGCCCTTTGATCAACCTTTCAACAAGATCGAGGTAGAGAACCCCTTTGATCAACCTTTCAACAAGATCGAGGTAGAGAAGCCCTTTGATTGGCCTTTCAGCAAGATCGAGATAAAGAAGCCCCTTGGTTACCTTTCAACAAGATCAAGGTAGAGAATCCCTTTTTCCTTTGTCAACCTGTCGCATTCAGGCTGGGATAGAAAAGCCTCTCAGTCACTCTAGTTATTATGATTCATTTCAATATTGGTTATCAAGTAGGTTAAGTATTCACAATTTTCATTTATGCAAAACAACAAGGCACTAGTTCTATGTTCCAAGGTTTCAGGTTTTAGGGCCAAGTAATCTTTGAAAATTCAACCTTAATTAAATCATGGTTGCTAAAATCAGTATCTTTGTTTTACATTGACATTCACTTTACAAGCTCTGTCTATGAGGGATTTTCTAAAAACACTCAATTTTGCACCTATAATTTAATCAAGGAAGATGACTAGAATAACCATTTATATACCCAAAATTCATGATTGCATTACATGCATTAATTTGTTCATTACATATCATAAAACTGGTCTTGAGGTTCTAACGATCGCGACGATATGCCCAATTCCTTAATAGGACAGTTGGATTAAAAGATATCGCATGACCAAGTTTATACAGTCGACATGCATTTTGTTTAGGTAGAACCAACCACACATGGTTAATTTAAATTAATTATGATTGGCTAGACAATTAAAATTAATTAAATAATTTTGTGATTGGTTGTTAGTTAGTGTCAAAAATAGGCTTGCTTGCATAGAAATAAAAGGGGATAATCAGATAATAATAAAATTGTGAATAATCAAGACTTTTGGGAATGTTTATCTACAAGATAATCATTGTTGTAGAAACCTGAATCATCAGAAAATGAGTTCAATTTTTAGCATACGGATTAAAAACGCATCTAAGTGCAAAAAAAGGAGTCCAAATTGGACCAAAAATTCAAACGCAGGATCAACACTCCAAAAGTGCCAATCATTGCTGTAAAGACCTGAATCATTAGAAAATGAGTTTAATTTTTAGAATATGAATTAAAAACACATCTAAGTGCAAGTCTTGGCTCAAAAAACCTTAAAAAAGGAGTCCAAAGTGGACCAAAATTGAAAAGCGAGACCGGCACCTAAAAGGGTCATTCGACACTTTTTTGTCCTTTCTTACTTAAAAGAAAATCTCTTTATCATTATGGTTATCAAAGCAGATCAGTAGTTAATGAAAGGGTTGAGTTTGTGTCCAATGACCAGTTCCACTAGACATGTTGAGATGTGGACACATGTCCGTATCCTAGCATGTCTTGTGGAATTGGCCACTGGACAGAAGTCTCTCCCTTTAAGAAACCATAAAATATATATTTTTTCACAAAATATCTATAGTCAAACTCTACTTTTTGTTGAAATGCCAAATAGTGGAAAAGTTGACAAATAAATCACCTTTACAATCACTCTATATAGGCATATATGAGATTTTTCCTCAAATGATGAGTAAAATTTTATATCTCATCATATAACCAACATTTTAACCAAATATGTCTAAATGAGAGAGTTTTGAATCCCTGTTGTCCCATAAAAAATCGACCGAGAGACAATGTACTATTATCATTTTGCATGGAGGTTTATTTGTTTTGTTAGTAAAATTTCTTGATATTATACAAGTTATGAGATGAAATACTATCCTTTTTGTTTTATTTTTTTAAATGTCTTTTTTTATATTATAAAAGAAATAAAATTTCAAAATATAACTAGTGTGTGGGTCCTTTTTTGGACAGTACCCAGGCCCAAGTAGAAACAAGGACCCTGGGCCTTTACTTGTTGTTTTAAGGGACTGGGCTTGATTTACCACAGCTAAATGGGCTGATTACAAACCAAACGGTGCACAGAACATGAATCCTACAACACATACATGCTAGCAAACGAGAAATTTATACATTGAATAGCAAGAAACGGTAAATGGGCAAAGTGGTAAAAAAAGACACAAAATAAACGTTAAGGGTCCTTAAGATAATGTGAACTATTTCATTACTTTCTCAAGTGTGCAATATATTATGCTCACTAGGACGTGTTACAAGGTTCAAATAAGTTCAAAAATCACAGACTTAGATGGCTCTTTAAGCCTCTAAGACTTGCAAAGTTTGAATCCCTTTGAATCCAAGTGTGTTTTCTAGTGGCTATTTGAGTATACCGGGTTGTATTTCCCTCTCTTTTCGTTTCTTTTTGAATTCTAACGAAGTTTTCTCCATGATTCTAATCTAATTCCCTTTTGCTAAAAAAATGCCCCTCACTGCTGGCTGTTCCTCCTTTTTATAGTGTCATCCTAAGGTTTCCGAGGTACCACTGATTCCTCCCATTTATTCCCTGGGTACCACCAATGTTGTGCTAGCAACATTGGTGGTTGGTCCCTTTCTCATTTCTCATAATTTTCTTCTTTTGGTGTTTCTTCCCCAAAAGTTTGTTGCTGTCTTTTCGTTCTGGGGTGTCTTTAGAGAGCTGACTTTTGGTCATTTTTCTTCACCTTTTCAGATTCAGCTTTTTGTACCCTTTCCCTTTGTCATTTTTCCCAAGTGAGTTGATTCCTTCTTGCCAGATTGAAAGTTTCCCAGCCACTTACCTTCACGGTTTTTCTTTGTGGGTTCCTTGAGGTACCAGCTCCTTGTTTATGAATTGTTGGCTTCCAAGCCTTCTGATTCCTTTCTGCATCATTGGGTGGCTGATAGAGACACATCTATTCTCGTTTCTTGTGTTTCTTGGCGCCCCCCTTTGAACTGTCTTAATCTAACTCTGGTTTTGTTGCACGTCTCAAGGATTCCAAGCTCCTAACAATCCCCAAGTATCCCGGCCCAGTTCTTACCACTGGGCTCCCTAGTGATTTTTTTTTTTTTTTTTTTTTTTTTTTTTTTTTTTTTTTTTTGATCTTGGCGGGCTGGGCTTTTCTTCCTCCCTTCGTTTCATGAGTTATAAGGGTTACCCATTCAGGGTTTGGGTACCTCCTTAAAACGCTTAATGAATTTAGGTCTATCATCTTTTTCTTTTCTTTTTTTTATTGCTGGCTCAAGTATTTTATAATTTTTATGGAGTCCAATTCTCTGTGCCCTTTTTGGGCCTTAGCGCAACATTGTGACTTTTTAGACCTCAACAACTAGTAATGAAAAAGGTTATCATTACCCCATTTTGTGTGCCCAAATAGGCCCGTAACTGCAATCATAATAATTACTCAATAATGGTAGATTTTGTTATAAAACACTTGCCGCAACAAGCTCATTTTAGAAAAAAGAATTCGTGCAGTATGCAGTGCTCTCATGCCTTAGTACATGTGGAAGCAGTAGAAAGTCTTGCAAGTTTTCCCTTGCAAGAGTGAAGTGGTCCTCATCTCCGTAGGACCAATAGAGGGTGGTATCATGGCTAAGAAATTAAAAGAACTTTGGACGAAGTTGTCATTTACAAAGGAGGAGGATGAGAATATATCGTTGGGGAGCAATACTACAAAGGCTGCAAGAGTGATAGGGAAAAACTGCCTCGTGATAAAGGTGCTCTCACACAAAAGCATAAACATTTAGGCACTCAGAAAGAACCTTAGAATGATTTGGATACCAAACAAGAGCATCCAGATAAATGAGGTTGAAGACAAGCTCTACCTAGTGGAGTTTGGGGATGGACGGGACAAGAAGAAAGTTATGGAGATGTGTCCTTGGACCTATGAGAAGTATTTGATCTTGTTGAAGGAATTCGAGGGTGAGCAGGCCCCAAAGGAGATTTCATTGTGGCAATCCCCGTTCTGGGTGCAAATACACAACCTCCCTCTAAAAAGTAGAACCAGAGAAATTGGTAAAGCGATAGGAGCAAAGTTTGGGGAGGTCATGGACGTCGACATAGCGGAATCTAGAGTACAATGTGGAAAATACTTAAGAGTAAGGGTGCATATCGATGTCACTAAGAAACTTGTGAGAGGGAAAAAGATTGTCATCAAGGGGGGTAACAATGTTGGATAGCATTCAAATATGAGCGGCTCCTAAACTTTTGATATAGGTATGGCCTGCTCAGTCATAGGTTAAAGGAATGTAAGGAAGGGAATGGTATAGACGACTAAATGGATCTCAGTAACCACCAGTATGGGGCATGACTAAGGGGTGAGGCACCTAGGAGAAGCGGAGGTGAGTTTATGAAGGCTGGACAGGAGGAGGGAAGGTTCAACAAGGGATGGGCAGCGAGTAAACCGAAGGGAAGTTAGGTGAAGACGAAGTACTCGACAAAAGGAAGGAGTAGGGCGGGAAAGGAGCCTGAGTCAACGCTATCACTCCTGGGGGTTGTGTCATTGAGAATGGGACAAACAAAGGGACCAGAGTTGCCAGGCTCCAGGAGGCGATCATAAGAATGGTAAGGGCAATTACCTCGGTGAGCAGCCAAAAGGAATCCTTCCTATCTTAGGTAAGGAAGATTTCGAAGGGAATGAGGCTTAAAAAGCACCAGCGGATGTGATGTAGTGGGAGACAAAGATGTTACATGGGGAAGAGGAACATTTTGAGTTTTGAATGGCGCCAAGTTCTAAAGGAAATAAGATATAAGAGTCTAAAAGGATATGGATTGCGGGTTTGGCCCAATGACCCTATGTTATAAGGAAAAGTTAGGCTGGGTTGCGGAACATTTGGGCCCAAAGAGCGGCCACTAGAAACAGCTTGCAAGAGTAACCTGTGATGAGAATCCAAATGAGGAAAAGGGCTTAGGATTGAAGAAAAGAGCTGGCCTTGCACCTATCAAAGAGCTAGAACCAAACACCCTTGATCAAAAAAGAAGGAAATCCCTAGAGCAGAACAAAACCAACAAGAAAAACACTTCAACGGATGGTGGTGAGGCGGTGGCTGCGGAGCTACACCGCCGAGCCCAATGAGCGTGTTGGCTTGGAATTGTTGGGGTTTAGGGTCACCCTCGACAATCAAGATACTCACCAACGAGGTCAAGTAAAAAAACCCAGTGCTGGTTTTCCTTGCAGAAACCAAAGCATGTGTGAGTCGAATGAAGGGATTTCAGAGAAAATTAGAGCTTACTCAAGGAATTTCGGTGCCGAGTGATGGTCGAAGTGGCGAGTTGGCGATGCTCTAGCGTGAGGGCATGGATGTGAGCTTTAAGAGTTGCTCAAACTCCCATATCGATGTGGTGGTGCATGGTGAGGGAAGGGCAAACCCGTGGAGGGTGGAGGGTGACGGGCTTCTATGGTCACCCCGATGCTAAAAGGTACATCTCATGGGAACTCCTAGTGGGTTTGAAAAATCAATGCGATTTGCCATGGGTGGTGTTCGGTGACTTCAATGAAATTACACACCCTGAGGAAAAGTTGGGATGGTTGGAACGGGATGTGTATCAGATGAGGAATTTTAGAGAGTGCCTAAATTTGTGTAGGCTACTTGATCTGGGTTTTGTGGGGCAAAGGCTCATGTGGCATAATGGGAGATTTGGGGAGCAAAGGACATTGGTAAGGCTAGATAGGGTGGTGGCAAATGAGAGATGGTTAGAGCAATTCCTCGAGGCACAAGTCCATCATATCTCTATGTCAGCCTCGGATCACTTCTTGCTTACTTTGTTCCTTCGAAAAAAGAGACCTCTTAAACCGATGACAAGAAGGTTCATTTTTTAGGCGATGTGGGTAAGGGACGAGAGGTGTAGAGAGGTGATTGAATCGACTTAGGCTCCCCTTCAAGCAAACACGAATTGCATCATTGTCGACAAAATTAAAATTGTTGATCCCATCTTAGACGGTGGAACTAGAAGGTATTTGGGAATGTGAACACAAGGCTGAAGCAATTGAGGGTGCGCCTCCAACTCCTTGAGGCCCAGAATCTTCTCCATGAGACAGCAAGCGAAATCCAAGGTTTGAAGAAAGAAATCAATGAAACCTTAATAAGAGAGGAGGTTATATGAAATCAAAGGTTGAAGGTGCTTTAAATGAAGTGTGAGGATAGGAATACCAAGTTTTTTCATGTGACAGCGTCCCAAAGACAAAGGAGGAATAGGATAGAAGGGTTTACTGATGAGAGGGTAAGGTATGATAGTCAAGAAGATATTGAGATGGTGATTCTTAACTATTTCTCAAGCATCTATAGCATTGACCATCCCACCTCCTTTGATGCAAGCTTGAATGCAGTGTGTCCTCGGTCACCTAAGAAAGGAATTGTGAGTTGATGAGCGCCTTCAGGGAGGAAGAGATTAGAGCGGCATTGAACCAAATGCATCCTACCAAAGCCCCTGACCCCAAAGGTATGTCACCCATTTTCTTTCAGAAATATTAGGATGTGGTGGGTCAGTCTGTGTTAAATTATGTCATTCAAATTCTCAATACTGGTGTGATGCCTCCTGGTTTAAATGAAACTTATATCTGCCTAATTCCAAAATTTAGTTGCCCACAAAAGAGTACTGAATTCCATCAAATTAATTTGTGTAATGTTGTACATAAAATTGTGTCCAAAGTTCTTGCAAACAGGTTAAAGGAGATTCTACCAGAAGTGATAAATGAGTCACAAAGCACCTTTGCCCCTAGGAGGCAGATCACAGATAATGTGTTAGTGGCTTTTGAGACAATGCATTGCATAGACTAAAGGAGAAAAGGAAAAAAAAGGTTTGATGGCTATAAAGCTCGACATGAGCAAAGCCTACAATAGGGTGGAGTGGGTTTTTTTGGAGGCGATGATAAGGAATTTGGGTTTCCATGAGAGGTGGATCAGGCTGATTATGATGTGTGACAATAGCCTCCTACTCAATGCTAATCAACGGGGAGCCAAGAGGAAATATTATTCCGACAAGAGAGTTATGCCAAGGGGATCCTATCTTTCCCTACCTTTTTCTGTTATGTGCCGAAGGCTTAACGACCATGCTCCCAAGGGATGAGAGGGAGGGTTTGATAAGTGGGATCTCAGTATGTAGGGGAGTGCCAAGGATTTCTCATCTTTTGTTCGCCAATGGTTGTATTATTTTCGGTGAGGCAAGTATTAGGGAAGGAAACAAGGTCCTCAAAGTTCTTGCTGATTATTAAAGGGAGTTGGGACAAAAACTGAATAGAGAGAAGACATCGCTCTTTTTCAGCAAGAACACGATAGGGGAGATCCAAGAGGAAATCAAAAATATCTTCAGTGCTCAAATCATACACAAGCACGAAAGGTATTTGGGGCTACCTACTTTAGTGGGGAGAGGAAGAAGAAGGCTTTTAACTGCATTAAGGACCAAGTAGGGAGTAAAACCGGGTTGGAAGGGGAAATTATTATCGAATGCTAGGAGAGAAATCTATATATATATATATATATATAATAGGTGAAGCAGAAAGAAACTCCAATTAGAATTCTAAATTAGAATTCTAATCTATTGTTGTGCCACGTGTCAATGTAAATATGAAATTGGAATCTAATTTGTAATTCCGATGTGCTTCTTTTTTTTTTAATTTTTTTTCACACCCGTGTATTTTTAGGTTCACCCCCCTTTTCCACACCCACGTATTTTCAGGTTTACCTTTCTTTTCCACACCCACTTATTTTTAGGTTCACCTCCCTTTTCCACATGGAATTTCAAAAGAATCTCTTGGTATCAATGATGCATATATTTGGGTATTTTTGTATCTTATATAAGAAGTGGTTCTCCAAATATTCCGATTGTACTTGTCTTTACAATTTTTATGGTCCTGGTTTATATTCTGCAAAACAAATTCCAACCATTCCTAAGGTTTGATTACTGCTTTTTTTTATTTACCTATACTGTCGTTCCTTTTTGGGTAAATTTTTTATTATTTAATTATATAATTTTATGGTTTTCCTATGATTGATGTTGTATATTTATTGTTTTTCATTTGCCTATACTTTCTTTCCTTTTTGTCAATAATTTTTATTGTTTAATTATAAAATTGTTTTGTTTTCCTATCATTGATGTTGCATATTTCTTTTCTTTTTTCATAACACGTTATCAGCACGAGTCTCTACCCAATATCGAAAGGAAGTTGTAATCCCATTATTCTTCAAATATCAAAGATTATTTATGTAGTTTTCTCAACTCATTGTAAGTTTTCTTTTAAGGAATTAGTATTTATCCTATTTCGCGGGGTGCACGTTTATGGAAGCACAAGTTGGAAAAAAGCCATTGTACGTGTGGAGAAGTTTAATGGCAGCTAAGGAAACCATTAAGGCAGGATCAAGGTGGATAATTAGGAATGGGAGAAAAGTGAACATTTGGCACGACAGATGGCTGCCCTCGCCAAATTCTTTCAAGGTTATCAACCCCCAAAGAAAGAATATGGAAGTGGAAAAGGTTGCCCAACTTATTGAAAGTGAGGCTGGCATTTAGAAGGTTGAACTGATTAAGGAGACTTTCTTCCCCTTTGAAGTGGAAATCATCCTTAGCATCCCATTAATCCCAGGATTCCCAGAGGATTCAATTATTTAGGATTGGTCAAAAAATGGCCTTTTCACGATTAGGAGTGCGTATGGGGTGAATCTCAAACTGCTGAAGAAGACTAGCATGATAAGAGCAAGTGGAGACCGTTCTAACAAAGAAAAAGTAGCTTAGTTTTGGAAGGCATTGTGGAAGCTTAATTGCCCAAATAAAATAAAACACTTTCTTTGGCAGGCTTGTAGAGACATCCTGCCAACAAATTATCGCCTGGCAGCGAGGAAGGTGAGTAATGATGATCGGTGTGGATTTTGTGGTGAATGTGAATCATCCAGACACATCCTTTGGGACTGTAGAGTAGCTGCTGAGCTCTAGAGGGAGGTGGATCTTGGTCTCCCAATGTTGAATCAGCCTATGAGGGACTTTGTGGATGTGGTCTGGGCGCTAAAGGATAGGAAGGAGGACATGGACTGGGAGTTGTTTGCCATTACTGCGTGGCACATTTGGAACAATAGAAACAAGTTCAAGCATGAAGGTAGGTGTAAAGAAGTAAGGAGAATTGCTAGAGAGGTGCGTGAGTAAGGGTTGGAAATTCATGATGCTCAGATGCCCTGTCTGCATGGTATGGCCCTGGTCTGCAATTAGTGGAGACCATTGAGGCAAGGGAGGTATAAAGTAAATGTGGATGGGGTGGTTTTTACGAGTTGGGGGTGTTGCGGAGTAGGGGTAGTTATTAAAAATGAGGAAGGCCTGATCATGGGTGCGATGAGCAAAAAACTACTCATCCCTCTAGGGGCCACGGAGGTTGAAGCGAAGGCATTTAAGGAGGGAATTCAACTGGCATGGGATCTGGGCCTTAGGGACATTGACCTAGAGAGCGACGCGCAGACTTTGGTGGGTGCTGTTGTAGGGCTTGATCTAGGCCCTTGCTTAATACAGAAGGTGGTGGAAGGTGCAAAACTATGGCTGAAAGCATTTAGCTCCTAGAGTTGCTCTCATGTTCATAGACAAAGTAACATGGCAGCACATCGCATGGGTAGGGAGGCTTTTAATGTGCATGACTGTGTAATTTGTGTGGAAGATACCCCCACTATAATAGCAAACTAAATTCATTTGGATGTAATTGCATTGGACAATTTTCCTAAGGAATGAAAGGTTAAGTCATGGTTTCACTATTAAAAAAAAAAGGAAAAAAAGAAAAGAAAAAAGAATCAACTTTCCGGCCAAAATTTTTAAATAACTATAAAATCTAAACTATATTATTAATTAACAAAGGTTTGAAACAAATTTGGTTTATAACAAATCGAGTCCAAAGGACTTGATTTTGGAATGCTAAATCGAATGCAATGAACTCGATTTCAACATTGTTCGTAGCTGATGTGGACACTTGGTCCACATCGGCATAGAACTCTAGTCCTATGGACTCGAGTTCTGTCAAATAGAGATCAGAACCCAAAAATCCAAAAATCAAAATGCCGAAGAAGAAGTCCAAAGAAGAAGAACACGTACCCAGGCGTCGATTCTGACCAAACCAAGCGGCGAAAACTTCAGGCGATGGAATTCGGATCGTGGTTTCTTGCCACCGCTCTAGTTGAAGAGAAGAACACGTACCCAGCAACCCAGGCGCCGATTCTGACCAAACCCAGGCGACGAAAACTTCAGGCGATGGAAATCGCTTCGGTGCTGAGATCGTCAAACCCATGGCGCTTCGGTGCTGAGATCGTGAATTTTGGGTTTGGGTTTTTGCTTCAATTTCGAGATTGGAGATGGGTTTGAGGAAGCAGTTAGATCTTAGATGCAGTTAGACTGTCTTGCGTTTGTTGATGAAGCTGGAGAGTTTGGTTGTTGAGGATGCTAATGAATTTTCTGGGTTTCTGCTTGTTTCTCGTGTTTGTTTCCTAAGAAAAGTAAATGGATTTGTGGGTTGGGTTTCTTGGTTTTTTGGGTTTGTCTTTACTTGTTCAAAATTTTTATGTGTTTGATTTATTTGGGTTTGATTTTGCTTCTAAAGTTTTTCTTATTGTTTTTATCTGAGAACCAAGTTTGATTTTTCTAGGTGGTTCATTGTTTGTGTTTAATGTTTCTGGGTTAGACTGTCTTGGGTTTCGAGGCTTTTGGAAGAAAGGAGTGGAACGACAGATTGAGAAAGAAAAGGACGGCAAATGGAGAAAGAAAAGAAAAAGAGTGAAGGAAGAAGATGACAGAAATCGAGTTTCTAAGACTCGATTTTCACGTGGATTTTTTAATCCATGTCAGCTACATAGCTCATGCAAATCGAGTCTTTTAAACTCGATTTGCTACAATAAAATCAATTCTGACAAACTCGAATCGTTAGATAGCAAAATAGTTTCAAACCTTGGCTAATTAATAATATAACTTAAATTTTATAGCTATTAAAAAATTTTGCCCAACTTTCCCAAAAACAACCCCAAACATGACTTGACATACATCTCTATATATTCCTCTCTCTCTCTCTCTCTCTCTCTCTCTCTCTCTCTCTCTCTCTCTCTCTCTCTCTCTCTCTCTATTCAATCGATCAATTCTAGGTGATTCTAGGCAATTAGCCACGATTTTGGAACAATATAGTTAGTAGCCACGATTTCGTGCATACTTATGCACCTGATCCTCTTCAGCATTAGGCGGCAATGGATTGGCAACAGCTTCCAAAAGCCGTTGGATGAGAATCCTCTGGCCATGAAGTTGTTTTCTCTGATCATTTGCAGGTCGGAAGCCAAGGAATTCCTCGCACACATTATGCCAATCTTTTTGCGTGCTCCCTGTAATAGCCTCGCCATCAACAGGAAGCCCGAGAAGGACCTCCACATCTTGCAATGTAATGGTGACCTCACCATGTGGCATGTGGAAGGTGTGAGTCTCTTGCCGCCACCGCTCCACTAAGGCCGTTATCAGGCCGTGGTCAATCTCTCTCCCTAGGGTCCTAAGGAGTCCCTCCAGACCAAGTGCCTTAATGATGTCAAGGACTTGGTCGTCCACCATTGGCTCTCGATCGGAGAACTCTTCACTACGGGCACGACATTTAAGGGACCCTGGATCCTGCACAGAACAAAACCATGGATTAATACAAACTAGGGAAGTGCGTGTACATTGTATGAATTAAATGCGTGTACATTCGTTATAAGTGTAGTGTTGTGTTTTACCTGCCCATTCCAAATAGCTTCTGACCGATGGTTGGGCTGCAACGTCAACACCGACGGGTCAATGGGGCCAGGCTACGCATGGTCAATCTGTCCAGCATTTGCAGCAGCCATACTTCACTATAAATGACAAGCAATTACCACGTAATACAACGAATCAGCAAAAAACTAGCATTTTCATATTGATTATGTGCTCTACACACAGTAAATGAAAAATGCATTTTGGCAACGCAACTAATGCACAGGGTAACCCTAACCAGAATTGACAAGACTTCTAACCTATCTTTTCTTTCGATTTCCTCTTCAGGGTTTTCCTAAGGTTGGGATGCATAGAAAGGCATGCAGGCAGCACATATGATTTGAGCAAAAAGGGGAGAAGGAAGAAGTAAAACATAAAAGGTGCATGTAAGTATTTAGTTGATTAAGTACACCTAGCCAAATTATAGAATAAAAACCATATTACTCAAAGATAAAAATTCTGTTTTGCAGGAATTGATGTTGATGGCCAGCAGAGGGTAGCAGTATATAAAGGGTCAATAAGCTATGTTTTGTGCAAGCCTAAATCTTGAGTCCCATGTATTTTTGCCAAATTCAGCAACTGTAATTATGGATTCATGTTCTAGTTGCTCCAAAAATTTACTCTTTTTTCAGCATAGAGGTATCTATTGTCAATCTTTGCTTTAATACCTGTTACTGCCTAAAAATAAAACAATGAAAATCTGAAAGGGTCATTTTGAGTTTTTGCAAGTTTTAGAAACAAAATTGAATTTTAATAACTTCAACCAAAATTGTATTTATATAGGTTATAATTTGGAACCCTACTTTATTATATAATCAAATAATCCTAATAGTTTCTTTATTAGATCTAATTTTGTCTGATGCTAGGGATACTTCAGTTTTGTTTTTGGTACACCACAGTATAGTCACTGTTAACCTCAAAATATTTTTGGTTTTTAACAAACTCTCAGATTGATGGGGATGAAAACAAGAAGCATGGTTGAATTTATCATTTACTGATTTACACCACAAATCACGACTATTGAGCCACAAAGTGTGGTGAACTACTTCTTATTAGTAACTGTTCAGTTTGACTCAAAATTGACTCTACACCTCTCAAAATACTAAAATATGACTCCCCTTTTCATTACTAGAGGCTAAGACATGCTCAGTTTTTTGGACTTTCAAAGTGATGGAGATTACAAATTTTTCTAGCTGAATGATGGAGATGCAAATTTCAAAATTGGAGATGGCAAGGAGAAGTTACAATTTTCTATAGTTAACTAGCTAGATTCATTGAGAGGAATTCTCTGGTTATTAAGCCAATGCCTTAGGATCCTCCATTTATAAATAGAGGTGAATTTCGAGCTCACAAATTCAATCCTGTCTGGGTGCATGAGTTGTGTTTACCTATCAAAAAAGAGAATTCCTTTACAAATTAAATTCCTTTGTGTCTAGTTGTTCCTATTAGAAAGCCAACAAAGAATCCCCATATATAAAATTTTTGGTGGCATCAACATAGCTTATTTTTTTAATAATAAGGTTACTCTTGGAGGTTGAAGCTCACAGTAAGGGGGTTGAAGTCTTTGTTTCTCATCTCCTTTTCAGTTGGATGAGGGCCATAGGGGGTTCAGTTCGTTTGGGGTTCAGTTCGTTCTAGGCTTTTCTTTTGTTCATTTCATTTGCATATCTATTTTATTAAAATTATGAGGATATCATGCCAGCAAAATAGACCAAGAATTTTCAAAATATGCCTCCCAAAACTTTTAATTGCTACGACTAACCATTAAGACATTAGATTACCTTTTATTTGCAAATTTATAATTTCCTTGAACAACCATTAAGACATTAAGACATTTCGAACAAACACCACAAACCCACATGAACAAATCACACGAAAATCATACCTGAGAGAACTGGAGAGGCGCGATGACAAAGGCGGAGACGCTGGCGAAGGCGTGAGACCAAGGCGGAGACGAAGGCGCGATGACGAAGGCGGAGATGACAGCGCGATGATGAAGGCGGAGACGACGGCGCAATGACGAAGCCGCGAGACGAAGGTTGTGAGAGAGGCGTGAGAGGGAGAGTGAGGAGGGTGAGTGACAGAGAGAGAGGCGGGATGTCTGTGCGAGAGTGAGGAGGTTAGACTTTGTGCTAATTTGAAAAAAGCCCTATTGGAAATCGAGTCTCACATACTCGGTTTCTAGGTGGCTAATTGCTGGTACACGTCAGACTCAAATCGAGTCTTTAAGAGTCGATATATAAATCGACACTTAAAGAGTCGATTTCCAGGTGGACGAAACTGCCACATCATACCAGAATAGATCAACGAAACCGAGTCTCTAAGACTCGATTTCTTAAGCAAAATCGACTCTCTAAGAGTCGAGATGTTAGTATTCTATATTCTTCGGTTCTGCTGCCTACTAACTATATTGTTAGTAAATTGTGGCCAATTGCCCATTTCCTCCATCAATTCTATCTCTCAAAGTCCTTTTCTGCCTGAAACTCTTCAACCTTTTATTTATAAATTAACAATCCTCCCAGAAATTAGACTTCGCCTCCTCATCTCAAGGTCCTGTTGTAGGCGGCGGTGGCGGCGGCGGCGGCGGAGTTGGAGGTGGCGGCGTTGGAGCTCCTGGAGGGGCCGGTGGAAAAGCGGCCATGGATTTTGTTGATTGGCGGAGCCAAGTACAGCCCGATTCTCGTCAAAGAATCGTCAACAAAATGTAATTTTCCTCTCTCTCTCTCTCTCTCTCTCTCTCTCTCTCTTCCTTAAATTTATGGTTTTGCTTTTGCTTTTTGTTTTTGTTTTACATATTTATGTTTACGGGTTGTGTTTGGGTCCGAATCCTATCAAATTGAATTTATTCATTAGCTTAATTGATCAAGTTATTGACTTTTTTGGTGGAAATTAGAGAACTTTACAGCAAAATCTTCACTTTTTGATGCCACAGACATTTAAGAATACAGAGTTTAACTGGAAAAAAAAAAAATACTAGTCTGTATACTCAAGATTAATGCTTTGATCAAAGGTTTTTGTGAGTGCGGAAGGGACTAGGGAGTGCTATGAACGTCACATCACCCTGTTGTGTCAGCTTAGTTATCCTCATGAATTGGAAGCGCGCGAGAACGCTGGAGTTTTAATTATAACTAGTCCTTTTGATATAATACATATATGTGATGATAACGCAGGAGCTCTTAGCTCTAATTATAACTAGTTCTTTTTGGATATAACACAGATGTTACTGAATCATCCCCATGTACTCATTTATATATAGTCCAGATTGGCATAGTACATTCTTGATGTCAAACTTGGCATGTGTACATACAACTTCATCAAAATCGTAGGGGTTGTTACCACTTATACTCCTTCCTTTAACAAGAAACTAGGCCCATCACAACCCATTAATCATGTGAAAGAGTAAATTTCCATTTCAGATGGCTTATTTTTAAAAGTGCGGCCTGTTTTAATAAGTAAGGTTTTAATTAGCTATACTAAGGTCAAAAAAAGCATTGCTCTTAAAAATTTGTTCCTAAACAAGCAAGGGGAAATAAACTCATTAAAATTAGCGGTAACAAACCTGATACAGCTTTACAGGTTGTGTTTGGGTCTGATGATTAAAAATGAACTTATAATAGCTTTCATTTTCTTTTTCTTTTTTTGATTCTCCTCACATCCTATTCATTAGCTTAACTGGTCAAGTTATTCATTTTTTTGGAGGGGATTAGAACCTAAGTGCTTAATCTTCACTTTTGATGCCATGCATTCAACAGCGTAGGGCTTAACTCAAAAACTAGTTTTGATCTGAAGGGTCATGTTGTAAGACCCCATTAAGATTGTGAGGGCGCTATGCAGTAAGAGTGCTATGAATAAAACATTTACATTGAGTACGTAAGTATGGCAGGAGCTCTGATTATAACTAGTTTGTTTGGGATATCACATGGATGTGAATAATGAATCTGCATTTGGTAGCAATAGTAGCTCCATGTATTACTCATTTGTATTTATATATCGCCCAGATAGACCTAATTTATTCTCAACATAAGACTCAACACGTGTCCATACAATGTGCAAAAAGTCCTAGGGGTTACCACAAATTCTCCTTACTTTTGAGCGTGCCAGTATGGCGGGAGCTCTAATTATAACTAGTGCTTTTGGTTTATCACACAGATGTGACTAATGAATCTCCATGTGCTGACAATAGTGTCTTCATATTTCATTCTTGATGTCAGACTCAACAAGCGTCCATACCCCAAAAAAAAAAAAACCTAGGGTTACAACAAATACTCCTTCCTTTCATATAAAACTAGGTTCAGCATGTGAAAGAGTAAGTTTCCATTTCGGATAGCTTATTTTTAATAGTGCACCCATTTTAATATGAAAGGTTTTTTACTTAGCTATAATTAGAAAAAAAGTAAAGCTCTAAAATAATTGTAGCTAAACAAGCTGGGGAAATAAACTAGCCAAAATAAGCATTAAGAAACACAAAATTATTACCCTGTTTGGTTAGCCTTAAAAATGGAAATAAGTTAGCTTATTTCATAAGTACAGCTTTTGGAAGCCTCACATTTTCTATGTACAACTACACTTTCATATAATAAACATTTTAAACAAAATAAGCTAATGAAAAAAAAAAAAACTATTTCTAAACACAAAGCTCGAGTCTTCATATGCTTAGATTCTCACTGTCTTTTGTTTGACTAACTCTACATTCAACATTTTGAATATTGCATGTAACTGAAATGTTTGGTTTTAAAATATTGCTGTTAGGCCTGTATCTGTGCTCTGGCTTGCTGATGGGACTTGTGCTTTCATTCCAAATATGAGCTTGATAAAATTGTGTACTTGTAATAGCTTTTTATACCATAATCAGTATTTTATTGCAGTTTGTTACTTTAAAAAAAAAAAAAAAAAGGAATGGCATAACTGGACGGATGAAAACAAATATTCAAAATAATGTTGGAAAGGCATGTGGTAAGTGTAGGTGATCCTCATATGAAGAAAAAAAAATCGTTGGAAATTTGACAATGCATCTACAAGAATAAGAATCAGTCATGACTTTGAAAGAAAGTATTGTATCATGGGAGTTGACTACAAGGGCTAATAATGCTATATTATGAGTTGGAATCAAAAGACTTGAGTGCATCACCCAAATATAGAGCTGGGGGTAGAATTTGTTGTGGAACACTTGAAGATTTCTTTTTTACAATCTTCATTTTCAATGGCACACATTCAAGAACACAGTTTAACTGAAAAGCTAGTCTGCAGTCTGCACCGAAGAGTAATGCTTTGAGACCCCCATCAAGATTGTGAGGGCGCTGTGTAGTAGAAGTGCAATGAATATCACATTGGAAGTGCGCAAGTATGTGGGAGCTCTAATTGTAACTTGTGCTTTTGTGATATCGCGTAGATGTAACACATCCCCATGTGGTGACATTAGTAGCTTACTTTAACATAAGACTAAGTCCAGCACAACCAATAATCATGTGAAAGACTAAATTTCCATTTCAGATTGCTTACTTTTAAAATGCTATTCGTTTTAATTAGTAAGGGTTTAATTAGCTATACTAAGAAAAAAAGAAGTAATTCTCTATAAAATTTTATCTAACAAGCTGGGGGAAATAACTCACCAAAATAAGCTGTAACATACACACACTTGTTACCCAGTTTGGTCAGGTTCAAAAATCAAAATAAGCCAACTTTTTTCATAGGTACAGATTTTGAAAGCCTCGCATTTTTCTAAGTACACCTGTACTTTTAAATAATAAACATTTTAAACAAAATGAACTAGTGAAAACAACAAAGCTATTCCAAACACCAAGCTTGAGTCTTTGTATGCTTGTTTTCTCATTTTCTTTCGTTTGACATTTTGAATATTGTGTATGACTGAATTAAAACTTTGTTTGTTTCATTGTAAAATGTTTCAAATGTAAAATTTTTTACAATTAAGTATTTTCTTTTGAAAACATTTTACAGAAAAAACATTTTCAAGTGTTTGGTAATTGGTATGACAAAATTTTCCAAGCACAAGCCATCAAAACCGGTGCCTCCTAGGCCTAGCCATCATATGTGGCTCTGGTTTATCAAGCTCATATATGGAATGCATTTTTTTCTTTAACATTTCTGTTAGGCCTGTATTTGTGCTCTAGCTAGTGGGACTTGTGTCTCGCTGCTCAATCTAGGTTGCATGGACATGAGTGCCAGTACAATATGGCGACATGAGCAATTTTTGAAAAATTATAACATGAGACAGCAGAGAGGACACTGTTACGACATGGTTACGGCATTCCAAATGAAGTGTTTGTGCTTAGCTACTCATTCCGTATATGAGCTTGATAAAGCATGTGCTCGTAGTACCTTCTCATACCATAAGCAATATTTTACTGCACTTAATTATTAGAAAAAACTGAGGAAGGGCATAACTGGAAAAAGAAGGGAAAAAATATTCAAATTAATGTCAGAAAGGCTTGTGGTAAGTGTCGATGATCCTCATATGAAGAAAAATAAAATTTCTCGGAAATATGACAAATGCATCTACAAGTATAAGAATTGGATATGACATTGAAAGCAAATGTCGTGTCATGGGAGTTGACTGCAAGAACTAGTAGTGCTATATTAGGAGTTGGAAACAAAACACCTGAATGCATCACCCAAATAAAGAGCTAGGAATACAATTCAATGAGGAACACTTGGGGGTCTAATATATGGAAAGCAAGGTATCATGTTAGTTGACTAGGAAAACATTTTTTGTTGACAGATTTTCCATAGTGAACCTTGAACAATCAAGTGCTACTGTTAATTTTTTTCAGAGAAAAAAATATTGGGTTTTGTTCATATATTTAAAATTTCATGAAATTTTATTTACTTATCAAAAAAAATTTCATGAAATTTTATGTGGTTTCTTTTCACATTTTGTTGCTTTAAGTTCTGCACATTCTCAAAAAAAAAAAAAAAAAAAAAAGTTCTGCACTTTTAGCATATTGGGTTTTGTTCATATATTTAAAATTTCATGAAATTTTATTTACTTATCAAAAAAAATTTCATGACATTTTATGTGGTTTCTTTTCACATTTTGTTGCTTTAAGTTCTGCACATTCTCAAAAAAAAAAAAAGTTCTGCACTTTCAGCATAGTTTACCAATTTGGGACTTTTTTCTTTAATAGCTTAATTGTGCTTGTATGGTCAGTAACATAATAAGAGTATCTCCTTTTGTGTATAGAATGGAAACTTTGAAGAGGCATCTCCCTGTTTCTGGCCAAGGGGGATTTCATGACTCAGGAAAATTGGTATAAGGTTTGAGGAAAAGATTTATACTGCTGCCACAAGCCAGCCAGATTATCTACAAAAAATATCTCTGAAAATGCTTACAATGGTAGCTAATTCTCAAAATCCTATAGGCAATGCTTTGCCATCCAACTCTGCTGGCAATAGTAATAAGTCCCCAGATGCAGGTAAGAACATCAAAGAATTATGTGCATGGTTTTATTAACATATGAATCCACCCTACTTCTCTCTCTGGTGTTGTGTTTTTTACACCAAAATCATTATTTCACTTATCTTCATGGATTATATACACGCACGCGTGCGTGCGTGCATGCTCGCGCGCGCGCGCGTGTGCGTGCAATTTTTTTTTCCTTTTGGACATGGATGCGTAATTCCTGTTAAAATGTCTAAAGATGTTATTTTTGTGACATTTTGATACGTAATGTTGCCTTTGTTTTATTGGCGGGGGGTATGGAGAGCAAAAACAAAAACAAGCTTTGGTGAACATTAATTGCAATGCAACATCACTCAACGATGATGTATGTTTTGATGCCTAAAATGACCCAGCTTGATGTAGCAGCTTGATCGAAACAATACTCATGGGTAGTTACACTTTAGCTCCAACAGTGAAGGGAAGGGTAGTTAGGTAATTATGGTTGAATACTGATTTTTTCTCCCTATTTTCTCTTTGATTTGGAGAGATTGTAATTTGGTGGGCCCGGGTGGAAAATACTCAAAACCATCAATTTTCTCTTTAATTTCCACTCCCAACCAAACAAGAGAAAATGAGTTTTCTCCCCACTTTTGTCTCCCTTTTGTTTTCACCTCAACCAAACAAATTGTAAGTCTCACTCCATTCCACTTTAAATATTCACCCCTCCCTCATCCATTTCATACCTCTCATCATTTCCAACTCATCCATTTCATCATCAACTACTAATACCTCTCATCATTTCCAACTCATCCATTGCATAATCAACTACTAATACCTCTCATCATTTCCAACGTAGGCTAGACTACAAAAATGTTTTTTTTTTTTTTCCCTAAAAATTGCAGCACACATTTAAGCTTTCATTGGCCTTTTAACTGCCCCTTAAGTAAGCCTATTACCCATTTTATTGCTTTATTAGTTTAGGATTTCATTTAATCAAATAGATGTCATGTTTTGCTTTGTGATTATCATGTTTTATATATGGTTTTCTACATGATTACTGGGATTAGTATGTTATTTCCATATAAAAACTAGTGTACTAATCACATGATTTTCTTTTATTTCTATGCTTCCATATATGACTATGTGCTTACATATGCAAATACATGCACTATCATGGATTCCTCTTTCGGTATTTTCTAGATCTACATTTTCTAAAGCCTATTTATGTGATTTTGAATATGTATATGGTGATTTAGGCATGAGATTGATCTTGGCTCTCTAGATTAGGCATGTATTGTATTGATTCATTTGAAATATGTATTGGCGTGTTTATGTATTTAGTGGGTATGCGATATTTGGTGCTTGGATGATTATGTATATTCTTTTATACCTTGATTGTGTATGTGTGAAGGTTTATACCTTAATTTACACGCTTGATCATTGTGGCGCCAGTGCCTCTGGGTAGTTTGACTCCCTTTTACTGCGCATGGTTACCATGCTCTAAGAAATAAGTCTCAGCCAAGTGGACTAGAGGCGGAGGGTTTATAGGGTCTCCAGTAAATTAGGTTTGGGAAGCATATTTGTGCCCCTTGCAGAGGGCTTAATCTATTTAGAGTCTGTGTTCAGAGTTAAAGTATAAAGATGGAAAGGTGTTAAGCACCAACTTTGCCTGACTTGTGGATCGCCCTCTACTCATTGTGTTTTATACCATAATTCTATCAAAAGGTCCTCTATTAGGCTATCCTATCACACAAGCACGCGCGCGCACACACACACACACTAGTTTTATCCTAACATATATCTAATCATGCCCCCTAGCATCTATCTAGGCTTGGCATATCACATTGGAGCTTTCATCATTTCACTCAAACATGACATCTTCATTTCATCTAAACATATATCCTAACATTCATCTAGGTGTGCTATCTCATACTCCATCTCATGGTATAACACATATCATCATACTACATCATGCTAGCATATAAACTAGCATCATCATCACACAGGTAGCAAAACACGATTACAAGACAACAAACATCTCATATCATCTAAGGGCAGTAAGCATCATCAACCATCCATGTTCATCATACAATTGCATATTCATCACATGTTCACCACATTCTTCTCATAACATATATGCATGTTAATATTGTAATGCACTTATCTTACTTACCTCACTGCATTATCACCACTACACATATTCATCAAATGCATGATACTATTGTTATGCATGTTCATGCGTTCAACTAAGCGTTCAAACGCTAATAATGTAATTGAACTAACAAAGCTATAAAACATGTTGTCTTATTGACTACTAACCTAAATACGTAAAAACTATCTTAAACAGATGCTAAGGGAAGCATATAAACTATACAAAATAGAAGAAATCAAATAGCAAATAATTCTTAAAAAATTCTCTTTCAAAAATGATTTTTGAGAAAGTGCAACTTCTCCATAGTTCGCATCAATTGAACTAATAGCATCCAATCAAGTCAACATTTTTTACCTCTCCTAAACTAACTATTTTGGGTTGATGTTGTTTTAACATGGGAATGATTCTTGAAGAATAAATATTGCTTCAAATTACTTTTAAAGTAGAAATGGAACACAATTACACTCAAGTCCTTTAAATTTCTCATATGCTATATTTGCTATGTAATATTCACGTGTTAGCTATGTATGTATTACTTTGCAACATAGTAGATAATATCCACATAAATATTTATGGGCAAAACTTAAATACAGTACCTTAGGTACAGTACATTAGGTTCCCTACTTAAAATTTTGACACCTGTCCACTTTAAGTCTTTAACAAAGTAAGTAAACGGCGTTAAAACTAAAAATATCTTTTTTCTTTTTTTGAATTCCTTCTTCCTTCTTTTTTCCCGTACCTGCAAATGGCTTCCCTTCCAAACCCAAAACCTTTCTCTTCTAAACCACCTATGACCCTTCTCTTCCAAACCCAAAACCCATATTTCCTTCTTCCTTTTTTTTTTTTTTTTTTTTTCCTGTACCTGCAAATGGCTTCTCTTCCAAACCCAAAACCTTTCTCTTCCAAACCACTCATGACCCTTCTCTTCCAAACCCAAAACCCGAAAAAGGAAAAAAGAAGAAGAAGAATGTCTTATACCTCTCTCTCTCGGTGTGTGTATGTACGTGTATCTGCTTACTTTCTTCTTTTCTGATCTATGATTCTTTCTTTTTCTCTCTCTCTCACGGTGTGTGTGTATGTATGTGTATATGTTTCCTTCTTTTCTGATCTATGATTCTTTCTTTTCTAATCTATGATTTTTTCTTCTTTTTTGATCTATGATTCTGTCATCTTTTCCGATCTATGATTTCTTCTTCTTTTCTGATCTATGATTCTTGCTTTCTCTCTATCTCTCTCTCTCGGTGTGTGTGTGTGTGTGTGTGTGTGTGTGTGTGTGTGTGTGTGTGTGTGTGTGTGTGTGTGTGTGTGTGTGTGTGTGTGTGTGTGTGTGTGTGTATGTATGTGTATCTGTTTCAGCTTTATTGATGTTAAGTGTGGAAGTTTCGGGTATAGCTGAAATGGGTCCCTCTTTTGGTTTGAAACCCAGTAGATCTGGTTTTTATTTTTTTATCTTTCCTGTTTGGTTACTAAGAAAATGAGGGAAAATGGTCCTTTTTTGGTTTGAAACCCAGTAGAAAATGAGGCAACGCTGTGGGCTCTCGCAGTACAGGAAAAAAAAAAAAAAGAAGGAAAAAAGAAAAAAAGAAAGAATTTTTAGTTTTAACACCGTTAGTTTAAAATGTTAAATTGAACAGGTGTCAAAATTTTAAGTAGGCAACCTAATGTACTGTACCTAAGGTACTGTACTTAAGTTTTGCCCAATATTTATAAGTATCCTTGCATGTTGCTTGTATATATTCTATGTAAATGATATCACATGTTTTATATATATATATATATATATTGTTTATACAAAAAATCTTTTTTCAAAAACAAATTCCAAGTTTCATAGTTATTTTTTACAATGTGAGTTATAGAGATTATAATCAAAATGAAGAATTATCCTTTAGATAGACGTTATGGGGTGCTTAACACCTTCCACGCACATAACCAAGCTTTTGAGTATAAGAATCTTTGGTTCGAAACTTTATCCTACCTTATTAGCTAGGATGGCCCATGGTTAACTAGGTAATTTAAATTAATTAGACAATGGGTGAGCAATCACACCTAAAAATCCAATAGTTATGGTGATTCTTAAAAATTAATAAGTAAAGATACTCACACACATCACCCTAGTGCCACAAACGCACATACATCATCACAGGTCGCCAATGTCAAAATACTCTCGAGAAAAATGCATCTTTGGGAGGCCAATGGATTAGTGAAAATTCTCTCTACCAAAAAAATCTGGTATCCACAACCCAAAAAAGTAAAAAACTAATTGATATGCTATATTTGCCCAAAATCATGGGCTAACTTTCGGCACCATGAAAAAGCAATTTGACCTTAGTGTTGACTGGCCAAATCCTTAGATTTAGCAAATTCCCGAAGGGAGTTTCCTCATAGATTGACCAAAAAATAAATAAGTTTAGCCAAAAAATTACCTAAATCATGATAAACTAGATTTCCCTAAATATCCAAATAAGAACAAAGTTTAAGGTAGCCATTATTCTATATAGTGATACCATATTCATGTAATAAGGAATTACATGAAAAATGTCTTTTTATCTCAATCAAGTCTTGGATAAAGCCATTTTAATAACCTAAGGGTTCAAAATCCCAAATTTGTCATTTTTGGCTAAGTTTGACCAACGTTGACTAACCCTAACTGGGATTAGTCAAAAAGTTGACCAAACAATATGACCATCCAATCGAGATAAGTTTTTTTCATATTAAATATCCTAAAATTCTCTTCAAAAAGATAATTCATGAGACAAAATTGGATTTGAAACGAATGAAATATCAAGAAAACATAAAAATCCTAATTCAAATATTATATCATTATTTTTTAGGTAAAAGAGCTGTTTTTGGGCGTTTTTGCTAAATAGATAGTATGAATCTAGCCACAACGAATGTGAACAGCTTAGACTACATTGAATTATGATTGATATCCCCTTTGTATTAGGAGGAATTAATTTTTCAAGAAAAGTGCCACACAAATTGCTACGCTGCGTTACCTCACTTCCAAGTGCAATATCTCGACAACCGTAGCTCAAAATTAGGAAAAAATGTCCAAATACCCCTTAAACTTTCAACCACTGGCTAAAAGATCCCCTCAACTTTTTTATTGGCCAATTTACTCCTTAAACTATTAACAATTGTCAAATCAATACTTCAGTTAGTCACATGTTAAAACACTAACGGAATAAGCACATGTGACTCACGTCACTTTTAAATACAAACCTAAAATAACCCAAACATCCAAAACCCAATGGAAAGAAGAGAACTGAACTAGGTCCAGCAGATAGAGAGAAAATCCACACCGTTCAGAGCCACTGCAAAACTTCTCCCTGCCATCTCGTTGTCCTTGTCCCGACAGCGCCTTGGTGGTTCTGGCAATGCCTGGGTATGTCTTTTTTTTATTCTTTTCTTTTTTTTCGTTCTTACTTTGCTATTTAAATCTTCTAAGAACTTTTATTTTTTTTAATCTCCATGTCGAATTTTTATAATAGAAATTCTTGTTTTGATTTAATTTTTAGGTTAGGTCTTTGTGAAATTCTTGGTTTTTTATTATCTCCATGTGCCTTTTACTAACGGTTGCATTTGAGTATGCCATAGAGCTGTTTGATTAAATGCCTGAGAGAGATATGACTACTGCTAATGGGGTTTAGTTGCTTGGTTTAATCTTTGGGATTGGTGTTTCTACAAGGTTGTTGCAAAGGCCTCATCAGCAACAATTTCATGTTTGAAGTTGGTGAAAGAAAACAACAAATACACAAAATTTCATAAGAATAATATGATATGTTGGTTTGCTATTAAACTTTTTTTTTTTGGGTTTATGTATAGGATTATATATTATAAATTATTTTCTAATGGATGGGCCTCAGTATTTGATATTTTTTCACAGGTCTAACTCCTTCTATGGCACAAAATGCTTTGTCTAGTTTAATTGTATTTTGTGTTTTTGACTCTGTTTGAATCTGAGTTCTTTGCATCAAAATTGTGTTGGTTTGGTTAAATTCTCATGATACAAACCTATAAGGAAAGTGGCTAGTGACACACCTCTTATCTATAACCTTTTAATCAATTATGTTTAGTATATTGTCAATATAATGGTGCTAGACATTTGTCTCATGTTTGATAATAGCTTATCAATTTGTCCCATGTAGGCAAGCGTAAGAAGGTAAGAAAGAGGGAGGCAGGAGAACCTATTAATGCATTTAGGGTGTGCAAGAAAGGAATTGCCATGAAATGTGGGAATTGTTTTCAACGAGGCCATAATCAAATAACTTGTAAAGCTTCTGATAACCCCAACAAGAAGGCTTATGAAAATAAAAAGAAAGGGAAATCAGGACAATCATCTACGTCTGGAGCTAAAGGGAGTAAAAAATTATCAATAAATTTCAAGTACTACTTTGTTGAATTTTTCATCCAAATTTCAAGTACTACTTTGTTGAACTTTTCCAACCTTTTTGGCTTTTTATAGGGTACTCAGCAATCAAATATAGGTACTCAACAATCAAGTCAAAGTTGTACAAAGGACACCACTAGTGGAAGTAAGAAGGATAATGGAAAGGCTAAGGTCTAGTAGCAGCAAAAAGATAAATAAATTTTTAGTTCAATATTTTGTTTAGTGATACACGGCCTTCTAAAAATACTAATGGAGGTAGTATACTTTTGTTTTTCAATAATGTTGGAAAAGTGTAATTATTGATTCATTGAGTGTTATTTTTCTGGCAAACAATATACTATTTGTAAACACTCATTTGATATTTCAATTTATGGCATATTGAGATCTTTTTAAGAATACTGATAGAGCTGGTATACTTTTGCTTTTCAATATTATTAAAAAAGTGTAATTATTGATTTATTTTCTTAGAGTTATTGCATAAAGTTCAATTCATGGCAAATTGGGAGACATTCATTTTTTGGTAGTGGGGTAGAGGTTGTGAGTTTGAGAATTGCTGAGTAGTATATTGATGCATTTATCAATATTGCTAAGGAAAGCACCAAAGTACTCCTACCTAGCAATGTCTTTGAACCTTCTAGCATGATGGCTCAAGCTCTCAACACATGCTGTCTAAACCAATTACCATGTATGGAACTATGTCATTGGAGAAGATTGTGTAGGGGCTGAGTGCCATTGTTGGGTTCAGATAAATTTGATAGGGATCTGTTATTCTTTGGCCACTCTTATTGTTGCTGGTTCCCCCACTCCCTCAGGAATGATTTTTGTATTGTTTAGGCTACTTGATTTAGCCTAGACATCAAGTACCACTCTTGTTGTTTAGGCAAAAAATCAAAACCAATTACCATGATTTTTGCTGGTTTCCCCACCCCCTCAGGCATCACAAACATGATTTAGGCCCTATTCTACAAGGAATAATATGAATTCATGCATATAAATATCAAAGCTATCATGTATTTAAACCATCTAGCTAGCGCACAAGTGGTGACATTCATAACATGATAGCCAAAAGCTCCCTTATTTTACCATCACTTTTGCAGAAACAAAAATCTAATAACTTGTTCTTAATCAGATCAAGAGACAACCAGACAAAAATAAATCAAATGAATGCCCCATATTGCAGTAGAAAATAGATGTTGATATTTTCTTATCAAAATTCTACGACACCCCAAATTTCCACATTAACCCTTAGTTCACTCAAGCCAAACTAAAACTGATGCTAATGTCTAATACTTAACATGCGGCTCAAAGGGGATAACTTGATATCTTAAATTTTAATTGGAATAATGAAATATTGAACCAAAAGAAAATAGAAAAAAAAAAAAGGCAAAATCAAATATAATTCAAATTAGCATCCAAATTACTAAAAAGTAAAAAAATTTATATATGCAGATTATTTCCAAGTAAGTTAATATTTTCTAACTAAATGTGTAGCCAAACCATATCAATTATTATAAGTTAAAGGAAGAATCAAATAAAGAGAAGAAGTACGCATCAACCAAATCACTCATACAACTTGAATCAAAATAAAGAGAAGAAGTAAGATCATTCCAAGATTGTTTACTTTCCTCGTTGACTACTTGAATTATTACAGTGTCAAATCTACATCATACAACTCAAACCCTCCACAGCAGCCTCTTAATTTAATGGCTGTAAGAGAACTTATAACAAAAAGGGGACATATCCCATTGGCTTCTATTTTTCATTGTTCTTATATGACTTGAAACCTTTACAAGTATCAATGGAAGAAGAAAAAAAATCTAACTGTACATTTCTTCCATCTAAAGAATAGAAACAAACTTCATATTTCTCGTAGTCACAAGGTTCCTAAAGATCTGACAGTGTTATCTTCCCAAAGTTGTTGCGATCAAGCTTACTGAAGTGATCATAGATCAGTAGTATATCTTTCTCCCCAATCTTTTCCATCTCTTTGAGCTTGTAAGTTACATTCTTTGATTTGCTTAAACAAATAAGGGAAATATTCATGGTTGATTTCTACATGAAGAAGAAGAAGAAAATTAAGAAATAATAATCGAAGTGCTACATAAATAGACAAGCTTTTAGTAGTCTTGATTCCAATTAGGTTAGTAACGAGGTGCTTGATTCCAATTAAGTTAGCAGAATCATCAAATTGATAAGCTATTATCACACATGGGACAAATGTCTAACACCATTATATTGGCAATATACTGAACATAACTGATTAAAAGGTTATATATAAAAGGTGTGTCACTGGCCACTATCCCTGTAGGTTTGTATCTTGAGAATTTAACCAAACCAACACAATTCTGATGCAAAGAACTCTGATTCAAACAGAGTCAAAAACACAAAATACAATTAAACTAGACAAAGCTTTTTGTGCCACAGAAGGAGTTAGACCTGAGAAAAAATATCAAATACTAGGGCCCATCTATTGGAAAATAATTTATACTATATAATCCTTTACATAAAAAAAAAAAAAAAAAAAAGTTTAATAGAAAACCAATGTATCATATTTTTCTTATGAAATTTTGTGTATTTGTTGTTTTCTTTCACCAACTTCAAACGTGACATTGTTGTTGATAAGGGCTTTGCAAACAACCTTGTAGAAACACCAATGCCAAAGATTAATCCAAGCAACCAAACCCCATTAGCAGTAGCCATATCTCTCTCAGGCATTTAATCATATAGCTCTATGGCATACCCAAATGCAACAACTGGTGAAAGGCACATGAAGATAATAAAAAACCAAGAATTTCACAGAGACCCAACCCAAAAACTAAACCAAAACAAGAATTTCTACTATAAAAATTCACACATGGAGATTAAAAAACAAATGAAAGTTCTTAGAAGATTTAAATAGCAATATGTAAGAAGGAAAAAAAGAAAAAGAAGAAGAGATACCCAGATTGAACAATCCGGCGGAACCACCAAGGAGCCATCGGGACAAGGGCGGGGAGACGGCGGGGAGAAACTTTGCAGTGGCTCTGAACGGTGTGGACTCTCTCGCTCTCTCTCTCTCTCCCTCTCTCTCTCCGCAGGACCTGGTTCTCTTCTTTTCTTTCCACTGGGTTTTGGACGTTTGGGTTATTTTAGGTTTGTATTTAAAAGTCACGTGAGTTACATGTGCTTATTTTGTTAGTGTTTTAACGTGTGACTAACTAAAGTATTGATTTGACAATTGTGAATAGTTTAAATAGTAAATTGGCCAATAAAAAAGTTGAGAGTGTCTTTTGGCCAGTAGTTGTAAGTTTAAGGGGTGTAAGAACATTTTTCCCCCTCAAAATTACATGATGCCTGAACTTATGAAAACTAGGCATTCAGAACTTCCCATAAATATAATGTTTGAAGAATTCCAAACCTTGAAGACCTCTAGAAAATAGCTCAAAAATAGGGTCAAAAAGAAGGAAAATCAGAAAACTGAAAATGGAAGAGTGGATAAGCATTTAGAAAAAGATGAGGTGGCAACAAGATCCCTCATAGAGAGCCTCCTGCCCTGGTGGGGGCACCCCTTAGGGGGATCCCACTATCCTCATTTCTTTGTATAGATGCCCCCTATTCCCTTGGAAAAATCATGAAGAAAAAAGCACAAAAATTCCCTTCCTTATCCAACCTGTCTAGGATTCTCTCAGATTTATTTTCTCTCTATTCTATTTCTATACTAGTCTTGAAACCTAGAAATTCCAGCCCTCTTTTCTCTCATTTTTCACCCTCCAAAACCCATAGGTGAGTCTCGAAAGTTCTGCTTAAAGCTAAGGTAGTGTAGCTACTACTCTGGCTCTATCTAACTTTAATTTTTATGTTGTAAATACTCTCTAAATCTATAAATTTCTTCAATTTTCTTATGAGTCTGAATTTGGTAAGGATGGAGTGTAAAAGTCATGTTTTACCCAATCTAATAAGTGATTGTCACATTAGCATTTTACTTAAATTCAATACATCCTAATACACCAAATAGCATCTCAATAAACTCCCAATTTGGTTGGATTTATATATGAGTATTATAATTAATTGGGTGTGACTATACTTATTCTTAAATATGTGATAAGATGATATGGCATGTTAGGATTGGAATGGTAAAATATAAGTTTTACATCACATCTTTGTAGAATTTAATCTTTTTTCTTATACCCTTTTACTTTATATTCATTTAAATTATTCTTTACATTTATGCTCTTTACGTTTAAGTCATTTAAGTTCTTGCTTTTTATATTTATGTCATTTACTTTTATGTTCTTTAAATTTAAGTAAATTAAATTCTTGCTCTTTACATTATGTCATTTACTTTTATACTTTTTACATTATATCATTTATTTTTCGAGCTTCTTACATTTATTTCAATTAATTTATGCACTTTAAATTTATTTCATTTAAATTATTTCTATTTTTTTCCTTTTTTATAGTTTTTTTTTTCTTTTTGAGAACCCAAACCCGGAGGCCTATTTTATTGAATGAAATTGAAAAAAAAAATTACACAGCATCGTGCAAAACAAAGGGAGCTATATCTTTAGGAACAAGTTTCTTTTTTATAGTTGTGTTTTCCTTTATACTTGACATGGGTATATGCTATGTGTGAATGTATTCACCTTCTTTTGCACATAGACATTCTAAATCTAATGGATTTAAAGGAAAAATCAACCTCACACCTTGGTAAATCTTCATATCCTAAACTAATATGGTGAGTGGAGATTAGTCCTTGCGCACCACCGATTTGGTTCGACTATGATTTTAAAGATTTAGCTAAGGTTTATTCAAGGGGGTTTAGCTAACTTCCGATATTTTTTTTAATTGGAATCTCATTTTGTTTTAATAAAAACTGTCACATTATCCACTAACTAAATAAAATGTGGAAATTAAAACTCACTATCACTTGATGTTGTATATTTAAAATGGAAAGACATATCTAGTTAAAAAAAGTACTGGAGGTAAGCCAAACTCTCTTCAAGGAAGATTTCATTTACTTTATGTCTTTAAATTCATATATTGCTTTTAAATTCCACACACACACACACACACACACACATATGTGTGTGTGTGTGTGTGTGTGTGTGTGTGTGTGTGTATTTACATTCCTTTATTGCTTTATGTCTTTACATTAAGCCATATTTATTTTCCTCATTTCCTTCTCACCCTAAATCACCAAACAATGATAAGTTTGATTCAAGCAACCTCTTAAAAAATGTGTTGTTAGAATGTTAAAAAAATACTCCAATAACCATCCCTTTTCAATAACTCTTTAAAAGATGCAAACATTTTAAGTTCACCCTTGAATAAAAAGCCCTTCCAATGGAGTATTTTTAAAGCTTCAATAAGTGCCATTTTCAAATTCAATCTTAAGAAGTCAAAATAAAACTCTCTTCTATAAAAAATAAACAGAAACCATGGATTTTTACTTGCAAAAGGACCAAAACCATCCTTTTTTTTCTTTTTTTTTGGTTTCTAAAACATGGAAACAATTTTCTTAAAACAAATCCCTTTTCTTGAATAGTTTTGATTTTAATCTTGGATATGGTTTCTAAAGTGCATAAAAATGTTTTTTTTTTTTTTAAATTGCTCTTTCTTTATGTTTTCCCCTCAAAAGCCTATTTTTCATAAAATTTCAAGAGAGAATCCCATTTTCAAAATTCATTTTCCCAAAATTCCCTTTGTTTTAAAATGAGAATTTTTCCAAAAAGTCATGATGTTTTCCAAAGGACAATACTCATCTTTTCAAATGTAGGTAAATGGTGTTTTCTATCTTTTGTTTTCAATCAATTTCTTTTTTGCACACTTTTCAAAGAGGTTGATGTGTATGCATGATTCATTTTAATTGAATCGATGGTATGTGATCAGGCTAACATATCCCCCTCCTTCTACACTAACCATTTTGGTTTATTGTGTTTGTGCATAGGAGTGAAACTTGGAGAATAAACTTGGCTTATTACTCTAAATGCATAATGTGATATCTTTCCTCTCCCTTCCTTTCTTTTATGCCGTATAGTATTATGTATTCACATGCTAGATACATAACAAATATAATAATCACATGCTAGTTATATATATTTACCTTCTTGCATTTTAATTTTCACATATTATTTATATATACTCATATGTTTGCTTGTAAATTACTCTTTGCAATAATAATCACCTGTTATTTAGATATGTAAATAAGATATTATGTATATGTATTGTTTTGTACAAAACTTTTTCAAAAACAAATGCCAAGTATTCTATTTATCTTTCTAAAATACGAATGTTGTGATTAAATTAAAATAAGGTGCTATTGTTTTGATAAGCAATGTAGGGTATTCAACACCTTTCCCACCTATAACTGAATTTTCAAGTCCAAGAGTCTTTGGTTTGAGACTCTGGTTACCTTAATTAATTTAAGAACCCTTGAATTGGTTTTAGTTAATTAGGTAATTAAAACAAATTAGACAAATAGGTGACGAATCATACTTAGAACAAAACCAATAATTGGTGACAACTCCATAAAATAAAATAAAAAGAAAAAAGATTCACACACGCACACACCTTACCTTAGTAACACGTGCACATTTAACACATTGTCAAACGCCCAATGTGTGAATACTTGAGAAGGGAGAGCTCAAAACTCTCGTGCCTCTCCCAAAATCTCACCCAAGGGCATCTACACTATAAATCCAACAGCCATAAGCTTTGATCCTTATTCAGAGATGGATTTTAGGAATTAATGCCCTAGACTTGCTATAAAACATTGTCACCAAACTATGCATTTATCGGCAAGATTTTACCTACCTCACCAACCTTATTCACTCTTCCAAGCTTGAATCCAATCTTCTGATATAAGAAGCAACATATTCCAAAGGTGTTCAAGGGTGTGTCATGGTGCAAATAACCTTCTCTCTCCTTCACCAATCCCTTCTTTATGCTCATTATATAGTGATCATAATAACAGTAATAAATATATATTTTTTAAAATTCTCCTTTGTGATTTAGTGTAGGAATGGCAACAGGTCGGGTTCGGACAAGATTTTTTCATAATCGGACCCGACCCGCGGGTCTACCTTGAAAACCTGGACCTAGTCCGTTTATTAAACGGATTTTTTTTCTCAACCCAAACCCGCTCCATCGGGTCCCCGCGGGCCCCACAGGCCCCGTTCCTTCATGCCCAGCTAAGCCCAAAATCAAAAACACAAAATTTGATTTATGATTTTTAGCCCAAAATCACAAACACAGCCACAAATCCAAACACGATCACAAGCATAAACACATAAATCACAATCACAAATGTCAGATCTATGATTTTCCCTTTCAAAATCACAAACCAAACACAAATATTACATCTATAATTTTCCCTTTCAAAATCACAAACACAAACACAAACTCACATGATTGAAACGAACTAAACCCAGAAGAAAAAAAAAAAGAGAAAAAAAAAGAAAAGAAAAAAGATGGAGAACGAGGTGGAGTGAGATCGGCGACGGCGAGGACGAAACAGAGTTGTGCCTGTGCTTGACTGCTTGTGGGCTTGTGGCCGTGTGTGTGAGAGTTGAGAGATGAAGATGGAGAGGTGGCCGTGTGAGACAATGAGTGAGAAAGCTAAGACAGTTGGGCGACGGTGAGAGGTAGGGCGGCGGTGAGAGCTAGGGCAGTTGGGCCGGCGATGAGATTGGAAGTGAGTGAGATGGTGAGATTGGGAGGCGGAGATGTGAGCTAAAGAAATGAGAGGCAGAGATGTGAGCTGAAGAGAAGGGAGGCTGAGATGTGAGTTGAGTGCTGAAATGAAATGAGGAATAGGAAATGTTAGGGTTTATAACTATGTATATATATGAGGGTATTTTAGTAACTATAAATATATATAATCGGGTCTGGTCCGGGCCGGGTTTTTGGAAAAATCCGGATTCGATCAGGACCCACTTCGGGTTTTTTTTTAAAATCCAAATCCGACCCTATTTTTTATCAGGCTGGGTAAAATCCGGTCCATTAGGATTGGGCCGGGTACTCGCAGATTGGGTAGAAATTGCCATCCCTAATTTAGTGTCTTGTGTATTTCTTAACAATGCAGTGGTGCACCATTTGCTTCCATTTTTCAATTGGAGTGACTAGTGAGTAGTGGGCTTGACTCTCTTTTATATATATACACTTTCGAACATAGTTGATAGGCTCAAGTTCATTTAAATTTTCCCTTCCAAAATCGACTCCAATAGTTGTTTTTTAAAAGATAAAAGGTTATTTAAAACTAGCTTCATCACAAGCGCTTTGTGCGTGCGACAAGACTCTTTTATATGTTTTATTTTGTCCTAAGTGTCATTCAAAAGTGAGATAGAGATAGTGTCCTAATTTTTAGGATCTTTCTCTACCCGGTTGTTGATAAAAGTTTAAAATTTTGAATTGAAAATCAAAAATAATAATTTAGATTGGAGAAGGTAAAGGAAAAAACCTAAAACTTTTAAATTTTTTAAAAATAGTAAATTACTCTTTTAATCGTTTGTGTTTTTTAAATTTAAAATTATTTAACTAGAAGATATGAGGCATTTTAAAGGGCTAAAGAATTCGTGTGAGAATATTTTAGTTCGCAAAATAATGAAACCCAAATAAAGAATATGGTTATTAATAGTATATATAAATGATGATGAAGATTTCAATTACTGTAATTAGTTGTTTACAATTGGATCCCAACCATTCAAAACTTGAAATATTTAATGTTAGTTTCAAATAATGTCTCTAAAAAGATAAGTATAAAGTCTCTCTTTTAGAGAGAGAGCGAGAGACACAAACTAGTTATAAAAAGACTAGCCTTATCACACGCACTTCGAGCATGCGATGAGGCTCTTCTTTTTTTGGTTTAGTATCATATATTTTTCATTTATCTCAATTTGAGGTTTGCACTTTTTTTCACAAAAATTGTGCATTTAGAACTACTGATATGATCAGAAATGTCCTAAGGCTAGAGAAAATATTTATAAAAAAAATAAAAGAGAAAAAAAGAAGAAGAACCAGTATCACAAAATTAAAAGAAAATAGATATTAAAGAGACTAAAAAAAATAAGAAGAGGCTGTTCGGTGGGAGGACATTACCAATTACCAAAGTCAAGTAGATGAGTAGATTCAGAATGGCTCTAAATCTAGACTCTAGAGTGGCGATAGAAAAGAATAATGGTCAAGATCTGCTTTCTCTCTCCATTGGCCAAATCTCTTTTTGGTAGCCTCTTCTTCTTTCCATGTAAAAACAGAATAGTTACAGGATAAAAAAGAGATGAGAAGAAAGTGCAGTTTTTTTTATAAAAAAAAAAAAATATATATATATATATATTAGAGAAGAAAGTGTAGTTATTTTGCGATATAACTGCATAATAACTTATCAATAGTGGCTAGTGGAGAAAGTACGAATTGCGAAATTGAAAAGGAACAAATGAAAAATATATTTTACAATGAATTTGGTTTACAATTTGTTGTAAAAGGAAAAAAAAAATTGAGTTTAGTAATTGTACATAAGTGGAAAACATGGTTGGCAAATTAAAAGCAATTTTTAGGAGTGAAACATGCTAAATCTAATCGGTTAAAAAAAGCGGAAAAAATGATTTTGTTAATTAAAAAAAGTTAAAAATCCTTCAATCAAAAAAAAAAAAAAAAGTGGAAAGTTATCCCCAAAAAAAAAAAAAAATTGAAAACTAACATGAGAGAGAAATGTAGAGGTGGGAGGAAAAAAATGTTTTTCCTTTTTAATTTAGCTAAAAATTAGGAGAGAAATGTGGAGGTGGGAGAAAAAAAGTGTTTTTCTTTCTTTTAATTTAGCTAAAAATTAGGAATTTTTAATTACTAATTTTATATGTCTAACCCTATAATTTAAGCCTTAGAAAAAAATAAGTTTAAGGATATTTTAGGCATCTAAATTGAGGAATTCAAACAAGAGAAACTCTTTAAATAGTAACTAGCCTCATCACATGCACTTCACGCGTGCGATAAGTTTTTTTTTTTTTTTTTTTTTGTTATTGGTCCTATTTTGTAGAAAAAATACTATGTTTTTTTATTATATATATATATAATTTTTATTTTAAAAATCTAATTTATAAGTAAATAAATAAATTTGAAAATTAATAGGAGAGTTATCATAGTTTTTAGGCAATGTTTTAGTGGGAGATAGAGTTGAATTTTTACATGATTGTCCTTTAGTTTTGTTTCTACTTAAATATAGAGATGTAGGGGCATTTTTGAATTAAAAAATGAGGAATACAAATAAGGGAAGCCGCTTAAGTAATAGTATAGATAAATAATAGTATAGACAAATAATACTCCCTCTGTTCCACTTTTTTTGTCCTGTTTGAAAAGTCAAACTTTTTAAGGGAACATTATTTATTGTTTTGTCTGCCTTATAAAAATATCTAAGTTTACAAAAGTACCCTTAAATAAATTTATCAGCTTTTTAAAGAAAGAGTTATTCTTAATGAGGTAACTAAAAAAGTGCCCCAATTAGATTGATTTTTTTATTTAAATATTAGTTAGTTTTCTTTTCAAATAGTTTAGAAAATAAAGTAGGGTTATAATAGGAACATTAGTAAACTAATAAATTTTATTTTTAAAAACATGATAATATTTTGGGACATCTAAAAATAGAATAGAGGATAAACAAAGTGGGATGGAAGGAGTAGTATAAATATAGATAAGATTTTCATCTAATCTAATCTAATACTCTAATGCTTTATATAAAAGCAGAAACCTTTAAGGAGGTATTGACACGTTAGGAAAAAAGGCCACTTAAAATGCCGCCACTTATACAATTTAAAAAAACTAACAGTGCGTTTGAGAGGTTCACTTTGATAGAACTTATTATTGAAAACTGAAAATACTATAACAAAATAATTTTTAAATGGGTGAATTTTTTTTTTTTTTTTGGTAAACAGATGATTCATTAAAACACTAAGACAAAACAAAAGTTTCAGGGCAAATTCTGTTAAAGAATACCCCATTGAGGTCATCCTCATACACATCAATCATGTCCATAGGTGGACTATCAAATAAAGAAAAATCAGAGGTTTGATTGAAACTGAATCTAGCTAAACTATCTGCACAACAATTCGCTTGGCGGAAGCAGTGCTTAATCTGGGTCCGCTGCATATGGGAGATCAACAATTTGCAATCATCCAATATGGGGGAAATAATATTGTTAGCATAGGAAGAGCTTTGCAGCACATTCACAATGGATTTAGCATCTAATTCAATGACAAGGCTTGATATATTAAGGTTACTACATATCAACAACCCTTCCCTTAGCCCCCAAAGTTCTGCTGCAAAACTGGTAGTGGCGCCAATCTTCTTGCAAAACCCTCTAATCCACTGCCCCTCAGCATCTCTGATGACCCCACCACAGCAAGCCAACCCGCTGTCCCCATCAACCAAACCATCAGTATTCAGTTTAACCCAACCTTCAGGAGGCTTCTTCCAACAGACACCTCTCAACACCTTCTGCATAGGAGCTCTTGGAGTTGAAACACAATGCAAAAACTCCAAAGCTTGATTCAGAATATCCCCAGCCAGATTCGGATTTCTTCTCTTGTTACTAAAAACAACATTGTTCCTACTTTTCCAAATGCTCTACACAGCAAAAGGAAAGACAATTCTCCAAGGGGGATTAGAAGCAAGCAAGCTTTGGTTTTCCTTGCCATTACAAGACAGCCAAGTCTGTAAGTCACTTCTCCAAAAGCCATGGTTCATTGATGTAATCCCTAGCTTATTCCACACAATCTTTAATTGAAGGCAGTCGCGGAGTGCATGAAGAATGGTTTTCGATCCTCTTTGGCAGATAGGACAAGAGTTATCTTGAACTATTCCCCTTCTTTCAAGGCACACCTTGACCCCAATACTATTATGGGCACACATCCATAAGAAGGTTTTAATTCGAGGGAGAGTTTCAGCTTTCCAAATCCAATCAGCTGAGAAAATTGGAGCATCGAAGATGTCCATGGCAATTTAATAAGCACTTTTCAGCTCAAAGGTGCCTTTAGGTGACTCTACCCAAGCCAAGTAATCAGCTTCTTTACTAGTGAAGGTAGTAAGGGTAGCTTGAATCATAATCTTAATGTCCTGAGGAAGCTCAAAAGGAATTTTCTGCCAGTCCCAACTCGTGTCCACCATAAAGTCCTTGATTTCCAAGAGACTTGCTTCCTGAGTTAGTGCCCCTTGAATAAGCTATCTTAAAGAACCTCTCTGAGTCCAATTACTGTGCCAGACACTCAAGCTACTATCTCTGCCCACCATCCATCTACTACCCCTATTGAAAGTGTCCATACCATTCTTCATTGTAGCCCAAACTGAAGAGCAGGGAAGGTTATTAGCATTTTGGGCATTGCTTCTCCTTTGGGAACAATATTTCCTTTTCAACACTTGGACCCAATGAGCCTCCTTTTCCTTGTTAAATCTCCAATTAAGCTTAGTAAGAAGGGCGACATTCCTACCCTTAGCTGATTGCAATCCGAGACCCCCCGTCTCCTTGGGTTTGGTAACCTTCTCCCAACCAACCCAATGGATTCTCCTTGTTGTGTCTGAAGACCCCCATAAGAAGTTTCGATTCACCCTATCCAACCCTTCCAAAATCTTGCTAGGGAGATGGTTACACTGCATAATATAAGAAGGTATGGCAGCTGAGGAGGCTTGGATTAAGACAGCCTAGCCAGCCAAAGAAAGCAGGTTAGCTTTCCACCCGGCAAGTTTCTACTTCACCATATCAAGGATGAAATTATAATCTTGGGATGAGGAGCTAGGATGCTTAAGAGGAAATCCAAGGTACTTACCAAGAAAAGGAGTGGAAGAGAAACCAAGAATATCACAAAGCGACTCCCTAGTATCCCTATCCACATTTGGAGAAAAATAAACTTTGGATTTTGCCTCACTAATCGTCTGCCCGATAAGACACAAAAATCATCAAGCACATCTCTAATGGCTGAGCAATTAGTGCCATCAGCTCTTGCAAAGAAGATAACATCATCTGCAAACATGAGATGAGAGAAGGCTGGGCCACTCTGGGAGGCCTTAACTGGATGCCACAGCTTTGCACTACATTTTTCCTCAATAAGCTGGCCCAAAAAGTCCATGCAAAGAATGAATAGGTAGGGAGAGAGCGGATCACCTTGTCTAATCCCTCTTGAAGGAAATATAGGGTCCATAGCTTCACCATTAAACATAATAGAAGAGGAAACTGTGGAGACACAACTCATGATAATGTCAATTAAATTAGAAGGGAGGTTGGCCCTAATAAGAGCTTCTCTGATGAAATTCCACTCTAACTTGTTGTAAGCCTTCTCCAAATTAATCTTTAGAGCCATATAACCCACTTTACCTTTCTTTTTCCCAAGGGAGTGGATAATCTCTTGAGCAATGACGACATTGTCAACTCCCTTCCTTCCCGGCACAAAGGCCGATTGAAAAGGAGATATGAGTTTGTCCAAAAACGGTCTCAATCTAGTCACAATAATATTTGTCACCATTTTGTAAACTGTGTTACATAAACTTATGGGTCTGAAGCTACCCAACGTTTTCGGACCTTGAGTCTTAGGGATTAGAGCAATATGCGTTCTATTTAGATACTCAGGAACCTTTTTATCAGCAAAGATCTTTTGCACCTCCCCAATCATCGATCTCTCCACAATAGGCCAAAACCTTTGAAAGAAACCTTCATGCAACCCGTCCGGACCCGGAGCCTTAAAGGGCTTTAACAACCATAAAGCACCTCTAATCTCATCTTCAGAACAACACCACTAAGGATCTCTTTTTCCTCCCCCGAAAGCCTCAACTACCAATTAGAAAAAGACGGCTTAGCTCTGGCCATAGAATTCAGGGATGTGGAATAAATTCCTTCGAAACCACTTCTAATGAAAATTTTAATATCCTCTTCTACATTCAGCCACTCCCCCACAGAATTTTTTATAGCCAGAATTTGATTTCTTTTCCTCCTGACAAGGGTTGAAACGTGATAAAAGGCTGTGTTCTGATCACCCTGGATCATCCAATTGACCTTAGACTTCAAAGCCCAAAGTTCCTCCTCCTGATTCAGCACAACATCTAACTCATTCAAAACCTCCTTCTCCAAATTAGGAAGGAAATTTGAAGGCTGATTTGCAATAGCCCTTTGAATACCATTAATTCGAGCCATCAAAATCTTTTTTCTAGTAAAAACATTCCCAGATTGATTTTTGTTCCAGGCAGAAGCTTCCCTAGAAAAATTTTCTAAGGCATCAAATAACCCAATACTACCTCCCTAAGCTTGAGAAACAATATTTGGAAATGTTGCATCCAAGAGCCAGCAAGTTTGAAACCTAAAAGGCCTCTTTTTAACTCCATTCGCCCTTGGTAACAACTCCAACAAGACGGGACAATGATCAGAATGACTTCTGGTGAGGTGGGTGACCCTAGCCTTTGGATGCAATAAGCACCAACTAGGATTGACAAAAAATCTATCTATTCTTTCTTGGATTAAGGCTTGAACTTCCCTCTTGTTAGTCCAAGTGAACCGGGGACCCGAAAAACCAATATCCATCATATTACACTTGTCAAGACACTCTTTAAGCAATAAAGACCTATTGACATTCACTGCTCTCCCCCCAAATTTATCGTCATCCAACAGAGGTTCATTAAAATCCCCTGATATAACCCAAGTCAAGCTATGAAGCTCAGCAACATTCATAAGATTATTCCATAAAATCTGTCTCTCTGCATTTCTAGGACTAGTATACACAGCAGATAGTAACCAAGCAGCGTTAGAGAAATGTACCTTAACCATGACGTGAATTTCTTGCTCAGTTTTAGCAAAGGAAGACACATCCACCTGCTCCGAACTCCACAAAACCCATAAACCACCAGTGTACACAATGGTATCAGTATGAATTGCCCCATCAAAAGGAAGCCTATCTGTCAATTCCTTGGCTCTGTCTCCCCCAACTCGGGTCTCCATAACAATTAATATCGCCGGATTATAGTTCTGGACCAAATCTCTGATTCTATTATGAAAGGAGGGCTTAAGGGCACCTCTACAATTCCAAATGATAACATTCATAAGGAAACAATAGATAGGAAAGGACAATCATCAACAAGCGGCATCGGCTTCACCGCTTCCCTCAAGGTCCATCCAGTCCTCATTAAGACTCCCATCTCCAATCCTTAAGCCATTGTGTGTAGTTTGAAGAAATCCATCGGCGCTTTTTCCAATATGGCAGAGGGTTTCTCCAGCAATCTTCTCTTTAACACCCCTTCCATCGGCATCACGCTGCAAAACGCAAACATTGGAGACCACTGGAGTAGGCTTCCCTGCGTTGCTGTGATTCGAATTGGGTAGGCTCTTCTCACCACCAGAGTACCCTTGGCAATCCCCACTATCATCATCTCCAATGCTATTACCCATCTCTGACCGAGTATCGGCAGTAAATTTGAAACCAATGGACGCTCTCTCACATGGCTTACCATCACGACTCCCTCCTCCCTTCAAGTCTGTCTCTACGATACCCTTTAGTTGCTCATCGAGGCACTCACTCCCTACCCTTTTGTCCACGGTGTTGAGAGGAGAAAGGATTGGAGCCTTTTGACGTGCTAGAGCTTTTTTCCCCTTCATTGAACTCTGATTGTGAGGGCTTTGTGTTGAAGTAACTCGAGTGGGCCTATAACTCATTGGTTTGGGCTCTTGGGTTCGGGCCGAACCGGGATGGGCTTGGTACTTCATATCCTTCACTATATTCTTAATTATCGCCTCTACTTGGGCCTTCTCTAGCACCCTTGGTAAGGACAGCTTCCTCTTATTCTCTTTGAAAGGCTCATTGGAAAATTCGGCCCTACCCCCTTCTTGCATGCTTACTGTCTCCAGCTCAAAGACATCATTGGGAAAATCAGGCTTTCCACTTCTTTGGGTAGGTGGGGACCCCCCATATTTCTGAGCTCTTGTACCATTCCTTTTGCAAGCCACTAGAACCCACGGACCATACGTACCATCACCCACTAACTCCTGCTCAGCATCATGCATTTGATTATTGGGTCCCATGCCAGGCTTTGGACTGTTATCCTCGCGCACTACCTCCTGCTCAGCATCATGCACTTGACCATTGGGTCCCATGCCAGGCTTTGGACTATTATCATCACATTTTCCTTGTGACTCTGCTCCTATGCCCGTTCCGACTTCCGTCTGCACCTCCCTAGTCGGTAACTCTTGCCGGATAGTATATGGGCAATTTTCTTTTCTGTGGCCCATTCTGCCGCATCCAAAGCAAAGCTTTTGAATTCCTTCATAGCTCACTATTTGTTCAAGCTTCCCTATCATGACCGTAGTAACCAAAGGATTTTCCACATCTATTTGCACACAAAGTCTAGCAAATCTACCTCTTGTCTCAGTTGTAGTGAACGTATCCACCCTAAGGACATTACCGATTGCTCTTCCAATGTGTTGTAGAGCCTTCGCGTTATAATATTCAATAGGTAATTCATTAAGTCTAATCCAAACTGCAACAGAAGATACATTTGCTGAAGCTGGCTTGATCTTCGGCTCCCATGGCCTAATAGACAGAAAATGGTCTCCCACAAACCACGGCCCCTTCTACAAGACATTCTCAAAGTCTTCTTTCAGAGACAACCTAGTAAGAAAAAAACCATGTCCTAGATCCACACAATCTAGTCTTCTTGCTGGTTTCCACAAAGTGAGGAGTTTAGATTGAAGGAAGCTAAACCCAACAGCCCTACCATACACCTTGACAATAAGGGCTCTTGCCCATGGCCTTCTAATCTGCTGCTTAAATTCCTTGGAAAACTTAATAGCCACTATGCCTTGCCTAAGTGTCTCCACATCTTCATCTGAGCCAGCATCAGCACTAGCATCATCCTCCATTTCATCCCCAAAGTTAAAGGCTTGAGTGAAAGCCCCTGGAATTTCCCCGACTAACTTCTCCTTAAAGGACAATTCCTGTTTCCAAGAGCCCAGGGCTTGGCTCGGAGAAGAAGGGCCCGAGCTTGTACCCTCATTGAAACCCGCATGGTTGACATCCTTGACCTTCTTCTTGCTACGCGCAAGTTCATCTTTTTCTTCGTGAGAGAGAGAGCTTTCGAGACTCATTTCGCTTATTTTTGTAAATTAAATGGGTGAAAATTACTATTTACTTTTTTTTGTTGTTCATATGCTGGTGCACTGTTCATATCCCATAACAGTGCACCAAGCGTTAGTCTAAAAAAAGAAGAAGCTGAAAGCGCGCAAGCCTGTAAAACGTGAATGTGTATCCAAACCAGCACTCAGACACCAACCCGCTTATCCATAAAAAGAAAAAAGAAAATGAAAATCGCAAACCCTTATAAAAACACCAAGCCGCCTATCCCCCACCCCAAAAAAAAAAAAAACGCAAACCCTAAAACCCAAGCTGTATTTCACGATCGAAATTCAGACTCAAACTTGCGATTCTTCGCTGCACCTCCATATACACACAGATCAGACTAGCGTGTTCCAACCCATCAAACAGACGAAAAAAAAAAAAAAAAAAAACCCTCTGCAACAGTGAAAACCTCTGTTCCTTCTTTGCAATAGTGAAAAATGAAAATCTTTGTTCGTCCTCTGCAATAACAGACGATTTAGAAGCTATCCCGTCTCTGCTCTTCAACAACAGACAATTCAGAAGGTAAGCATTTTTCCCCCTTTTTTGGTTTTCTATTCAATTACCGTTTCTAGGGTTTTGAAAATTACTGTAGAGTGTAGATTTATTGATGATTTCTCTCAAACTGAAATCGATTTGGTGCTGAAGAACATGGATTTATGTGTTGCCGAAAAAATAAAGTTCTGTCATTTCATTTATGTTTTTTTTTTATAAATTTTTTGTGGAAATATTTTCCCCTCTTCGTTTCCCATGTCTCTTCTCTACCATTGTTGTTAAGGTTTTTGCAGTATATATTTAAAGTTTTTCGTTTGTAGTTGCTCTGATTTTAAAAAATTAAACCCTGAAACATAGAGAATAAGGAGGTATTGAATATTAAAATGCCTTTCTGTCTCCACTGATGCCAATCTGCTACCTTTTCCTGAATTTCTGATTTATTTTTTAAATTTCTTGAGTTCTGTTTGCTCGATTGTTGTGTTGATTAAATTTCTTGAGTTCTGTTTTTGTTTTTGTTATTATTATGTTCCATTTTTGTTTTAGGCCCTTTTGATGTCGTTTCTCCTGTGATGAATGTGTTGTTCATTTTGTTATGCATGTTCAAATTTTTGTTTTTTTTGTTAGTTCTGTTATGTTTTCATGGTGAGATTTAAGTTTTGTTGTGATTGGTTTTTTTTTTTTTTTTTTAAATGGTTTTATGTGGTGTTAAATCCATAAATCAGATTAATAAGACTTTGGTTCTATGCCCTCTCATTTAGATAGAGAGAGAGTTAGAGAGATATGAGAACAAGGAGAGGGCTTTGTTACCCTAGAGTTGTTGAAGACAAGAACATGATAGTTGTGAAGCGAAGGAGAGATTTCGCCGCCGAACAAGTTAGTCACCAGAAAAGAAGCCGGAATTCTTCTAATATCACTGGAAAGCATGGCTTGTTTGATTCCTTGCCGGACGATCTCGTCATTTCCATTCTCTGCAAACTTAGCCCCTCCTATTTCGCCAACGTTCTCCTCACGTACGTCCTTCTCTTCTTCCTTATGAAAAAATAAATTCCACCGGAGTTTCAATTGGAACTGTGGTCTGAATTTCATTTCTGACATGTGAAAAATATAAAAGACTTTTTTTTTAACGTAGTAAAACACCTGATATTGATGGGTAGTTTTTCAATTTTGAATCTGATTTAACTGATTGTTGTATGGAACGAACTTTTACAGGTGCAGGAGGTTAAATGGTTTAGTACTCAATTCCTTAAAACAGCCCGATTCTCGACAAAGAATCATCAACAAGATGTAATTTACCTCTCTCTCTCTCTCTCTCTCTCTCTCTCTTTTTCTTTTGCTTTTTGTTTTTGTTTTACATATTTATGTTTACGGGTTGTGCAAATTGAATTGATTCATTAGCTTAATTGATCAAGTTATTGACTTTTTTGGTGGAAATTTGAGAACTTTACAGCAAAATCTTCACTTTTTGATGCCACCAACATTTAAGAATACAGAGTTTTACTGGAAAAAAAAAATACTAGTCTGTATACTCAAGAGTAATGCTTTGATCAAAGGTTTTTGTGAGTGCTATGAACATCACATCACCCTGTTGTGTCAGCTTAGTTATCCTCATGAATTGGAAGAGCGCGAGAACGCCGGAGCTTTAATTATAACTAGTCCTTTTGATATATCACACATATGTGACGATAACGCAGGAGCTCTAAGCTCTAATTCTAGCTAGTTCTTTTTGGATATAACACAGATGTTACTGACACATCTCCATGTACTCATTTATATATAGTCCAGATTGGCATAGTACATTCTTGATGTCAAACTCAGCATGTGTACATATAACTTCATCAAAATTGTAGGGGTTGTTACCACATATACTCCTCTCTTTAACATGAAACTAGGCCCATCACAACCCATTAATCATGTGAAAGAGTTAATTTCTGTTTAAGATAGCTTATTTTTAAAAGTGTGGCCTGTTTTAATAAGTAAGGTTTTAATTAGCTATACTAAGGTCAAAAAAAGCAATGCTCTTAAAAAATTGTTCCTAAACAAGCAAGGGGAAATAAACTCATTAAAATAAGCGGTAACAAACCTGGTACAGCTTTACGGGTTGTGTTTGGGTTTGATGATTAAAAATGAACTTATAATAGCTTTCATTTTCTTTTTCTTTTTTTGATTCCCCTTACATCCTATTCATTAGCTTAACTGGTCAAGATATTAATTTTTTTGGAGGGGATTAGAACCTTACTGCTTAATTTTCAATTTTGATGCCATGCATTCATCAACGTAGAGTTTAACCCAAAAACTAGTTTTGATCTGAAGGGTCATGTTGTAAGACCCCATTAAGATTGTGAGGGTGCTATGCAGTAAGAGTGCAATGAATATAACATTTACATTGAGTGCGTAAGTATGGCAGGAGCTCTGATTATAACTAGCTCGTTTGGGATATCACATAGATGTGAGTAATGAATCTGCATTTGGTAGCAATAGTAGCTCCATGTACTACTCATTTGTATTTATATATTGCCCAGATAGACCTAATTTATTCTCGACATAAGAATCAACACATGTCCTTACAACGTGCAAAAAATCCTAGGGGTTACCACAAATACTCCTTCCTTTTGAGTGTGCCAGTATGGTGGGAGCTCTAATTATTACTAGTCCTTTTGGTTTATCACACAGATGTGACAAATGAATCTCCATTTGCTGACAATAGTATCTTCATATTTCATTCTTGATGTTAGACGAAACATGCGTCCATACCAAAAAAAAAAAAAAAAAATTAGGTTCAGCATGTGAAAGAGTAATTTTCCATTTCGGATAGCTTATTTTTAATATTGCACCTGTTTTAATATGAAAGTTTTTTAATTAGCTATAATTAGAAAAAAAGTAAAGCTCTAAAATAATTGTACCTAAACAAGCTGGGGAAATAAACTAGCCAAAATAAGCAGTAAGAAACACACAATTATTACCCTGTTTGGTTAGCCTTAAAAATGGAAATAAGTTAGCTTATTTCATAAGTACAGCTTTTGAAAGCCTCACATTTTCTATGTACAACTATAGTTTCATATAAAAACATTTTAAACAAAATAAGCTTATGAAAAAAAAAAAAAAAACTATTTCTAAACACAATACTCAAGTCTTCATATGCTTAGATTCTCATTGTCTTTTGTTTGACTAACTTTACATTTAACATTTTGAATATTGCATGTGACTGAAATGTTTGGTTTTTAAATATTGCTGTTAGGCCTGTATCTGTGCTCTAGCTTGCTGATGGGACTTGTGCTTTCATTCCATTTATGAGCTTGATAAAATTGTGTACTTGTAGTAGCTTTTTATACCATAACCAGTATTTTATTGCAGTTCGTTAATTGAAAAAGAAAAAAGGAATGGCATAACTGGAAGGATGAAAAAAAATATTCAAAATAATGTCAGAAAGGCATGTGGTAAGTGTAGATGATCCTCATATGAAGAAAAATAAAAATCCTTGGAAATTTGACAATGCATCTACAAGTATAAGAATCAGACATGACTTTGAAAGAAAGTATTGTATCATGGGAGTTGACTACAAGGGCTAATAATGCTATATTATGAGTTGGAATCAAAAGACTTGAGTGCATCACCCAAATATAGAGCTGGGGGTAGAATTTGTTGTGGAACACTTGAAGATTTCCTTTTTACAATCTTCACTTTCAATTCCACACACATTCAAGATCACTGTTTAATTGAAAAGCTAGTCTGCAGTCTGCACCAAAGAGTAATGCTTTGAGACCCCCATCAAGATTGTGAGGGCGCTGTGTAGTAGAAGTGCAATGAATATCACATTGGAAGTGCGCAAGTATGTGGGAGCTCTAATTGTAACTTGTGCTTCTGGGATATTGCGTAGATGCAACACATCCCCATGTGGTGACATTAGTAGCTTACTTTAACATAAGACTAGGTCCAGCACAACCAGTAATCATGTGAAAGACTAAATTTCCATTTCAGATTGCTTACTTTTAAAAGTGCTATCCATTTTAATTAGTAAGGATTTAATTAGCTATACTAAGAAAAAAAAGTAATGCTCTATAAAGTTTTATCTAACAAGCTGGGGGAAATAACTCACCAAAATAAGCTGTAACATACACACACTTGTTACCCTGTTTGGTCAGGTTCAAAAATCGAAATAAGCCAACTTATTTCATAGGTACAGATTTTGAAAGCCTTGCATTTTTCTAAGTACACCTGTACTTTTAAATAATAAACATTTTAAACAAAATAAACTAGTGAAAACAACGAAGCTAGGAATACATGGACATGGGACTTGTGTCTCTCAAGCTCATATGAAGAAAAATAAAATTTCTCGGAAATATGACAAATGCATCTACAAGTATAAGAATTGGATATGACATTGAAAGCAAATGTCGTATCATGGGAGTTGACTACAAGAACTAGTAGTGCTATATTAGGAGTTGGAAACAAAACACCTGAATGCATCACCCAAATAAAGAGCTAGGAATACAATTCGTTGAGGAACACTTGGGGGTCTAATATATGGACAGCAAGGTATCATGGTAGTTGACTAGGAATACATTTTCTGTTGACAGATTTTTCATAGTGAACCTTGAACAATCAAGTGCTACTGTTAATTTTTTTCAGAGAAAAAAATATTGGGTTTTTGTTCATATTTTTAAAATTTCATGAAATACTATTTACTTATCAAAAAAAAATTTCATGAAATTTTATGTGGTTTCTTTTCACATTTTGTTGCTTTAAGTTCTGCACTGTCAACATAGTTTACCAATTTGGGACTTTTTTCTTTAATAGCTTAATTCTGCCTGTATGGTCAGTAACATAATAATAGTATCTCCTTTTGTGTATAGAATGGAAACTTTGAAGAGGCATTTCCCTGTTTCTGGCCTAGAGGGATTACGCAGGAAAATTGCTATAAGGTTTGAGGAAAAGATTTATACTGCTGCCACAAGCCAGTCAGATTATCTACGAGAAATATCTCTGAAAATGTGTATGTGTGCAATTTTTTTTTTCCTTCTAGGACATGGATCTGTAATTCCTGTTAAAATGTCTACAGATGTTATTTTTGTGACATCTTGAAAAGTAATGTTGCCTTTGTTTTATTGGTTGGGGGGGGGGGTATGGGGAAAGGTGGATGCTATATGCAGTTGAATTTGTATGTTTAGCATCTGTTGGACTCCTTTCACCCTCAAAACAGGTTATGAAAAATAAATGAGTGTACTTATCAAAAAAAGAAAAGAAAAAAAAGGTGATATGAGTAAGCTAATGAGCTCTAGCCTAAATTCCATTTCCTTTCCTTGTAAGGGTAATGGAGTGAGGTTGTGGGTTCAAATATAAGGAATTCAATATATATATACCTCCTGCCAGAGGTAATATGTTGAACTTCAAAAAGTACATGTCAACTGTCAGAGAAAAAATTATCAAAGTACATACAAGCTAATTATGTAGATTTAAACCTTGCAAAGCACTCTAGTAAATCAATATAATAAATTATGTCCATGTGTAAGAAGGATGCACTCAACTTGGTTGGTTGGGACGTGCCAATTCTTTTTTTTTTTTATTTTTATAAATAACAAAATTTCTGAATGTCCATCATTGTCCAACCTGATTTTGTCACTTTAGTTTGATATATACATGCAAATGGAGGTCAACTCCCCATCCAAAATAGCTAGTGAATGTTATTTTATTTGACGATATGGGTAAAACAAGCTGTGGAAGCCTCTAAGGGGTGTTATGGGGGATGAGTGATGCATGGTGGATCAATGCAAAACTATATTGGGAGTTTTTAAGTAATTTAATATGCAGAGGGTGTGTAAAGTAATTAGCTTTTAATCTTGGGTGCTATTTTCATTTCACATGCTTTTATTACAGTTGTGTTACAGTGTCATGATATATAGTTTGGAATGAAGATTTTTACTAGTATAGCGTTCAGTGAGTAATGCTTCTTTAAATTGTTTCCTTAGAAGAAGATGTTCATTTGACTCACATGAGCATTTATTTACATATATTTATATACTTTTTAGCATCTCTAGATTATTCCACAGCTCAGACAGGGCATGCAAATGGGGCTGATTGGCAAGAGAAGGTCTATCAAAAGGTAATATGCCATGTCTTTTTTTTTTTTTTTTTTAATTGGATGAAGTTTCACTTATGACAACTTCCCATAGGTATTGTGGGAAGTGTTGAATTTTGGTGGAGTTGAAATTTGGGCTTAATTGATAATAGTTGCTGACCAACAAGAAATAATTATTTTGAACGATGTAGATATGGAATAAAGGGCAAAGCTTCCAACTTAATAGGATGTGAAGAATTATCTTAGCGGTAGAGAATTTGAACTTCTTGTTCTTTATAAAAGAAATAATAAATTATTTTCTAACAAAACATCATTGAACCTTAGATACTCATAAATCTGACATTATTATGATGCATTATTGATGATAATAGTGTTGCCATATGCAACTGACATTAAACTAGGAACTTAGATGATAATATAGAATACTATATATAGTCACAATCAGCTAAACCAGTCTTATGACGGCCACATAATAAATCAGTGTATGACTATTCTTCCATATTTTTCTCCAATATGGAACTTCAGTGATAGATTTCTGTTTTCTTCACGAGATTCTCTTATTCTATGCTTGTTTGTTCTTCGTATCATGAATTTTATTTTGCACATGTTGTGGTGCTTGGCAAACCATAGAACTAGTTCAATTTAGTTTTGACCTAAATCTAAAATAAAAACTACTTCAACAATGAACTAGTTCTTGTTTTTATTAGTTTGTTTAAATGATTCATAATTACATTTTAATCCTTTTATTGAAACCATTAACACTAATATTGGAAATAAAATGACCAATTAAGGACCACTTCTATATTTTACAAAGTGGGAAAAACACAAAATTTAGTACTTGTTAGCCCACGTTTATGGTTTTACTCTTCATGATGATACCTAGATGGGGATATCTGCATTGGGTACTACTACTAGTTGTCTAGTGTGTGCCTAACTTGATACAACAACAACAACAAAGCCTTAGTCCCAAACTTTTTTTTTTTTTTTTTTTTTTTGGGGGGGGGGGGGGGGGTTTGGGGGGGGGGGCTCTAGATCCTTGGCAGATTAGTTAGGGGTGACCATATTGTTTTTTTCTTCTCATTCTATTCTATCTGAAGTCATTCTCTCTGCTGTTTGTATAATTGACATATTATTTTTTATTACTATTACTATTCTATCTGAAGTCATTCTCTCTGCTGTTTCTATAATTGACATGTTATTTTTTATTACTATTACTAATGATTGGTCTTCCCCTAGCTTCTTTCGTTCCCTCAACTTGGATCAATTCACTCTTTCTTACTAGTGCATTAATCACTCTCCTCTGAACATAACTAAACCATCTCAAGTGACTTTCCTCAATCTTTTAATCAATAGAGCCTACCCCTACCTTTAAGTGGATTTTCTCATTTCAAACCCTATTTTCACTTATCCATCTTAACATTCTCATTTCAGTTTCAATCATTTAATAGATATGTTGCCTCTTTATAGCCCAACATTTGGTACTGTAGAGCATTGCTGGTCATAAATATTTTTGTCAGTATAACTTTCACTGGTGACTGAACCTTTGAAGGCTTGATAAGGAAGTGTTTTTAATAGTTGTTTATTGTGTATTTGAAACCTAGTCTTAGTAGTATTAGGCAGGAAAAAAAAATCTAAATCATCTTGTTCAATCTGGTGTTTTGCAGAAAAGATATGCTATAGTGCTTGAGAGATTAAGGGCTTGAGATGTGTTTATTTTGAAAATTTCCTGTTTACAAAATTGGGAGATGGGTTGCTTTTCCTGTTTAGTTTGCTTTTGAGTTCTTTTCATGGCTATCTTCAACTCCTAGATTGATTAAACATATTCTGAATTTCACCTTTTTGTATGCCCTTAAGCTGCTGGCTGAACATTTTGTACATGGGTTGCACAGCCTTTATTTGTTATTTATTAAATATTCATAAAAATGTGTGTATATTTATATATATAGGTATGGGGGAGAAGAATTTGTATTTTAATCGTGAGATGATATTTTTTATTTATATTTTTCTTAGTTGTGTAGCAGATTTGAGTTATTTTACTCCTTACTTGATTTGACAAATAGTGATTTTGGTGCATTGGAGAGAATATGGTCAGTGTGGGGCTTATGCAATGATATATATATTTTTTTGATAGGTAATTAGAAAGCTTTTGTAATGATAGAGAAAAGAGGAATACAAGGAGTTCATGATGATGAACAACTAGAAAAAACAAAAAAGGAACAAACAACACAACAAATAGAGGGAAGTCAGGAAATTAAACTAAGGGAGGACAAAAACACAGAGAGAGAAGAACAATTAGTAAAACCCTAACACTGTGACCACACCAAAAGGCTACGATGGCATAAAAGCTTTAACTCATCCAATGTCTTCTCTTTGTCCTCAAAGGATCGACGATTTCGTTCCAACCACATAACCCAAATTAAGCACCCTGGAACCAAGTTCTAAATGTTTGAGTTATGCTTCCCAAGCCACTGATGCCACCAAGATAACAAACCCGCCACCGATCTTGGCATAACCCAAAGAATACCAAAGGCCTGAAGCATAAAAGTCCATAGGAAATGGGTAACAGGACAATGAAGAAGAAGGTGGTTAACCGACTCCCCATCACAAGAACACATACAACACCTATTAGCGTTAGATTATCCAAGGGGCAAGCCTTAAGCATTAGATTATCCAAAGTGAGGGTTCGACCATGTGCAGCGGTCCACAGAAAGAACGCCACGCGCATAGGAATCTTTGGTTTCCAAACACCCTTCCAAGGAAACAAAGAATTCGAAGCACCCCATATCGCATGGTAGTAAGACTGAGTGTCTTCTTATCCCCAAACCACCCATCTCGATGGGTAAACACACCTTTTCCCAAGCCACCAAAGGATATTTGAAACACCCCTCAGAAGACACCCAAAGGTAATTCCTCTTAATATTTTCCAATCTCGCTGCCATAGCTTTAGGAATAGTGAAAAGGGATAAAAAGTACGTTAGGAGACTTGAGAGAGTACTCTTTAGGAGCATGAGCCTACCACCCTTAGATAAATAGAAACGCTTCCACCCAGAATGCTTTTTCTCCATCTTCTCCAAAATAGGATTCCAAATCGAGGCTGTCTTAAAAGAAGTTCCCAACGGCATCCCCAAATATTTCATAGGCAAACTGCCCACTCTACAATGGAGAATATTAGCCAGAGCATCTAAATTATTCACCTCCCCAACAGGGACAAACTCGCTTTTCCCTATGTTGATCTTCAAACCTATAAAAGCCTAAAAACAAGACAACACCAACCTTATGGACAATAGCTGTTCCTTAGAGGCATCACAAAATAAGATAGTGTCATCAGCAAATAATAGGTGGGAAATACTCACACCAACAGAGTCCTAGCTCCCACATGTAAACCCCGAATAAAATTACACTCTTCTGTCTTCTTCAAGAGCCTACTTAAGACCTTCATTATCAAAAGAAACAAAAGCGGGGATAGTGGGTCCCCTTGTCTCAACTCACGAGAGCTTCTAAAAAAACTTTCAGGGGAACCATTTACCAGGACTGAAAAACGGACAGGCGAAACGCAAGCCTTAATCCACCCTCTCAATTTCAACCCAAAACCCATCTGGTCCAACAAATAAAACAAGGCCTCCCAATTCACATGATCATAAGCTTTCTCAATATCCAGCTTGCATGCCACACCCGAAATTCTGCTCTTCAGCTTGCTATCCAGGCATTCATTTGCAATAAGCACTGAATCCAAAATTTGCCTTTTGCCAACAAACGAATTTTGAGTCTCAGAGATGAGCTTATCCAAAACCACCTCAACCTATTTGCCAGCACCTTGGACAGCAGCTTGTACACACTACCCACCACTAATGGGGCGAAAGTCCTTGATGTTAACGGCATTACACTTCTTCAAAATTAAAGTGAGGAACGAAGCATTTATAGACCGCTCAAACACAGAGTGTTGATGAAAGCTATCAAAAAAACCCATTACATCCTTTTCCACAGCACTCCAACATTTCTAAAAGAATGCCATGGTGAACCCATCAGGACCAGGGGCTTTATCACCCTCCATCTCCCTTAATACCTGGATGACTTCCTCCTTTGTGAGCTCCTTCTCTAAAGATAACCTCTCATCCTCTTCAATACAATCAAAATCTAATCCATCCATAGTAGAGCACCCCACCTTGGTTTCCTTATACAACCCTTGATAAAAGAGAACTATCTGAGAGTGCACATCAGACTCATCCTCATAAAGAACACCATCCACCTCAATTCTTTTAATTTGATTAGCCTTTCTATGAGAGTTTGCTAATCTATGAAAAAATCGAGTGTTAATATCACCCTCCTTCACAAACAAGGCTCGAGACTTTTGCCTCTAGGAGATCTCCTCAAGAGAAGCCAACTGATTTATGTCTCCTTTGAGTTGAAGACGCCGAATTTGTTCCTCATTTGAAAGACCCCTTAACTCCTCTCTCGCATCTAAGCCCAACAGCTTAGTTAGCTTGTTCTTCTTTCTAAAAGCCAAATCACCAAACTCCTCCCTGTTCCACTTTTTTAAGTCTACTTTCAGAGCCTTCAATTTTTGGGCCAAGATGAAACTTGGTGAGCCCTCAAAATTGTATCCATCCCACCATTGCTTAACTGTATCAACAAAACCCTCAGCTTTCAACCACATGTTTTCAAATTTAAAGGCACTTCGACCACGACGAACAATACCAACTTCCATCAGAGGAGGGTAGTGGTCTGAAAGAACACCAAGAAGCACCCGTTGGGATACATTCTTAAAGTGCTCCTCCCAATCAGGAGAAGCCAAGGCCTTGTCAATTCTTGACATAGAGGGAAGACCAGAATCTCTAAACCAAGTGAAAGAGGCCCCCTCTAAACGTAAATCAACTAAAGAATTATTCTAAATGAAATCTGAGAATGCGAACATAGTAGGGCTAAAAGACTCATAGTCAAGCCTCTCACTTGGGTACCTGATAATGATAAAATCACCTACTAGACACCATGCCATGGGCCACCTAGCACGCAACTAAGATAACTCCTCCCATAAAGTAGGCCGTTGACCATTATCATTAGGGCCATACACACCTGTACAAGCCCAAACAAAGTCATCCACCACTCCTCTTAATCATACACTGACAAAAAATTGTCCAACTATAACATCCAACTTCTCAAAAATCTCTTATTCCAAACCAGCAAGACCCCACCTGAGGATTACATGACATCCAAAACAGCCCAATCAATGTAAGGGCTATCCCATAAACTCCGAACGAAAGCAAAATCGATAGAAGATACTTTCGTTTCTTGAAAACAGACAATATTGCACTTCCACTCTTTTAAAAGATTCTTACAAACCTCTCTCTTTCGAGGATTGTCAAGCTCCCTTACATTCCAAGAAAGAAGTTGTAGTGTCATTTAAAACTACAAACAACCCCCAAATCCGTCGAAGAAGCTCTGCTCCTATTCCTAGAAGAGACACCATCATAATTAACAAAAGAAATAAGCCCCTTAAGCTCCCTGAAACCTTGTGACCTTGAGTTTGCAAGTCACTTAGACACCCCATCGTTATTCACTTTGAGACATTCTTGTTCCAGGGTACGAAAGAGAGCCAAACATTGAGCTTCATGTTTCACAATAGGGAAACCTACCATTTTACAAAATTGTTTCATCAACTTGGTCACCCAAATCGAGGGTGGACCAGAATCGGTCACTTGTGTACCCTCGATAGAATCCTGAACCAGCAAACCCACACTGAGATCATTAGGTATCCACTGAGACAGAGGTTCACAATCCAACACACAATGATCTCTCTCTCCACTACCACAACCACTGTCAGACACCCCATAGGACTCCCATGGTAGAATGTGAAACCCAGAATATGACTAATACTCCGCATTTGAAACCACCTCTTCTACCTGAGCTTCCTCTTCCCTAAACCCAGCTTCCATCCCATTCCCCAATTCTAAAAGAGGATACACTCTATTAGCACCACCAACTCACTTCCTACCATTTTCGAGCTTATCGGCAAGTCACCGGTGAACCCAAAGTCCTAAGAACCAACACCTTGAGTCACCTTGGCATCGGGGCTTATGAACCTAGAAGAAGCCATGCCGGCGTCGAGCTTAGCAATAACGGAGCTATAACAAGACTCCAAATCTTTCCGGTCACTGGGTCACCGCCGACACTCATCGGCGACGTCTCAACACCCCTTGAGCTCACGCCATCTTGTCTCTCTAACGGAAGCGGGATCTCCAACGGCTTTTGACCTTGAGACCTCGGGGCTTGGGCATTGTGATTAGACTTAAGGCTCAGACAGGGGGTTGGGTTTAACAACGTTGGGCTTTGGCGAGGCCTCCAAACTGATTTGGGCTTGCCTGAGATAAAAGGGCTTGAGGGAATAAACTTATGTTCGTTGCGCTTTAGAGGTTTAATAGGCTTAAAAGGTTTTGGGCCCACTTCATTAACCTCAGAGGACACTAAAGCCCATTTCCCAGTTGACCCACGTTCCAAACACTTAAAAATGTCCAAAGACAGCTCAGAATTCAACCCGTCACTTTCAATATCCTCTAACGTTGATAAAACCTTCGCCTCGAGAAGCTCCCTCTGTCCTAGAGTACTAACCTTGCAGGAATCACGGTATCTGACAAAAGCTTCGCTCCAAGCTGCTCCCTCTGTCCTAGGATACTTTTCTTGCAGGTATTATGGCTGCGATCTGACAAAATCTTCACCCCAACCAATGCAGATTTCTTCTTTCCTACATCTCCTCCGCCACTGGTGTTTTTCCGTTTCCCTGCCACCACCTACTCATAGGAAGTTGAGGCTTCTCTTTTGGGAATACCTGTTGTTGCTCTGCCTTTAATTTTTGCACCGCCGTGGTTATGAGGTGCACTCTGTATTCTATGAGACGATCCCTGACTAATAAGAGAAGCTGGGTTCAAAAATTTCCTCAGGTTTAGACCAAAATTGCGCCAGCCACAACCCAACCTTCCTTCAGGTATGACAATATTCCCCTTCCGTCAACCATGAAGAAGTTCAGAAACCAATAAAAACCTGCCATGGACTTGGACCCCAATTGAAGGATGAAAACAACATCACCCTCTCTAAATGTTCTTGCATAATGACCGGGAGATTGCTTTAAATATAAGTCCTCCAAGTGGAACAATAATCGGTTTGCAGTCTCCTTCCCCATAAAAACAGAGCACATAGACGTATGGCCTCTCTCAAAAATCCGTAAAGAGAAGTATGAACCCCCTTCCTCAACAGAAAACTCAAAACGTTTTGGATTCAATAAAGAAAAAAGTGGAACCACCTATATTAAACACACCCCAGACTGAAAAATGAGTGAAGGGATGTTTCCCCTACAAAATGAACTTATGTCATCTCAACTATGAAAGATAAGGGCTGCCAAGGGCTGGTTTCTCAGTTCCAGTAACATTGCACTGCTTGCTGCGTTAGAAAGCTTATACAAGCAGATTTCAGTTTGCTTACTACCCACTATTCATCATAGCAATGATATAAAAGCACTCCTCTAACATTTGGAATTTAGTTGTGTTGTGTTTGATGTGGTGTATTTGGAAGGAACACAATTGGCGGACTTTTGAGGATTTGGACAGATCGGATGACAAGTTGTTTGCTCTTTTTACTGGTTCTCTTCATGATTATTCTAGGGCTTGGGGACTCACATCTAGTGATTCTCTCCCATTGTTCCTTAGTTCTCTTTTTCTTTGTAATTAGTTTCCTTCTCTGTTTTTTGTTTTTCTCTTGTTTTGCTTTGTGCCTTTTTTGAATATACATAATTCATACCTATCAAAAAAAAAAACTTGCTTTTGGGTGCTAAGATTTATATATAAAAAAAATGTTTCACGAGTTATTAAATAGATTATAGGAAAAATCTCTACAGCCATTGTCCTGAGGCAAAAATAATATAAAAGCAAGGCTTGAGAGTAATTTGTAGAAAATTAGTATTTTATTAATTGTAATATGGTTTATCTAGCAAGTAGTTAGTCTGGTGAAGTTCCTATTAGGAAAGATGGTCATCATGAAGTAAAAGGGGAACCTCCCATATCTTGAGTAGAAATAAAAAGGAATTCAAGATGTTGAAATCTTGGTCAAATGCAGTGAGTTTTATCCATCAACTAGGCTGTCTGGTGTACCTATCAAGAAAGATGTGGGTGCATCAGCATAGAGAAGAAGAACCAGGAATTCTTGTTTGTGCATGAGTGGACATGTGTATTTATTTATTTCATATCAAAGTTCATTAAAAGGAAATATTTGAAGAAAAACTTTGTACATGAGGTCAAAGAAAAAGATGATTATTGTAGTGCAGCTGAATGTGGTTTAGGATCAGTAAATATAGGCATATATGTCTCCTGAAATTAAGAGTGAATAGCACTTGTGGATGATGGATGGATGTTATCAATTTAGGACTCCCTTTGTTCACCCCCTCTTTTTTTCTTTTCTTTTCTTTTCTTTATTCAATTTCATCTGGAATATATTTGTACATTACAATGACAGCTTCATATTTGTATTGTTATAAAATCCACTGGTTGAGACGTTAACTGAAGCTTGTGTAAAACCCTATACAAACTCATGCTTTAACGGATATGTATAACCTTCCCCCAAGGGGAAGCATGCATTAGTGCACTGATAATAAGGAAATAAATAAAGGCTTCTGAAGAAATGAAGAGTTTGATAATCTGTCTTGCTAATTTCTTTTTGCAGATCAAAACCCTGGAGGACTTGTACTTCCCTGATTTAAGTGAAATATACCAGAAAATTGCTGCTAAATTGCAGCAGGTATGTTGTGCTTCCAAAATTCCTTTTGCAATTCATCGCCTAAGTTTACTCATTATTCAGCCTATCACATGATAGTTTTGGTATTAATGGCATCATTCTGGAGAGATGATATGTGGTTGAAAGTAGTGGCAGCTGTCCTCATGGGGCTGTTAATACTTAATACACCTGTGCTTAGGAACACCCCGCTGTTTACTGTATAGGAACAAATTAAAAATAACTTGATTATGTTTTGTAATTTGATCTTTGTCCTTTACTAGGATTCTTGTTCTTCTAATTATTTATATTTTTTTGTTCTCCAGGATGATTCTCTTCCACAACAATTAAAGTTAGAGCAGCTTGATAAGTTGAAAGTATTTAAGACTATGTTGGAGCGTATTATAACATTCTTACAGGTTTCCAAAGTTAATATATCATCTGGTTACAAGGAGAAGATAGGGTCATATGAGAAGCAGATAGTAAATTTTGTAAATGTAACTTGGCCTAAGAAGCCTGCACTGCAGCAAGGATAGCTTCCTGCACCTCATATGCAACCCATGCAACAGCCAACTCAACTTGCTCAAATTCAGTCGCATGAAAATTATTATAGTGGTCCTGATTTGCAGGCAACATTTTAGTAGAAGTTAAAGATATATCTACTTATATATATAAAAAAGTGTTTTTATCTATTTAGTTTTGTTTTTGGATAAATATGGGGCCTTTTTTTTAAGGAAAAAAACAGCAGTGGATTGTTTAACTTATTTTTCTATTTAAAAATAAAACAATAAACGTATAATTACTTTAAAGAAATGGGTTAGTGAAAAAGTGTACTTATTTTGTAGGCAATGTTTTAGTGTAAGTTAGATATGTATTTTTACCAGACTATCTTTTAGTTTTGTCTCTATTTAAACATCGAGGTGTAGGGGTATTTTGGAACAAAAAAAATTCAGTTCAAACAGAAATTTTTTAAATAGTAGTATAGATTATAAACACATATCGGCCTAATAAGCCTGCACTGTAGCAAGGACAGCTTCCTGTGCCTCATATGCAAACCATGAAATGGCCACCTCAACTTGCTCAAATTCAGTCTCATGGAAATCAAATGAACCCCCAGTTGCAATCAATAAACTTACAACGTCCTGTTCCAACAATGCCGCAGAATTCTATGTCAAGCCTGCAGCACAATTCTGTCTTTATCTGGGGCTTCAACGGCACAGCGAAACATGATGAACTCACTACAACCTGGCTCCAATTTGGACTCAGGACAAGGAAATTCTCTGAGCTCCTTGCAGCCAGTGACTATGGGATCACATTGAAAGTGCGCAAGTATGTGAGAGCTTTAATTGTAACTTGTCATTTTGGGATATCACGTAGATGTAAAACATTACCATGTGGTGATGTTTTACGTAAGACTAGGTCCAGCACAACCAGTAATCATGTGAAATACTAAATTTTCATTTCAGATTGCTAACTTTTAAAAGTGCTATCCGTTTTAACTAGTAAGGATTTATTTAGCTATACTAAGAAAAAAAAAAAAAAGTAATGCTCTATAAAATTTTATCTAACAAGCTGGGGGAGATAACTCACCAAAATAAGCTGTAACATACACAAACTTGTTACCCTGTTCGGTTAGGTTCAAAAATGGAAATAAGCCGACTTATTTCATAGGTACAGATTTTGAAAGCCTTTCATTTTTCTGAGTACTCTGTACTCTTAAACAATAAACATTTTATACAAAATAAATTAGTTAAAAAAACGAAGCTATTCTAGACACCAAGCTTGAGTCTTTATCTGCTTGGTTTCTCATTTTCTTTCGTTTGACATATTGAACATTATGTATGATTGAATTAATGCTTTGTTTGTTTCATGGTAAAATGTTTCAAATGTAAAATTTTTTATAATAAAGTATTTTCTTTTGAAAACGTTATACAGAAAAACATTTTCAAGTGTTTGGTAATTGGCGTGACAAAATTTTCTAAGCACAAGCCATCAAAACCGGTGCCACCTAGTCCTAGCGATTGTTGGTGGCTCTGGTTTATCAAGCTCATATATGGAATGTGTATTTTGCTTTAACATTTCTGTTTGGCCTGTATTTGCGATCTGGCTGGTAGGACTTGTGTCTCTCTACTCATCTAGGATGCATGGACATGAGTGTGAGTACAATGTGACGATATGAACAATTTTTGAAAAATTATAACACGAGACAGTAGATAGGGCATTGTCATGACACAGTTATGGCACCCCAAATAAAGGGTCCGTGCTTAGCTACTCATTCCATATATGAGCTTCATAAAGCATGTGTTCGTAGTAGCTTTTCATACCAACAGCAATATTTTACTGCAGTTAATTATTAGAAAAAACTGAGGAAGGGCATAACTAGAAAAAGAAGAGAACAAATATTCAAAGTAATGTCAGAAAGGCTTGTGGTAATTGTTGATGATCCTCATATGGAGAAAAATAAAATTTATCGGAAATATGACAAATGCATCTACAAGTATAAGAATTGGATATGACATTCAAAGCAAATCTCGTATCATGGAAGTTGACTACAAGAACTAGTAGTGCTATATTAGGAGTTGGAAACAAAACACCTGAATGCATCATCCAAATAAAGAGCTAGGAATACAATTCAATGAGGACCACTTGGAGGTCTAATATATGGAAAGCAAGGTATCAAGTTAGTTGACTAGGAAAACATTTTCGGTTGACAGATTTACCGTAGTGAACCTTGAACAATCAAGTGCCACTGTTAATTTTTTTCAGAGAAAAAAATATTGGGTTTTTGTTCATATTTTTAAAATTTCATGAAATTTTATTTACTTATCAAAAAAAAAAAAAAAAAAAAAAAATTCATGAAATTTTATGTGGTTTCTTTTCACATTTTGTTGCTTTAAGTTCCGCACTATCAGCATAGATTACCAACTTGGGATTTATTTTCTTTAATAGCTTAATCGCGCCTGTATGGTCAGTTACATCGTAACAGTATCTCCTTTTGTGTATAGAATGGAAACTTTGACGAGGCATCTCCCTGTTTCTGGCCAAGAGGGATTACTTGAACTCGGAAAATTGCTATAAGGTTTGAGGAAAAGATTTATATTGCTGCCACAAGCCAGTCAGATTATCTACGAAAATTATCTCTGAAAATGCTTAAAATGGAAACTAAGTCTCAGAATCCTATAGGCAATGCTTTGCCATCCAACTCTGCTGGCAATAGTAATAAGTCCCAAGATGCAGGTAAGAGTACATCAAAGAATTATGTGCATGGTTTTATTTACATATTAATCCACCCTGCTTCTCTCTCTGGTGTTGTGTTTTTGACACCGAAATCATTGTTTGGGGCATATACACACACGCATACTTACATGCATATGTACATATACAGAAACATATATATATATATATATATGTTTATATACGTGTGTGTGCGATTTTTTTTTTTCGTTTTGGACATGGATGCGTAATTCCTGTTAAAATTTCTAAAGATGTTATTTTTGTGACATCTTGAAACGTAATGTTGCCTTTCTTTTATTTGTGGGGGCTATGGGAATAGGTGGATGCTATATGCAGTTGAATTTGTATGTTTAGCATCTGTTGGACTGCTTTTACCCTCAATACAGGTTATAAAAAATAAATGAGTATACTTATCATAAAAAGAAGAGAAAAAAAAAAAAAAAAAAAGTGATATGAGTAAGCTCACGAGCTCTAGCCCAAATTCCATTTCCTTTCCTTGTAAGGGTAATGGGGTGAGGTTGTAGGTTCAAATATAAGCAATTCAATTGAAATATATTTCCATTTTTCTCTTTTCCATTGTTGTTGTTGTTGTTGTTGTTGTTGTTTTTTTGTTTTTTTTTTTTTTTTTTTTTTTTGGGGGGGGGGGGGGGGGGGGGGGGGGGGGGGGGTGGGTCTGTAGTGCTTTAACACCTTTGCCCATGGTATAGGGCTTCTATGTTTTCTTCGTTCCATTTTTTTTTTAATTTATATTTTTAAAATATTTTTTTTATCCTTCAACATTTCATATAGTTTGGTGTCTATTTTTTATTCTTTTATTGGCTACAATGATCCCTATTATGATAACCATGACCTAGATGTTGATGCTAATATCGACGAAAAATAGTTTCAAGGAAGAGATGGATAGGACTAAACAAGTCCAACACTTGAAAAAAAAAGAAAAAAAAAGTCCTAGAAATGTCTTAAAGCAACTTGGCCTTATCCATATATGTCAGAAACATTTATTTCCCCTGCAGAAACCTTATCCAATAGCAGATTTGTCTCCAACTAGGCCCCTACTTCCTTCATCTCCTGTTAATCACAAGCCAAACCCTACCATCTTACGTAAAAGTAATTGTAAATTGTATCTGAATTTGTTTTGAGTTTTGTAGTCTATAAATAACTACTTTCTATCATTGTAAAGGCAGAACATAGCCTCCTTCGGAAATTCTTATGAGTTATGTAAAGAGTCTATTGAATCTAATATTATCAGTCAGTTTGTTGCATCTAGTTCTTTGTTCTATTCCATGCTTTCAAGTAATTTTCTATATTTCTTTAGCGTTATATTTTCTTAACCAGTTCCCATAATCTTCTTACACCCTCTATTACCTCCTAACACTCTCTACCTCCTAACCCACTATATACATACACACACACACACACACACACACACACACACACACACATATATATATATATATATATATGAAAGGGAAAGCATTAGGCCTTCATTTGCTGCCATACACGTGTGAATGTGGGAAAAGGTCCACATGCATACCTTTTTCCTCATTACACCTCTCTACCCATTATTCCATTTGTTATATTTTCTTTTTCCCCCAAGAAATTTAGCCAAAGAACCTTAGTAAACTAGCTTGACTGCAGTACCAAAAACAAAAACAAGCTTTGGTGAACGTTAATTGCAATGCAACATCACTCAACAATAAAATGACCCAGCTTGATGAAGACAACTACATTAATGTAGCAGCTTGATCAAAACAATACTCATGGGTAGTTACACTTTATCTCCAATAGTGAAGGGAAGGGTAGTTAGGTAATTATGGTTGAAGACTCATTTACTCTTCGATTTGGAGAGATTGTAATTTGGTGGGCCCAGGTGGAAAATACTCAAAACCACCAATTTTCTCTTTAATTGCCACTCCCAACCAAACAAGCAAAAATGAGTTTTCTCCCCACTTTTGTCTCCCTCTTGTTTTCACCTCAACCAAACAAATTGTAAGTCCCACTCCATCCCACTTTAAATATTCACCCCTCCCTCATCCATTTCATCATCAGCTACTAATACCTCTCATCATTTCCAACTTAGGCTAGACTACAAAAATGTTTTTTTTTTTCCTAAAAATTGCGGCACACATTTAAGCCTTCATTCGCCTCTTAACTACCCCTTAAGTAAGCCTATTACCCATTTTATTGCTTTATTAGTCTAGGATTTCATTTAATCAAATAAATGTCATGTTTTACTTTGTGATTATCATGTTTTATACATGGTTTTCTACATGATTACTGGGATTAGTATATTATTTCCATATAAAAACTAGTGTACTAATCACATGATTTTGTTTTATTTCTATGCTTCCATATATGACTATGTGCTTACATATGCAAATACATGCACTATTATGGATTCGTCTTTGGGCATTTTCTAGATCTACATTTTCTAAAGCCCATTTATGTGATTCTGAATATTTATATGATGATTTAGGCATGAGATTAATCTTGGCTCCTTGCAAAGGGCTTGATCTATTTAGAGTCTGTGTTTAGAGTTAAGGTATAGAGATGGGAAGGTGTTAAGCATCTAACTTTGCCCAACCTATGGGTCAGCCTCTACTCATTGTCTTTTATATCATAATTCTATCAAAGGGTCTTCCATTAGGCTATCCTATCAGACATGCGCGCAACCAGACACACACTAGTTTTATCCTAACATATATCTAATCATACACCCTAGTATCCATCTAGGCTTGGCATATCACATTGCAACTTTCATCATATCACCCAAACATGACATCTTCATCTCATCTAAACATGTATCCTAACATTCATCTAAGTATGGTATCTCATACTCCATCTCATGGTATAACACATATCATCATACTACATCATGCTAGCATATAAACTAGCATCATCATCACATGGGTAGCAAAACATGATTACAAGATAACAAACATCTCATATCATCCAAGGGCAATAAGCATCTTTAACCGTTCATGTTCATCATACCATTGCGTATTCATCACAAGTTCACCACATTCTTCTCATATCATATATGTATGTTAATATTGTAATGCATGTACTTATCTTACTTACCTCACTGCATCATCACTACTACACATATTCATCAAATGAATGATACTATTGTTATGCATATTTATGTGTTCAACTAAGCATTCAAACGCTAATAATGTAATTGAACTAACAAAGCTGTAAAACATGTTATCTTATTGACTACTAACCTAAATATGTAAAAACTATCTTAAACAGAAGCTAAGAGATGCATATAAACTAAAAAAAATTAGAAGAAATCAAAGAACAAATAATTCTTAAAAAATTCTTTTTCACATCAATTGAACTAATAGCATCCAATCAAGTCAACTTTTTTTACCTTTCCTAAACTAACTATTTTGGGTTGATGTAGTTTTAACATGAGAATGATTCTTGAAGAATAAATATTGCTTCAAATTACTTTTAATGAAGAAATGTAACACAATTACACTCTAAGTCCTTTAAATTTCTCATATGCTATATTTGCAACGTAATATTCACGAGTTAGCTATGTATATATTACTTTGCAACATTGTAGATAATATCCATAGAAATATTTATAAGTATCCTCACATGTTGCTTGTATATATTCTATGTAAATAATATCACATGTTATATATATATATATACATATATATATATATATATATATATATGCATGTGTTGTTTGTACAAAAATATTTTTTTCAAAAACTAATTCCAAGTTTCATAGTTATTTTCTACAATGTGAGTTATAGAGATTATAATCAAAATGAAGAATTATCCTGTAGATAGACTTTGTGGGGTGCTTAACACCTTCCACACACATAACCGAGCTTTTGAGTTTAAGAATTTTTGGTTCGAAACTTTATCCTACCTTATTAGCTATGATAGCCCAAAATAACTAGGTAATTAAAATGAATTAGACACTGGGTGAGCAACCACACCTAAAAATCTAATAGTTAATGGTGATTCTTAAAAATTAATAAGTAAAGATACTCACACATATCACCCTAGTGCCACAAATGCACATACATCATCACAGGTCGCCAATGTCAAAATACTCTCAAGAAAAGGCATCTTTGGGAGGCCAGTGGATCAGTGAAAATTTTCTCTACCAAAAAAGAAACTGGTATCCACAACCATAAACACACCCAAAAAAAAAAAAAACCTAATTGTTATGCTATATTGTCCCAAAATCATGGACTAACTTTCAGCACCCTTAAAAAGCAATTTGACCTTAATGTTGACTGAACAAATACTTAAATTTAGCAAATTCCTGAAGGTTGTTTCCTCATAGATGGACCCAAAAAAAAAAAAAAAAAGTGTAGCCAAAAAATTACCTAAATCATGATTGTAGGGATGTTAGGCACAGTAGAATATATTGGGTCAGGGGCCCAATCTGAGAACACCTAATAGTCCGAGGATGGGTAAACGTGTTATAGAGGTTAACACTAATAAATAAAGGATGGGATCTAGGCATGATGTTCCAGGGAGGTGATCCGAGGAGGAATGCTTCCTCGGCTGAGCAAAGCCGAGGTCCAAAGGTGCGGTCTGACATCAAAAGCAATGTTCCAGACAATTCCACTAATGAGGATAAGTATCAGGAAGGAACAAGACAGAGGGAGGCTAGGAAATATCTAAGAGAAAGCTGCTACCATCGCATTAAAGGCTTTGTAGCTAACTCTCTAGCTGCATTAACGAGGAAGTGATACTTGAACAGTAATTTTCAGCCTTATAGCTGCTCCCCAAAGACTTCAGGAAAGTATTGATGGGACAAGGATCAACACTAGCAATCTAATCTACACGTGGAGGGTAAAGATGAGAAGAAGAAGATAGCATAAAATAGAGGGAGGGAGACTTTTTTAGCAGTTCACTCAGCCAACGCTTACCATGTACAATGGTCAAACAGATCTTGTGGAGCACATGAGCTACTTCAACCAAAGAATGGCTATACACTCCATGAATGAGGCCCTAATGTGCAAAGTACTCCCATCTAATTTGAGGCCTGTGGCCATGAGGTAGTTTGATGGCTTGGGAGCAAGTTCTATTGATTCTTTTAAAGAACTTACCCGGGTGTTTGGATCATGCTTTATTACATGCAGTAGAGTTCCTTGGCCCTTGAACTCCTTGTCGTCTGTGACCATGCGAGAAGGGGAAACCCTGAAAACGTATTCGGACAAATACTAGGAGATGTTCAATGAGATAGATGACGATTTTGATGACGTGGCCATAAGAACTTTCAAGGTTGGCCTACTTGCTGAGCATGGTTTGAGGAAGTTTTTGACTGGGAAACCTGCTAGCAGTGTATGTCAACTCATGAACCAAATTGATAAGTATAAGTGGGTCGAGGAAGACCAACAACAAGGTAAGGCGAAGGCTAAGGTTATCCCTTAGGAGATGAGGGATTTTAGGTTGGATTGCTATAACAATAACTAGCCCTAGAGAGCCTTTGCTGGGCAATCAGGGTCTACCACTACTCAAATGGTTAACATGATGTTTTGAGAACCAGTATAACAAGTCTTGGAGAAAATTAAGAACGAGCCATTCTTTAAGTGGCTAAATAAGATGGGAGGTGACCCTATGAAATGCAATCAAAGTCTTCATTGCCAATATTACCAGGACCGATGGCATACCACAGAAGGCTGTAGAACTTTGAGGAGTCATCTAGAGCAACTAGTCAGAGAAGGGAGGCTAAAATAATTGCTACATCAGCCCAATCGACCAGAGGGCCAGACAAGATCAGGATTTCAGGGGAATGCTTTTTCCAAAGCCCTTTTGGGCACCATCAATGTCATCTTCACACCTTAGGGATAACTAGTTCTCACCCTTCTAGGGTGATATCTGTAGCCCGACCATCTGCCGAGGGGAGTGTTATTGTTTTGAGGGATGTAGTGAAGACTACATGTATCTTTTCTTTTCTTTCTTGTTGGAGATACTTTGTTCTTGTACCTAGGTCTTGTGACCATTGTTTACATACATTGTGCTTATCTTTGATATATATGTGATAATGTATGTTTTTTTTTCACCTATCTTTTCATGTGTTGTTTCTTTTCTTTCTTTATACACATGCTTCTTATATTTGTATGCAATCTATTATTTCTACTTCACACAAAGATGCTTTGATGTGTTTTGTTTAAAGTGTTTCAGAAATACAGGTTGTCAAAGTCTACTTGCCATGAACTCTCTTCTTGCAAAATTTTTCAAGAGTTTGTGTTAGGATAGTTTTTATTGTATTCAACAATTGAATATGAGTTGAGTGATTTATGACTTCTCTCATGTATTCATTTGTTTGTTGTGGTTTTGTCATGGATTGCCAAAGGAGGGGATTGTTAGGACATATGTGGTTCATTTTGTTTTGAACATATGTCATTCTTTTATGTAATTGGCTTATCCTTTGAAAAAACACACTCAGCTTGTATTTGGGTAGCTCTAGGATGATTTTAATACTTCAAGAAATAAGGTTTCAAGATCAAGTGTTGAAACCATGCAAGTTGTCCAAGATTCAAGTTGAGAAATGCCAATTATTAAAGCTGGACACCTGGCTCGACAGCTGCATCTATCGAGCTTTAAGAAGCTGTTCAGTCTCGAGGCTCGACAGCTGCTCGACAGCTTTTGCTCAACAGCACCTTGACACCTCTAGCTGTTGAGATTTAAGAAAAACAGATTCTGAGTTCTGTTTTTTATTCTAATCCGTAGATGTGTCTTTGAGACTTCTTTTCTTCTAACCCTAGACAAATAAAAGGATTATTTTAAGAACTGTCAAAGTGTACACAAGTTGCACAAGCATTGAGAAACCCTTGTTCAAGCAATTTGTGACTCGAGACAAAGTTCTTGCCTTAGTTTATCTCTCTTGTGAAGAAGTTGCAGTGTAATGTGCACCGTAGGGTTTTGTAACCAAGCATCTTCTTGATCTTCATCGTGTGCATGAATTGAAGAGCTTTGCAGCTAACAATTTTTTCTAATTGGTGATTGAAGTCGCGTATTGGGATCCGCGCAATTGGTTAGTCACGTACTTGGGAGCCGTGTATCAAATGGAGAAATTGTCACTACAGAATAAGTCCAATTAGGTATTGGGGTATGGGTTCAACTGTAGGTTGGTAAGGTACTTGGGATTCCTTTACTTGTAACTGCTTGTTGTGGTAATAGTGAAATTTTGGGAGTGGTGACCTTCAAATCAGCCGGTGGGGTTTTTGCCATGTAGGTTTTCCCCATTCGTAAACAAATCACTGTGTCATTTAATTTCCGCTGCATACTTTAGTTTATTGGTGATTTGTTTGTTCTACCATGCAATTTGCATGTTAATTTGATAAATTAATAACTTGGCTAATTAATCAACTTAATTCATCACAAGGGGTCAACGCGTTTGTGGCCTATCACTTAGAAAGATTACTTGGCTATTAAGGATCACACTACACACCCACTTTAAACCACTGAAAGCATAATCCCAGGTTAGTTCTTCTAAGTTTTCCTCTTTTTACACACTGGATTTGCACTTTACTTTTGATCATCAAGGAAAAAAAATAGCAATGTTGTAGTGCTTATAATTTTCATGTGACATTGACAGACTTTGTGAAAAATTAGGAGGCTAAGAAAGCAGTGGTTTCATAAGTAATCTAGCTTATTTTATATAAAGGCATGCCTCCCACATAATGCAAAGACCAAATAACATGCAGAGAAAAGGCACCACTGACATTATATTAGTAAATAAGATTCAGTTAACCAATTCCAAAATGCAACCACCACAAAACAGGTTCCAAAAAATTACAAATAGCTTTATAGGGTCATAAATACAATTGATCTACTTACAGAAGATGATTCTTTTGCACACAGAAATAACCATTGATTAAATTGCACCAGAGAAATGAACAAACAAAATCTGGAATTACTAAAGGATCAAACCTACCAAAACTAAATCAAGAACAAAAAAAGAGTCAAGTAGGTATCTTACTGAAAAATAGTGTTCATGAAAAATACTGATTTTACCCTAGATGAAAATTTTATTCTTTTAATAGGTGCAGATTTTTAAACCTGTCAAAAATTGATTTTACATAAAATATTAATAAGTTGTAGATTCTTGTTTTCTCAAGGTTTTTCAGCACCATTTTGTCTTGTCATCTTGCTCTAGTTTGCTCTTGAGTCAGATTGAATACTTCCAACTCAAGCCTTATCACATCCATCAATGACATTATACACTTTCCCATAGGCAGCTCTCATACCTACATAATACTCAACAAAGACTAAAAAACTTAATTAAAAATTCCAAAAGAAGAAGAAGCTACTTCTTTTTATTTCTCCCAAAATCTTATAATTTTGTGGTTCTATTAAGCAAAATTAGAAAACCTAAGAATGAAAATGTATAACACAAAATAAGGAAATTAGCAGAAATGAAAAAAAAAAAAAAATTACAGCAACTAAACTAATTTATGAATTTATGAATGACAAATTTCTCTAATGAGTCCAAATAGAAATTCTCCATCAAATGAATAATACCCTTCATTCTTCCTCACACCTACACTGAAATTAGAGTTCAGAAGCCAATGATGACCGGGCATGAATTTATTTTGTTTTAAAAGGCCTTAAAATTTTTATCTTTGATAAGTGAGTCACATTAAGAATATTAATGAAGATATATACTATGAGGACAAAAGGTCCAGGGCATGTTCTTGGGTCTTGGACCTGGTTCGAGTGTATTTACTTGTCCGAGGAGGGTTTGGAAATAATAGCAATATTAAACTTAAAGGCCCATGAGTAAATTGTTATTAAAGGGGCATTTGGAAATAGTCTGAGGAGGGGTGTCTCCTCGGCTAGGTGAAATGAAGGTAGCAGGGTACGCCATAGTGATTAAAAGGATATTCTAGAAAGGGGTCTTGGGGATGAAGATATGTTTCACAAGGCTATAGAGAGGAAGAATGGATGTGAAATATCTTAGAAAAAGCTGCTACCTCCGCATTAAAGACTCTGCACCTACCTCTCTGGCCGCATTAATGAGGAAATGACATCTGAACAGTGGTGATCAGCCTTACAGCTATTCTTGGAAGACTTCAAGAGGGCGGTTGATGGGACAAATATTTGGATTGGTGATCTAATTCATACGTGGAAGATAGAGAGAAGAAGGAGGAGGATAGAAAAGGGAAAGAAAGGCATTCAAGAAGGGGGATCGAGGAAGAGCTAAAAGAAAAACACTAGAAACACCACCACACTTAATTGTAATCTATTTGTGGAAGAAGGAAATATGATACAAATCTTCCTTGGCTTATGCTCGAGGAGAAATTCCGCCTTATAAATAGTTTATTGCATGTGATTTGGTGAAAGAGCCCATCATTTTTGTTATCCAACATCCCTAGAACCTAGATTTCAAGCCCACTCTCTACGAATTTCATTGTATTGGGCTTTTTGGGCCTATCCCCTTCACACTGTTGGGTTCAGGTGTGAATTGTGACCTTACATATACATTAATCAAATTAATAAAAGAAATTCCTATTTTTATTTTCTCAAGAAACTAAGTAGAAACAGATGTTGACTCATAAGTCATAACATAGATGATTTTGATATAATTGAAGATTGAGAGGCAGGATTTTTTGGCTAAAAACAGGAAGGGCAAAGTCTACTCAAGTTTTGTAATGCCGTCAATAACCGGTGGTAATTGTTTTCATTACTAAATTCTTAATCAAATTGTAAAGTAATAGCATCTTTAGCTTCAAAATGTTATTTTAGGACTTTTACAATTGAATATTAAACATATAACCACAACACAATGCTACAAATGCCAAAAGGACTTCCCTTTTTGCCAAACAGAAAGAATGCCTTTGTTACCAAAGGGTTGTAGGGCTGTTATATCCTAAATATTAATTACAAAGATAGGTATCAATTATACAGAGGATTCAAGGGATAACACTAACAACTTAAACAATTATTTTTTTTAATCCACATAGTCATCTATGAATTTCTCGTATGGAGCTATACCATCTACCTAACGTTTAATGTAAACAAAGCGTGTTTTATTTAAGCAGCATTCATATTCCTTTAGTTATCTAATCAAAAGTTTCAAAAGTGTGAACTTTTATCAAGCATTGAGTTTAAAGTGACTAATCGTAAACCTACTGGTATGGATCTTGATCTGGAAAGATTTTGTTTCAAAGGTGGGCAAAAAAAAAAAAAAAAAAAAAAAAAAAAAAAAAAAAAAGGAAATCCAAAAATAGTGAAAACTGAATTAATTCTTGGACTTGAAATGTGCATAATTTTGAAGCGTTTTTAATGCTAGAATTAACTTAATTTAGAATTCAGAGCAAAAGAAAAAAATATCTAACAAAAATACTGCAAAAAAAAAAAAAAAAACCAAATCTAACCAAAATACAATAATCAACAAAGCATAAATAAATTCAAATTTCAAGGGCAAACGGAAAAAAGTACAAATCTAACAAAAATCAGCCAAAAAAAAAAAAAAAAAAAAACCAATACAATAATCGACAACCTTTAACCTTGATTGAGTAATTCCTTTTGTAGGTGAAGATGGAATTAAGAATGGAACCTTTCTTGTTACAAGGAAGGAGCAGAAAAGTGGGAGAAGATGAAATTGTAGGCGGCAATTTTTTTTTTTTTTTCTTGAGAAACAAATATAATGAATTTCATAAATGATCACTCAAAACCAAACCAATCTAATTCAAGCCAGAACTAATGTAAAAATAATTTAAAATGTAAAAAAAATAAACAACCAGCCAAATTACCTATCAGAGGCATGCTAATGGAAGCCTAACTCAAAACCAAATCTAACTATAACTAAATCTAAACCAATCCAACCAAGACATTCAAACCTAAATCATATTCAATCCCTAGATTTGAAAATGAAAGGGAAAAAAAAAAAAACAATAACTTTATTGGTTATGGTATGCGGCTTGTCTCTGTATGCCTTACGGACTCTGTCTAGTGCATGCTATTCTAGCAAGAAAATCTTAAAATAAGATTGAAGAAGGAAAATAAATATTAGAAACGGAAATACCCAATGATTTCAATCTTACAGTCTCCATGATTTAGTGATTTTTGTAATCTTTAAAAAAAACAAAACAAAACAAAAGCGAATATCTAGAATTGAGGAAACAAACATTTTGATAGAAAACCCAAAAGCCCAAAACAAAAGAAAATATCTAAAATTGAGGAAACAAAGATTTTGATAGAAAACCCAAAAACCCAAAATGAAAACAAATCAAATCTAAACCCATTCAAAAAAAAAAAGAAAAAAATTTTTTTAGAGTTTTGAGATGCATACAAAATAGCCTTTCACAATTTAATTGGCAACGTGGATTAAGAATTCTAGAACAAAACAAAAGATCGATTAGTGATTTTATCAAACAAAATTGTGTAATCAAAAACTAAGTTTTTCGTCTAATACAGTTAGATTTTAAATAACCCAAGGTGAATTTTGACTTTTAACCACAGTATATCAAGGGCAAAATCCCTAATGTTACCACCAAAAAAAATATAGAGGGATAATTTGAAACCAAAGCATCCAAAGAAAGAGAATCAACCCATTTAATTTTTTTTTTTTTTTATTTTAAAAAGGGGTATAAGAATCCTAGAAAATTTAGTAAGGGGAACTGCCCGTTTAAATTCAAGAACATAGATATATTGAAGATTTAAGATTCTAATTCGAATAGGAAAAACAATGGTGAGGAGTTGTAGTCCTTCAAACAAGAAAAACAGTATTTAAAGAAGAAAGGAGTATGCTGACCTTTGGTACAAAAAAAAAAAAGAGACTATATCGGTGGATGGTACATCAGTCTGATGGTGGCAAAGGTCTCAGATTTTTCTCTCTCCACCACCTAGGATAGATCGAATCTCTTTCTCTATCGTTCTCTTTCTCTGTTGTTCTCCTTTTCTTTCCTCAACTATTCCTCTCGAAACCGTATTTGGGTTTTTATGGTTTTTTTTTTCTCATACAGTGCACCGTACGGTTTTCTTAATATTAAATTGTATACGTGATTGTTTTTAAAGTGGTCTTTTTTCCTAACGTGGCAACACCTCCTTAATTGCAGGGAAAGGCTTCGACATTTATATATAGTATTATATATATATATATATATAGATTTGTGCGTAATTTGATTTTTTTTCAATTAATAAATAAATACACAATTAATATATACACCTTAACTTATACCTCTTGCATAATTAAAATATTCTAGTGTAGAGATTAACCTAGCTATCTAAACTTGCCAGCCATAATATTGTTGTTGAGAGGTTGAACATAGTTTCAAACATCTAAAAAGAGAGAGGGGGGGGGGGGGGGGGTGAGCTTATTGCAATAGATGAGTTATGGAATGCAATGCTAATCATTAGAACATTCAATCAAATCACTAAACTTATGAAAAACCTAATTAAGATTATATTCAAATTTATACTTTAAGACATGTACTTTATAAATAGGGATAATTATAGTAAATCCACCTATGGTATGACCCGTTTTCACTTTGTCTACCCGTAGTTTTATCATTTACACTTTACCCACCTAAGGTAACTTCCGTTAGGGCTTTGTTACCCACCTCCATTAAAAAGAAGGTTAAATATGTATTTTTGCACCATTTTTATGTCTCTCTCCTCCCGAAACATAAAACACATAAAAATTCAAGAGAAAACAAGATCAAAATGTGCTATTGGTAAAAAATATTATGCAATTTCTTAGAACTTCAACTTGTATTTGAACTTACCATCTCAACCACAAACAAACTAATTATACATCTGAAAGCATGATAAAGCCGTATAAGAAAAATTGGATAAAAATTAAAACTCCTAATCTAACTCAACAACGTTCAAATAAATAAAATCAAATCTCTTGCTCCTCATGTCCAAAAACTAGAAATCCAGAAAAGTTGAAAACCCAGAAAAGTTCAAACAACAAAAATTGAAACCCCTCATGTCCAAAAACAAGAAACCCAGAAAAGTTTAAACAATACTGGGGTTTTGGTGGGCCCCAGCAGTGACGATACAAAGATATTCCAACGGTGAGCTCGTAGTCGACAGAGGCATTGATTTTGGTGCTGGGTAAAAACGCAGCGGCATGTTGGAGGTCGAACATCTCGCCACGTAGCTTGTGGGCCTTGGCGTTGATGAGGACGATCTCGTCGGCCAAGTCTTGGGTCAAAATGGTTTGAGCTATGGCCATACCAACATTGTCGGCTCCAATGACGAAGATTTTGGTGTGGCGCTTAGCTGGGGAAGGGAGATCGGCGAGTTGGATGGGCTTAAAGAAGGCCTGGGTTAGGTCTAGCCCTCCTGGACCCAGTGACGAAGATGAACCACTGGGGACCTTTTTTAATGGTTCATCGTAAACAATCATATATTTCTTGCCTTCTTCCTTTCTTGATTGTTATTCAAAGGAATTTTCAGCAAAGGACCTGTAATTTGCATAGAGACACAAAACCCCACAACCCAAGCTCTTTCAAAAAAATTCAAACCTTAACTTTTTGATTTGTGTTATGTTATATTTTGGTGGCAATAGTTGTTTTTTAACGTAAAAGCCAAAGGTGGGTAACAGAGCCCTAAGGGAAGTAACCTTAGGTGAGCAAAGTGTAAATGATTAAATTATGGGTAGATAAAGTGAAAATGGATCATATCACAAGTAGGTTTACTATAATTATCCCTTATAAATATATGGAATGTTTATAAACATTAGATGAAACTAATAATAAGACACTAATTGTATAAATAATGGGAAAATCTGATTCAAATTAATACAAAAAAGAGCAGCTAGAATAAATTAAAATACAAAAATACAATACTATCCAAAAGATATTACAATCTTAAAAGAGGATAATGTCGAGAAAATTTGTTTTCTCTAAATTTTAGGTGAATATTTTTCAATTTTAATTTTTAGAGACTTACGGATTTGAAGCCCATAACAAATCTTTTTGACAGTTGTGGAACATTCTTTGACCTGGGATGTGGGTATCAAGAACTAATCTAAAAATATGAAGCACCTAAACAAGGAGGCAATATCCCAAAAACAACATCACCCCTATCAATAACTTCAAATTGCTTCTTCCCTTTCTCAATTGGAATAATTTACACTTCCATTCCAAACATTGTGATACATATTTAAGACATCATCAGCTAATTAATTAAAAATATGCATATAACAAATACCCTATAAACATAGAAGGAATGCCTTAACATATTACACAATATATATATATATATATATTAATTAAATGTTACTAAAAAAATTCTATTTTTTTTATTCTATTTCATTAATCAATTGTACAGATTTCTACCAATTATATTTAATTGGTGAAATATTTATGAAACTAATTATAAATTACCCTCAAACCAAATCTTTTTGGACTTTTAACAAATATCACAAATTATTATCCCTTTTCTCCTCCTCAACAATCGTGCTTAATTTTTATTATTTTTTCTTTTTAAGAAGGTTTTCCCATCAAATAAATTTCATTAGCCATTCATCAGTGAAATTCAAATCTTGTAATACAAAATCAACCAAATTTTGGCAAAAAGAAAAGAAAAACAAAGACCATTTCAGTGACCACCCTCATCCTCTGATATTAGAATATCCTTGACAACATGAGATCCCTCTATATAGTGGCAATATATATACTCATGATAAAATTATTTGGCTCCTGAGATGGGTTTGCATTCACACCAAACCATAAATAGCAAGGTATATATTTTTATTTTCGTGTTTTATCAAGCAAGCAAGCAAAGCCAATGTAGCCATTAAACACCATTAATAGTGCACACAACCAATACCTATTATCTAACCTCAAAATCTTTAGGTCCTTACTGTTTTCTCATAAACGAACAAAACTTAACCAAAAGAAGAATGCATGGATATCACACCAAATATATTTTTTTAAAGTTTCCTTTTTTCTCATCTCTGTTTCCCCAGTAACCAAACAAAACTTATCCAAAAGAAAGAAAAGAAAAGACCTAATTATAAAGAAATTATTTAAATTTTCTTTTTTTAATTCTCTGCAATGAGAGTCGAATAATTAGTGGTGGAGAAAATATATTGCCCAACTCGGGTGAAAAAGTTAATTAGTACCTACTTGATATGGATCTTTGTCATCTTTAGGTTTGGAAAAATTAATGTCATGATGCCAACTCATTGTCAAACCAGAAGCATATCCACAAAAGTGGGAATCTATACTATTGGGTATCGAACATACAATTAAAGTGGTGCTTCGGATCAAAATTTTCAAAATAATATTCAACATTTGATACTTAGCAGTCTAAATGTAGTTGCAAAGCTAATGTAGCCAATTCCAACCGTAAGCGTAATAAGGCTTATTGTTTGCCCTGCGAATTCAAAGTCAAACACATAGTGAATACAAAAGCAAAGAATCAAAGACCAATCAGCAATACATCATCAAATCAAGTGGAAGTGACACTTCAAAATGTGTCTTGTTCTCTTAATCACTCTTCATTGGCGGAAGACCCCATCAAATACCATAATAGTTTAACACTATAATGCAAAGCAGATTCACTCTATGCATACAATATTCAATGCGCTTGAAAGATTAGATACAAAATGCACATGTATTACATATGATTGATATCCAAAATAGAAGTGGTACATTGGCAACAAACATTATTAAACCGTAAACTCTCTTTTAATCTTCTTCTCTCCTCCTTTCTTTACTCAAGAATCTACAAATCAAGATATTATAAAAAATGTACAGTTTTATGTAAAAAATTGAGGGATTAATGAGAAGAAAAAGGAGAATTTGCAAATGAAAATTGAGAATATGCAAACTTGAAAAAATCAGTTCAAGGATTAGAGCCGAATTCGCTCTCAAAGCTAATATATATTGTGAGGGTGAGCTCAATCTTCCTCATACGTGGACAAATTACACGACTTATTAGAGTCATAACTCATACAAACTCTCATACACCTCTAAATTGCAACCTAAACTTCAAACACCACAAAAATGAAACCCAGATACAGCCATAGCTTATACACCAAAAAAAAAAAAAAAAAAGAATTAATAAAAGGAGCAAGACCACACCACCACAACAAACTCATTCATAAACCAAAAAATTCCAAAAAAGGCAAAAACGGCGCAAAGTTTCTTCCTAAGTTCGTGACCTGGAAGAGAAGTTCATGGGGGAGGAGTTGGAAGCATGGGCGACGGTGGCATGGGCCATTTGGAACGCCAGGAACAGCTCCAACTACACAATTCCAATACCACATAAAAGAGGAAAAAAAAATCACCTCAAAGGCACTTTCCAATACTGCTTGCCCAATATAATAATAGAATTCCTATCTTCACAGTCAAAAAAAAAAAAAAAAAATACTGCTTGTAATTGGGCAACTTCTATCGAGGTTGAGAGAGACTAATTGAAAAAAATATATAAAATCAGTAGTTTTTAAATTCAAAGGGGGTGGCAATGATTTGTTATGGAGAGACTCGAAAGAGAGAGCCTCAAAATAGGGCATAAACGGTGAATTGAATTTAATGCAAAAGTTTTTTTTTTTTTTTTTTTTTTTTTTTTTTAATAGAGAGAGAAAATTAGACATTTGTATTTGATAGAGAGATGGACATCCTCCGTAGATAAGCATGGAAAAGAAAAAAAATAAAGAAGAAAATAAAAACCTTCAGAGATCAAAGGGTTTGTGAGAGAGAGAATTTTGCAGTTTCTAGGGATTATGGAGCAAGCTATGGATAACCTTTTCAGCTTTTGAACCCAATAAATTATTGGAACAAAAATTTTGGAAATTACATTGGACACTTGGTGTAAAATTAGACTCTAAATTAAATTCAATTTGGATTTTGGATTCTAATTGAATTTTCTTTCAGTTTTGACCTTAAATCTATACTAATATGTAACTTGTGCTTATACATGTGAATGGTCAATTGTAGTGGTACTATTGATGTTAAGCTTGGGTTATTAAACATATAGGACATTAGTTCGACCAAGAATTTTCTTTTATATGGTAATTATGTTTAATAGGTCAAGAATGTATTGACCCCTTTGGTAAATTAATCAATTAATTAGCCAAGTTAATTAATTAGATTTAATTACATGAAATAAGTGTGGTAGCACAAACAAATCACCAACTAAAATACATGTAGCGGAAAATAAATTTGACATAGGTGATTTGTTTATGAATGGGGAAAACTATCGAGGCAAAATCCCACCGGGTGAATTTAAGGTCACCACTCCCGAGAATTCACTGTTATCAAAACAAGTGGTTACAAGTAAAAGAATACTTGTACCTTATACCAACCTACAGTTGAATCCTTACTCTAATACCCAATTGGACTTGTAATGTATTGACAATCTCTCTTTTTGATGCACGGCTTCCAGTACGTGACTAACCAATCGATGCACAGATCTAAGTACGTGACTAACACACCAACTTGAGAAAGATGTTGGCTGCAAAATTTTTTAGTTCATCCAAACAATGAAGATCAAGAAGCTTTTTGGTTACAAAATCCTTAGCGTAAAGACGTAGTAGCTTCTTCAAAGAAAAATATGAACTAGGTTAACTTTTGTCTCTGGTCACACAATGCATGAAGGGATGCTCTAATTCCTTGTGCAACCACATTGTGACGACTTTTAAACTAATCTTTATATATGTTTAGGGTTGTGAGAAAAGACATTCTATACAAACATACATGGACCTGCGTGAAAACAGAATTGGAAATTCAAATTTCGTAATTCTCGATAGATACTGTTTCTGTCGAGCAGTTGTCAAGATTCGTCATTAAACCTCAATAGCTATCTATCTGTTGAGCTATCTGTCGAGTTTTAATGAATAACACTTCTTCTCTTGTTTTTTGAACAGATTTGCATGGCTTCAATACTAAACTTGAACTCTTGTTCCTTGAAGTACTAAACCCATCCTAGATCTACCCAATTGCATGTAAAGTGCATTTTGTCAAAAGATTAACCAATTTTACATAACATATGTTCTAACAAGTTCCACATATGTCTTAACAATGTTTTACAATATAATGTCGAATAAATAATGAGAAATGTATGTTAGTGAAAATATAATAATTTTTTGAATTTGTTAGTCCAAAAGTTCATAATAATAATATTAATAATATGACATTTGAAGATACTAAAATGATTTTTCTTTGCAATTATTGCATTATGTTGTTAAAGATTATCATGGAAATGCACAAATGAAGGTCCACGGCAACTCAACAAATCTTAATTTGAGGATTGGAGGTGTGCAATTTTAACGTAAATTAATTAGTCATTCCGAAAGGCACAAGGAAAACTTTGGTTGTGATGGTCGTTTTGACTTCACAATCCTTTCCTCATACCATAGGATAGCCCCACAACTATCACAAGTTTGTGTTCCCTTGCCAAAATTTCATCGTTTAGCAAATTAAGTGAAAATTAGATAGCGCAAGCAACAATGTCGAGTATGAATCTCAAACAGTTTAGAAAATAACCAATAAAATGGCAGAAACCATAAAGTGAAACTTTATAAAAATAATATAAATAAATATCTAATTATATACAATATCAAGTTATATATAACAAATCGGTCTCCTTATATTACTTTAATTTAATTACTCCAAAAAAAATGTCCCTTACAAGGAAAATGTCTTCTCTTGATCCCTTTTTGTCTTCTATTCCGATTTCTATTCTCATTTGAGCTATCTACTTAACATTAAATTAGATATTGGACAAAATTTAGCTATAAAATTAATTGCAGCCTAAAATTAAAACTTCATTTTAAAAAAATTAACATTACAGCATATTTTAAAAATCTAACCATTAAATTGCATGTTTTTTATGCTCTTAATGCACATATTAAATTTTATGCCAATTAAATATTATTTACTATACAAACTATAAGCTTATATTTAAGCAATTTATTGATGAAATAGTTATTAATTTTTAATTTTATAAAATTTTTTCAAGTATAAAGATACAAAAAGAAAATGTAATTTAATATTAGTTTTGTCAAAATTCACCTCTAATATAATAAAAAGATATTGAATAAGGCTGTAGCCTTAGGCTACAATTTTACTCAATAAAATAAATATTACTACATATTTTGAAAATCTAACCGTCAAATTGCATGTTTTTTACGCTTTCAATACACATTTTAAATTTTTTGTTAATTATATATTATTTACTATATGATTTATAAGTTTATATTTTATGCATAATTTTAAACTACAGAAAATTACAATTTGAACAATTTATTGATGACTTTGTTATTAATCTTTAATTTCTAGAAATTTTGCATACATGGAGAATATAAGAAGAAGATGTAATCTAATGGTAAATTTATCAAAATTTATCTCCAATAAAAAGATATTGAATACATTTGTAGCCTTATATTACGACTAATTTTGTAACTAAATTTTGTCCTAGATATAATATTTAAACTTAACATTTTTTTTGATGGCCCACAAATTTAGAAGGTATTTTTTTTCTTCTTTTAATTAGTATATATACATTAGAAGTACTAAATAGTAAATGGTAAATAATATATACATGCTCCATCACTTTTAGGAGAATTAAATATAAAATATTTGTAATGTATCATAAATTTAAGATTAGATGTATTGCCACATTTAAGATGTGTTTTGTTATGGACAAATTGCTACTTACCATGTAATACTATGTGTCCACATAACTCTGAATAGATAGAAGATTGTGCCACTTGTTATTGTTGTGCATAGGGGTGTTCACCAAATCACTCAAATCGCACGATCACACCTAAATTGACCAAAACTGCGTGTAAAATGAAGTTACCACTCCTCACTGCAAGTTGCGGTGAAAAACTCACACCACACCACACCCATCTATGTGTGTGTGTGTGTGTGTGTATATGTATGTGGAGTAATACCATTATAAAATATGAGCATTTTCACACCTAAAAACTTCTTGGGCTACTCTTAATCAGCCTAAAACAAAGAAAAATCAGTAAATTTTTTTGAAAAATATCATAGCCCAAAATCGACCATATTGCACTATGATACATTACATTGCCCATGTGACTATGAAATTGAGGTATGGTGCGGTGATGGTTTTGACCAAAATTGCACCGAATTGCGTTATGAACACCCTTAGTTATGTGCATCTACCAATTATGAGATCCAACTTTTATAATATGTTATAGATAGATTAATGTATTACTTAGGTGTGTTATGTTATGGACAAATTGCTACTTTGCCATGTAGCACTATTTGTCCACATCATTCTAATTACTAAATAGAAGATTATCATTGTTGTGTCCATCCACTAATTGTAGGACTAGAATTTTATAATATATTAGCTTGTAATCTCATGCATATGTATGAGTACATTTTAAAATATTTAAATGGATTTTATATTTCCTACCTCCGCTAAATATGATAATTATTACTTTTGTTAACTCTTAAAAAAAACTTGTAAGAATATTCTTTAGTAGAAAATGTAAATTTTTCATGCCTTTGTATTTTATTTTAGTAAAAAATATATATTATTTTACTCTTTAACTTTATTTTTGTTATTGTAATGCAATAAATTATTTTGTGTGTGTATTTTTTAAATAAGATATGAACAATTAACTTCTAGAACATAACATACTTTTACACTAAATTTATATTTGAACTATAATAAGTTTTTGTAAGAAATTCTAGGCTTTAAATAGATTAGAAGTAATTTCAAATGGGTTCTAAATAGAAGGAGCTTGAAGTAGTTTTAGATTAAGTAATTTTAGATGGACTTATAATAGTTTTAAATAGGTTGGAGGTATTATACGTTCAAAATTTACAAATGAGATAGAATTATACTTAGCACAAATTGAAACCCATTTAAAATATAGGATACTTGGCATCAAATTACTTGTCTAGTATATCGTTGGCATCTCATATTTGATATCACATAACTCTAATTCTAGTTATGTGGTAGTAGTTTATTAGTATTATTATTTCATTTTTTTTTTTTGTTTTTTCAAAAACTCACATTTTATTTTGTTTGTTTGTTTTATTTTTTGTTTTTGTTTTTTGGACTACCATCGTTTGGCCTTTGTTGTATTTCATTTTCTTTTATTATGGCTACTTTACGACTTTGGTTTTTTTTTTAAAAAAAATGAAATTTACGACTTTGGTTTTTGTGTTACGTTTAAGAGTCACTTTTATAAACTATGGTTTTGATCATTACATGTTTATTCTTGGTGGGAGCTTTGGGGAAAAAAAAAAAGAGTTCAATTTTTAGAGGCTAATGATTTTTCATTTCAAATTATATTCTTAGAGTATAATTTTTACCTAAAATTATCAGTTATGTTAATTATAATTATGATTTAAGTTTTTTAATTATAGTTGGAGAAAGATTTATTCTTTAATTATCTTACTCAATTTATATTCAAAATATGAAAATAATACTCTCTTTTAAATGATATATTTTTTAAAGGAAGTTGTCTAGTTGTTTTAAAATAAATCAAAATTTTAAAACTAAAGGTTTTGTTTGCTATAGAATTCTTATATTTTTTTAAAAATAAATAGTTCTTATTGAGAGTGGTGTTACATTTAATATGAAACTAAATAAATCCTCAATTGTCGCAATGAGTGATAAATACTGGAAGTAAAATTAAAAATTAATTTGATACATGACATAAAATTAGACTCCAATTTTGGAATCTAATTAGAATTTCTCTCAATTTTGAATATATATATATATGTATGTATATATGATTTGTAGTTTTCCTTTTTATTATTTTATTAAAATATTTGTTTATATTTATGTTTACGTTAAACTCCATCAAAGAAGGTTTTGATGGTTTTATATATTGTTGTTAGTTTATGTATTATGTGAAATTGTATTAGGCGTGAAAACCTTATTGACAAGTTTGTCTTACAAGGTTACAACAGTATGGGTCTGCATTTTGCCGAGCCTAAACTTAGTCATTGTGTGACACATAGCTAAAGAAGAATAAAGAGAACCGCAAAAATGAAGAAACTGTTGAGTCACATATGTTGGATACATGGCCAAAAATTAGACTCCAATTTTGGAATCTAATTAGAATTTCTCTCAACTTTAAATATATATATTATTTGTAGTTTTACTTTTTATTATTTTATTAAAATATTTGGTTATATTTATGTTTATGTTTATGTTAAACTCCATCAAAGAAGATTTTTGATGGCTTTATATTGTTAGTTTTTGTATTATGTGAAATTGTATTAGGCACGAAAACCTTATTGACAAGTTTGTCTTATAAGGTTACAACAGCATGGGTTTGCATTTTGCCGAGCCTAAACTTAGTCATCGGATGACATATTGCTGAAGAAAAATAAAGAGGACTGCAAAAATGAAGAAACTGTTGAGTCACATATGTTGGATTCTTTTAGCATAGATAATTTTAACGTGTTTTTTTATACAAATTTTTATTAATTTTGCTTGCAGTTGTGGTAGGGATCTGTAAAACATATAAGTGATTACTATCCTTATCGTAGTCCAGTGTTTTCTGCGAACTCAATGGTTTCAACTATTTTATTACAAACTACGTTGGAAAACTTTTTACAGCTTTTATTTTTTTCCATTTTTTTTACAAAGTAAATTTTGTCATTCTTTTCCGTTGATTCCAATTCTTTAATTTCTTCTTTAACACTTTTTTCTTAATTACATTCCATGTATTTGGTCTTTAGTGCTTTTTACCTTTTATTTTTTAACTAGCATTTGTCATGGAGTCCAATTGATGTTGCATCCATGTTATTACAATGTTTAGAAAAAAAAATCTCAACTATAATTTTAAAAAAATTGCAATGTTTTTAATATTTGGCATTATGTGTTTTATTCTGTAATTGAATTTTTTTTGAAACAATCATGTAGACAACAATATTGTGATTAACATTAAAATTTGTGTCGTGAATCTGTGGTAGAGTTATCAAATTTTCTTTGGAGGGTTCATGGTTAACAATAACCTTAGAAATAATAAATCCAATTCTCTATTCAATTATCGATTCCAAAGAAAACATGTCAATCCAATTATGTATTCACACATAATACTTACTGGGTAATTTTTTTTTTATTGTATATGTTTGTTTATGTTTATTGTAGGGGCCCAAATCAAACTAGTCCAAGTTTGGACAGTGGACCAGCTCAATGAGCACTCAACAATGAATTTGTAGAGAGTGGGTGTTTAATCTAGGTTTTTTGAGATGATAGATAATACAAAAGTTTTGTTCGGCTTTTTATTCAGGCACTACACTTGTATGAGTATGTAACTTGGAGTTGAATACATTGATACTAAGAACGATCGTTTTTCTTTCTTTTTTCTCTCCCCCCTCTTCCAAATTCTTCCTTTTCCTTTTATAGGCCTCCCCTTTCCTTTCCAGGTGCAATCCAGGTGTTTCCTTTTTAGATACTTGTCCCATCACCCCCTTTGGCTCAGGTCTCTGGTGGTAAAGATAAGGTCGAAACCTAACGTTCAGGCGTCACTTCTTCATTAATGCGGCCAGAGAAGCAGGTGTAGAGCATTAAATGCGGTGATGGTAGCTTTTCCTTTGGCCACAGTCAATTCTTTCCCTTTATTCTTTATTCTCGTTTTCTTAACTCCAGCATCAAAAAGAAAAAACCTTCATCATGGGCGTTATTCAACTATAAGAACATTCACATAGTCCTCGGCGACGCCTTGCCGAGGACTGGTTTGTCCTCGGACGTTATGTTTCTTAGTGTCTGGACATGCATGATACTTCTTTCTCTCTCGTGATCTTGTAGGTCGGACTGATTATGTCCTCGGATTATCTCAAGATGTAGTGTTGGGCTTCTTTTATTGTGAGGGCCTTTGGGCCGGCCAGATACGCGATTTGGGCCCATGGGTACCACAATAGCCCCTCGAAATCCTTATTTCTATTCTATTGGAGAGGGATGAGGGTTTCGATATACGCGCACGCAAGGCGATATGCTTCTGACGTTTCGATCTCCTGGACGCGCTTCAATTAAATATTGGCGGCGCCATGCTCCTTGTTTCCAACCGCATGATGCTCATCTAACGGATAGGCGCCTTTTGATGAGGCAGGCGGGAGACTTCCCGCTTTACGTTTTTCCATGAAATAAATATCGCCACTTTAAAGATCTTCTGTTCATTTCAGACTTCGCGCATTGAACCTAACCTTTTCTGTAACCTGCACGCGTCTTCATACCCCTTATCTCTAAGCCGAGGTGACGTAATTGTTTAAAAGTAAGTTCTTCAACCTTCTGCTTTCATTATTGTTTTTTACTCTTTCGATTGTCCCCTTTTTTTGGTCCTCGGCTATTTAAATCTTCCCATTTCGTTATAGTGCTTACTCCCTAGTTTTAGGAAATGGGTAGGTTCGCATCCCTGGTGGATACCCCTGAAAAAATAGAAGCCTTTAAAGCCAAATACGAGATCCCACCCAGAGTGTCCGTTAGGTATTGTGGGACGGGGGAGTGGCTCACTAGAGAGAGACCGGCGAGGTGGTGATTCCTATGATAGCGTTTATAGAGGGAGGGATGAGAATCCCTATGATGCCTATTACCATGAACTATCTTAGGACTGCTAGGTTGTCCCCTACACAGTGCGCTCCCAATATGTTTAGGATCTTGGGTGCGGTAGACGTTCTGAACGAAAGGTTAGGGTTAGGTCTCACTCACCATGAAGTGAATTGGGTATATACCCTTCACCATTTGAGAGGGCATACCTACTATCTGAAATCTAGGCACCCAGAAGTCAGATTGATCCAATGCCTTCCCCACTCCAACAAGGGTTTGGACAAGGACTTCCTTATATTGTCCGGGGAGTGGCATGACGGTCTCCACTGTCCGACGACGGAAGGGGAGCCTGGTGAGTCCTCGCGTAGCGTCATACTTGATCAATGATAAATGCGGTGTTTCTTTTGTTGGTGGTCTTTTTTCTTAATTTGTTTGTACTAACCCGTTTTTTGGACGTATGCGCAGATCGTCGTGCGCTTGCACCCCGTGCTAATCTCGTCAACTTTGATCGTCTCGATAAGATCTTGAAGGCTGAAGTGTTTGTGCACTCAGACGGTCAACTTCGTGCCGCCCACCGCATCCTCGGATACACACCCATATCCAACACCTTTCAAGAAACCAAGTGTGTCATCAAGGAGAAAGATCCGAGGCTTCCGAGGATAAGTGTAGCAGTCGAGGGCTTTTTGTTACCGCCTGGCGCTCCAGTTCCTCAAGGCGTTCTGATTACTGAACCAGTCAGAGTTGTTCCGAGAGCTTCTGATTTGGCTACGCCCTCGGCCCGACCTGGATTTGGCGAAGGTTCTACCTCTCAGCTACTCGCCGAGGTAGAAGAGGAAGAAGTAGAAGAAGAAGAAAACGAGGAAGTAGTTGAGCTCTCGGATTCCGAGGAAGAGCTCGAAGCTTTAGATCCGCTTTTTCCGCCCAGGCATCCTTCTCCCGTTGCCAGATCTCCTACCTTTACATCCTCGGACGACGACGACCAACCTTTGATGAGGATGGGAATCCATCGTAGACCCAAGCCCAGCTTGAAGGATGTGCTAGAAGGGCAAACTGGAGCACAAGGTCCTTCAAAAGTGCCTCCGGAGAAGGCCAAGGATAAGGGTGCCGACAAGCTTCCGCCCGTGAGGGTTATTCTACCGCCTTCCCCTAGAACTCAACATCCAGATCCGGCTGACCATAAAAGGAAAAGAGACCAGCAGAAGGGAAAGAGATAGCCGAGGGGGGGAAAGACGTCCCTGGTAGGGAGATGGAGCAAGAGAGGGGAAATAAACATGCTCGTCATGTCCACCCGAGGACGGAGAGACGAAATGATCCTCCTGTAGCCTTCCATGCGCCTATTTGGGCCCCTCAGATGCAAGTAGATGATCAGGCGATTACCGCCGATGCATCCATCAGGGGATCCGACGAGGGCACGGCTGCATGCATCGCCGATGCATTGGAGCAGGCACTGCTATTGCCTGAGGACATGGGAGAGCTGCGTAGAATGAGAGATCATAATGTCTTCATGACTCTCAAAAAGGAGCTAGCCATGGTAAGTATTCAAATTGGCCAATCTTTGGCATTTATGTTTTTCTTTATGCTTCTTCTTTCTCTACCCTCTCTTCTTTTTCTTTATGTAGTGTGTACTTTACTAACAAAGCTTGTACGTAGGCTGTCCAATCTGCCCATAGGGCAGAGGAGATCGCTGCCAGCTCCTACAGAGCACTAAGGGATGAGGTGGTCAAGTTGGACCACACTAAAAAGATAATGGAGCTTAAAGAGAAGAGGCTCCAAGAGGTGACTGCCAACCTGACCAAGGCGGCAAGTGAGCGGTCAGGTCTGGAGGCCGAGCTGAGGAGTACCACCCGACAGGCCGAGGATCAGAGGCTAGAACTCAAACGAGCTAATGAAGACCTCGCCTCGGCCAGATCACTGGCAGAAGGCCTCGCTAAGGACCTTACAGCATCTGAGGAGGCAAAGGAGGAGGCACTCAAGGCCACGGAAGAGGCTCTCGCCAAGGCACAGGCAGCCGAGGCAATGGTTGACGAGGCTGAGCAGAGCGGGTATGACATGGGCGTGGCCGAAACCACAGAGACATTCAAAGCCCAAGTGCCGGAGGTCTGTAGGGACTACTGCCTCCAGGTGTGGAAGGAAGCTCTTTCCCAAGCCGGGGTTGATGCTTCCTCCCCTCTATGGAAGGAGGAGAACGCCTACATTCCTCCTGCAATTCGCGTGGCTGCCTCTAGCTCAGCTAAGGATGATTCCCACCCTTCCTCGGCGGGGATTCAAGTAGACGAGGATGCTGTCGAAAATGCTGCTCCTACTGCTCCTCCTGCCCCCAAGGAGGCCACCCCCAACCTGGAGATTGGTGGGACTGTAGAGCCCAAAGAGAAAGCTGGCGAGTCCTCGGCCTTGGTGGTTTCTCCTGCTGACCCAAAGGACCAGACCCAACCCGAACCATAATCACCCGTGGCTTGGCTGCTTGCTCTTTTTCTCTTTTCTCCTTCGTTGCTTTTGGCCTTGTATTTTTATTTCTTAGTCCCAGTTTTTACTTTATTTCCCTTGTACTTTGACAGTCCAGTTATAAATGTATTGACAAATCTTTCAGTTAATGAAAAGGGGTTCCCAATTTAAATTGCTGTTTTATATTACGTTTGGTGTTGATATCTTGTTTCCTTGCTATGCATGTACTATTGCTATACTATCGGCTTGTCTCTATAGCATGTACTTGTACCCCTTTGCCCTTAAGCAAGGAAATTTTAGCCAACTTACATATGTGCAAATGCTTTAAGTAATGACTGTTACCTTTTGCTTATGCTTAAGGACAAGCGACACACTAAAAAAGGAAATATACTAACGGGGAATCTGTGTGCTTGGAACTCGCTCAAAAGTTACTTCCATGATAACATATTGAAAAGTGAACTTAACCACATATTTGCATTTGGACTAACAGTACTTTAAGCTTTGGGCTTAGTACTTAGCATCATTTTAAGACCCGTTCGTTTAATGACTCCACTGCTGTTTCCACATCAAGGGGAAAGATCCGAGGTAACCTCCTTTCTCTATTCTAAATTAAGATAGAGGATCTGATGACCCGGCGTAACCTTAATTAAATTTGGACTAAGGTAGGGGATCCGAGGACCCGGCGTAACCTTAGTTTTCTTGCTTTTAAATTAAGATAGAGGATCTGATGACCCGGCGTAACCTTAATTAAATTTGGGCTAAGGTAGAGGATCCGAGGACCCGGCGTAACCTTAGTTTTCTTGCTTTTAAATTAAGATAGAGGATCTGATGACCCGGCGTAACCTTAATTAAATTTGGACTAAGGTAGGGGATCCGAGGACCCGGCGTAACCTTAGTCTTCTTGCTTTTAAATTAAGATAGAGGATCTGATGACCCGGCGTAACCTTAATTAAATTTGGACTAAGGTAGAGGATCCGAGGACCCGGCGTAACCTTAGTTTTCTTGCTTTTAAATTAAGATAGAGGATCTGATGACCCGGCGTAACCTTAATTAAATTTGGGCTAAGGTAGAGGATCCGAGGACCCGGCGTAACCTTAGTTTTCTTGCTTTTAAATTAAGATAGAGGATCTGATGACCCGGCGTAACCTTAATTAAATTTGGACTAAGGTAGGGGATCCGAGGACCCGGCGTAACCTTAATTAAATTTGGACTAAGGTAGAGGATCCGAGGACCCGGCGTAACCTTAGTTTTCTTGCTTTTAAATTAAGATAGAGGATCTGATGACCCGGCGTAACCTTAATTAAATTTGGACTAAGGTAGGGGATCCGAGGACCCGGCGTAACCTTAGGCACGACAGAATTAATGGCGCAAAAATGATAAGAGTAGAATAACAAAAGTACTTTTCCTTAATAATAATATCGTCTCAAATTACTTACATTCCAGGGATGGGGTACAGCTTTTTCATCTAAGTCGGTCAAGTAGTAAGCTCCTTACCAGCTATTGCCGTGATGCGATATGGTCCTTCCCAATTAGGTCCAAGCTTTCCCCATGCTGGATTTTTGGTGTTCCCCACTACTTTCCTCAGCACCAAGTCCCCGAGAAGAAGAGGTCTTGACTTTACACTGGAATCATATCCATGCTTCAGTTTTTGTTGGTAGTAAGCTAAGTGAATCATGGCAACCTCCCTCCTTTCTTCAATTAGGTCGAGGTCTTTTTCTAGCAGTCTGTCATTGCTTTCCGGAGTGAAGGAGCTTGTCCTCATCGTTGGAAAACCAGTCTCCAAAGGAATAACAGCCTCGGCGCCATAAGTCATCGAGAATGGCGTCTCTCCCGTTGATCGGCGGGGGGTGGTCCGGTACGTCCACAGAACGTGGGGCAGCTCCTCCACCCACCTTCCTTTAGCGTCCTCCAATCTCTTCTTCAGTCCATTCACTATAACTTTGTTAATAGCTTCGGCCTGTCCATTCCCTTGCGGATAAGCCGGAGTGGAGTATCTATTGATTATGCCGAGGCCACAACAATATCGTCTGAACGCCTTGCTGTCAAACTGCAAACCATTATCGGAGATGAGGGTATGAGGGATACCGAATCGAGTGACGATATTCTTCCATACAAATTTCTTCACATCAACATCCCTGATATTCGCCAGGGGCTCGGCCTCTACCCACTTAGTAAAATAATCAGTACCGACAACCAAATATCTTCGGTTCCCAGGCGCCTTTGGGAAAGGACCCACAATGTCTAGACCCCATTGTGCAAAAGGCCAGGGACTCGTCAGAGGATTAAGCACACCTCCGGGTTGGTGGATGTTTGGCGCGAATCTTTGACATTGATCGCACTTCTGCACATAACTTTGAGCTTCTCGCTGCATGTTCGGCCACCAATACCCCTGTGTTAGGGCCCTGTGAGCCAAAGATCTTCCTCCTGTATGGCTTCCACAGATTCCTTCATGTAACTCTTCCAAAAGTAACTCTGTCGCTTCAGGGTGCACGCATAACAGGTACGGGCCGGAGAAAGATCGTCTATAGAGCTTATGATCCCCGGCCAACCAAAATCGGGAGGCCTTTCTTCGTATCTTGTTCGCTTCGATTTTATCCTCGGGTATGACATCATCTTTTAAGAAGGACATAATGGGGTCCATCCAGCTAGGCCCCACTCTAATCTGGTGCACACGGATAACGCTTCCCATTATTTTCGAGGGTTTAGGTAAGTCTTCAACCAAGACAATCCGAGGTAGTCCCTGTGCTGATGATGTGGCAAGAGTTGCTAGGGAATCAGCATGCGTGTTGCCGCTTCTAAGGACATGGGACAAAGTAAAGGATTCGAACTTGCGTTGTGTAGTTTTGACTTGATTCAAATAATCCTGCATCCTCGGATCTCTGGCCTCTACTTTTCCATCTACTTGACCCACAACTAGCTGAGAGTCCGAGAACATTTGCACGATTTTTCCCCCCAACTTGTGGACCATATCCATTCCTTTCAGCAAGGCTTCGTACTCGGCCTCATTGTTAGTAGCCGAGAATCCCAGTCTTAAGGACTTTTCCAGTGTGAGACCTTCTGGGTCGTAATTACCACCCCCACTCCGGATCCTCTTTGATTAGCAGCCCCATCAACATAAACAGTCCACACCGCGAGACCTTTACATGTAACCACGCCAACTGATTTTTCATCAATGTCCTTGTTGATTACACTACCTTCTATTATGGGTTCAGCAAATTCCGCAACGAGATCAGCCAACACCTGACCCTTTATTGCTGTGCGGGGCATGTATTTAATATCAAAAGAGCCCAAAATGGTTCCCCATTTTGCAATCCTGCTGGTATAATCCGCACTCCGGAGTATAGCCCTTAGTGGAAGCTGGGTCAAAATAACCACCGTATGGGACTGGAAGTAATGGGGGAGCTTACGTGTGCCATGCACCACGGCAAGGATTGCCTTCTCTAATGGTGGGTAACGTACCTCGGCCTCATGCAGAGACTTGCTCACATAGTAAACTGGCTTTTGTATGTCCCCGTCAACCCTTATTAGCACCAGACTAACGGCGTGAGTTGCCACCGCGATATATGCGAATAGGACCTCGTCGGCCTCGGGCCGAGACATGATAGGAGGGTGGGCAAGATATTCTTTAAGCTGCTGGAAGGCAACAGCACACTCTTCTGTCCATTCAAACCCCTTCCATTTGTTTAATAGTTGGAAGAACGGTCTACACCGATCAGCAGATCTTGAAATAAACCGGTTGAGAGCAGCCGTCATTCCAGTTAACCTCTGCACCTCCTTCGGATTTCGAGGCGGCTGTAAGTTGTTGATGGCCTTGACCTGAGCGGGGTTGACCTCAATCCCTCTATGCGTCACCATGTAGCCCAAAAATTTGCCAGACCCTACACCAAAGGAACATTTGGATGCGTTGAGGCGTAACTTGTGCTTCCTCAGTGTTTGAAAGGTATCGTCGAGGTCGGGTATGTGAGCCGAGATAGTCTTACTTTTAACTACCATGTCATCTACGTACACCTCAATCGTTTTTCCCAGTTGTGGTTCGAACATTCGCGTCATCATTCTTTGATAGGTAGCCCCAGCATTCTTCAAGCCGAAGGGCATCACCTTATAGTGGTAGTTCCCTATGGGTGTGACAAAGGCTGTCTTTTCCTGGTCTGCTGGAGCTAAGGGTATTTGATGATAACCTTGGAAAGCATCCAGAAAGCTCATCCGAGGATGCCCTACCGTAGCGTCGACCAACTGATCTATGCGGGGCATTGGGAACGAATCTTTTGGGCAAGCCTTATTCAAGTCCGTAAAGTCCACGCATACCCTCCATTTTCCATTCTTCTTTTTTACTACTACCGTATGGGCTAACCACTCTAGATAAAACACTTCCTTAATGGCCCCTGCTTTCTTGAGTTTTGCCACCTCTTCTTTAACAGCCTCAGCGTGTTCTTTAGATGAACGCCGAGGTGGTTGCCTTCGTGGCACAGCAGCCGGATTAACATTGAGGTGGTGACAAATAAACTCCGGATTGACTCCTGGTGCTTCATAAGCATCCCATGCAAACACATCGATGTTTCGCTTCAAAAATGTGACCAGATCTTCCTTCTCTCGTAGGGGTAATTGACTTCCTACTTGGAAGAATCTCTCTGCATCATCTGCGATAACCACTTTCTCCAAATCTTCACAGCCTGGTCCTTCAGTCTCGGCTTCACTTGGCTCGGCCGAGGACATTAACTGCTACAAATCCTTCTCGGCTGAGGTTTGTGACTCTTGCCTCGCCTGATGTGTAATAGCTGCTGTTATACATTGTCTCGCCATGGACTGGCTGCCCAGTATTTCCTCAACCCCATCCTCATACGGGAATTTCAGCTTGACGTGCAGAGTTGATGACACGGCACCTAAGGCATGCAGCCATGGTCTGGCCATTATGGCTGTGTAAGGGGAATAAGCATCTACTACGATGAAATCCACGTCCACTACCACCGGTCCTGACTGTACAGGTAATCTATTAGCCCCTTCGGAATAACAGCCTTCCCTTCAAAGCTTATTAATGGGGAGTCATAAGCCATGAGATCTTCGAACCTCAAATTGAGACCTTTAAACAAATCTGGGTACATGATGTCAGCCCCACTCCCTTGGTCAACCATCACTCTCTTCACATCGTAACCCCCTATCCTCAACGTAATGACCAGCGCATCGTCGTGCGGTTGAATAGTGCCAATCTTGTCTTCGTCAGAAAATCCCAGTATAGGCAGAGGATTCCTCTTGATCCTCTTCGACTCGGAATTGAGGTCCTCGGCGGTGGGACGTAGTACTGACATTATTCTGGTAGGGCAAGACCCCGTCCGACCTGGCGCCGCAAGGATGACATTGATTGTGCCCAACGGAGGTCTTACATTGTTACTGCCTTGGTTCATGGAGCCAGATTGGGTACCTGGTTCATCAGGTCGATTCACGAATTGTCTTAGTTTCCCTTCTTTGACCAGCTGATCCAAGTAATTCCACAAGTTCCTGCAGTTCTCTGTGGTGTGGCCTTTATCCTGATGGTAATTACAGTAGAGGTTCTGGTTACGCTTTGTAGGGTCTCCGATCATCTTACTGGGCCATCTAAAATAAGGTTCTCGGCAGATCCTTTCCAACACCTGCTGTACCGGCTCACGAAATACGGCATTCACTGTCTGGGGCGGGGCCGACCTAGTCTGGCTAGTGAAATCTCTCCTCGGCCACTTGCTACCGTGTCTCTCCGTCTTGAAATCCCTACTCTCCTGGGGGATACTTTTTATCTTTCCTTTACTCTGCTGTTGATCCTCCTCAACCCTCTTATACTCATCGATACGGTCCATGAGCCGACGAACAGTTTTTACCGGCTTCTTGGTCAAAGACTTCCTTAAATCATGCTCAACTGGGAGACCAACCTTAAAGGTGTTGACCGCCACCTCATCGAAATCACCATCTATTTCGTTAAACGCTTCCCAGTATCTGTCCGAGTAGGTTTTCAACGTTTCGCGCTCTCCCATGGACATGGACAATAACGAGTCTAGAGGCCGAGGTACTCTACTGCACGTAACAAAGCGGGACCCGAATGCCATCGTAAGTTCCATGTATGAATCAATGGAGTTCACCTTTAAGCCGTTGAACCATCTCATTGCAACGGGCCCTAGACTTGAGGGAAAGACTTTACACATCAAGGTCTCGTTCTGAGAATAAACCGCCATGCGTTGATTGAAATGGCTTACGTGCTCCACCGGGTCTGTTTTGCCATTATAAATGGTGAAGTTTGGCTGCGTGAACCGACGGGGTAGTTTTCCCCTTTCAATACGATGTGTGAAGGGTGATTTGGAGAGCTGGAGCAATGCCTTTCCCATGGCATCGCTACCCGAGCCCCTGTGACTCGTCCCTCTACTTTTTCTGTGGCGAACACTTTCTTCTTGGTATGAGAAAGTTTCTGTGGGGGGGGTTCTTGACCTCGGCCTATAGCCACTGTCCTGAGAATCATCTGATGAAAGGCCAGATATGGAGGGGGTCCTTTTCCGCTCTGCTCGACGCAGCTTCCTCTTCAGCTGGTCAATTTCTCTCTGCATGGCCCTGGTGTTACTTTCCCCAGAGCCCCTGTTTCTACCCCGTGAGCGGTTATCAGCTGTTCGCTCCGAGTGTACACTGCCCTCTCGATCTTCCATTTGCTCTACCTGTTGTAGTGGATCTTCGTGCTGAGATCCTAGCGACTCTACATGGGCTGGATTCAAATCTGTCATCACGTTATCTGTCACCTAAACGCAAGATCCCCACAGACGGCGCCAATTGTAGGGGCCCAAATCAAACTAGTCCAAGTTTGGACAGTGGACCAGCTCAATGAGCACTCAACAATGAATTTGTAGAGAGTGGGTGTTTAATCTAGGTTTTTTGAGATGATAGATAATACAAAAGTTTTGTTCGGCTTTTTATTCAGGCACTACACTTGTATGAGTATGTAACTTGGAGTTGAATACATTGATACTAAGAACGATCGTTTTTCTTTCTTTTTTCTCTCCCCCCTCTTCCAAATTCTTCCTTTTCCTTTTATAGGCCTCCCCTTTCCTTTCCAGGTGCAATCCAGGTGTTTCCTTTTTAGATACTTGTCCCATCACCCCCTTTGGCTCAGGTCTCTGGTGGTAAAGATAAGGTCGAAACCTAACGTTCAGGCGTCACTTCTTCATTAATGCGGCCAGAGAAGCAGGTGTAGAGCATTAAATGCGGTGATGGCAGCTTTTCCTTTGGCCACAGTCAATTCTTTCCCTTTATTCTTTATTCTCGTTTTCTTAACTCCAGCATCAAAAAGAAAAAACCTTCATCATGGGCGTTATTCAACTATAAGAACATTCACATAGTCCTCGGCGACGCCTTGCCGATGACTGGTTTGTCCTCGGACGTTATGTTTCTTAGTGTCTGGACATGCATGATACTTCTTTCTCTCTCGTGATCTTGTAGGTCGGACTGATTATGTCCTCGGATTATCTCAAGATGTAGTGTTGGGCTTCTTTTATTGTGAGGGCCTTTGGGCCGGCCAGATACGCGATTTGGGCCCATGGGTACCACATTTATGGTTATAGACATGTTTATGTTTATATTGACATTTAATTATATATTTTTTTGCAGTTATTTGTTTATTACCCTTATATATGCATATATATGTAATGACAAACATGGTTATAAAAATTAATGTAACTAGCTTGGAATTCTATGCATATGCATGAGATACATTTACAAATAAGTATAGGTAAATGCGTATTCAAATTTTACCAAGTTTATATACAATAAAGATAATGTTTTTTATTTGAAAATATAAAATAGTCTCTAATAAAATAAATATAAGTTTATTTTAAACAAATAAAAAAATTATTTAAATTGTTATCCATGAATTTCTTGATTTTTGTTTGTCTAGCTAGTATTTGTATAATAATAATAATAATAATAATAATAATAATAATAATAATAATAATAATAATAACAATAATAATAATAATCAATGATGGTGATTTTTTGAGGTTTACCAATTTTAATTCTATGGTTTTCTCACTTAATTGTTAGGACATATGTAGTTCAAGTCTGTTAGCATATGTCGCTATTTTATGTAATTGGCTTATCCTTAGACAAAACGCACTTTACTTGTAATTGGGTAGATCTAGGATGTGTTTAACACCTCAAGAAATAGTGTTTCAAGATTCAGTGTTGAAGCCATCAAAGTCTGTCCAAGAAACAAGCAAGGAAGTGCAAGTTACTAAATCTCGACACCTACCTCGACACATGCATCTATCGAGATTTAAGAAGCTGTTTTGCCCCGAGCCTCGACAGCTTCTCGACAGATCCTCGACACCTCTATCTGTCGAGAATTAAAGAAAACAGATTTTCAGTTCTGTTTCAAGTCCAATCCGTGAATGTGTCTTTGGGACTTCTTTTCTCCTAACCCTAGACATATAAAAGGATTATTTTAAGGGCCGTCAACAGGATGCAAGTTGTACATTCATTCAGAACTTCTTGTTCATGCAGTTTGTGATCTGAAAGACAAAGTTTGTGCCCTAGTTCATCTCTGATGATTTGAAGAACTTTGCAGCCAACAATTTTCTTTCTCTCTAGTTGGTGTTTGAAGTTGCGTACTGGGATCCGCGCATCTGGTTAGTCACGTACTTGGGAGCCGTGCATTGAAAGGAGAAACTGTCATTACAGAACAAGTCCAATTGGGTATTGGGGTAAGAGTTCAACTGTAGGTTGGTAAGGTACTTGGGATTCCTTGCTTGTAACTGCTTGTTGTGATAATAATGGAGTTTCGAGAGTGGTGACCTTAAATCACCCGGTGGGGTTTTTGCCGTAAGGTTTTCTCCATTCGTAAACAAATCACCGTGTCATTTAATTTCCGCTATATTACTTTAATTTGGTGATTTGTTTGTGCTACCACGTGATATTGCATGTTAATTTGATTAATTAATAACTGGGCTAATTAATTAATCTAAGTTATCACAAGGGGTGAACGCATTTGTGGCCTGTCAAGTGGTATCAGAGCAAGCACACTCTGATTAGGGTTCAATCTATTGTGTGTGATCCATTTGACCCCTGCTGTCATGGATAGAGGACAATCTCTTATTATACCTCCTTTATTTGATGGCACTAACTATGCATACTGGAAAGTACGCATAAGAGCTTTCTTGCAGTCTTTAGATGAGAAAGTGTGGCAAGCTATGGAGATAGGCTGGACTAAGCTTACAGAAGCGCCGGCCGACTGGGATGATGCCAAGATCAAGGAGACAAACTTCAACAGCAGAGCATTGAATGCCCTATTCAGTGCAGTCACCAATGAGGAGTTCAAGAAAATTTCCTCAACTGAAACTGCTAAGGAAGCATGGACCATTCTCTAGACAACCTATGAGGGCACCAAGGCTGTCAAAGATTCAAAGCTACAGAGGCTTACCACACGCTTTGAAGAAATTAAGATGGAGGAGGATGAGTCATTTGATGAGTTCTATGCCAAGCTCAAGGACATAGTGAACTCAGCCTTCAATCTTGGGGAAACCATCCCTGAACCCAAGATAGTGAGGAAAGTGCTCAGATTGCTGCTCGAGAGATTCCATGCTAAGATCACGGCAATCGAGGAATCAAAGGATATTGACAGAATTCCTCTGACTGAGCTGGTTGGAAACTTGCAAACCTATGAGTTAGGCTGACTAGGCTAGGCAAGTCAAGTAAGGGCAAGAGCTTGGCACTAAAGGCCAAGAGCAGTGATACGGATGATTCTTCAGATGATGAAGATTCCAAGATGAAGTCCTACATCACAAGGCAATTCAAAAAATTCATGAAGAATGCAAATGGAAAGGGCTTCAACAAAGACCGTAGACAATCCAATTCTTCACAATTCAAGAATTCTGATAAAGGGAAGAAGGATGTCAAGGATGGCGGTCAGTACACTGTTCCCGCTGGGCCAAAATGTTTGGGTGTCAAGGCTTCGGACACATGAAACAAGAGTGTCCTACGTACCCTAAGAGCATAGGGAAGAGCAAGGCACTTGCTGTTACCTTAAGCGACACAGAGCCCGAGGACGATTCCGAAGATGAAGATGACGGAATCTTGAATGCCTTCATTGCCACTATTAATCCTACTGATGGGGTTACTGAAGAAGTGGATGAAGAAAAGGAATTGGTGGATTCCAAGTGTGAGATTATGGATGATCAAGATGATATCCACACCGTCTATGAGAAACTATACAAGCTTTCTGAGAAACATGAGAAACTCTATAGGCTGGCCACCAAGAAGTTCAGTGATGTGGAACTCAACCGTGAGGAGCTGTCCACAAAGGTTGATGAAGTGAATCAAACCATTGGAGCACTGAGGTTTGAAAACAATTTCTTGGTTGAGAGGACAAAGAAGCTTGAAGCGGAGCTGTTTCAAGTCAGAGCACAATTGGAGAGGACGTCAAGTGCAAAACTGGACGAGATGCTAAGTGCTCAGAAGTATTCCTTAGATCGTACTGGATTGGGGTATGAATTCTCTCTCTCTAATACTCCTACTGCTAGTACAACTGTGTTTGTTCCATCTGCTAATAACATTAAAACTGAGGATAAAAATGTTAAAACTGAATTAGCTAGTGAGAACGTAGACAAGGGCAAGTCCATCCTAGGCGCACCCCCTAAAGTTGAGAAAAGGGAAACTAGAAGCCCTAGGAATAAGAAGGCTAACTCTCAAAAGCCCAAACAGAAGAAGCCACATCTCTGTTATCATTGTGGTGTTGCCGGTCACACTCGACCAAATTGCTATAAGTGGCATGCCACTCAACAGAGCAATGGCATAATAGCATCTGGGAGCCAGAATCAGTTTCAGTCTTCTCTCGCTCCTCTTGGAGACATTCTTAAAGCCATCATGTTCCTTTCGAACTTGAACGGTTCATATTCTTCTCCCTCTTCACCGGTTCAAGAGTTGACCAAAAGGAAAGGTTCTTCCAAGGTGTGGAAGGCAAAGGGATCTAAGTGATTTTAGTCACTCTTTCTTCTCTCTTCTGTTTTTGTGTGTTGCATTATTTGTGTGGTTCTTTACTGTTTTGAGTCAGTCTAGTTTTATGCATTGTTTTGCTTCACATGTTTTTGTTTGTGTGTTTTCAGTTTTGTGTTTTATTTTTGCTTTTCTGATAAAAATAAAAAAAAAATTGAAAAATTGAAAAATACAAAAACAGTGTGTGTTTGTGTACATTGGTTCATGTGAACTTTTAAAATGGCCATTGAAACAGAGTTTTCTAAACTTTGTATCACCTGTAGCTTAGATGAGCATTCTTCTGCACAACTAAGTAAGTGAGGTTTGTAGTTCTTTGTTTGTAATGAGTAAGGTTAAGTGATCTCTTCTTCTTAACACTCGTATCACTCTTTTTGACGGGTTGAACTAGAAAATCCTAAGAGAAAGGCATAAATAACCATCTCACCACTGTTACTCGCCAATCATAATATGACATCTATATGCTTCGGCATAGCAAAAGTGTAATGTCAAAAGCTTAACATAATTGGGTATTTCTTTTCTTTCTCTTGTATGCCTATGCATGATATGCTTGTTAAAAGAAAATATGCAAAGATATAAAAAGCAAAATGTTCAAAAATGCTTTAAAATATGGTTGCAAGCGTGTTTTCTAGGAGATGTGGGAGTTATAGGATGTACCTTGAAGGTGATAGTCCCCATCAAACAGTTATGATTGTGTGTGAGTTAAAGTGATTTTCTCATATCTCAAATCGTCATAACATTGAGACACTTATGCAATCTTGCGATGTTTTCACACACAACACGCAATACTTTTTGCTATTCTTGATACGTGTGCAGGTACAATGTGATTTGGCCATCACAAGGTTTACATGCGTTAATGTATGCTCACTAAACTGTCTGGACTTGTTTTTGAAATATAAAATTGGTTAGACGTGTTTAGTGTGTGCGTGCGTGTTTTGAGATACATGTGCATCAATATTCTTGTTGAGAGATGATTTTGAGAGCTTAATGTGTTGCTTGGATCGTTGGTTGAGTTGCATGCATGATCGTATTCATGTCTGTGTTGTTTTTCGTCTTTTGAAAAACTGTTTTTAAAGGCATCTCGACACCTCCTCGATACCTCTGACACATAGCTGTCTGTCGAGCTTCTTAGACTCTTTCTTATCGCAGTCTCGACACATGTCTCGACACCTGGTGGATCGATCGAGAAACTTTTTGTCTGCTCGATAGCTTCTCGATAGCTTCTGGATCGATCGAGGTTCCTGCTTGGTTGATTCTTCCTTCTTGACACATGACCTCGATAGCTGCATCTGTCTAAGTGTAATCTCTCGATAGCTGTCTCGATAGCAGTCTCGATACCTCTCGATACCTGCATCTGTCGAGAATTACTGAAGGTCTATAAGAAGGTTCTTCGCGATTTCTTTCTCACTTCGCTCGATCTCTCTCACTCGATAGAACTGTTTTCTCTCTTAAAACACTTCTACTTCCCTCCAAACCTCTTTCAAAGGCTTTCTCAAGTGTTCTTCTCGATCTTCATCACTTGGTAAGCGTCTTATCCCTCATTTCCATGCATTTCATGTTTTATAAAACCCTAGGTTTTGTGTTTTTGAAAATTTTTGGGATTTTTCAAAATTTTTGAGGTTTTCATGAAATTGTTGAGTTAGTTTTAGAGATTTGATCTTCAAAACCACATGCATTGCATCACATTAGCATTCTAATTGTATTTTCATGCATTTAGATGTGTGCCTATCTATTGTGTGCTGTTAGGTTTGGATTGGGTTGAGCCCATGATGTTTTTATGTTGCATGTCACATGTTTATGCATTATCCATGCATATGTTCTTCCTTTTCAATATTTATCTTCCAATATTGAACTGTTTGGAACTTTTCTGCTTGTCTCTTCTTCTTCCCCCTTTCTATGTTTGCGTTAGTAGTGTCTATGGCACCTAAACGTAAGTCCATTCCATCCCAGAACCCTCTGCGTTCTAAGGGATCGTCTTCTTCCGATACTACTCCTCTTTCTATCCGGTTTCGTGATGAGAAAGCCCATAAGGACTTCTCGGAGAACTTCTCTAAACGAGGTGTTCATTCGGAACGCCACGTTGTCCTGGTAGACTTTGCCGACACCGACCTTCCCGATGTCATACACAGTCGGGCTTGGGAGTCACTGTGTGACGTCCCGGTCACATGTCCACTCGTGTTGATACAGGAGTTTTACTCCAACATCCACGGGATCGATTCTTTAGTACCTCTCTTCTACTCTTGCGTTTGAGGTACGCGTTTTGCTGTCACCCCAGAGTTAGTCTCTGAGGTTCTTCATGTCCCTAGGGTGGATCATCCTGATTACCCTAGCTGTGAGCGTCTATGGACTGTGTCCAAAGACGACATGATCTCGGCATTCTGTGAGCATCCTTCCTCTTGGGGAGATCATATGTACACACCATGTCGACCTTTTGCTAAAGGTCCTCGTTTCCTTAACATGGTGATGACTTTTGTTTTGCACCTACTTTCTCACTACAACTCTATCACAGAGCCTCGCGCTCGGTTTTTGTTGTCCCTCCTAGAGGATCTCTCTATAGACTTTCCTTCTCACTTTGTCTTTTCCATCATAGATGTCTATAGAGATATGGCCACCCATGATAAGCTCATTTTCCCTTCTGCTATCACGAGGATTCTTCGTCGTTTTTCCGTCCCATTCCCTTCGTCCGATCCTTACCATGTCATGTCTGCCATAGACGCCGCTACCGTAAAACGTAGCGAGGCACAGTTTAGATCGAGACAGTCCGACGATGCCACTCCTTCCTCCCGTCCGACCACCTCCAGATCAGCTCGAGTGTCTGCTCCTTTCTCTTCGAGCGACGTCACATTAGGAGATATCGTGGCGCAGCTTCAGCGCATGGATGCTCGCCTCGATACACTCTCCACGGAGTTGTATCAGGTGAACGTTCGTGTTGGTCGCATTGCCAGGCGACAGGCGACCATGGGCGGCTTTGCTCCAGAGGTTACTCCTCTGCCACCTCATGAGTCGACTGAGACTGAGGCTGATGATGAAGGTGATGACGATGATGCTTCTGCGGATGATGATGGTGGAGATGCGAGCTCTTCTGCTGAGATGTTTACATGACACTCTACCCTTTGTCACTCGTGACAAAAAGGGGGAGTAGTTTTGGTATGAGAGTAGTCATGCTTAGGGGGAGTGTTAGCATAGGATAGGACATTTTTGTTAGGGGGAGTGTGGATGTGGATTGAGGGATGTAGTGAGGTGATCATATGTATTTTTTTCTTCTTTTCCATCTTTTTAGAGATACATTGATCATGTATTGACATACATTGTACTTCTTTTCTTGATATATATGATGATGTATGTTTTCTTTCACCTACCTTTATATGTGTTGTTTCTTTTCTGTCTTTATACACATGTTTCTTTACTTGTATGCAATCTATTATTTCTGTTTCACATAAAGATGCCTTGATGTGTTTTGTTTATAAGTATTTCAGAAATACAGGTTGTCAAAGTCTACTCGCCATAAACTCTCTTCTTGCAAAGTTTTTCAAGAGTTTGTGTTAGGATAGATTTTACTGTATGTAACAAGTGAGTATGAGTTGAGTGATTTATGACTTCTCTCATATCTTCATTTGTCTGTTGTGGTTTTGTCACGGATTGTCAAATGGGGAGATTGTTAGGACATATGTAGTTCAAGTCTGTTAGCATATGTCGCTATTTTATGTAATTGGCTTATTCTTAGACAAAACGCACTTTACTTGTAATTGGGTAGATCTAGGATGTGTTTAACACCTTAAGAAACAGTGTTTTAAGATTCAGTGTTAAAGCCATCAAAGTCTGTCCAAGAAACAAGCAAGGAAGTGCAAGTTACTAAATCTCGACACCTACCTCGACACATGCATCTATCGAGATTTAAAAAGCTGTTTTGCCCCGAATCTCGACAGCTTCTCGACAAATCCTCGACACCTCTATCTATCGAGAATTAAAGAAAACAGATTTTCAGTTCTGTTTCAAGTCCAATCCGTGGATGTGTCTTTGAGACTTCTTTTCTCCTAACCATAGACATATAAAAGGATTATTTTAAGGGCTGTCAACAGGATGCAAGTTGTACATTCATTCAGAACTTCTTGTTCATGCAATTTGTGATCTGAAAGACAAAGTTCGTGCCCTAGTTCATCTCTGATGATTTGAAGAACTTTGCAACCAACAATTTTCTCTCTCTCTAGTTGGTGTTTGAAGTCGCGTATTGGGATCAGCGCATCTGGTTAGTCACGTACTTGGGTGCCATGCATTGAAAGGAGAAATTGTCACTACAGAACAAGTCCAATTGGGTATTGGGGTAAGAGTTAAACTGTAGGTTGGTAAGGTACTTGGGATTCCTTGCTTGTAACTGCTTGTTGTGATAATAGTGGAGTTTCGGGAGTGGTGACCTTAAATCACTCGGTGGGGTTTTTGCCGTAAGGTTTTCCCCATTCGTAAACAAATCACTTGTCATTTAATTTCCGCTGCATTGCTTTAGTTTGGTGATTTGTTTGTGCTACCACGTGATATTGCATGTTAATTTGATTAATTAATAACTGGGCTAATTAATTAATCTAAGTTATCACAAGGGGTCAACGCATTTGTGGCCTGTCATTAATAAATCAATTAGCACAAAAAAGTAAGAAGATTAAAATATGACAAAAATATAATAAGTTTTAAAACAAATAACATAGTTTACTTTGTCAAAGTGTTGATACCCCATTTTGTAACTTGCATTTAACCTCGCATAAAGGGCCAAAGAGTAATTTCACATTGGAAATAGGCATGTCAATTATGGCAACTAGATCCTTAATTTCATTTCATCAAAGTGATCTTGATGTTATTATGATCAAATTGACTGGTCATAAGAGTTAATTGGATCATCAGATTGAAAGATATCATTAAAATAAGTTTTAATGGCCGAGATGCACTATCACAAATCGAGTTCGACTATTTGTGATTGTGAACAATTGATTCTAATTGGTTATAATTATAATCAATTTGAAATTAATGTTGTGTCATAATTTTATTGGCAAGAACTATAGCTTATGGTAAGGTTGCATATACTTGATTAATTAGATAATCAGATATTAATGTAATTTGTGTAATTGTCTTTTTAATTGGGGTAAATTTGGAATTGACTAATTTAGAAATGGAAGTAATTGGAGCCTATTAATGTTAATTGGAAACTAATTTGGGGCTTATTAATGTTAACTAGCATGTAACCCATGCAAATGCATAGATACATTTAAAATTAAACATGATTTTTATTATGAAAATATAGATAATTAGTCAAATTATTTTAAAAAATAGCATGTAACACATGCATACGTATAGATACATTTAAAATTAAACACAAATTTTATCATAAAAATATAAATGAATAGTCAAATTATTATTTTTTTAAAAAGTAAACGTAGTTAGCCACATATTAAAATTCTTACCTAAATTAATACTAATTATGATCATTTTTTTCTTCTAATTTTTAATAAGATAGAACGTTTGGTGATTTTTGTTGTGTGGTGATTTTTATTAAGTATATGTGATTAGTTTTTATTTTTTATATAATTTTATAGTTAATTAATATTAGATTCTTAGTATTTGCACTCATCAACTCACTTGACACAAAATTTAAAAAATTTAAGTGGACATATGGCACAAACTTAAGTAGATAATTATTGTGTCGTCCCCACATAAATTTAAACACATGGTGTAAAATTATTCTAATTTCAAATTCTAATTGAACTCTCTCTCTCTCTCTCTCTCTCTCTCTCTCTCTCTCTCTCTCTCTCTCTCTCTCTCTCTCTCTCTCTCTCTCTATATATATATATATATATATAGATTGTGCTGAAACTATTTCCCATCAAATGACCTCTGCTCACCATTTCGTTGATATCTCTCAAAATATTTTGAATCTGTGACTGTGGTTAATGTTTCCAGGAATTAGACATCCAGGGCTTCAATTTGAGCACAAAAATGAGGCAATTCCGATCAAAATTGAGAAAGATGATTTTTCTAAGTTAGCTTTGAGAATTGTTACAGGAGCTATGGGAAAAACCAAGGTTTTAGTCATTTTGCTAGCTCATTGCTCCCACCAACCTCCAAATTTGATGCACCAGCTTTCTCTAAAGATTGAAATAGGGTCTAGGTCAATGATTCTTTTTGATTATTTGTTAACTCTCATTAAATTCCTTTCCATTAATATTTTCTCCCCCATTGCTATATAAATCCCCCTCTCCTCCATTCCAAAGCACATAGAAACATCCTCTCTTCTCCCTTTTTGAGTTCTAGTGAAGTAGAGTTAGTCTTATCATATTTTGGTCTTCCTAAGACTTAAGATATTGAGTGAGACTCACTCTCCCTCTCCTAGTTCTTCTTCTCTACTCCACCCTTAGGACCTCCACCAAGAGCCTCCTTCTCCATTGTGTGGATCTTGCATGTAGGTATAAGTTCCTTGAATATGTTTTAATGTTCTTGATATTATTAAATGTTCATATGCGTTCTTTACTTGTTTTTGATTTTTCATCACATGTTCATGCATGACACTACCTTTGATCTCAAATCTACATCTAAAATATGAAAAACATGTTAGTTTCATAATTGTCTCAAATCCTTGAATTTAGGATATCACCATTCACATACATCATCACTAGATTTTATTTTTCAATTCAAATGTAATGATGAATAAATAGAATTAGGGTTTATCACATGCACACACATTAAATTCAAGCAAAGAAATGAACATGGATTGATAATATTTTGGATGATATGATATGAATGTTGGCCAACATAGTCTAGGACATCAGTTTCATCAAGCAAGGTGGGTGCCTAACACCTTCCCATTTTGTAACATACCCTCTAAGCTTAGATCAAGGGTTAATAGATCAACGCTTATCTATGTAATTTTTAATTTCTAGATTGTAACTAGGAATCAAAGCTATGTACTTAATTATCTTAGATTGTATCTAGGACCAAAGCCATATAATTTTCTATGATCCATGTACATTTATTCTCAAATCAATAAAATGATGAAATTTTCAATTATGGTTTTCTTATTTATTCCAAAAATTAAATAAGTGGCAACTTTATCTATTGCATAACCCTTAATCTAAAGGGAAAAATATAATAGTTGAGCTTTCATTTTGAGAGATAATAACATGACTCCACCCATTTATATGAGTTTGACCTAATTCCAAAACGAGTCTGGGGCGTGGTCTCTCACATACACAAAGGCACTATAACTTCATTTAATAACATAATCAACAAAAAATCTTAATTTGCCAAAATTTTGGGGGGTGTTCATGAAAAGAGAGAGAGAGAGAGGGAGAGAGAGAGGTGTGGTCATCTCTAAGAGATTGGAAATCTAAAATTGACAATCTATTGTGAGAAATATACTTATAAAAAATAGAAATTTGAAGTCGTTATGGCAAATTAAACGCTAATGATAATTTGGTAAACTTACATCGTTTTATTTGTGAAAAACAATTTAGGATTTCAAATTATATGAATTTCTATTACCACATAATTTTGGGGGTTTTCTTGAATTGAGGGAACTCATCATTTTTTTAGAAGAAAAAATAACTTACCAAATTTTATCTTTTGTTTTATTTTTATAAAACTAAATATTAATTCAAAATTTGTGGGGGTCTTCTTCAATATATAAATTGTGTCGTGTGAGGTTGGATTACTAAAATTGACAATCTATTATGTCAAAAAATATACATATAATAAATTGGAATTTGAAGTCGTTATAGGAAATTAATCATTAATGATAGTTTGTTAGACTCACATAATTATATTTTTGTTAAACAATTTAGGATTTCGAATGAGTTGAATTCCTAGTACTACATAATTTTGGGGACCTTCTTGAAATGAGGGAACTCAACATTTTGGTTAGAAGAAAAACATGATTCACCAATTTTTTTATTATTAAAAGAACTAAATATTAATATAAAATTTTTGTGCTTATTTTCCAATTGGGGACTCTAGGCAATGGCTTAAGTGGCCTTGCCCAAGAGCCTACAAATCCTCTTTAAATGAGAAATTCAATAATTTTAAATAGTTTTTTTTAATGAATTTGTAAAACAATTTTTCAGCCATTCAACGGAGGTCAATGTAAAATAGTTATCATTTTATGGGAGGTGAGATTTGGGAAAATTGATTTAGGGATTTGTTAATTTGGGCAATTAGGGTTATAAAATGATGGTTTATACCATCATGGTTAATAGGTGTACTAATTGGCAAAATTATGGAGTCCCACTTTAATTGAATTGGCGTGCGTTTGAGTTGCGTATCAAGTGTTTGTAAAAATGCTTGAATGAGTGTTTGTTGGTTTTTAACCAAGTTTTAGTGTTTAATTGCTTACCCCATGTAAAGTAGGTCATGCATTGCATCATTCATCATTAAAATTGCATTTTTTGGTTTTGTTCTTGATTACATATTCATTGGATATCTCAAGTAAAGACACAGAGAAAACACAGAGAAAAGAGAGGGAGAGAGTTTCTCTACATGAATGAAATCTGTGTTATATAGCTTAAGTGACAAAATGATTGTAATATACATATATACACACCAGCGAAGGAAGATGAAATATCTAGAATCAGTTATGATTCCTGTAACCATCTCTCCCACTTGCACACAAATGAGCACTAACAGATTTTACATACAAAGTATTAGAACGACAACGTTCCACTTATGAGAAACGACACCATTTCCTTTAAATCAAACACGCGTTTAGCTTAGTCTTCAACGACATCGTTTTTCACAGTTATCGTTGAAATAATGTCTTTGTCTTTAACCTCTTCAATTCTGCAGCTTGGGCTTTCATCCCCCCTCAAACAAAAAGGGAATTTCCACATGTGTTTGGGAGTAAGCCAATGAAATGGAGGAGATGGCAAGCCTTTAGGAAAGATATCAACAAGCTGATCATGGGAAGAAATAAACTTCACTTGCAAATTACGTTTGAGAACCCTTTCATGGACAAAATGGTAGTCCACCTCAATGTGCTTTGTACGAGCATGGAAGACAGAATTCGAAGTTATAGCCAAAGCACTAACATTATCACACCACAGGAGAGGTGGTTGTGAAAGCAAAATGCCCATATGTCAAAGAAGCATGCAGATCCAACACAATTTAGTAGCTGAAAAGGCCAATGCACTATATTCAGCCTTAGTAGATGATAGGTCAAGAATGTATTGACCCACTGTGATGAATTAAACCAATTAATTAGCCAAGTTAATTAATTAATCCAATTAACATGCAAAAACGCGTGGTAGTACAAACAAATCACCAACTAAGTTAATATGCAGTGGAAAATAGTTGACATGGTGATTTGTTTACAAATGGGGAAAACCTCCAAGACAAAAACCCCACTAGGTGATTTTAAGGCCACCACTCTCGAGAATCCGTTATTATCACAACAAGTGGTTACAAGTAAAAGAATCTCAGTACCTTATACCAATCTATAGTTGAACCCTTACCACAATATACAATTGGACTTGTTCTATTATAACAATCTCTCCTTTTCAATGCATGGCTCCTAGTATGTTACTAACCAATCAAAGCGCAGATCCTAGTACGCGGCTTACTCCTTTTACGCGGCTTACTCCTTTGTACAAATCCAAGTACGTGACTAACCCACCAACTTGAGAAGGATGATGGTTGCAAAGTTCTTCAGTTCATTAACAAGATGAAGATCACAAAACTTCTTGGTTACAAAACTCAACGGCGCACAAACACAGCAGCTTCTTCAAGAAAAAGATGAACTAGGACAAATTTGTCTCTGGTCACAATTTGCATGAACAAAATTTTGTCTCACACTTGTGCAACCTTTGACGGCCTTTTAAATAATCCTTATATATGTTTAGGGTTGTGAGAAAAGAAAGCCCAAACAAGTATACACGGATATGTGTGAAATCAGATTTGAAAAATTGATTTTCACAAATCTCGATAGATAGGTTATCTATAGAGTAGCTATCGTGCATCGAGTTGAAGATCCCTTTTAAACCTTGATAAATGCTATTTGTCGAGCTAACTGTTGAGCTTTAAAATCTAGCACTTTTTCACTTGTTTCTTGAACAGATTTGCATGACTTCAATACTTAGACTTGAACTCTTGTTCCTGGAAGTATTAAACACATCCTAGATCTACCCAATTACAAGTAAAGTGTGTTTTGTCATAGGATTAGCCAATTCTAAATGACATATGTTCTTAACATAATTCACATATGTCCTAACAATGTCCCCATTTGGCAATCCGTGACAAAAACACAACAAACAAATAAACATATGAGAGAAGTCATAACTCACTCAACTCATACTCACTTATTAAATACAATAAAATCTATCCTAACACAAACTCTTGAAAAACTTTGCAAGAAGAGAGTTTATGGCAAGAAAGACTTTGACAACTTGTATTTCTGAAACACTTTAAACAAAACTCATCACGACATCTTAGTGTGAAACAGAAGTAAAAGATTGCATTCAAGTAATAAGAAGCATGTGCATAAAGAGAGAAAAGAAAAAACACATGAAGAGATAAGTGAAAGAATGTAATAACAAACTCAATATATATATATATATATATATATATCAATAAAAGAGTATAAGGTTTTGCTATTACAATGTAAAAACAATGTATCTAAAAAGAAAGAAAAGAAAAGATACAAAAAGTCCTCACTACATCCCTCATAAACAAAAACAATAAGCACTCCCCCTAACAAAAATATCTATTATACTAACTCTTCCCCTAAGTACATGAATACTCTCATACCCGAAACTACTTCCCCTTTTTATCACGAATGACAAAGGGTAAGTCACTGAGAAGCAGTCATCTCCTCATCACCGGAAGAGCTAGAAGCCTTATTCTCATCAGCATCACCACCATTAGAGTCACCAACATTGTCCTCGTCTTTAGAAACCTTTGGAGAAGGAGACTTTATAAAGCCAACAAGGCGAGCCTGTTGTCATGCAATAAGATTGACACGGGTGTTCACTTGACACAACTTATCACTGAGAGTGTCAAGGAAAGTATCCATGTGCTGAAGCTGTGCCATGACAGCCTTGAGGGTCACACCACCCGCGGAAGAAGAAGGAGTGGATGTGGATGGAGCTGAAGAACTGAAAGAGTTGCCATCTCGGTCCGTGGCCGCTTTCATCAAAGTTAGGTCTCAGTCCGTCTAACATTTGCTGCATTTATGGCACACATGACGAAGAAGTGGTCTGACTTGGGATAGGAGACAGAAAAGTGGTGAATGATCCGCATGATAGCAGAAGGAAAGATTGTTAGGATTGGTGCCTTTAAAACCTATTGTATGATGCTATGTAAGACATTATGTATGATTTAATGTTGTGTTAATAAAGTTGTTTTTATTATAATATAAAATAATGGTAACATGAATATTGGACATTATCATATAGTCCATGAGATGCATAGTATGTGATTTATGTGAAAGGTTACAAAAGACATAAATCACAAGTTTTTTGTAAACTTAGAATTGTAGTTTGTAATCAGTTAAGAAATTGGGCATTTCATCTGCAGAGACTATAACATGTCAACTAAGATGATTTGTCTTGAATATGGAAGTGGAGACTTCTAGTTGGTATGTTGATATGTTTTAAGAGTTAAGACATATTGAACTAGACTGTTGTGAGATTTTTTATTCTCCTAACGACTATTAATTGAATAATAAATCTCATGACTTATATTTACATGAATTTTTAATCCTGAGAGAATAATGGATCTGATTATAAAGTGTAGGTTGCTTTGATATATCAGGAGTAAGATCTAAAATTATGGTCAAAATCTCAGTATGTTGGGCAACCGCATTTAGTGTTGATGGAACATATATTCTCAAGATGAAATTCATAGTCTCTTAAAAAAAAAGATACAAAATATTCCATTGAGATAAGTTTAATGGGTTTGTTATTCAGAATGTTAGGCCTAACTACTTTAGTAAATAGTTACTAAAGTATATAGTTATGAAATTGGATTTCATAAATATATGATGAATAACTTAAAGGATTAAATCGAGTACTCAAGGATTAAGAAGTATTAATCTACAAAATGACAGTCTACATTTATGACTTTGTATTACCATGAATATTTTATGAAGGGGTTGCGTGTACAATAAAGTCTTGGGATATAATTTATTAATAAGGCTTAGAGTGCAATTATATTTATATAGTGGTATTAAATATAATTAATGGTAACTTTGGACTTGCTAAGAGTTGAAAAAAAAGCCCAAGGCCCATTAGAGCTAGTGTCTTATTTGTTCCCTTTTGGTCATACTCCAAGTCATATACTAGAGCCTAATTGGAAAAGCCCTAAAGGCTAGCCCAATTAGATAATCAGTTATAAGGAGAGAAACATATAGAATTTTAAAAGAGAAAAAACATGAAATGGTTTATATGTGCGTGTTGAACACTCTCTCATTCTCCCTTGAACAAATTCATAGAAACTGATTGAAATACCACACTTCTTGGGCGTTAGTGGAATTGAAGTGAAGATTAAAAGTGTTCCCTAGTACTTCTAATCTTTTTTTTGAAATTCATCACACCAAGGTACACTCTCTTGTTCTTATATTCTGAAATTTACATAATACATGTTTTCAATTGCGAATAAAGTAGATCCGTTAATTTTCCACTGCGTATGTTTTGTATAGGATACAAACATGTAATTTTCCATCAAATCGTATCAGAGTGATCTTAAATTTCGAATCTATATAACATGTTTTATGAATTTTGGAATTAGAGATAATAGTTTCATGATGTTAGAAGATTATATATGTATTTAATTTTCTGCATAGTTATTGAAACTATGGTTTGATGAAAACTGATATTGATGTTATGATGTTGTTTAAATTTAAATTTAAGTATATTAATTTGAACTTTAAGGCTATAGCATCAATGGAATTCAATTTTGATATCAAATTCCATCTATTTTGTTCATATGGTGGTTGTTTGGTCATGAAAAACTGTTGTAAACTATTTACATCTACCCTTTAAAAACTGAAAACATGCGTTTTTGGAGGGTAACTTTCTTACAAAATTACTCACAAAAAATGGTTCTGAAGCACAAAATTTTTCGAGGGTAATATTTACTCGCGAAACAGTTGTGATATAGTCGCAAAATTTTCTGTCTGAATTTTGTATTTTCACTATTTCCCTTAACTCATTTTCGCGGGAAGAGCTTAGTCGCGAGATTCTTGTGAAAATGCCTCTAAAGGGAATTTTGAATTTTTTCTAAGTGTTTTCAAATGTATAAAGTGCAAGGCTGTGTGTGATTAGATTACACATGTTTACAAAATAAAAACTTTTATCTAAAATATCTAGTGGGAGAGAGATACAAGGGTTGTATCTCACGATATCTATTGTCGGTTTATAGTAGTGTGATTAAGGACCTCGTCTTGGCGTATATGCCTTGCTCCATTCGGAGGGTGTTTAATTCATGGAACTATAGATTAAACTTCTTAATGATGGATGATATGTGTTTTTACATTAAGAACGACCACGCTACTGTGGAGTTGCTTAATAACTCACATAGAATTCAGTCAATGGTGTACACTAGACTAAGTTTATTGTTAACCTTCCTTCGGAGCTATGTCATTATTACTTAGAGGCTAAAGGAAATACTACATGTTATTAGTGTTTGATAAGAGTTATCATGATAGCATTAATAATGAGAATAGTTCTCAATCAATTATAGTGTTTATAATTTACTTGCTTCCCAAGGAATTTTAAACATGGGGTTGGGTTGTCGTTGCATATATTATATTATGGTTTTATTAAGGTTCCATACTATATGTTTATATGCTAAATTGATAATGTCTAGTTTACTTATTATATTCATGTTTATTATTTTCAGATTTGATCATGGCATCATTTAGCCCAGTTGTTACTATTCTTAATAAAAATAAACTGACTGGATCTAACTATGTTGACTGGAAAAGAAATTTGAACATTGTTCTTATAGCTGAAGAGCACAAATATGTGCTTACTCAACCATGTCCAAGCTTTCCTTCATTAGATGCTCCTCTTGAGGAAAAATAGTGATATGATTCGCAGAAATTTAATGAGATGGCCAAGTGCTACATTCTAGCATCGATCTCAAATATTCTACAGCATCAAATGCAGGATTTAGAACTAGTTTCGGACATTATGCTAAGTCTAAAGGAGATGTTTGGTGAGTAAGGTTGTTCTTTAAGGCAAGAAATCATGAGGCGAATTTAAAATACCGAAATGGCTTAAGGCAGTTCCGTGAGGGAGCATTGTCTTACAATGATCTCTAATCTGAATACACTGGAAATTATAGGTGCCGATATTGATGGAGAACTCCAAGTCGATATGGTTCTCTAGTCACTATCGGAATCTTTCAAGGAATTCAAACTCAATTATAATATGAACAAAAAGATTTATTCATTGTATAAATTAATGAATGAGTTGGTAGTGGAAGAAGACATCCTTGGTACTTCTAGTGTTGAAGCCAATATGGGTGAAGCCAATATGGGTGAAGCTTCTTCTTTTTCTCAACCTAAGTCGAAAGGCAAGTGTAAGAAGAAGAAGAAGAAGGACTTCACCAAGCAAGATGGTAAAAAAATTGCCTTAGGAGTTGCCGATATAGGAAAGAAGATCAAAGGAAAGTGTTTCCATTGTGGTGAGAAAGGACATTGGAAGAGGAATTGTCCAAAATTCAGGGTTGCCAATAATAAGGGTATGAAAAGTTCATTCCTCCTTGAAATATGTTTAGTACAAAATCTCACAGATTCCTGGTGTGTGGATTCATGTTGTACTAATCATATCTGCAATTCTTTGCATGGGTTCTAGGAGACCAGAAAGCTTAATGAAGGGGAATAGTTTCTTACTTTGGTTGATGGGAGCAGGATTCTGGTTGTAGCTGTTGGAGTGTTGAATTTATGCTTTGAATCTAGGGTTTTAATATTGGAAGACTGTCTATATGTACCTAATGTTTGTAGGAATTTAATTTTGCAACTTATTTAGGTAAACATTGATATTATATTATCCTTAAAGACAATGTTGTAATAAAGAAGGATAAAGTGTTTATCTGTTTTGGAAATATTGTGGATGGTCTTTATATTTTAAATCTTGATAAGCATGAATTATATAATTCTGAATTAGATAACGACTCTCATGTAAAATCATTAAGGATAAAGTTTCCTTCTACTAATGAAGCATATCTTTGGCACTTGCATTTAGGTCATATTAATCCAAACAGAATTCAAAGACTGATCAAAGATGGACTTTTTGAGCCATTGGACTTTGATGATTTTCTAGTTTGTGAATCTTGTTTGGAAGGAAAAATGACCAAACGACCTTTTAATGCAAAAGGTAGAAGAGTACAAGTGTTGCTTGAATTAGTTCATACAGATGTTTGCGGTCCTATGTCAATTTAAGCAAAAGGAGGTTATGAGTACTTCATCACTTTTACCGATGATTACTTAAGATACGGTTATGTCTACCTAATGAAATGGAAGTCCGAAACCTTTGAAAAGTTCAAAGAATCTAGGGTTGAAATTGAGAATCAATTAGGTAAACGCATAAAGGTCATTCGATTTGATTGTGATGGCAAATACCTTTTTAGGGTTTTCAAGGATTACTTAACTGAAAATGGGATTGTATCCCAATTGACTGCACTTGGAACTCTCCAACAAAATGGTGTAGCAGAAAGAAGGAATATAACTCTTTTAGAAATGGGTAGGTCCATGATAAGTTACTCAACTTACCAATTTCTTTTTGGGGCTATGCCTTGAATACAACAATACATCTTTTGAATTTAGTTCCATCAAAATCTGTTCCCAAAACACCCATGGAATTGTGGAGTGGGCGTAAGCCTAGTATGACATATCTTCACATTTGGGATTGTCCAGCACATGTGTTAAAAGGGAAGCTTGATAAATTGGAACCAAAATCAAAAGTGTGTTTGCTTGTAGGTTATCCAAAAGAAACTAGGGGTTATTTATTCTATAGTCGTAAGGATAACAAAGTTTTTGTAAGTACAAATGCTAAATTCTTAGAAAATGACTATATGAATAATTTTAGTCCTAGAAGTAGAGTAGTCTTGGCTGAAATGAATGAACTTGTAATTGAACAACCAATGGATGATGTGGTTGTATTAGATACACCACAAGATACTACTCATGAGATATCTAGTACACAGGTGCCTCATCGTAGTGGGAGAATTGTTTAGCTTCCTATAAGATTTATAGGTTTGGGAGAAACTTATGGAGCTATCTCAAAAGAGTCTGAATTGGATCCCTACACTTATAAAGAAGCAATAAATGATATAGATGCACATCATTGGGTCAAAGCTATGAAATCTGAATTAGATTCCATGTATTCCAATTAAGTTTGGGATCTTGTAAAGTCGCCTAACGGCCTTAAACTTGTTAGTTGCAAATGAGTTTACAAGAGGAAGAGAGGGATAGATGGAAAGGTTGAAACCTATAAAGTAAGGCTAGTGGTGAAAGGGTATACACAAAAAGAAGGTATTGATTATGAAGAAATCTTTTCACCAGTAGCAATGCTTAAATCTATCAAAATTTTCTTATCCATTACTGCTTATTGTGATTATGAGATTTGGCAAATGGATGTCAAGATTGCATTTTTCAATGGCAATCTTGAAGAGGAAATATATATGATGCAACTGGAAGGTTTCATAGCAAAGAACCAAGAGCGTACGGTATGCAAGTTGAAAAAGTCCATTTATGGACTTAAGTAAGCATTTAGATTATAAAGGACTTGAGTGAGGCTAACTTTATTCTAGGGATCAAGTTCTAGCGAGATCGCAAGAATAAGATGTTAGGCTTATCACAAGCTGGATATAGTTCTAGAACGGTTTAGCATACAAAACTCTAAGAAAGGATTACTTCCTTTCAGATATGGAGTTCCTCTGTCTGATGGCCAAAGGCCTAAGACTCAAGAGGAAGAAAATATAATGAGACAAGTTCCTTATGCTTTTGCAGTGGGAAGTTTCATGTATGCCATGTTTTGTACTAGACCAGATATCTGTTATTCAGTTGGCATGGTCAGCTGATATCAATCAAATCCAGGACCAAAACATTGGTAAGTTATAAAGCATATTCTCAAGTATCTACGGAGAACGAGAGATTATATATTTGTTTACCAGTGTGAGGATTTGATTCCCATTGGCTATACAGATTCAAATTTTCAATCGGATATTGATTTCAGAAAATCTACTTCAGGTTATGTGTTCACCTTAGGGGGTGGAGCCATAAGTTGGTGGAGTTTTAAGCAATCTTGTATTGCAGACTCTACTATGGAAGCTGAATAAGAAAGTTGTTTGGCTCAAGAAATTCCTTTATGATCTTAGTGTTGTGAGAATGGAGTAAGTTCCTATCACATTGTTTTGTGACAATAGTGGGGCGGTTGCACAATCCAAAGATCCAAGAAATTACAAGAAAGGAAAGCACATGGAGAGAAAATACAACATCATTCGAGACATTGTTGCTTGTGGAGATATAGTAGTATCAAAAATTGAAAGTGCAAATAATCTAGCAGATTCCTTTACCAAAGCCTTGCCTTAAAGGACTTTCGAGTCACATTTGGAGGGAATGAGAGTTAGATTAGTGCACAATAGTCTTTAGGGCAAGTGAGAGATTGTTAGGATTAGAGCCCTTAAATTGTATGATACTATGTAAGACATTATGTATGACCTAATGTTGTATTAATAAATTTGTTTTATTATAATCTAAAATAATGGTAACATTATTGGGCATTATCATGTAGTCCATGAGATGCATAGTATGTGATTATGTGAAAAGTCACAGAAGATATAAATCACAAGTTTTTTGTAAACTCAGAATTATAGTTTGTAGTCGGTGATGAAATCGGGCATTTTATCTGCGAATAGTATAACATGTCAACTAAGATGATTTGTCTTGATCATGGAAGTGGAGACTTTTAGTTGGTATATTGATATGTTTTAAGAGTTAAGACATATTGAACTGGACCGCTGTGAGATTTATTATTCTCTTAACGACTGCCAATTGAATAATAAATCTCACGACTTATATTTACATGAACTCTTAATCCTGAGAGAATAATGGATCTGATCATGAAGTGTAGGTTGCTTTGATATATTAGGAGTAAGATCTAAACTTATGGTCAAAACCTCATTATGTTGGGCAACCGCATTTAGTGTTGATGGAACATATATTCTCAAGATGGAATTCATAGTCTCTTAGAAAAAAGATACAAAATATTTCCTTGAGATAAGTTTAATGGGTTTGTTATTCAGAATGTTAGGCCTAACTACTTTAGTAAATGGTTACTAAAATATATATTTATGAAATTGGATTTCATAAATATATGATGAATAGCTTAAAGGATTAAACCGGGTATTCAAGGATTAAGATGTAGTAATCTACAAAGTGGCAGTCTACATATATGACTTTGTATTATTATGAATATTTTATGAAGGGATTGCGTGTACAATAAAGTATTGGGATATAATTCATTAATAAGGTTTAGAGTGCAATTATATTTATATAGTGGTATTAAATATAATTAATGGTAAATTTAGACTTGTCAAGAGTTGACAGAAAAGTCCAAGGCCCATTGGAGCTAGTGTCTTATTTGTTCCCTTTTGGTTCCACTCCAAGCCACATACTAGAGCTCAATTGGAAAGGCTCTAAAGGCTAGCCCAATTAGATAATCAGTTATAAGGAAAGAAACATATAGAATTTTAAAAGAGGAAAAAAATGAAATGGTTTGTATGTGAGTTTTGAACACTCTCTCATTCTCCCTTGAACAAAATTCATAGAAATTGATTGAGAGACGACACTTCTTGGGCTTTAGTAGAATTGGAATGAAGTAAAAGTGTTTCCGAGTACTTCTAATCTTTGTTTTGAAATTCATCACACCAAGGTACACTCTCTTGTTCTTATATTCTGAAATTTACATAGTACATGTTATCAATTGTGAATGAAGTAGATCTATTAATTTTCCGTTACGTATGTTTTGTATGTTGTGTGGGATTTCACAATTCGCTCCAATACCAATAGGCTTGGTCTACGATTGAATGCTATAAAAGATTTGTGCCCCCTCATCCTTCACCAATTGGTCGTTCGATGGATTGGTAATGCACACGGTTCGACAAGTGGTATCAGAGCCAAGGTCATAGGTTCGAGTCGTTGGAGCCGCATTGTGAGGGAGGGATTGTAAGGGATTTCACAATTCGCTCCAATACCAATGGGCTTGGTCTACAATCGAATGCTATACAAGATTTGTGCCCCCTCATCCTTCACCAATTGGTCGTTGGATGGATTGGTAAGGCACACGGTCCGACATATGCGATACAAACATGTAATTTTTTATTAAAGATAAGCTTATCACGGGTCGCCATATCCTTATAGACATCTATAAGGGAGAGTATAAAGTGAGAGGGAAAATCAATGGTAAGCCTCTTAAGGAAGGACAACAAAAATCGAGTATGAGGCTCAGTAATCAAATTATAGTGAGACAAGGGATGTAAAACAAATATCATCACCATATTCAGGAATCTCGAACCTTTAGCAAAGGACGAGCAAAGGGTGTTTTGACGGCCACCCTAAGATGAAGGTGTCTCACAAAATAGAGACATGAGCTCGTCTTTAGACACAGTCTTAAGACGATCATAGCTAGGGTAGTTAGGATGCGCTACCCTCGGTACGTGTAGCATCTCGGATATAAGATCCAGAGTAACCACAATGCATGTACCTCGAACGCGAGTGATGAAATGAGGTACAAAATAATCAAATCTGTTCATATTGGAATAGAACTCCTGTATGATCACGGAGGGACAAGTGATCGAGATGTCATAAAGGGACTCCCAACCCCTACTGTAGATGACAGTGGGAAGGTTAGTATCGGAAAAGTCCGATAGGATAACTTGGTGTTCTGAATGAATGCCTCGCTGAGAAATGTTCTCCAAAAAGTCCTTACGGGCTTTGTCATCACAAAACCTAACATGTGAAGGGGTAGAATCAGAAGAAGATGCCTCGAAATGAAGAGGGTTCCGGGACCGAGTAGACTTTCGTTTAGGTGCCATAGAGCAACTAATCGAAAGAAAGAAAGAAAGAAAGATAGAGAGAGAGAGGGACAAACAAAAAAGTACCAACACAGATCAATATCAATAAGATAAAGAAAAAAAAGGTATGTATGCATGAAAAATGTATGAGCATGTGACATGCAACAATAAGAACATCATGGGCTCAGCCTAATCCAAACCTACCAGCACACATCAATTTAACATAGTAAACACACATCTAAAATGCAAGAATCATTGTTAAAATGCAAATGTGATGCAATGCATGAACATATAAGATCATTTAAACAAAACCCATCCCAAAAATTTCACAAAAACTTCATCAATTTTGAAAAACCCCAAAATTTTTCAAAAAACCCAAAAGTTAGGTTAGAATGCATGAAATGTATGATAAATAGATAGAAAAGAGATCTTACCAAAGTAAAAATGCAAGGATTAGACTGAAGAATGAGTGGGGAAGATGAAGAGTGTGATAGAGAAGTGTTTAGGAGAGAGAGATGTGATTTTCTGTTTAGAGAGATCACAGAGAAATGAGAGAAAAACATGCTGAAGCTTATATATAGAAAACATAAAGCTTGATAGATTAAGAGGTGTCGAGCTTTAAATTTCGATAGATGGAGCTATCGAGGAGCTATCGAGAGGTGTCTATAGCAAAAAGACCTCGATGGATCGAGAAGCTATCGAGAATCTATTGAGCATACAAAAACTTCCTCGATGGATCGAGAAGCTGTTGAGCATCTATCGAGACAAATTCTCAAAAACTTTGATGGATCAAAAATGCGATAATAGCTATTGAGAAAGGAAGATCAAGAGGCTCGATAGATAGCCTAGCTGTTGAGAGGTATTGAGAAGCTATTAAGATTGCTCAAAAATAGTTTTTCAAGGAAGAGAAAAACACAGACATGAATGCAATCAAACATGCTACTCAACCAAAGATCCAAACAAAATTTTAAGCTCTCAAAAACATCTCTTAACAAGAAAAATGACAAGCATTTAGATCCAAAACACACACACACACACACACACACACACACACACACACACACACACACACACACACAAAAATAAGTCTAACCAATTCTATATTTCAAAAACAAGTCAAGACAGTTTAGTGAGCATACATTAACACATGTATTCCTTGTGATGGCCAAGTCACATTGTATCTACACACGCATCAAAAGTAGCAAAGAATATTGTGTGTTGTGTGTGGAAAACATCACAAGAATGCACAAGTATCTACATGTTATGACGATTTGAGATATGAGAATCACTTTAACTCACACACAATTATAACTGCTTGATGGGGACTATTACTTTCGAGGTACATCCTATAACTCCCACATCTCCTAAAAGAAAAGCTTGCAATCATATATAAATCATTTCGATTCTTTTTGCTTTTATTTTTCTTTGCATATTTTTCTTTTATAGCATATCATGCATGTGCATAAAAGAGAGAGAAAAGAAATACTCAATGATGTTAAGCTTTTGACGTTGCACTTTTGCTATGCTGAAGCATACAGATGTCATTTCATGATTGGTGAGCAACAGTGGTGTGGTGGTTATTTATACCCTTCTCTTAGGATTTTCTATTCATTCCTGTCAAAAAGAATGATATGAGTTTTGAGTACAAGAGATTACTTAATCTTACTCATTACAAACAACCCGAGCCACAAAGTTCACTTGCTTAGTTGTGCATAGAAATGCTTATCTAAACTACAAAAGATACACAGTTTAGAAAACTTTGTTTCAATGACCATCTAAGGTACACAAGTACCAATGTACACAAAACACACATTGTTTTTGTATTTTTTAATTTTTCAATTTCTTTTTTTATTTTTATGAAAAACAAAATAAATCAAAACTGAAAACAAATAAAAAAAAATGTTAAACAAAGCATAGCATAAAACTAAATGCAAATGCATGAGGAATGAGGAGGAGAAGAGGAGATCAATCCATGGAGATAACACCAATGTTTTGGCGAAGGAATTCAAATTTTTTGCAATCAAGAGGTTTGGTGAACACCAGTGTGAATGAACTCAAGAGTAAGAGTACCATCTTCGACAAGCTCCCGAATGAAGTGATATCGAATCTCTATGTGTTTAGTTCGAGAATGTTGAACAAGATTCTTAGAGATGTTAATGGCACTAGTATTGTCATAATAGATGGTGAGATGTTCTTGACGAATACCATAATTAAGGAGGAGTTTTTGCATCCACCAAAGTTGGGTGCAATAGCTACTGGCAGCAATTTATTCAGCCTCTGCAATGGATAATGAGATGGAATTATGCTTTTGCTCGTCTAGGAGACAAGATTATTACCCACAAAAAAAAAAAAAAAAAAAAATCCCCTGAAGTACTTTTTCTATCATCAGCATTCCTAGCCTAGCCTACGTTAGAATACCCACTTGGTAACGAAATTTGAGAAGGATTCCTTCGGCTCTTGTTTGGTAGTCTCGAGGTCTCTTCTTGTGATGTCTACTTCCATATTGTGCTTGTATTGCTTGTGAAACTCTCAACATATGTCCTCCCAACTTCTTGCTCTTGCATCATCTAGGTTGAGGAACCACCTGAGAGCGGTTCCAATTAGTGTGTTTTGGAATAATTGAGCAAGTACTTCCTTGGTTGCGCCTAAGGGCTGCATAGCCCTCATATACATCTTTAAATGGGACATTGGGCAGCTGGTCCCATTAAATTTGTCCAGGTTGGCATCTTGAACTTGGGAGGCAGCCTCGCATTACGGAAAAGTGAGAGGGCATCGTAATCCATGAGGTCCTCCATCTTACGGGCTCTTCTAATCATCTTCTCCATTTTATTCATCCTTTCGTTGATCTTTTTCTCACTCTCTACGGCTAGGGGATCATGATCAGTCTTGTCCTCCTCTTGATTACTCTTCGAATTCTGAAATTGTTGTATCGTATGGTTCATGTCTTCCCTCAGTTGGATTTGACTAGCTACCATGGTGTTGAGTAGCTCTTGGGTGTTCATGAGCTCCTCTGTGTTTGGGTGTTCTCCTTCTTCTTCCATAGTGTGGGGAGCTTTAAATTTCTTGTGACTTGAACTGTCTTAGAGGTCGAAGATGGGGGTTGTGATGTTATAGTAGTGGAGTTTCTTCTATGCGTGACAGCTTCAGTATTGTGATGGGAGTTGCGGGCTTGGAACTGGAGCTATTGGCTTGAGTGTTGGGCTTAGGTTCTCTTTGCAGCCTTCCTTTGGATCTTGACCAAATTCTCCCCTAATGACAGGCTTGGTTAGGTTAATGAAAGCTAAGACCCCATCCACATCCATCAATCAACCAAAACAAACACACACCCCATGCAATGCAATTTTAATTGGGACCGACCTAAGGATAGGTTCTAAGTCATTACGTTGTAGGGTAGGTTTGTTGTTTCATTGCTTCCCATAACTAGGACGTTACATCTCCCAACTTGTAATGTAATGAACATTGTGTTGGTCCGAACGACATGGTTTTTCCTTTACAGTCAACAAGAAATAATCCAGTGACTTTAGGCTATGAGTTGGTGAGTTCTTCATTGGGTACCCGAATCTAATGAAGACCGGTGATCCATAGTTACTACCACCACTAAATTGTTGAAAAGTGGTGCATACATTGTTTTTTGGATGGCACACAGTATGACAGTTAGGAAAAGATTTTAACAAACAATACAAACAACCAAATAACATACACCAAAATATCATACAACATCCCATCAAACATAAATAAACAAACAACTATATCATGCAAGACCATGCAAAACAAGGGTACACATTTGGTCACTTTTTTTTTTTTTTTTTTTTTTTTTTTTTTTTTTTTTTTGAGAAACAGCCCCATCCAGGCTGGGAAAACTATTAAACCAAGTCTTTTACAACAAAGAAGGAAATGCTTTGAGGAACAACATCTCTCCAAACTCTTAACGGAAAAGAAAGCCTAGCATCCCTAGCTAAAGCATGGGCAACTTGATTACCCTGCCACCTTACATGGATGATAGAGTAGGATTGAAAAGAAACCCCAATAGACTTAAAGTCTTTTACTAAGTGGCCAGCCAGCCCATTCGTATCCAGCCCAGGCTGCAAGCTCTTCACAACCAGTTCGGCATCTCCTTCAAAGCACACCAAACTGAAACCGAGCTCCCTAGCAAACATTGTAGCTCTCCTGGCAGCCATCAATTCCAAGCATTCCACTGATGCAGGCAAAGGCACCTTCTCGGATAGAGCAGCCAACACTTGCCCTTCGTTGCTGCGGATAATAACCTCGATACCACCTACCAGCTCCTCCACGAACACAGCTCCATCAAAATTTACTTTCACAAAACTAGCCGGAGGGGATTGCCAGCACATAACAGGAGCCCTTTCCCGAGGAAGAATCCCCTGCTTCCCCTACTGAAACTCAGCCACAAGAGACACAGCAGCTTGAGGAATCTTCCAGCAAGGAATAGTAGGTTCGATGGCTCTTAATTTATTTCTTCAGTTCCAAATTAGCCAAGCTGTCATAGCAAACACCTCCAGATTCTTACCCTCAGCTTGTATAATGCCAACCAGGTCACACACAGAATCAATGCAAGAGAAATTTCTTCTTAACTCAGTAAAGGAAGGCCCCCACCCCACGTGGATATGGACGCAGTCCCAAATTGCATGAATTTCGTCTTCCACTCCCACCTTACACAGGTCACACAGAGGGTTATCCAAAACCTTTCTTTTCTTAAGATTTTTCTTAGTTGGGAGAGTATTGGAACATGCTCGCCAAAGAAACACCTTAACCTTGTTAGGAATTTTCATCCGCCAGATTTTCTTCCAGAAAAGTTTAACCTTAGTCAAGTTAGAGCTAGAAGGAAAGGCATTTAATTCTGATTCACAGAGCATCTGATAGCCTGATTTTACTGAGTAATCTTCGGACCTGCACCTAGGCCAAGAAACACAATCCTCCTGATCCGTGATAGGCAGAGGAATGCCTAAGATCCTTTGGGCTTCAAACGGCATGAATAAAGCATCAACAAGATGAACATTCCAACCCTCACCTCGAGCATTCATTAGTTTTTCGACTGTCCAATTTGAGGCAGCCCTATCCCTTGGAGAAACCACACAGGCTGAATCACCTCTAGGTAGCCACCTATCGCCATAGATTTTGATCTTCCTTCCATTTCCCACCCTACATAGGAGCTCGGATTTTACAAGGTTTCTACCCCTCAAGATGCTTTGCCAAGCATACGAACTCGCGGCACCCTTTGCATCAAAAATTGACCCCCTTCTGAAGTACTTTGCGCTAAAAACCTGGTAAAACAGAGAGGACCTATCCACAAGAAGCCTCCACACTTGTTTTGCAAGCATTGCCTCATTAAATTTTTCTAATTCTTTAAAGCCCAAGCCCCCTAAAACTTTTGGTTTGCACAAGGTTTCCCAATTCTTCCAATGAATCTTGCGTTGCTCCCCCCTTTGCCCCCACCAAAATTTTCTAATCATCATCTCAATATCCTTGATTAAACCGGAAGGGAGTTTGAAACAACTCATCGCAAAGGTGGGGATAGCTTGAACAACCGCTTTTAGGAGCACCTCCCTTCCCGCTTGTGAAAGAAGCTTTTCCTTCCAACCTTGCAACTTGCTCCACACTCTCTCCTTAATGAAATTGAGGCTCTCTTTTCTTTTTCTCCCAACCACCACCGGAAGCCCCAAGTACTTCTCACAATCTCGCACTTCCCATCCCCCCAAGAGAACTAGAATCTCTAGCTTCCTCTCCTCCGAGATGTGCTTGCTAAAAAACATGGTGGTTTTGTCTTTATTTAACACTTGCCCCGATGCTAGCTCATACAAACTAAGAATGCGTTGGATGACATCCAAGTCGCCTAATGTTGCCCAACAAAAGAGAAGAGTGTCGTCAGCAAAGAAGAGGTGGGTAATATTTGGACCATTTTTGCAAAGAGAGAAACCCCGAATAGCTTCCAACCTGGTTGCCTTCTTTAGCAGACAATTTAAAGCTTTCGAACAAATCAAGAATAGATACGGAGAGAGAGGATCGCCTTGTCTAATACCCCTTGATGGTCGGATATCACCCTTTGGCACCCCATTTACAAGAATTGAGTAAGAGGCTGAACTTATACAACTCATAACCAAAGCCACCCACCTCTCATTAAAGCCCATCTTCACCATTGTTGCTTCCAAGAAACTCCATTCTACCCTATTATAAGCCTTACTCATGTCAAGCTTTAAAGCCATGAAACCCCCTTTTCTTGACTTTTGGTTCTTCATATAGTGCAAGGTCTCAAAAGTTACAAGAATATTATCGGTAATTGCCTTGTTCGGTTGGAAGGCACTTTGAGATTCCGAAATAATTAGGGGTAATACCCCCTTGAGCCTATTTGCAACCACCTTCGAGACAAGATTATAAATGATATTAAATAGAGAAATAGGCCTAAAATCAGAAACTTTTGAGGGGTTTTTTACCTTTGTGATAAGAGTGATGTAGGTCCGATTAATAGAGGGAGGTATGATTCCCGAAGAGAGGCAGCTCAGCACCGCTGCAGTCACATCATCACCCACAGCTGGCCAATAATGTTGGAAAAAAAGGGGAGGAAGACCATCTGGGCCCGGGGCCTTTAATGGGTCCATTTGCTTTAGGGCCGAGACTACTTCTTCCCTGGTATACTCCCCAGTTAGACCTTGGTTCAACTAAGCCGAGATAGAGCAGGGAATACTATCCACTACCTCTTCCACCCTACTCAGATTAGAGGAGTTAAAAAGGTCTTGATAATGGCTAACCAAGATATTTGCAATCCCCTCCTCATCCAAGCACAATTCACCCCTCGAGTCTTCAAGAAAATCAATTCGATTTCTTCTAAACCTATGCAAAGCCCTACTATGAAAATATATAGTGTTGTTGTCCCCCTTTTGCAGCCAAAGGATCCGGGAACACTACTTCCACGTTTGTTCTTCACTCACTAGAAGCTTTGAGATCTCCCTCTTCAATCTTTGGACCTGAAACATGCCTCCACCCCTAATTGCATTGACCTCGGCCACTCTCAATTGATCTTTCTTCTCCCTAAGACTTCGAACCACATTGCCAAAAGCGACTTTGCTCCACCACTTCAAGTTTCTACGACACCTATCCACTTTTCCTTCCACTTTCTTCATTGAGCTGCCTTGACAGGCATAGGACCAAGCATCCTTAATCACCACCCTGCATCCCTCATCCCTCATCCACATTTGTTCAAACCTCCATGGCTTGTTTACTCTTCTTGGAATACCAGCTGAACAAATTAAAATTGGTTTATGGTCCGACGTCCCACACTCCAAATGAACTATTTTTGTGGCTGGAAACATTTCTAGCCACTCCACCGTACTCACCGCCCTATCCAATCTTTCCCACACCCTATGCCCCTCAACATGCCCATTACACCACGTGAACTTATTGCCACTAAAACCTAAGTCTTGAAGCCCGCATTCATCCAACACAGCCCTAAAAGCCTCCATTTGCCTGCTAGGTCTAGCCCTTCCCCCTAATTTCTCATGAGCTCTAGTAATTTCGTTAAAGTCCCCAGCACATAACCAAGGAAGGGAGTACTTGGAATGAAGACTTCTTAAGGTATCCCAAGAGATGTAATGGTTATTGGTATCAGACTCCCCATAAAAGCTAGTAAACTGCCACTCATCGACCTTCCCTTTGTTCACTATGGCATCAATATGATTTGGAGAGTATGTGTCCACTGAGAAATCCACCTCATTCTTCCAAAAAACTGCCACCCCCCCACCCTTCCCTTCTCTAGAAAATTCTATCAAATCGCCAAACTTCAGCTTATCACATAAATAGGTTAGCCTATATTTTTTCAGCCATGTTTCGGCTAGGAACACAACTGAGGGAGAGTGAGCTCGAACAATATCTCCAAGCTCCTGCTCTGTCTGGGGGTTCCCAATCCCCCGACAGTTCCAGCAAAGGAGATTCAGGGTTGGTGGCGGGGCTGCTCCATAGCCTCCACTAATAACATATTCGTTTCATGGTCGAAATGGGAAACTAGCCTTTTCTTTCTTGGTAACTCATTACAACCCACCTCTGAAGCTAGCCTTTTAATATTTTTTACCCCCCTAGGTACCACATTTTCAATTGGACGTGCATGGCATTTTTTCCCCTGTTCTTTTTACCTTTTCCCCCCTAACACAATTATTTAAAGGGCCCATAACATTTGTGATATCACACAAAGCAGAATGGGTAATAGGGACATTAACCAAATTTTCCTCATGCGCACGTGGTAAAGGTAGGCCATTTGTCCCAGCTGTGATACCCGCAATCTTAGCCTCTGACTTGGGTGTATCTTCACTCTTCCTAGTTGGCACATGGGCTTTGAAACCCTCCTTTTCCACCTCTGTATTGTCCCTCGAAAACCCGCCCCCAACCTTGTCAAATCTGTCCAGTTCCTTGTCAATCTCTCTTAGCCGTTCCTCGAACCTCACCCCTAAATCTCGGCCATCCGATCTCCCCCTCTCTGTTATCGTATCCTCTACTTCTGGCACAGCAGATATCCCATTCAATGTTTCCTGGATTTTTGCTGGCGCCTCGATTGGAGCGTGGGTCAACACGGTAGGTTGGTCACCAGTTAGGACTACCGGCGATTCCACCCCACGCTCTTCAGTGGACTGTTTCGGTTGAGCTTTTTTAGCAGCAAAGAAGCCCGAGACCTTTAAAACAGAGTTTCTTCCCTTAACGAATGGAGAAGCGCGAATCCATGCCCCATACGCTTGGTTCTCCTTTGTAAGCTTTCCTTCACTCTCAATCCAAAGATCATAGTCTCTATCCACGTGATTCAGGCATCCACACCAATAGCAAAGATTAGGCAATCTTTCATACTTGAAAGACACCCAGCTTTGCTCACCATGAGACAAAGCAATTCGCCTCCCCTTACACAGTGGTTTACTTATGTCCAAGGTGACCTTCATCCTCAAAAAACTTCCCCCATCCATCTCTCCCTCATCTATCTCTTGGCAGACCATTCCAACTACTGAACAGAGTTTTTCCGCTACGATTTTATTCATAAACCTGATCGGGACATCATGAATCTGGACCCATATTGGAATTCTATCAAACTCTACCTCCTTGATCGGGATGGCCTTATCATACCACTGCAAAATAACGAGATGCTTATCGAAGCTCCAGGGAGTGTTGCTCATTATCTTTTCCACCTCTTCCCTCTTCTCGAAGGTAAACAGCAAAACATGATCGCTTATTCTCCTAACCTCAAAACCCTTCACTGATGTCCACAGAGGGCTGAATGTTCTCGTAACCGCCTCGACATTTAGTGCCCTCCTTGTGAGAAATTTTGTTGCCATGGTGAAGTTTTTGGTCGATAACTCCTCGTCCAAGCCCAGCTCCTCGCCCTCCCTGGCATTAGGGACAGTCTTTGCCAGTTTTTTGTGAGACTTTCCATTGGTTCTGCAACTCTCGCCTCTCGTGTTTCCTAAACCCTAGCCCGATCGGCCTAAATTTCAACCCTCTCCAAGCAAAAGATTGCTTGAGATACCCAAGAATCCTCCTAAAAAGGAACGGTAGCTTCTACAGTTTAGAGGAAGTCAACTGGTGTCCCAGGGACGCCTCCTCAAAGACAGAGAAAAAAGCAGTTCATGGAACTTGAGTTCCAGTCACACCATTACACATTTGGTCACTTAATTCTAATACGAAGCTTAACCCTCGACATCCCTAGTAAAGTCGCCACTGTGAGAGATCGCCAAAATTGGGGGTGCCTCTTAAATAAGAGATTTGGGTACTTTTTAGGGCACCTTTCTTTTTGTGTAAGTGGTGTGGAGTTGCCACTTATTTTTACAGAAAAAAAGAAGAAATAAATAAATATAAAATACATGATTGAATAGTATTTGTGGGGTACAGAAATTTAATAAGATAGCATTGCCACATGTCATGTCCACGACTAAGGAGTCTAGTATAGTTCCGAGGAGACCTTCCTCTTGGACAGGGAGGCTAGGGTGGCGAGCTCTGGCCACATCAATGACACATCACCAAAGGAGGCCACACTGTAAGGGAAGAACTCCAGGGAGGGGGGCCAAGCCTGTCGTGTTTGTAAGGATGGGAGCTCCCTCCACATTAATTGCATCCCACCAAACCCTTTGGCCACATTTATATGGAGAAGACCCTTGAACAGTGCTATCTTGGTCGTTGCAAGTCACAAAAGACTTGAGAAGGTGTCTAATGGGACAAACACTTAAGTAATGGTCTACATGATAAAAAAATGGAGGGCCAAGATTAATAGGGAGAGACTATATAGTGTAAGGGATCCTCCAGGGAAGAAGGATCGGAAAAATTGTGGAAGAAGACATTGTAGCAACCTAGAATAGAAATTGTAACCAAGTCTGAAGAAATATATTCAAGAAGTGCTCTCCTTGGACTTTGCCGATGAGTGATTTTTTTCGCATAGAACTTAATTTTCTTTACTTTCCTGCTATCCTTAATCCATTGTGTGTGTTGGTCCTTCCATTGAAACCTAGCCTATAATTCCACTCTCTACAAATTCATTGTGTTGTGCTTTCTAGGCCTTAGTCCCACTACAACAAAGTGTATCTTTAGTGACGAAAATTTTTGTCACTAAAAGTCCAATATTTCGTCGCCTAGTACCTTTAGTGACGAATTCTTCTCTTTAGTGACGAAATTCGTTTCGTCGCTATAGCCTTGTCACTAAAAGTATTAGCGACGAAAAAGTTCAACAAATTTCGTCGCTAAAGATCCGAGTTGTTTTAAAATAAAAACACTTTTAGTGACGAAATTATTTCATTGCTAAATGTTTTCCTCGTTAAAAATACTATTCAGTGACGAAACTATTTCGTAGCTACATGTACCTTATTTTATTAGATAATTTTTAGCGACGAAATATTTTCGTCGCTAAAACTATTTTTAAGAATATACAAGTATTTATAGCGACGAATATTTTTGTCGCTAAAAGTATTGTCTGAAAAATTCAACTATATTTAGCGACCAAAATCTTCGTTGCTAAAAGTGTTTTTTATAAATTCAGTTACATTTAGCGACGAAAAATTGTCACTAAATGTAGCTAAATGTGATGGACAAATTTGTCACTAAAGCTACTTATCAGTTTTCATTGTTTTCCTATATGTAACCTGTCATCACATTATTAACTCCTTGCTCTTGAATAACACATTTATGTCAACTACACATTTATAAGAAAATGATCCATACATTCCAAATGTAAAAATAAAATAGGTGTTCTATTCAATCCATCCATACAAATTGTTTCCAATACATACAATAATACAAGATGTTTTATAACATACAATATCATAAAATACTAAGGGCTAAAAGAAGATGTCCTCAAACGTCTTCAAGTAGTGCCAAAAGAAAATGCCCTAAAAGCCACCAATAAGAAATCTACACAAATGTAAAAACAATACTACATTAAAATTGTAAAGTAAAAAAATTAACTATGTTATAAGAAACATCTCTATTGAACATTTGTGTGTGTGTGTGTATATATATATATATATATATGTTCATCCAAGACACAAACTTCAAACCCAATTTGGCTATCAACCTCACATTGCATAATTCAATTACCACATATTTGCTAGAACTAAATCATTTACTCTATAATTCAATCAAAGTAAACAACAAAAATCCAATTTGGGCATTAATGCATAGAGCCATAGACTCCCAATTATCAAATCTAACACAATTCAAGAACTTAAACTAAATTTCCATATAAACATCAATAAAAAGCAAAAATCAAGCTTTATCACAATGACCCATCAATTCTAAGTCAATCAGAATGACACAAAAGCAACAAATTTTAGATTTAAAACAGAATCAATTGCCACCCCAAAAAAAAAGTGATCCAAAGGACCATAAGACAACCAAAGCATTTTAAAACACTAATGCAAGTGATTAAATCAGACCATTATTAAAATTAGCTAAGTAAATCACACGTTGAGGAAAACATAGGAATTTACAAGCCAACCCACTCAACAAAGGTTTCAAGTAAATTCCACAAAATTCCAACATACTCATCATACTTTTAGATTCACTACATAACAAGTCAGCCCGTTTGTAAAAATCGTTTGGTCCATGAAAATTATCTAATTAACATGAAATTAAATTGGGATAAGCTCTTATTTGTGTAGTATGTACCATAAAAAATTCAGCACAAAATAATTTTTCTATAATTTATTAAAAATCACGTATTGCAGCCGACTCAAATTTCCTCTTGACAGATTTAGGTTCCCAAAAGAAAATTGCTATAGTTTTAAAACTAGCCCAAATGCTTTGATACTTTATTCACATTAGAACTACATGTTAAAGAACATTAAAAACATGGAATGAAACTCATATAAAAAAATACCACAACAACAAATCAAGAAACCAAAACTCATAAATCATAGAGACAAATAATCAAGGAAAATTACCTTGGAATCATGTTGGGAGAAGGCAAAAGTTTTGTAGGGCAGGTTGATAGCTGAATATCCCATTGCAAGAAACCAAAAGGCCAAGAGAAAGAAGAGACACTACAAGGCACTTAAACTTTCATGGTTAACACTTCATTACAAATTTGTTTTAAAACAAGTTTATATCACCCAAACTATCAAAGTATCACATACTCACCTCTAGGGCAAAATAATTTAAACAAAATTTTAGATTTCACAAACTTTATATACATATACATACATATATACATACATATATATATATATATATATATATATATATATCACATAGTCCAACTTCAAATTAAATAATCAACAACAAACAATTAAACCCAACTTCATAACTCATTGAGGTAATATATCAAACACTTTGTGTGCAAAAAGCAAAACCTCAAAGCACTTAAACTTTCATGGTTAAAACTTCATTACGTATTTGTTTTAAAACAGGTTCATAGCACCCAAACCATCAAATTATCATATACTCACCTCTCCACACCACCAAGACCTCCAAATGCTTCAAATATAACTCAATCAAAACCAAAGGCCCTAAGGCCTAACTTTACCATCCTAAGACGAATACCCCTACCCAAACGGGAACCAAGCAAGCATACAAGAAACTTTTAGGCTTTAACACAACCAAAGCCTTTTATTTCCCTACCACAAACAATGTGCATTTACCAAGTTAATACAAAGCATGTCATTACCAAACCATGATAAAATTAGCCAAAGTAAAACACTTGTCAAAGAAAGCACATATGAACTTACAAGATAGACCACACAACAAAAGTTTGTAATAAATTCCTTATGGTCTCAACATTCTAATCATACTTTTTGATTAAATTTGCAACAGGTTAGCTCTTTTTAAAAATTTGTTTGGTCCACATAGTTTTTGATGGAATCATACAGCGCAGCGGAAGGAAATGTATAAATAACGGATCTACTTCATACATAAAAGTTAACATGCACTATTTAAGTTTCAGAATATGAGAACAAGAGAGTGTACCTTGGAGCGGTGAATTTCAAAACTTGAAGATGAAAATCGCTTGGGAATACTTTCAATCTTCACTCCAATTCCACTAAAGCCTAAGATGTGTGGTCTCTCAATCAATTCCAAAGGGAGAATGTCAAAAAGTGTCTAACACTTTTTACACCACTTCATTAGAGTGTTCTTTCAAACTCTCTTTATGAATTCTCTCCAAAATCTCTCCTGAAAAAATTCTGTGTGTTTCTCCCTTTGTATCTAACTGATTATCTAATTGGGTTGGCCTTTTGGGCCTTTCCAATTGGGCTTAAGTGTGTGGCTTGGAGTGGGACCAAAAGGGACCAATAAGACACTAGCTCCAATGGGCCTTGGGCTTTTCTGTCAACTCTTGACAAGTCCAAAGTTACCATTAACTATATTTAATACCACTATATAAATATAGTTGCACTCTAGGCCTTATTAATAAATTATATCCCAAGACTCTATTATACATGCAACCCCTTCATAAAATATTCATAGTAACACAAAGTCATGAAAGCAGACTGCCACTTTGTTTATTACTACATCTTAATTCCTTGAGTACCCGGTTTAATTCTTTAAGTTATTCATCATATATTTATGAAATCCAATTCCATAAATATATACTTTAGTAACTCCTTACTAAAGTGGTTAGGCCCAACTCTCTGAATAACAAACCCATTAAACTTATCTCAAGGGAATATTTTGTATCTCCGTTAAGAGACTATGAATTCCATATTGAGAATATATGTTCCATCAACACTAAATGTGGTTGCCCAACATACTGAGATTTTGACCGTTACTATAGATCTCATTCCTAATATATCAAAGCAACCTACACTTCATGATCAGGTGCATTATCCTCTCAGGATTAAGAGTTCATACAAATATAAGTCGTGAGTTTATTATTCAATTGACAATCATTAGGTGAATAATAAATCTCACGCCGGTCCAGTTCAATATGTCTTAACTCTTAAAACATATCAACTATTAATCTCCATTTCCATGATCAAGACAAATCATCTTAGTTGATATGTTATAGTCTTCGCAGATGAAATGCCCAATTTCATCACCGACTACGAACTATATTTCTGAGTTTACAAAGAACTTGTGATTTATATCTTCTGTGACTAAATCACATAAATCACATACTATGCATCTCATGGACTATATGATAATGTCCCAATATTCATGTTACCAATATTTTCAAATAATAATACAACTTTATTAATCAAAACATTAAGTCACACATAATGTCTTACATAATAAAATACATAGCATCATACAATAGGATTTAAGGACACATATCCCAACAATCTCCCACTTGGCCTAAAGACTATTGTGCACTAATTTAACTCCCATCTCCTCCAAATGTGACTCAAAAGTCCTTTGAGGCAAGGCTTTGGTGAAGGAATCCGCTAGATTCTTTGCACCATCAATTTTTGCTACAATCACATCTCCACGAGCAACAATGTCTCGAATGATGTGGTACTTTCTTTCTATGTGTTTTCCTTTCTTGTGATTCCTTGGATCCTTGGATTGTGCAACCGCTCCACTATTGTCACAGAGCAATGTGATAGGAACTTGCTCAATTCTTATAACACCAAGATCACAAAGGAATTTCTTGAGCCAAACAGCCTCCTTTGCTGCCTCACAAGCAGCAACATATTCGGTTTCCATGGTGGAGTCCGCAATACAAGATTGCTTAACACTCCTCCAACTTATGGCTCCACCTCTCAAGGTGAAAACACAACCCGACGTGGATTTTCTAAAATCTAGATTTGACTGAAAATTTGAATCTGTATAGCCAATGGGAATCAAATCTTCACAATGGTAAACAAGCATATAATTTCTCGTTCTCCGTAGATACTTGAGAATATGCTTTACAGCTTGCGAATGTTTAAGTCCTGGATTTGATTGATATTAGCTGACCATGCCAACTGAATAACAAATATCCGGCCTAGTACAAAGCATTGCATACATGAGACTTCCTACAGCAGAAGCATAAGGAACTTGTTTCATGATATTTTCTTCCTCTTGAGTCTTAGGCCTTTGGTCATCAGACAGAGGGACTCCATGTCTAAAAGGAAGTAATCATTTCTTGGAGTTTTGCATGCTAAACCGTTCTAGAACCTTATCTATATATCCAGCTTGTGACAAACCTAACATCCTATTCTTTCGATCTCGCCAAAGCTTGATCCCTAGAATATAGTTAGCTTTGCCCAAGTCCTTCATATCAAATTGGCTTGACAACCAAACTTTAACCGATGACATCACTCCTACATCGTTTCCAATGAGTAGAATGTCATCAACATAAAGCACTAGGAACATTACTACTTTGTCTTGATGTCTCTTGTACACACATGGTTCATCAATATTTTGCTCAAAACCAAAAGATTTGATTGCCTGATCAAATCTGATGTTCCATGACCTAGATGCTTGCTTAAGTCCATAAATGGACCTTTTCAACTTGCATACCATATGCTCTTGGTTCTTTGCTATGAAACCTTCTGGTTGCAACATATAGGTTTCTTCTTCAAGATTGCCATTAAGAAATGCTGTCTTGACATCCATTTGCCAAATTTCATAATCATAATGAGCAGCAATGGATAAGAGAATTCTGATAGATTTAAGCATGGCTACTGGCGAAAAGGTTTCATCATAATCGATGCCTTCTTTTTGTGTATACCCTTTAGCCACTAGCCTTGCTTTAAAGGTTTCAACCTTTCCATCTATCCCTCTCTTCCTCTTGTAAACCCATTTACAACCAACAGGTTTAATGCCGTTAGGCGCCTCTACAAGACTCCAAACTTGATTGGAATACATGGAATCTAATTCAGATTTCATAGCTTGGAGCCAATGATGTGCATCTATATCATTCATTGCCTCCTCATAAGTGTAGGGATCCGATTCAGCCTCTTCTGAGATAGCCTTATAAGTTTCTCCTAAACCTATAAATCTCACAGGAGGCCGAACAACTCTCCCACTACGACGAGGCACTTGTGTACTAGACATTTCATGAGTAGTATCATGTGGTGTATCTAATACAACCACTTTTTCCTTAGTTTTATCTAATGGTTGTTGACTTACAGACTCATTCATTTTAGCCAATACAACTCTACTTCTAGGAGTAAAATTATTCATATAGTCATTTTCCAAAAATTTAGCATTTGTACTAACAAAAAATTTTGTTATCATTTCGACTATAGAATAAATAACCCCTAGTTTCTTTTGGATAACCAACTAGCAAACACACTTCCGATTTTGGTTCCAACTTATCAGGCTTCCCCTTTAGCACATGTGCTGGACAACCCCAAATGTGGAGATACCTCATACTAGGCTTACGCCCACTCCACAATTCCATGGGTGTTTTGGGGACAGATTTTGATGGAACTAAATTCAAAAGATGTATTGCTGTATCTAAGGCATATCCCCAAAAAGAAATTGGTAAAGTTGAATAACTCATCATGGACCTAACCATTTCCAAAAGAGTTCTATTCCTTCTTTCTGCTACACCATTTTGTTGAGGTGTTCCAGGTGCAGTCAATTGGGATATAATCTCATTTTGAATTAGGTAATCCTTGAAATCCCCAAGAAGGTATTCGCCACCTCGATCAGATCAAATGGCCTTTATGCGTTTGCCTAATTGATTCTCAACTTCAGCCCTAAACTCTTTGAACTTGTCAAAGGTTTCGGACTTCCGTCTCATTAGGTACACATAACCATATCTTGAGTAATCATCCGTAAAAGTGATGAAATACTCATAACCTCCTTTTGCTTGGGTTGACATAGGACCACATACATCCGTATGAACTAATTCAAGCAACTCTTGGGCTCTTCTACCTTTTGCATTAAAAGGTCGCTTGGTCATTTTACCTTCCAAACAAGATTCACAAACTGGAAATTCATCAAAGTCCATGGGCTCTAAGAGTCCATCTTTGATCAGCCTTTGAATTCTGTTTGAATTAATATGACCTAAACGCAGGTGCCAAAGATATGCATCATTTGAAGGAAACTTTTTCTTTAATGATTTTACATGTGAGTTAGTATCTAATTCAGAATTATGTAATTCATGCTTAACAGGAGTTAAAATATAAAGACCATCCACAATATTGCTAGAACAGATAAACATTTTATCCTTCTTTATTACAACATTGTCTTTTAGGATAACACAATATCCTTGTTTACCCAAATAAGTTGCAGAAATTAAATTCCTACGCACATTAGGTACAAACAGACAGTCTTGCAATATTAAAATCCTAGACTCAAAGCACAAATAAACAACACCAATAGCTACAACCGGAATTCTGCTCCCATCAACCAAAGTTAGAAACAATTCCCCTTCACTCAGTTTTCTGGTCTCCTGAAACCCCTGCAAAGAATTGCAGATATGATTAGTACAACCTGAATCCACACACCAGGAATCAGTGGGATTCTGTACCAAACATATTTCAAGAAGAAAGGAAGTTTTCATACCCTTGTTCTTGGCAGCTTTAAACTATGGACAATTCCTCTTCCAATGTCCTTTCTTACCACAATGGAAACACTTTCCTTTGAGCTTCTTTCCTTTATCGGCAACCCCTAAGGCAATTTGCTTACCCTCTTTCTTAGTGAAGTCCTTCTTCTTCTTCTTACCCTTGCCTTTCGACTTAGGTTGTGAAGTAGAAGCTTCACCAACATTGGCTTTAACACTAGAAGTACCTAGGATGCCTTCCGCCGCCACTAACTCATTCATTAATTCAGACAAAGAATAAACCTTTTTGTTCATATTATAATTCAGTCTGAATTCCTTGAATGATTCCGATGGTGACTGGAGTATCATATCCACTTGGGATTCTCCATCAATGTCGGCACCTAAAACTTCCAATGTATTCAGATTAGAGATCATTGTAAGATAATGCTCTCTTACTGAACTACCTTCAGCCATCTTGGTATTATAAATTTGCCTCATGGTTTCTTGCCTTGCTGAACGGCCTTGCTCACTAAACATCTCCTTCAGACTTAGCATAATGTCCGAAGCTAGTTCTACATCCTGCATTTGATGCTGTAGAACATTTGAGATGGACGCTAGGATATAGCACTTGGCCATTTCATTAGATTTCTGCCAACGATCATATCGTTGTTTTTCCTCAAGAGGAGCATCCAATGAAGGAAAGCTAGGACATGGTTGAGTAAGCACATATTTGTGCTCTTCAGCAGTTAAAACAATGTCCAAGTTTCTTTTCCAGTCAACATAGTTGGATCCAGTCAGTTTGTTTTGATTAAGAATAGAAACAAGTGGACTAAAAGATGCCATGTTCAAATCTGAAAATAAAAAACATGAATAGAATAAGTAAACTAGACATTATCAATTTAGCATATAAGCATATAATATGGAACCTTAATAAAACCATAAAATAATATATGCAACGACAACCTAATCCCATGTTTAAAATTCCTTGGAAGCAAGTAAATTATAAACACTATGATTGATTAAGAACTATTCTCATTATTAGTGCTATCATGATAACTCTTATCAAACACTAATAACATGCTGTTTCTACTTTAGCCTCAAAGTAATAATGACATAGCTCCGAAGGGAGATTAACATTAAACTTTGTCCAGTGTATACCATTGACTGAATTCTATGTGAATCATAAAGTAACTCCACGGAAGCGTGGTCGTTCTTTATCTAAAAAACACATATTATTCATCATAAAGAATTTTAACCTGTAGTACCGTGAATTAAACATCCTCCGAAGGGAGCAAGGCATATACGCCAAGGCGAGGTGCTTAACCACACTACTATAAACCGACAATGGAGGCCGTGAGATCCAACCCTTGTATCTCTCTCCTACTAGATATTTTAAAATAAAAGGTTTTTAAATATAAAACATGCATAGTATAATTACACATAGCCTTGCTATTTTATATATGTAAAAACACTTAGAAAAAATTCTGGATCAACAGTTCTCGATCGATCCTCGACAGATTTTCGATCGATCTAGAAAAGTTCCGCGAAGCTTGACAGATCCTCGATAGATCCTTGATTGATCGAGAAACTTTCTGTTTGCTCGATAGATACTAGACAGATTCTCGATCGATCGAGCTTCGCGAATTTTGAATTTTCCAGAATTTTTCAAAAACAGTTTTTCAACGTTTTCATGTACAAAACAACTATCATACAATCATTATGAATAAAAATTGATATCTAAACTGAATATCATTGATGTTATAGCCTTAAAGTTCAGTTTAACATACTTAAACCAAAAAATTAAACAACATCATAACATCAAAAACAGTTTTCATCAAGAACAATGATTTCATCGACCATGCAGTAAACTATTTTCTAACAACATGAAATCATTGTTACTAAATCCAAAACTCAAAAACATGTTAAACAGATATGTAATGAAGACCGCTCTGATACCAATTGATGGAATCATACAGCGCAGCGGAAGGAAATGTATAAATAACGGATCTACTTCATACATAAAAGTTAACATGCACTATTTAAGTTTCAGAATATGAGAACAAGAGAGTGTACCTTGGAGCGGTGAATTTCAAAACTTGAAGATGAAAATCGCTTGGGAATACTTTCAATCTTCACTCCAATTCCACTAACGCCCAAGATGTGTGGTCTCTCAATCAATTCCAAAGGGAGAATGTCAAAAAGTGTCTAACACTTTTTACACCACTTCATTAGAGTGTTCTTTCAAACTCTCTTTATGAATTCTCTCCAAAATCTCTCCTGAAAAAATTCTGTGTGTTTCTCCTTTTGTATCTAACTGATTATCTAATTGGGCTGGCCTTTTGGGCCTTTCCAATTGGGCTTAAGTGTGTGGCTTGGAGTGGGACCAAAAGGGACCAATAAGACACTAGCTCCAATGGGCCTTGGGCTTTTCTGTCAACTCTTGACAAGTCCAAAGTTACTATTAACTATATTTAATACCACTATATAATTATAGTTGCACTCTAGGCCTTATTAATAAATTATATCCCAAGACTCTATTATATATGCAACCCCTTCATAAAATATTCATAGTAACACAAAGTCATGAAAGCAGACTGCCACTTTGTTTATTACTACATCTTAATTCCTTGAGTACCCGGTTTAATTCTTTAAGTTATGCATCATATATTTATGAAATCCAATTCCATAAATATATACTTTTGTAACTCCTTACTAAAGTGGTTAGGCCCAACTCTCTGAATAACAAACCCATTAAACTTATCTCAAGGGAATATTTTGTATCTCCGTTAAGAGACTATGAATTCCATATTGAGAATATATGTTCCATCAACACTAAATGTGGTTGCCCAACATACTGAGATTTTGACCGTTACTATAGATCTCACTCCTGATATATCAAAGCAACCTACACTTCATGATCAGGTCCTTTATCCTCTCAGGATTAAGAGTTCATGCAAATATAAGTCGTGAGTTTATTATTCAATTGACAGTCGTTAGGAGAATAATAAATCTCACGCCGGTCCAGTTCAATATGTCTTAACTCTTAAAACATATCAACATATCAACTAGAAATCTCCATTTCCATGATCAAGACAAATCATCTTAGTTGATATGTTATAGTCTTCGCAGATGAAATGCCCAATTTCATCACCGACTAGGAACTATATTTCTGAGTTTACAAAGAACTTGTGATTTATATCTTCTGTGACTAAATCACATAAATCACATACTATGCATCTCATGGACTATATGATAATGTCCCAATATTCATGTTACCAATATTTTCAAATAATAATACAACTTTATTAATCAAAACATTAAGTCACACATAATGTCTTACATAATAAAATACATAGCATCGTACAATAGGATATAAGGACACATATCCCAACAGTTTTATCCAAAAAGCTTGAAATTAAATAGGGAGAAACCCTTATATGTCTAGTATGTACCATAAAAAATTCAATTCAAAATAAGTTTTCTATAGTTTATTGAAAATCATATAGTGCATTTGACTCAAATGTGTATAAAGTCACAAAAGAAAACCACTATAATTTTAACCGTGTGCCAGAGGTTTTGAGACTTGATTAAACCTTAAAGCTACATGTGTTAGTACATATAAAAAACTAGGATTACAACCCATAACCTCATATAACAATCATCACAACACAAGTCAAGAAATTCAATCTCATAACTCATATAGACAATTTATCAAACATTTGGTAAGCAAAAGACACATGCTCATATTACTTGCACAAATTTATAGTTAACACCACAATCACAACCACATATGCCAAAGAAATTTCAAAATGCAAGGAAACCCTTTTTCCAAAATTAACCCAATCTCCCTTATAAATCAAAAACCCAAGTGATTTCTTAAGAAACCCAACTCACATGGTTGCCAAACAACAAAATCCATTTCTCACTCATATAGGCAATTTGTCAAACACTTGGTAATCAAAAGACACATGCTCATATTACTTTCACAAATTTATAGTTAACACCACAATCACAACCATATATGCCAAAGACATTTCAAAATGCAAGGAAACCCTTTTTCTAAAATTAAACCAATCTCCCATATAAGTCAAAAACCCAAATGATTTCTTAAGAAACCCAACTCACATAGTTGCCAAACAACAAAATCCATTTCACTCCACTAAATTAAAAACCTCCAATAAGATTTTAAATGTACCAACGAACACAACAAACTACTTCTAAAACAAAACCCACAACATAAAGAGCAATCCTAACAATATAGGATAAAAACCCAAAGATATTAGAAGGTGGGTCATGGAGATTTTACCTTAGATTCATGTTAGGAGAAGTCAAACCATGGATAATAATTTGATGACTAAAAATCTAGTAGAAGCTAACCAAGAGACCAAGAGGGAGGAGAGACTTGGTAGAGAGAGATAGAGGGATGTGTGTATTTGTGTTTGTGTTAGGGAGTGAGTGATAATGAGAGAGGGAGGGCTGAAATTTTTTTAAGTGAGTGGGTGGGAGAAATGAAATTTTATGTGGGAAAGGAGAATTTTTTTTGCTGAAATTTAAGCTGTACTCTTTAGTGACGAATATAATTTCATCACTATAACAAACTTTTAGCCAAATTTTATTACGATTTTTAGCGATGAATATAATTTTGTCGCCATAGCATACATTCAGCCAGATTTTGTTACCATTTTTAGTGACGAAATTCAGATTTCGTCACTATAGCATACTTTTAGTGACGAATTATGATTTTGTCGCTAAAACTATGAAATGAAAAACCTACTTTGAGTGAATATTTTTAGTGACGAAATTCAAATTTCGTTGCTATAGCATACTTTTAGTGAAGAATTATGATTTCGTCGCCAAAACTATGAAATGAAAAACCTATTTTGTGTGAATATTTTTAGCGATGAAATTTAGATTTCGTCGCTAAAACTATGAAATGAAAAACCTATTTTCTGTGAATATTTTTAGCGACGAAATCTGAATTTCGTCGCTATAGCATACTTTTAGTGACGAATTATGATTTCATCGCTAATAATATGAAATGAAAAACCTATTTACTATGAATATTTTTAGTGATGATAGTTTTTTGTCGCTAATGCTCCCTTTTAGCGACAAAATGATTTTCGTTGCTAATACTATTCATAGCAACACCTACAGTGATGTAATCTTTCATCACTAAAAATTTCAACTTTTAGTGACGAAATATTTCATCGCTATAGATTAATTAAGTTCTTGCCACAATTTTCCCCTTTGGCGCTCATATTTTAGATCATCAATAATAATGAAAATTACTTTTCATCGCTAAATGTCATAATTTTTTTCATTATTAGCGATGAAATCCATATTTCATCGCTAAATCTGTATTTTTAGTGATGAAAAATATTTTCTCACTAATTTTCGTTGCTAAAAATACATTTTGTTGTAGTATCCTGTTGCTTTTTGAGCCTAGGATCCAAAACCTGCCCTTACAATTGGCACCGTTTGTGGGGAGACTTGAGCTTCAGTAAGATCAATGTTTAGCCATGGTAGGTTTGGGCCTGACCGGGAAGAATATGTTGGCTCCCAACGTCAAATTCATTTTCTCAATCTTGAGCAAAGAAGGATCTGGAGGTTAGCGTGCACACCACACGCACAAGTAATAGCCAGTCTTGAGGCAGGAGTCACGTCTCTCATGAGGAAAACATGAAGAGCCTGCAATTGGAGATAGACCGTCTACGTAGGAAGTTACACCTTGAGTGACACAGAGGAACTCCCTCGAGTTCTGGCCATTCTTCTAATGATAATGGCGACAATAGCAATAGCAATTGGCTTAGATCGAGGACTTCTCCCAATGAGTCTTTTTAATGTGACGAGGAGCGCCATGATAGGTAGAAAGGGAAGAGTTCATCTCGCGAGGGCCTGAGCAATGATGCTATGAGCAGAGCTCTAAATCAAATCTCCAAGTCACCCTTCAGCCGTAGGATTGAGGTAGGAAGGCTTCCTCGGTGTTTTACTCAACTGACGTTCACCATGTACAATGGCAAAATGGACCTTGTGGAGCATGTTAGCCACTTTAACCAGAGAATAGCTATTCAGTTGAAGTATGAGACCTTGATGTGCAAGGTATTCTCATTGAGTCTGGGGCTCGTAGCGATGAGGTGGTTCAATGCCTTGAGGGAAGGCTCTATTAACTCCTTTAAGGAGCTTACAAGGGCCTTTGGATCTCAATCGTCACTTGTAGTAGAGTTCCTCAGCCTTTGGACTCCCTGTTGTCCAAGGCAATATGAGAAAGGGAAACCTTAAAGACGTATTTTGACAGATACTAGGAGATGTTTAACGAGATAGATGGGAATTTTGATGACGTGGCTATAAGGACGTTTAAGGTCGACCTACCTGCTGTGCACGGTTTGATGAAATCTTTGACTTGAAAACCTGTTGAGAGTGTGCGTTAGTTCATAGACCATATCGACAAATATAAGCGGGTCGAGGAAAATCAACAGCAAGGAAAGGGGAAAGCTAAGGTGGTCCTTCAAGACAAAAGGGATTTTAGGTTGGACCAATACAACAATAACCATCCTCGGAGAGATTTTTTCTCGCATTCTACATCTGCTGCTACCCAAGTGGTCAACACGGTGTTTTGAGAGCCTGTACATCAAATCTTGGAGAAAATCAAGAATAAGCCATACTTTTAATGGGAAAATAAGATAGGAGGAGACCCTGCGAAGCGCAACCAAAGCTTTCATTGCCAATACCACTAGGAGCGAGGGCATTTCATAGAAGATTGTAAAAATTTGTGGAATCACCTAGAGCAGTTGGTCTGAAGTGGAAGGTTGAAGGAATCTTTATACCAACTTAGCGGGCAGGGTGGCCAGGCAGGATCAGAAGCTCAGGGAAACACTTTTGCAAGACCACCTTTGGGTATAATTAGTGTCATCCTGGCTACCCCAGGGAGGACTGGTTCTTAGCCATCCAGGGTGATGTCTGTAGCATGGCCATTTATAGGGGAGTCACCCCCTAATTCAAAGACAGTTAGATCGGAGGGCCGACCAACTTTGAGCTTTTTTGATGAGGATAAAATTGGAACCTTACAGCCACACGATGATGCCCTGGTGGTTACTCTTAGGATTGGAGGGTACGACGTTAAGAGGGTGTTGGTAGATTAGGGAAGTGGTGTCGAGATCATGTACCTCGACCTGTATAAGGGGCTGAAGCTAAGGCTTGAGGACTTGGCCAGCTATGACTCCCCTTTGATAGGATTCGATGGGAAAATTGTCTTTTCGAAGGGTCAAATCAGGCTACCTGTTTAGACAAGGTCAGAGGTCATGGAAGTGAACTTCATCGTGGTAGACGCGTACTCCCTCTTTATTGCTATTATGGCGAGACCTTGGCTCCACGCCATGGGGGCTGTGCCTTCCACCCTACACCTAAAGGTGAGGTATCCATTAGGAGATTGGGTCGAGGAACTGGTGGGAAGCAAGTTTATGGCTAGGCAATGGTTGGTGGCTGCAGTTAGGTATCAAGCTGAAAGTGAGCCCTTGGCTACTGCCGACCACGTTTTATAGCAATCAAAGGCACCAGAGTGGCTTGCGGACATGGTAGTGGGAAACGCAGAATGTGAGGAGCTAGAAAGGGTTGTTGTTAGTGATGATGAGGGTAAGTTCTTCCAAATCGGAGTTCATTTGCTTCCTTAGGAAAAGGAGGAGCTAGTAATGTTTCTTAGAAAGAGTATTGATGTGTTTGCATGGAGCGCCAATGAAGCCCCTTTGGTGGATCTAAGCTTCATTTTCCATCACTTGAACGTCAATCCATCCACCGTCCCCAAGAAGCAACCACCTCGGCGATCATCCAAGGAATAATCTGTTGCAGTCAGGGGCTATCAAAGAGTTGTTTTACCCTGAGTGGTTGGCCAATATAGTGGTGGTGAGGAAGAAAACCTGGAAGTGGTGGGTATGTGTGGACTTTATGGATTTGAACAAGGCTTGCCTTAAGGACCCTTTCTCCAAGCCTCGGATGACCAGTTAATGGATGCGATGGTGGGCCATCCTCGGATGAGCTTCCTAGATGCTTTTCAAGCATACCACTAAATACTAATAGCCTTGAAAGATCAGGAGAAGACAATTTTCGTTACGCCTACTAGAAACTACCATGACAAGGTGATGCCCTTTGGACTGAAGAATGTAGGGTCGAGGGGTGTGCATGGGTCGGGTTAGGTCAGGTTGAGAGGATTTTCAGACCCAACCCACTATGGTGGGTCAAAAAAAATTCAACTCAACCCAACCCTTCACAAAAGTCCAACCCAACCCAACCTGTCCCACATGGGTTAGGTTGGGTCGGGTTAAACCCATTGGTTGGACAAATTTTTTATTATTATTATTATTATTATTGTTATTATTATTATTATTATTATTATTATTATTATTATTATTATTATTATTATTATTATTATTATTAAATTGAGTAGAAAAAAAATATAAATATAAATATATTAAAAAAACCTAAAGATTAGTATCAATGTAACTTCTTAAAGGCAAACAACACTAATTACTAAATAATAGTAATTTACTAGAGTTTGTGTGAACTAATTGGCCTTTATATAGGATAGGAAAAGCTGGTTATTTTAAAAAAATTATTAATTTTATAATATATTTTAAATATATATTAAATATATGGATGGGGTTTGGTGGGTTTGAAATTTTATGACCCAAATCCAACCCAACCTGCTATCAAAAGTTTTTTAACCTAACCCAACCCAACCCACCAAGGCCTAAAAACCGATCCAACTCGGTGGGTTGGGTTGGGTTAGGTCGGTTTTGGCGGGTTGGTGGGTTGGCTGCACACCCCTAGTAGGGTCTACTTACCAGAGGATGATGACCAGGATGTTCTGCTAGGACATATGTGGTTCATTTTGTTTTGAACATATGTCATTCTTTTATGTAATTGGCTTATCCTTTGACGAAACGAACTCAGCTTGTATTTGGGTAGCTCTAGGGTGATTTTAATACTTCAAGAAATAAGGTTTCAAGATCAAGTGTTAAAGCCGTGCAAGTTGTCCAAGATTCAAGTTGAGAAGTGCCAATTATTAAAGCTCGACACCTGGCTCGACACTTGGCTCAACAGCTGCATCTATCGAGCTTTAAGAAGCTGTTTAGTTCCGAGGCTCGACAGCTGCTCGACAGCACCTCGACACCTCTAGCTGTCGAGATTTAAGAAAAACAGATTTTGAGTTCTGTTTTCAATTCTAATTTGTAGATGTGTCTTTGAGACTTCTTTTCTTCTAACCCTAGACAGATAAAAGGATTATTTTAAGGGCCGTCAAAGTGTACACAAGTTGCACAAGCGTTGAGAAACCCTTGCTCAAGCAATTTGTGACCTAAGACAAAGTTCTTATCCTAGTTCATCTCTCTTGTGAAGAAGTTGCTGTGTAATGTGCACCGTAGGGTTTTGTAACTAAGCATCTTCTTGATCTTCATCGTGCGGATGAATTGAAGTCACGTATTGGGATCCGCGCAATTGGTTAGTCACGTACTTGGGAGCCGTGCATCAAAAGGAGAAATGGTCACTACAAAACAAGTCCAATTAGGTATTGAGATAAGGGTTTAACTGTAGGTTGGTAAGGTACTTAGGATTCCTTTACTTGTAACCGCTTGTTGTGATAATAGTGGAATTTCGGGAGTGGTGATCTTAAAATCACCTAGTGAGGTTTTTGCCGTATAGGTTTTCCCCAGTCGTAAACAAATCACTGTGTCATTTAATTTTCACTGCATACTTTAGTTTATTGGTGATTTATTTGTGCTACCACGCAATTTGCATGTTAATTTGATTAATTTATAACTTGGCTAATTAATCAACTTAATTTATCACAAGGGATCAACGTGCTTGTCGCCTATCATGTTCGAGTCACATTGAGGGAAAAAATATTGAAGTTTATATAGATGATATGGTGGTAAAAAGTAAGGTAATATCCAAGCACGTGGGTGACCTTGGGAGCATCTTTGAAAAACTTAGGGAGTGTAAACTGCGTCTTAATGCTTTCAAGTGTTCATTTGGTGTCGGCTTGGGTAAATTCCTAGGCTATATGGTCACCCATTGTGGAATTGAAGTCAACCTTCATAAGATTAGGGCAATTAACAATTTATAACCTCCTCCGAATCCCAATGAGGTTCAAAAGTTGACAGGAATGACTGCTTCTCTAAACCGGTTCATCTCTAGGTTTGCAAATAGGTGTAGGCCTTTCTTCCAATTGTTGCACAAGTGGAAGGGATTTGAATGGATTAAGGACTGTACCCAAGCCTTCCAGCGGTTGAAGGAATACCTTTCTCGGCCGCCTATTATGTCTAGGCCTGAGGAAGAGGAGGTCCTATTTGCTTACATTGTAGTAGCCTCCCATGTGGTGAGCTTAGTACTGATACAAGTTGACAACGGAGTGCAAAGGCCAGTTTATTACATCAGCAAGTCATTGCACGAAGTAGAGATTCGTTACTTACCTTTGGAGAAGGCCATTTTAGCAATGGTGCATGCAACGTGCAAGCTCCCCCATTACTTCCAAGCCCACAAGGTTGTAGTTCTAACTCAACTTCCCTTTAATCCCTACTTCGGAGAACTGATTACATGGGAAGGGTTGCCAAATGGGGGACGATCCTAGGGGCTTTTGATATCAAGTATATGCCCCGAACCTCTATTAAGGGACAGGTCCTCACGGACATGGTGGTTGAGTTTGCTGAATCCCCATTGGAAAGGGAAGGAGAAGCTCTGACTTGGAGGGTAAATTAGTCGAGGTGATGTCCTTGCAAGAACTTCTGACCTAGAGGGTATATGTTGATGGTACGGCCAATCAAAGGGGATTTAGAATGGGGCTAGTCGTGATATCTCCCAAGAAGAAAATTATTGAGAAATCCTTGATATTGAGCTTCTTGGCCACAAATAATGAGGCCGAGTATAAGGCCTTGATGGTGGGAATGGATATGGTTCAAAAAATGGGAGGAGCAACGGTGGAGGTGTTCTTGGATTCAAGGCTGGTTGTTGGTTAAGTAATTGGAGAGTTGGAAGCTAGGGATTTGAGACTGCAAGGATATTTGAGCCAAGCCAGGCACCTGCAATTAGAGTTCAAATCTTTTGCCTTAAAACAAATCCCTAGAAGTAGAACACGCATGCAAACTCTCTTGCCACGCATGCAGACTCTTTTTCCATGCTCACAACCTCTTTGGCCCAGAGCTTGCCTTGAATTATCCTGGTCGAGAATTTGTGTAAACCCACTGATTCGAAAAGGGAGAAGTCTCAGATCCATCAAGTCAGGGCAGTGCCTAGTTGGATGGATCCTATTGTGTTGTTTCTCAAGGATGACGTCTTGCCAAAGGGGAAGGTAGAGGCTGATAAGGTGCAAAGAAAAGCTACTCATTTTTGGTTGTTCGAGGATAAAAAATTATACAAGCGCTTTTTCTCTGGACCATATTTGCTATGCATTCACCTTTATGCTGTAGAACCACTCTTAGAGGAGCTACATAAGGGGATTTGTGGGAGCCATACTGGAGGTTTATTCCAAATATTCAATGCCAGAGGTTTGTGTGGAGGAATTTTGTCACTCGATTTAGGATTCCTTTTATCCTCATCTCAGACAACGGACTTCAGTTTAACAGCAAAGCCTTTAGAAGGTATTGTTGTGAATTGGGGATCAAGAACAGATACTCAACTCTGGCTTACCCACAAGGGAACGAATAGGTCGAGGCTATCAATAAAGTCATAGTAAATGGACTCAAGAAAATGTTGGATGATGCAAAGGGTAAATGGTTAGAAGAGCCGCCACATGTTCTTTGGACATATCAGACTACCCCTTGTAGGTTCATAGGTAAAACACCATTTTTAATGACTTATGCGGCCGAGGCCGTGATCTCTCTAGAGACTGGGTTCCCAACATTGAGGATGAGCTTATTCACTCTGAACAGCAATGACAACCTACTAGAGAAAAGCCTAGATTTAATTGAAGAACGAAGAGAAAGGGCCATGGTTCAATTAGCATATTATCAGCAGATCTCAAATAGGGGTATGTCGCCAATGTGAGTTAAGACCATTAGCCCCTGGGGACCTAGTATTGAGAAAGGTTCTAGGTACTGCAAAAATCCAGCGTGAGGAAAGTTAAGGCCTAATTGGGAAGGGTCATACCGTATCACCTCGATAGCTGGTATAGGAGCATACTTCCTAGAAGATCTGGATGAGCATGTTGTACCACACTCTTTGAATGTAAATAACCTACGAAGGTATTATTATTAATGGAAGGAAATTCTATAATGTTTTTGTCAAAGTCATGTGTCTTCCTAATTACTTGTTTGAATATTAAACAGAAACTTGGTCATGTTTGGCTCCTCGGACCACATACCTTGGGTAAATTAATATTCTTGGATATTTGCTTAAGTGTTAAATAGAACCTCGGTTATGCCTAGTCCCTCGGACCACATGCCTTGGGTAAATTAATACAATTTATTACTTATTTGAATATTAAATAGAACCTTGGTCATGCTTGACTCCTCAAACCACATAACTTGGGTAAATTAATATTCTTGGATATTTGCCTAAGTGTTAAACAGAACTTCAATTATGCTTCATCCTTCGGACCACATGCCTTGGGTAAATGAATACTCTCCATTATTTGTTTGATTATTAAACAGAACTTTGGTCATGCCTGGCTCTTCGGACCATATACCTTGGGTAGATTAATATTCTTGGATATTTGCTTAAGTGTTAAACAGAACCTCGGTTATGCTTGACCCCCAGACCACATGCCTTGGGTAAAATAACATTTCTTTGATCATAAGAGTACTAAGCAGGACCTCGGATCGCATGCCTTGAGTAAAATAACACTTCACAATTCCACCAAGGATAGGACCTCAGCATGTGCGTCACCAAGAAAAAACGAGGACTTTCCTTGGGCTTGGGTCAAAAGACTCTAGAGGTACACTTATAAGGTACTTCTAAGATAAAAGACCTCAAACATCCTTTTTTTGTTCTTTCTCCATTAAGTGTTTTTCTTGCCTTTAAGGACTTAGACATCCATGCTAGTTATGTAATTTTTGGTGCCAACACATAGTTATTTTTCTCACCGCTTACATGGATTTGATTTATTTGAATTAGCAACAGTTCATTACTATTGGCTTTTGTTAAAATTTGGGTGTTCACCCTTGGAAGTATCATCAATTTAACCTTTCAGCAAGGGACAAAACAATAACTATAGCCAATTAAAGACAAACATTGTAGGAAAAACAAAGATTCATATAGTAAAAATTAATGTAATATCATTGAACAAAGGAGAAGGTACATCATAAACAATGGCAGAATGCCACAACAAAAGAAAGGTACAAATAAAAAGTAGAAGAAGAAAAATGGTCCCACGTTAGGCCTTGGCTAGAGTAGGAGGGTATTCTTTGCTATCTGGCTTAGGGGAAAAAGGGTTAGTGGCCTTGGGATCAGCTTCCTTGGATTGGGGATCAACCTCCTTTTCCTCGAGAGTGGCATCCTTGGCCTTGGGAGCAGCATCCTTAGGCTTGGAAGCAGTCTCTAGACCTGGCACAGGGGCATCATCTGTGTTAGGACATATGTAGTTCAAGTGGTTGTTACCATATGTCGCTATTTTATGTAATTGGCTTATCCTTAGACAAAACGCACTTTACTTGTAATTGGGTAGATCTAGGATGTGTTTAACACTTCAAGAAACAGTGTTTCAAGATCCAGTGTTGAAGCCATCAAAGTCTGTCCAAGAAACAAGCAAGGAAGTGCAAGTTACTAAAGCTCGACACCTACCTCGACACATGCTCTATCGAGCTTTAAGAAGCTGTTTTGCCCCGAGCCTTGACAGCTTCTCGACAGATCCTCGACACCTCGATCTGTCGAGAATTAAAGAAAACAGATTTTCAGTTCTGTTTCAAGTCCAATCCGTGAATGTGTCTTTGAGACTTCTTTTCTCCTAACCCTAGACATATAAAAGGATTATTTTAAGGGCCGTCAAAGAGAGGCAAGTTGCACATTCATTCAGAACTTCTTGTTCATGCAATATGTGATCTGAAAGACAAAGTTCGTGCCCTAGTTCATCTCTGATGATTTGAAGAACTTTGCAGCAAACAATTTTCTCTCTTTAGTTGGTGTTTGAAGTCGCGTACTAGGATCCGCGCATCTAGTTAGTCACGTACTTGGGAGCCGTGCATTGAAAGGAGAAACTGTCACTACAGAACAAGTCCAATTGGGTATTGGGGTAAGAGTTCAACTGTAGGTTGGTAAGGTACTGGGATTCCTTGCTTGTAACTGCTTGTTGTGATAATAGTGGAGTTTCGGGAGTGGTGACCTTAAATCACCCGGTGGGGTTTTTACCGTCAGGTTTTCCCCATTCGTGAACAAATTACCGTGTCATTTATTTTCCGCTGCATAACTTAGTTTTGGTGATTTGTTTGTGCTGCCACGTAATATTGCATGTTAATTTGATTAATTAATAACTGGGCTAATTAATTAATCTAAGTTATCACAAGGGGTCAACGCGTTTGTGGCCTGTCAATCTGGGCGTTCTCAACATAATGAAGCTTTTTACGTTGCTCCTCAGCTTAGTCCTAGGCGTTCTTCTAGCCGGCCTCAGCATTCTTTCGTTCCTTCTCCTCAGCTATCACCTTTTTAGTGAGCTCCTGGTTTTTTTGCTCAACGGCGCCCAAGGCCTTGCTGGTGTCGGGGCAGAGGTTGGCCTCAACCCTGGCCTTATTCCTAGCATCCTTCACCCACTCTTTGGCCATAGATACCTCCTAGATGTCCAGCACAAAAACAATAGAGGAATATGTCAGTGAGTAAGAGAAAGATGGCTTAACATAATGCCCATAAGGCATGCCGAGAAACTTACCAAGACCAGATCCCTTTTCAGGGACAAAAAGAGGTCTGGCTACCTCACATTCTTCAGCACAGACATATCCCTCGGTAGTAGGAGGGGCTACTTTAGGGCTTTGGAGAGGTAGTGGGTATGCCCTTTCTGAAACACCTTGATGTTGGAGTTCCATGGTATGAAAGCCGTATCCAGCTTCATTTGTGGGTCCCAGGCTAGGTTCTGAAGGTGCACCTTGGCCATGGTTTGGTCCTCCTTGCTCTCAACAAAGGAGGCATTTCTCTTGCCCTTGGCTTTCTTATGCTACTTGGGGAGAACCCCCTCATTTTAAGGGACCAACTCCCCCTCCTCAACTACCTTCTTCTTCTTCTTCTTCTTCTTCTTCTTCTTCTTCTTCTTCTTCTTCTTCAGATTGGCAGGAGCAAATGGGTTGACTAGAGAGGGAGGAGGGGGAAGACTAAGAAGATGCTAAGACCCTGAGCCATCCTTGGGTGCCGACCTTTTGGCCCTGTCTATGAGGAGATCACGCAACCCTCTTTTCCTAGTCAAAGACATTTTTTTTCTTCTTCTTCCTCCTCCAAGCTAATAACTGTGCGCACAAATACGAATTTGGAGGTACGAACACTCAAAGAACTGTCAAGCTTGTCCTTCGAGTCTGAGACTTGAATCACTCCCTGCTCCTCTCTCCCTTCCTCGAGTTGAAATTGGTTTATCTCAGTCTCAAGTGACAAGCGTGAGGAAGCTGTCTCTTCTCTGTGAGCTGCTGCTTTATGGAAAGAATGATGAGCTTAACAACGGAAGTCCTAGACTTAATTAGGAAGTCATCTTTCATGCCTTTGTTGGATTTGGAGAGACATAAGATGAGCCTAACAATGGAAGACTTAGACTTAAGGTAGTTTCTCGAATTTGCAAGCAGATGACACTCATACATCCAAACGACATTATGCCAGGTGAGGCCTAACCCCATTTGCTCATTGAGAGCATTTACACTGCCCAAGACTCTAAATAGATTGGGAGCGCACTGGTGAGGGTAGATCCTATAGGCTAGCAAGTAGTCCCTAATCACCCTCCTCATGGGTAGCCTCATCCCCTTTCTATAAAAGCAATCATGGGAATAACTACTTCCCCCTCCCTTCTAAGGTCAATCCATCCCTTCGGAGGGAAATACTACAGGGAAACGGCCCAGGGAATGTGATATAAGGCCCTAAAGCCCTTCATACTTGTGGGAGACTCTACTAGGTGAGCAAACCTACCCATCTAAGTAGGCTAAGATGAAGTGAAAGAAACTTTTGTGAGGAAAGGAAATAGAGAATAAAGGGTTGAGGAGAAAAGAAGCTAAGAAGGAAAGAACTTAAGAAAATAAAGGCAAGGGTCACTTCAGGAGGTTCTTGAGAGTCTAAATATTTGGAGAGTCTTGAAAGTTCGAAGATTTGGAAAATGGGAAAAATGAATCCCCTGAGCGTCTTATATAGGAGGCAGAGTTAGGCGGGAGTAATCCCGCACCAAATTTCGAGGAGAATCCCAACTGTAGGATCTCCATCTCACTGTAAGATGGGGGACAAGGCGTCGCCTAAAGCATTAAATGAGACATTACGGACTCCAAAGCGCCAAGAGCGGTTATAGGACATGCGAAGTGACACTCTCACATTAGAAATTCAAAGAAGCGTGTGGAAGCAATTACTCAAGGTCAAAACCCCATTTTTCTCCTTAGACAAGAGGGAAAAAACTGGAGTTTTGAGGGGCTATTGTGGGGTATAGCAATTTAATAAGATAGCACTGCCATGTGTTATGACTGCGGCTGAGGTGTCTAGTATAGTTCCGAGGAGGCCTTCCCTTCGGACAAGGAGGCCAGAGTGGCGAGCTCTGGCCACATTAATGGCACATCATCAGAGGAGGCCACACTGTAAGGGAATAACTCCAGGGAGGGGGCTAAGCCTGTTGTGTCTGCAGGAATGGGGGCTACCACCACATTAATTACATCCCACCAAACCTTCTAGCTGTATTTATGTGGAGAAGACCCCTGAATAGTGCTGTCTTGGTTATTGCAACTCATAAAAGACTTGGGAAGGTGTCTGATGGGACAATAACTCAAGTAGTGGCCTGCATGATTAACAAATGGAGGGCCAAGATTAATGGAGAGAGGCTATATAATATAAGGGATCCTCTAGTGAAGAGGGATCGGAAAAATTGTGGAAGAAGACATTGTAGCAATCTAGAACCAAAATTGTAACCAAGTCTAAAGAAATATATTCAAGAACTACTCTCCTCGAACTTTGCCGAGGAGTGATTTTCTTCGCATATAGCTTAATTTTCTTTACTTTCCTACTATCCTTAATCTATTGTGCGCATTGGTCCTTCCATTGAAGCCCAGCTTATAAGCTCACTCTCTACAAATTCATTGTGTTGGGCTTTCTAGGCCCTAGTCTTGTTTCTTTTTGGGCCTAGGATCCAAAACTTACCCTTACAATATCCTTCTCATTGATTGAATAAAATAATACATGAATGAAAAATTGAAAATTACATGGCTTTGGGTCCTAGTTACAAACTACCAAATAATTACATGGCTTTTTGTCCTAGTTACATTCTATTGAAAATAAAAAATAAAGACAAGGCTTAGATCTACTTATCCAAAGACCTAAATTCAGAGGCTAGGTTACGGAATGGAAATGTGTTAGACACCCATTTCGCCCAAACAGAGTCTGGTCTTATAGACTCTTGTGACCAATGTACCATTTATGCATGCTATGAATGACATGTTGTATATATGAACAAAACTAAATCACACTAATTTATTTATGAATGAATCCTCTTCTTTGTTTAAAAAATTCAGATGTTTTAGTGATAAAAAATTGATTTTAATTTGTAAAAAGATCAGATCTGTTTTAACATGTAGAAAAAAAATGGTTTTTTGATGACAAAAAAGCTAGATCTGTTTTTAAGAACTAAAAAAAAAGAAGGTTTTTTGACGTATAGAACGCGAATTGGGATTCATCCTTCTGCAAAAAGATTGAAAAGGGTGTGCCTTATCGTCACTTGAAGGGAGTTAGGCCAAAGCCCAAAAGAAACCAATTCGGCACTCCAAAAGTGCCAAATGGTGCTTTTGGATGTCGAACGCACTTTCGTGTTAGATGCGTTTTAGACTCTCTTTCTAGGGTTTTTTTAATCCGGTCTTTGTACCTAGATGTGTTTTCATCCTTAGTCTATGATTTTTTTATATCTTTTTTATATAATTTAGACTTTTAAGGAACAATTATCTTGTAGATAAATTTCTTAAAATAAATCTTGATAAAATTCAGATTATCCACAATTTTATTGTTATCCAATCATCCCTTTTATTCCTATGCATGCAACCCTATTTTAGACACTAATTATCAGCCAATCACAAAATTATTTAATTAATTTTAATTGTTTAACCAATTAGAATTAATTTAAATTAATTGTGCATGGTTGACTCTTCCTAGACACAATGCATGTTGACCGTGTAAACTTGATCATGTGATATCTTTTAATCCGATAGTCCAATTTATAAACTGGACACACCATTGCGACCGTCAGAATCTCAAGATCATTTTTATGATATGCAATGAATATATTGATGCATGTAATGGAAGAACAAATTGATGCATGTAAAGCAATCATGATTTTTGGGGTACATGGATGGTTATTTTAGTCATCTTTCTTAATTAAATCATCGATGCAAAATCGAGTGTCTACAGTCGGTAACTTCCATCATCCTCAGAGCTAGAACTCTCGCTTGGGGTGGGAGTCCTCTTTTCCCTTATCCGAGCCTTGCGATGGAGGCGTTGGCGTAATTGGTCCCCTTTCCTCTTGAGGTTATATACCCCCTTGTCATGTGAGTTATGATTGGCATGATGCTAACTAGTATGTTTGGAATGCATAGATAGGGCTTTTTCGCTATGGGTGTGGGCCATATCACGGTCCCTCCTTCGTTCAAGATTTACGAACTGGTCCCTGCGCTGGGACCCCACGAATTCCAATGAACCACTTCTTCCGGGATTGGCCATACTAACATGACTTTTAAGGGTACTTGGGATATATTCCCACAGACGGTGCCAATTGTGGCAGGCAAAAATAAGACAAGTCAAAAACATGTCAAACTTGTTACTTTTGCTTACACAATTAATTTGAAGAGGTGGGATGCCTAATCAACCTTTAATACCCTTATTTAGGTAGAAAGAACTAACTGGAATTGATAGAACTAACATTAAGTGTAATTATGCGAATATTGATGAAAGATGGCCTTAAATGGCTTGTATTGAGCTCCTCGGGTTTGGGTCGAGATAGTGATTACAATTGTACTTAGGATACAATAGTGAATTTTTCTCCCCTCCTCCCACAGGGGCTTCTTTGCCTTATATAGTCACCTATGTTGTATCTCAGCCCTCCATTTGGAGGGCCAGGGTTTAATTCCCTTGATACTTGTCCCATCAAGGCCTTGCTAGAAGGCTTCTAGGAGATCCAACCAAATCTCAGCAATTTTTAGCTAAAAAATGTAGAATCCGACGAGAAAATGCAAAATCTGGCGAGTATTTCCAGATTCTGGTGATGCTTTTTTTTTTTTTTTTTTTTAGATTTTGATGCTTTCTATATTTCGACGAGCCACCCGACCTGACCGATGCTCACCCTCACCCTCACCCTCACCCGAAACCGGCTCAATCGATTTTTCCGGCGGTCGGTTTCAAGTTTCTCCACCCCTCCACCCGACGCCGGCGGGTCGAGTCCGAGTTGGGTCCAAACTCGACCCGAGGATAGCCCTATGTGAATCATCTTCAATTCCTCTTTATTTTTTATAATTTTTTTTAGAAGATGCTTTTTTATAGTAATTTTTTTGTTTAATTGTAATATTATATATATATATAAATAACATAGAAATTGCCTGGTATATCATATAAGTATATAACCATAAGTCTATGTAAACAAATAATTTCACAAAAAATTTGACATCTCTCTAAGTGGCAAGCTATTAATGGTTGGTAATAAAATAATATTAGTAGTTGGTCCAAAAACAAATCAGTAAAAACTTACCAACTCAACTATTTTAAAAATTATCTCAAAAACTATTATAAGAAAAGCTATAAAAAATTATTATGTTTGTAATATTTCTCATCATATAAATATAAAATGTAATATTTGATTAGATATTTAATTTTTTTTAGATATTTAAATTATATATTATGCTTAATAATATATAATTTAATTTTAAAATCTAAATTTATGGAAAATTTAAATATTATAGATTTATATAAACTTATAAAGTAATTAAACTCAACATTAACACATTCAACACTTTGTTCTCCACACCCTACAATTACATTGAGAAAAAAAATTATTTCATTTTCTAGTCCCCCCCGCCCCCTAAACACAAAATCCTAGCTCCGTCAATGACTTGTTCAACTCTTCCAATTGGGGTTGAATCCTCTACAGTTGTAAGGAAGAAAAAAAAAAAGCTTGTGTGGTAAGTTAATGATCAATCTACATTTGTTTTCGCATATAATATTTTTTAAGAATTAGGGCCTGTTTGGTAATGTTATTTTAGTAACGTTGTTTGTATTTTTTGAAAATACATGTGAGTAAAAAAAGTGTGTGAAAATACGTGTAATGTTGTTTAAACACTGAAAAATGTTATTTAAACTCACCAACCAAACAGCCCCTTAATCTTTAGGAAATATTATTTGAAAGTGAGGCTTTTCATTTTTGTTTACAAAAATCATTAGTATTTTATGTAAACACAGGATGGCACAAGGACGAGTGAGATAATTATTATGACACAAAGGGAATCGAGGGAACGATTAGAATACAAAGCTATTGTAGAAATTGTATTTTGCTTAGAAAAGGTGGAAATATATATATTTTTTAATCTCTTTTTGGTTTTTTTCATTCCAAATTATTAATTCTCTTACCAAATATTTCCACAATCCTAAAAATTTGAAAATGAAAAAAATACATGTAAAACAAACTTTCAAATTTTATTTATCAAATTTAAATGATGAACATAAACTTTGCTATTATGTCTTTTTTCTCTATAATGTGAAAATCCCAAAAAGAAAGACCTTATTTTTAATATTAAGTGATGCATTTGTCATGTTGCAATAATAAGTGATGCGGGAGGACAAGAAGCTGAAAATATGGACAGATGGGACATGGTCAATGTCAAGAGTGCAGACCTCGGAAAACACTAACAATGAATCCTCGGGAAAATATGAACAACCCTCAGCAAGTACAGAGAGACTATAATGCCCGAGGACCCCAAGGATACTGACATGTCCTTAGGGGGCAGTGAACTAATGCTAAGGGCTGTCAGGCACAAACCAAGGAATAGAAGGAGGATTTATCGTCGAGTTAGAAAGAGAAGAAGATAGGTAGAGAATCCATCACCTTTGCATTCAATACCCTAAACCTACTTAGCTGGCCACAGGGCAAGAACTTTGTCTCTGGTCACAACTTGCTTGAACAAAGATTTCTCAATACTTGTGCAACTTCCGTACTCTTTGATGGCCCTTAAAATAATCCTTTTATGTGTCTAGGGTTAGAAGAAAAGAAGTCTCAAAGACATATCCACGGATTAGAATCAAAACAAATTTGAAATTCTATTTTCTTTAAACCTCGATAGCTATAGGTGTCGAGATGCTGTCAAGCCTCGGGGCTGAAACAGTTCTTTAAACCTCGACACATGCCAGCTGTCGAGGTTTAATGAACTTGCACTTTTCAGCTTGTTTCTTGGACAGACTTGATGACTTCAGCACTTGATTTTGAAACACAGTTTCTTGAAGCGTTAAGCACATCTTAAATCTACCCGATTACAAGTAAAGTGTGTTTTGTCAAAGGATTAGCCAATTACAAAAAAGAATGACATATGTTCTAAACAAGTGAAACAAATATGTCCTAACAATCTTCCCTTCTAACTTTTCGTTAAAAATAAACACAAATAGTTATCTGGACATCAATACAATAATAGCTCTTTTTTAGATATGCTATGCACACAATATTTTTACAACAAATCTTATATAACAGATTTATATTTGTTGTTTTTAAATTGTGGATTCAAATTAGGACTAGTATCAACTTACGAATTTTGATTTATTGTAAAAGTGTTGTGAAATTTCTCTTATTTTTTTAAGTATTACGTATACAACATTTTTACCAGAATTATCTCATAAAATAAGGGAGACAAAAAGGAGTTTCAAATGTCATCACTCAAAAAAAAAAAAAAAAAAAAAAGCTTTGGAATTAATGGTGGAAGGAGGTTCTGTTCTGTGCACTTGTCTCCTCTGTCTTCAAAAGACAATACAAGTTGATTTGCATTTCGACTAACAGGCAACCTATTCAACAACCATAAGTGATTCTTTTTTACTCTTTTCAGTTTTTTTCCTTTCGCCCTCACTCCTTTAGCTTCCATCATTTTCTTAGTTTTTCTCAAACATCCCTGAGTCAGATTAGCTTTTTCTACTTTCCGTAATAGTTTCTTTATTCTAGAGTTTCTTAGATTGTTAAGCTCAACTACCTTCCAATTATAACCTTCACGACTCCACGTGTGTGGTTAAAAAATTAGACACTTCTAAAGCTAAATACTATTTAATCTATTTTATCTACTCCCTGTGTGTGATGTGAATCTAGGGTTGTCCAGACTTGACGCACACCCGCCAGACTGACCAAACCACCCGATCTCCACCTGACTTCAGCCCGAACCGACACTCCTGTGGGTCAGTTACGGGTTTCCACGCCCAAGACCCGATGCCGGCGGGTTGAGTGGCGGGTTTTCCTCTCTAAAACCCGAGCCACCCAACCCGACCAATGTTATGTACAAATCCCTCAGCTTCGGCAAGATTAAGCTTAGATTTGAGGAGATCTGGTGAGAGCCCGACTGTATTTGGTAATATCGAGCTTTGATTCGAGGAGATACAGCAATATCAAGCTTAGATTTGAGGTGATCCGACGAGATCAAGCTTAGATTCATCTCTCTTGTGAAGAAGTTGCTGTGTAATGTGCACCTTAGGGTTTTGTAACCAAGCATCTTCTTGATCTTCATCATGTGGATGAATTGAAGAACTTTGCAGCCAACAACTTTCTTTAGTTGGTGATTGAATTTACGTACTGGGATCCGCACAATTGGTTAGTCACGTACTTGGGAGCCATGCATTGAAAGGAGAAATTGTCACTACAAAACAAGTCCAATTGGGTATTGGGGTAAGGGTTCAACTGTAGGTTGGTAAGGTACTTGAGATTCCTTTACTTGTAACCGCTTGTTGTGATAATAGTGGAATTTCGGAAGTGGTGATCTTAAAATCACTCGGTGGGGTTTTTGCCGTGTAGGTTTTCCCTATTCGTAAACAAATCATCGTGTTATTTAATTTCCGCTATATACTTAGTTTATTTGGAGATTTGTTTGTGTTACCACGCGTTTTGCATGATAATTTGATTAATTAATAACTTGACTAATTAATCAAATAATCCATCACAAGGGGTCAATACATTTTTGGCCTTTCAAGTGGTATCAGAGCGGGCACACTTTGATTAGGGTTAATCTTTGTATGTGATCCATTGACCCCTGTTTGTCAGGGATAGAGGCCAATCTCTTGTTATACCTCCATTGTTTGATGGTACTAACTATGCATACTGGAAAGTACGCATGAGAGCTTTTTTGCAGTCTCTAAATGAGAAGGTGTGACAAGCTGTGGAGATAGGCTGGACCAAGCCTATAGAAGCGCCGGTCAATTGGGATGATGCTAAGATCAAGATGGCAAACTTCAACCGCAAAGCATTGAATGCTTTATTCAGTGCTGTCACAAATGAGGAGTTCAAAAAAATATCTTCCACTGAAACTACGAAGGAAGCACGGACCATCCTTTAGACAACCTATGAAGAACAAAATGCTGTAAAATATGATTGTAAGCATGTTTTCTAGGAGATGTGGGAGTTATAGGATGTACCTTGAAGGTGATAGTCTCCATCAGACAGTTATGATTGTGTGTGAGTTAAAGTGATTTTCTCATATCTCAAATCGTCATAACATTAAGACACTTATGCAATCTTGCGATGTTCTTCACACAAAACACGCAATATTCCTTGTTACTTTTGATACATGTGCAGGTACAATGTGATTTGACTATCACAAGGTTAATGTGTGTTGATGTATACTCACTAAACTGTCCTGACTTGTTTTTGAAATATAAAATCAGTTAGACTTGTTTAGTGTGTGTGTGTGTTTTGGGATCCATGTACTTAATATTGTTGTTGAGAGATGATTTTGAGTGTCTAATATGTTGATTGGATCATTGGTTGAGTTGCATGCGTGATTGCATTCATGTCTATGTTTTTCTCTTCTCGAAAAACTACTTTTAAAAGCTGGCTCGACACCTCCTCGACACCTGGCTGTCTGTCAAGCTTCTTAGCTTTTTCTTATCGCAATCCCGATAGCTTCTCAACACCTGGTAGATCGATCGAGGAAATTTCTATCCTCTCAATAGCTTCTCGACAGCTGGTGGATCGATCGAGCTTCTGTTCTTGTGTCTTTGTTTTGTTCCTTGACACCTTCTTGATAGCTTTATCTATCGACGATTGTTTTTCTCGACACCTTTCTCGACAGATGTCTCGATACCTCTTGATACCAATACATGTCGAGATTTACTGAACCTCTATATAAAGGTTCTGTGCGAGTCGGTTCTTGTTTTCTCTCTATATCTCTCTCGATAGCACTGTCTTTTCACCTCCCAAATCCCTCTCTCTCTCTCACTCCAAACCTCTACCTAAGGTTTCTTCAAGCCTTTTCAAGCTTTCCTTCACTTGGTAAGCTTCTAATCTCTTTCATTTATATGCATTTCATGTTTTGAAACCTAGTTTTTGGGGTTTTTCAAAATTGATGACTTTTTGTTGCAATTTTTGGGATGGGTTTCGTAGATTTGATCTTAAAAAATCCATGCATTGCATCACATATATATTTTAACAGTATTTTCATGTATTTAGATGTGTGCAAATTGTTGTGTGCTGATAGGTTTGGATTGGGCTGAGCCCATGATATTCTTTATATTGCATGTCACATGTTCATGCATTTCCCATGCATACGTTCTCTCTTTTCAATATACTTGTTATATTTGGATTGTTTTGGACTTTTTTGAGTGCTTCTTTCTTTCTCCCTCTCTTTCTGTTTACATTAGTAGTGTCTATGGCACCAAAACGTAAGTCCACTCTGTCCCAGAACCCTCTTCATTCTAGGGCCTCTTCGTTTTTTGATCCTACTCCCTCCACTATTCGGTTTCATGATGAGGATGCCCAAAAGGACTTCTCGGAGACCTTTTCTAAACGAGATGTTTATTCGGAATACCAAGTTATTCTGGCAGACTTCGTTGACACTGACCTACTTGATGTCTTTCACAGTCGGGGTTGGGAGTCACTGTGTGACATTCCGGTCACTTGTCCTTTCGTGCTGATTCTAGAGTTTTACTCTAACATGCATGGAACTGATTCTTTAGTACCTTTCTTTCACACTTGCGTTCGAGGTACGTGCATAATACTCACACCGGAGTTGGTATCTGATGTGGTTCATGTTCCGAGGGTCGCGCATCCTGACTACCCTAGTTGTGAGTGTCTATAGACTATGTCCAAAGGTAAGATGATCACCGCTTTCTATGAGCGCCCTTCTGATTGGTGTGAACATCAGTTTTCATCTTGTCGGCCTTTTGCTAAAGGTCCTCATTTCTTAAACATGGTAATGACTTTTGTTTTGCACCCACTCTCTCACTATAACTCTATCACAGAGCCTCGTGCTCGGTTTTTGTTGTCTCTTCTTGAGCATCTCACTATAGACTTTCCTTCACATTTCATTCTTTCTATCATAGATGTCTATAGGGATACGGTGACCTGTACCGTAAAATGTAGTAAGGCGCAATTTTAGTCACGACAGACGGTTTCAGCCGCTCTTTCCTCCCATCCAGCTCCATCTACATCTGCTTGAGCCACATCTTCTCCCTTTTCGTTTATGAGGAATGCGTTACTAGGAGACATCATGGCACAGCTTCAGCCCATGGATGCTCGCCTAGATACGCTCATTACAGAGTTATATCAAGTGAATGTTCGTGTTGGTCGCATTGCTCGGCGACAGGCGACCATGGGTGGTGTTGCTACTGTGGTTTCTCCTCCACCACTTCCTGTGGCTTTCGAGTCTGAGGATGATGATTGTGATAACGATGATGCTTCAGATGATGATGATGAAGATGCTAGCTCTTCTGATGAGATGGTTACTTGACACTCTACCCTTTGTCACCCGTGACAAAAAGGGGGAGTAGTTTTGGGTTATGAGAGTGGTCATACTTAGGGGGAGAGCTTGTATATGACATTTTTGATAGGGGGAGTGTTGTTGTTTTGAGGGATGTAGTGAGGAATACTTATATTTTTTTCTTTTCTCTTCTTTAGATACATTTATTCTTGTACATGAGGTCTTGTGACCATTTGTGACATACATTGGACTTATTCTCTTTATATGTTGATGTATATTTGTTTCACCTACCCTTACATGTGTTGTTTCTTTTCTATCTTTATACACATGATTTTCATTACTTGTATGCAATCTATAATTTCTGTTTCACACTAAGATGCCTTGATGAGTTTTGTTTAAAGTGTTTCAGAAATACAGGTTGTCAAAGTCTATTTGCCATAAACTCTCTTCTTGCAAAATTTTTCAAGAGTTTGTGTTAGGATAGATTTTATTGTATTCAACAAGTGAATATGAGTTGAGTGATTTATGACTTCTCTCATATGTTCATTTGCTTGTTGTGGTTTTGTCAGGGATTGCCAAAGGGGGAGATTGTTAGGACATATGTGTTTCATTTGTTTAGAACATGTGTCATTCTTTTTTGTAATTAGCTAATCCTTTGACAAAATGCACTTTAGTTGTAATTGGGTAGATTTAGAATGTGTTTAACGCTTTAAGAAACTGTGTTTCAAGATCAAGTGTTGAAGTCATCAAGTCTGTCCAAGAAACAAGTTGAAAAGTGCAAGTTTAATAAAGCTCGACAACTAGCATGTGTCGAGGTTTAAAGAGCTGTTTCAGCCTCGAGGCTCGACAGCTTCTCAACAGCATCTCGACACCTATAGCTATCGAGGTTTAAAGAAAACAAAATTTTAGATCTGTTTTGATTCTAATCTGTGGATGTGTCTTTGGGACTTCTTTTCTTCTAACTTTAGACATATAAATTATAATTTGAAGGGCCGTCAAAGAGTACGCAAGTTGCACAAGCATTGAGAAATCTTTGTTCAAGCAAGTTGTGACCAGAGACAAAGTTCTTGCCCTAGTTCATCTCTCTTGTGAAGAAGTTGCTGTGTAATATGCACCGTAAAGTTTTGTAACCAAGCATCTTCTTGATCTTCATTGTGTGGATGAATTGAAGAACTTTGCAGCCAACAACTTTCTCTAGTTGGTGATTGAAGTCGCGTACTGGGATCCGTGCAATTGGTTAGTCACGTACTTGGGAGCCGTGCTTTGAAAGGAGGAATTGTCACTACAGAATAAGTCCAATTGGGCATTGGGGTAAGGGTTCAGCTGTAGGTTGGTAAGATACTTGGGATTCCTTTACTTGTAACTGCTTGTTGTGATAATAGTGGAATTTCAGGAGTGGTGACCTTAAAATCACCCGGTGGAGTTTTTACCATGTAGGTTTTTCCCATTTGTAAACAAATCACCGTGTTATTTAATTTCCGCTGCATACTTAGTTTATTTGGTGATTTGTTTGTGCTACCACGCGTTTTGCATAATAATTTGATTAATTAATAACTTAACTAATTAATCAATTAATCCATTACAAGGGGTCAATACGTTTTTGGCCTTTCAAGTGGTATGAGAGCAGGCACACTTTGATTAGGGTTAATCTTTGTGTGTGATCCATTGACCCATGTTTGTCATAGATAAAGGTCAGTCTCTTATTATACCTCCATTGTTTGATGGTACTAACTATGCATACTGGAAAGTACGCATAAGAGTTTTCTTGTAATCTCTAGATAAGAAGGTGTGGCAAGCTGTGGAGATAGGCTGGACCAAGCCTACAGAAGCGCCGGTCTATTAGGATGATGTTAAGATCAAGGCGGCAAACTTCAATAGTAGAGTATTGAATGCTTCATTCAGTGCTGTCACTAATGAGGAGTTCAAGAAAATATCTTCCACTGAAACTGCTAAGGAAGCATGGACCATCCTTCAGATAACCTGTGAAAGAACAAAATATTTTAAAATATGATTGCAAGCGTGTTTTCTAGGAGATGTGGGAGTTATAGGATGTACCTCAAAGGTGATAGTCTCCATCAAACAGTTATGATTATGTCTGAGTTAAAGTGATTTTCTCAAATCTCAAATCGTCATAACATTAAGACACTTATGTAATCTTGTGACGTTTTTCACACACAACACGCAATATTCTTTGCTACTTTTGATACATGTACAGGTACAATGTAATTTGACCATCACAAGGTTAACGTGTGTTGATATATACTTACTAAACTGTCATGACTTGTTTTTGAAATATAAAATCAGTTAGACTTGTTTGGTGTGTGTGTGTGTTTTGGGATCCATGTGCTTAATATTGTTGTTGAGAGATACTTTTGAGTGTCTAATATGTTGATTGGATCATTGGTTGAGTTGCATACGTGATTACATTCATGTCTATGTTTTTCTCTTCTAAAAAAACTACTATTAAAAGCTGGCTCGACACCTCCTCGATACCTAACTGTCTGTTGAGTTTCTTAGATTTTTCTTATCGCAATCCCGACAGTTTCTCGACACCTAGTGGATTAATCGAGGAAATTTCTGTCATCTCGATAGCTTCTTGATAGCTGGTGGATTGATCGAGCTTTTGTTCTCGTGTCTTTGTTTTGTTCCTCGACACCTTCTCGATAGCTCTATCTATCGACGATTGTTTTTCTCGACACCTTCCTCGATAGATATCTGGATACCTCTTGATACTAGTACCTGTCAAGATTTACTGAACCTCTATATAAAGGTTCTGTGCGATTCGGTTCTTGTTTTCTCTCGATCTCTCTCTCGATAGCACTGTTTCTTCACCTCCCAAATCTCTCTCTCTCTCTCACTCCAAACCTCTACCCAAGGTTTCTTCAAGCCTTTTCAAGCTTTCCTTCACTTGGTAAGCTTCTAATCTCCTTCATTTACATGCATTTCATGTTTTGAAACCTAGTTTTTGGGGTTTTAGAAAAATTTTGGGGTTTTAGAAAAATTTTGGGGTTTTTCAAAATTGATGACTTTTTGTTGCAATTTTTGGGATGGGTTTTGTAGATTTGATCTTAAAAACTCCATGCATTGCATCACATATATATTTTAATAGTATTTTCATGCATTTAGATGTGTGCAAATTGTTTGTATGCTGATAGGCTTGGATTGGGCTGAGTCTATGATGTTCTTTATATTGCATGTCACATGTTCATGCATTTCCCATGCATACGTTCTCTCTTTTCAATATACTTGTTATATTTGGATTGTTTTGGACTTTTCTGAGTGCTTCTTTCTTTCTCCCTCTCTTTCTGTTGACGTTAGTAGTGTCTTTGGCACCAAAACGTAAGTCCATTCTATCCCAAAACCCTCTTCATTCTAGGGCCTCTTCATTTTCTGAACCTACTCCCTCCTCTATTCGGTTTCGTGATAAGGATGCCCAAAAGGACTTCTCTGAGAACTTTTCTAAATGAGATGTTCATTCGAAACGCCAAGTTATTTTGGCAGATTTTGTCAACACTAATCTACCCAATGTCTTTCACAGTTAGGGTTGGGAGTCATTGTGTGATACTCCGGTCACTTGTTCTTCCGTGCTAATTTTGGAGTTTTACTCCAACATGCATGGAACTTGTTCTCCAGTACCTTTCTTTCACACTCGTGTTCGAGGTACGCGCATAGTACTCACACCAAAGTTGGTATCCGATGTGCTTCATGTTCCGAGGGTTGTGCATCTTGACTACCTTGGTTGTGAGCATCTATGGACTATGTCTAAAGACAAGATGATCACCGCTTTTTGTGAGCGCCCTTCTGGTTGGGGTGAACATCAGTTTACGTCTTATCGGCCTTTCGCTAAAGGTCCTCATTTCTTAAACATGGTAATGACTTTTGTTTTGCACCCACTCTTTCACTATAACTCTATCACAGAGCCTCGTGCTCGATTTTTGTTGTCTCTTCTTGAGCATCTCACTATAGCTTTCCTTCACATTTCATTCTTTCTATCATAGATGTCTATAGGGATACGGCGACTCGTACCGTAAAACGTAGTGAGGCGCAGTTGCAGTCGCAACAGACAGTTTCAGTAACTCCTTCCTCTCGTTCAGCTCCATCTACATTTGCTCGAGCCACATCTGCTCCTTCTTTGTCTATGAGCAATATGTCATTAGGAGACATCATGGCGCAGTTTTAGCGCATGGATGCTCACTTAGATACACTCTCTACAGAGTTGTATCAGGTGAATGTTAGTGTTGGTCGCATTGCTTAACGACAGGCGACCATGGGTGGTTTTGCTACTGTGGTTTCTCCTCCACCACCTACTGTGGCTTTCGAGTCTGAGGATGATGATGGTGATGATGATGGTGATGGTGATGATGATGATGCTTCAGATGATGATGATGATGATGCTAGCTCTTCCGATGAGATGGTTACTTGACACTCTACCCTTTGTCACTCGTGACAAAAAGGGGAAGTAGTTTTGAGTTATGAAAGTAGTCACACTTAGGGGGAGAGCTTATATAGGACATTTTTTATAGGGGGAGTGTTGTTGTTTTGAGGGATATAGTAAGGAATACTTGTATTTTTTTTCTTTTCTCTTCTTTAGATACATTTATTCTTGTACACGAGGTCTTGTGACCATTTATGACATACATTGGACTTATTCTCTTTATATGTTGATGTATGTTTCTTTCACCTACCCTTACATGTGTTGTTTCTTTTCTATCTTTATACAAATGATTCTCATTACTTGTATGCAATCTATAATTTCTGTTTCACACTAAGATGCCTTGATGAGTTTTGTTTAAAGTCTACTTGCCATAAACTCTCTTCTTGTAAATTTTTTCAAGAGTTTGTGTTAGGATAGATTTTATTGTATTCAACAAGTGAATATGAGTTGAGTGGTTTATGACTTCTCCCATATGTTCATTACTTGTTGTGGTTTTATCACGGACTACCAAAGGGGGAGATTGTTAGGACATATGTGTTTCACTTGTTTAGAATATATGTCATTCTTTTTTGTAATTGTCTAATCCTTTGACAAAACGTACTTTACTTATAATTGGATAGATTTAGGATATGTTTAATGCTTCAAGAAACTGTGTTTCAAGATCAAGTATTGAAGTCATCAAGTCTATCCATGAAACAAGCTGAAAATTGCAAGTTCATTAAAGCTCGACAGTTGGCTTGACAGCTAGCATGTGTCGAGGTTTAAAGAGCTGTTTCATATCTGAGGCTCGACAGCTTCTCGATCGCATCTTGACACCTATAGCTATCAAGGTTTAAAGAAAACAGAATTTCAGATATGTTTTGATTCTAATTCATGGATGTATCTTTGAGACTTCTTTTCTTCTAACCCTAGACATATAAAATGATTATTTTAAGTGTCGTTAAAGAGTACGCAAGTTGCACAAGTATTAAGAAATCTTTGTTCAAGCAAGTTCTGACCAGAGACAAAGTTCTTATCCTAGTTCATCTCTCTTGTGAAGAAGTTGCTGTGTAATATGTAGCGTAGGGTTTTGTAACCAAGCATCTTCTTGATCTTCATCGTGTGGATGAATTGAAGAACTTTGCAGCTAACAACTTTCTCTAGTTGGTGATTGAAGCCGCGTACTGGGATTCGCGCAATTGGTTAGTCACGTATTTGGGAGCCGTGCATTGAAAGGAGAAATTGTCACTACAGAATAAGTCCAATTGGGTATTGGGGTAAGGGTTCAATTGTAGGTTGGTAAGGTACTTGAGATTCCTTTACTTGTAACTGCTTGTTGTGATAATAGTGGAATTTTGGGAGTGGTGACTTTAAAATCACTCAGTGAGGTTTTTGCCGTGTAGGTTTTCCCTATTTGTAAACAAATCACCGTGTCATTTAGTTTCCGCTACATACTTAGTTTATTTGGTAATTTGTTTGTGCTACCATACGCTTTGCATGATAATTTGATTAATTAATAACTTGACTAATTAATCAATTAATCCATCATAAGGGGTTAATACGTTTTTGGCATTTCAAAGATAAATTTAATGGTGAGATTAGGGGGCCAGGAATTTATATTGGGAGATTGGTTTTCATATATTTCAGATCTCAGATGTATAAATGCATATATTCTAGTTTTTTTTTTGAAAATATTTGGTGGGCTAAGCCCCTTCGGCTCCATTGTGGCTCCGCCAACAGGCTAGCAATTGATGCTAGATTTGTTTTGAAGAATTAAAAGGAAAGACAAAGTACACACTGATAAGGTATAGATAAGTTCACCACATAAAAGAATCCACCAAGGGATACAAAGTAATGGATAAAAACTTTTACCACTTTAAGGAATCCAGTTAAGAGATAACAAAGAAAGAAATTGCCACCTATCGGAATCCACCGAAGGATAGGACTAACGAGTTCGACAAGAAGACATCCTTCTTCTCACAAACCAAATACTAAAAATAACACACAATATTCATTTTCTCTACTTTTCATCCATGCACAAGGTTACGAACTTAGATAGGACCAACTTGGAACAAAAACATTAACAAACTTCGGAACTGAAAAAAATACACTTAATTGGGAAACCAAATAGATACACAGTTTCCTGAGTACATTATGCTGACCGTAGTAAAACAGCCATAAAATCCTCCACACACTGTTTGAGAATTAACTTTGAAAATGACCCAAAAAATGCTGACTCCAACTTCTTTGGATTTAGATCGATATTAGTGATCTTTGTAGGCTTTTATAGAAGGTCTTTTTTACTCGTCCCATGTGCACTCCTGTGTCAACAATATCCATTCTAAAATTAAACAATATTCCGTGGCATATTTCAAGAGCTGAAATTAAATCAGATAAAGCATCACAATGACAAACCTTTACATACTCCATCCCATCCAAGTATGGTTCTGACTTGACAGCTTTTAAGTAATGCCTCCAACACTTCATGTGACTATCACCGCAGCATTTTGGCTCTTCTTCTCTGATAACTAGTGTCTCAGATAAGAACTACAATGCACAATACATAAAATGATGAGAAAATCAGAAATAACACTAAGCAAAACAGTTACACAGTCCCAAGTAAAAAATTTCTCAATTATACATTTAAAGCTTTTTTCTCCTCGCTAAGAAATTTTCACTCACATTTATGAATTCCTTGCTTTCTGAATCCACACGTACCAACAGAACTTTTGGATGACAACTCCATAATAAGCCATCTAAAAGAGCTGTATAGTCTTGCATTATAGGAACATTCCCCAACTCCAAATGCGCAACAGTTGCAATTGGAACAATTGATAGATCTTTACTTAACTCCTCGGGGGTAAAGGAAATCTGAGTAAGAAAGCAAAAACGTAAACTTTAGCATCTTGAACTTATTCACGAAATTAATTTTGTATAAATGCTGTATCACAAACTTGAACAAGAAGGCACAACCTGTATTTTTAAAGACTAATAGAGAGATATAAACAATTAAGAAAAAAAAAAAAAGCAATTGGTTGAGGAAAAAGGCAAAAAAATAGACAAGCAAATGTATATGATATTTACAAAATTTCAATTCATAGACATGAAATTAATCTGCTCGCACTACTCAAAACTAAGATTAAGGGTTTGCTTGTTTCATTTTGTAACTCAAGATAGGAAACAAGTTGTTGGGATAAATTCTGTCTACATGTGAATTAAATCAAATATAATCCAAGCAATAGAGAAAATAAAAATCTATGGAAGCGATAAAAACCACCGGAAAAATTCGATCAATCCACTATAATGAAATAGAGATAACGACGCTCAAGTGATAACCAAAACCTGAGTTCATAATAAATTGAAAAAATACAATAATACCTCTAAGAACAAATACAACCTCACCACAAAACCTGGTAGTAAGATTTTCCACTCTGAATACTTCAACTCTCAATAGTTGTAGCACTCAAATAATCATCCTAGAGAAAACTCCAAATTTATTTTCCTTGTGTGTCTTGAGCAAAATAAAAATCACATTTTCTTTTTTCCTTAATGCCACATAAAGCACTATTCGTTTTCCTTCAGTCAGCTTCAAATTTGTGTTTCACTCTTCAGTCTGTCTCTAAATCTCTCTACATGAAATAAATGCACACAATATGCTTTATATATAAGGCTTTGCTGCATGACACTCCTATTCTTAATTAAATTAGGAATAGAAGTCTTGTACACCAAGTTCACTTCACTAAGTGTGCGTTTGGTTCCAACTTAAAAAAGCAACTTATTATATTATTCAGCTTATTTTTGCTACTATTCATGGCTCTCACTGCACTTTTTGGTACTATTTATTAGTTCCATTGTACTATTTTAGATAACTTTTACCTTTATCTACAGTACTTTCAGTAAAAATGCTAGACATCTATATTAGTTAGTAGGAATGTTAGTATAACAACAAGTAATTGTACTCATTGAATACACTACATTCTATTGTAACCAAAACAGTTAGTTAGTTAGAGCAGGGCATGGCAATTAGTAACAAGATGTATATAGGCATCTCACAAATTGTATTGGGCATTGAACTAGTTTTGTTGATTTCATTTCCTTAGCTTCCTTCTCTCTCTCTCTCTCTCTCTCTCTCTGCTATAGAGGTCTAGGTTCCCTTAAAGCAACCTACTAAAGATTCTAAATTCACCTAAGTCCTAAAATTGTTATTAGAGCATTCGATCCCTCCACACCACCATGACAGAAACTCATTCCAATTCACAAAATTCAAAAAAAAAATCGCAGCTCTATCTAGGGTTTCAGAAAATCACGAGCATGCTTTACAAGAAATTCTAAAGCAGTTGTAAGTTATCAATGGTTTTATGCAAAGAATGGTGGAAATAGAGGAGAAACGACAACAAGCCTCAAATTCAAGTTCTCGAGCCCTTCTTGTTAACAATCATGTGGGAAATTTAGATGCTTTACCACAGAATTCTATCAAGAATCTGAAGCTGGAGCTTCCTAGGTTCCATGGAGAAGATCCTACGTGTTGGGTTTACAAGGCAAACCAATATTTTTCAAATCATAACACCCCTGGGCATTAGAAGGTGATGGTGGTTTCTTTTCACCCTGATGATGAAGCCTTGATTTGGTTCCAGGATGATGAGCAAGTGGGTGGATTTGCGAGTTAGGAGGTCTTCATTAAGGCTCTTCAGACCCGGTTTGGTGTTACAGCTTATGATGATCCAATGGAAGCCCTCACTCGTCTCAAACAAACTACCACTGTGATTTCTTACAAAAGTAATTTTGAGATTCTTTCTAATAGAGTCATGGGTTTGTTTGAGTCTCATAAGTTGAGTTGTTTTTTAAGTGGTTTAAGAGATGAGATTAGGTTACCAATCAGAATGTTAATGCCTAAATCACTTAATGAAGCCTTTGGTTTATCTAAAATTCAGGAAGAATACCTAATGAGTAGCAAGAAATCTTTCAAGAATGGGATAGATAATGGAAAACCTTCTATATTGGGTTTGCCTAAATTGGAAGGTAGGACTGATAACAAGATGAAACTGCCACTGCAAAGGTTGACTAGTACTCAGATAGAGGAAAGAAGGAAATTGGGTTTATGTTATAACTGTGATGAAAAGTGTCAGATGGGACATAAGTGTAAGGGAGCAAAGTTGTTTTTATTGGAGGGCTAGGATATGGGAGTGAACATAAGCCAGGTGTGCAACTGGTAGAATTAGAGGATGATGGAGTGGTGTTAGAACATCAAGCAATTGAGAAGCAAGAGGATATGACTTTACCTGTTGAGATTACATTATATGCCTTAGTGGGTAGTCCTGCATCTTAGACAATGCGAGTTAAGGGTAGGATTTTAAATCAAGAAGTGGTGTTTCTCATTGACTCTGGGAGCACTCACAATTTCTTGGATGCTATTGAATTGCCTACTTTACAGCTGCATTTGGATAATTCTCAAGTTCTTGAGGTTAAGGTAGCTGATGGAAGCATTGTTAAAACTTTATATGTGTGTCATGGAGTTACTATTTCTATGCAAGGGTATAACTTTGTGGTGGATTTCAATGTTCTACATTTGGGAGGCTGTGCAGTGGTCCTTGGTACCCAATGGTTAAGTACTTTGGGAGAAATCAATTGGGATTTCAAGTTATTAACCATGAAATTTTCTTACTTGGGTAAAAGGGTGTTATTGCAAGGTCTGCATCCATCAGAGTCTATTCTTTTAGATGCTGACAAGCTCTTTGATGGTTCAATCAAGAAAGGGCTAGTTCTTCACATTGATGCTGTCACTGCTTTCGGTCTTGATCAGCCTTCATTGCCTGCTGCACTAACAGACCTGTTAAAGCAGTTTTTTAAGGTGTTTGAAGTACCATCTCAATTGCCCCCATTTCAAGGTCATGAGCATTAGATTATACTTAAAGAAAGTACTCCTCCTATATGTGAGAGACCCTACAGGTACCTGTACTTCCAAAAAGCTGAAATTGAAAAAATAGTGCATGAATTATTGGATGTTGGTTCTATTTAGCCAAGTCAGAGCCCTTTTTCCTCACCTATTTTGCTTGTGAGGAAGGCTGATGGGAGCTAGAGAATATGCGTAGACTATAAGGCTTTAAATAAGGCAACTATTAAGGACAAATTCTCTATTCCTGTGGTTGATGAGTTGTTCGATGAACTTGCTGGTGCCACTATTTTTATTAAGTTAGATTTAAGGTTAGGGTATAATCAAATTCGTATGAAGCCTGAGGATATTCCTAAGACAGCCTTTCGTACTCATGAAGGTCATTATGAGTTTCTTGTAATGCCTTTTGGCCTCACTAATGCTCCTTCAACATTTCAAGTACTTATGAATGCTATTTTCAAACCTTGCCTTAGGAAGTTTGTTTTGGTCTTCTTTGATGATATTTTGGTATTCAGTTCTTGTTTAACTGATCATCTATCACACTTAAGGACTATTTTGGAGATTCTTTTTTCCCATCAGTTGTATGCTAAGATGTCTAAGTGTGTATTTGGTTGTGCTGAGGTGGACTATCTAGGCCATATAATTTCTAGGGATAGGGTTAAGGCTGAACCTAAGAAGACTATTGCAATGCAATAGTGGCATGTCCCTATTACTTTGATGGCTTTAAGGGGTTTTCTAGGCCTCACTGTCTACTATAGGAAGTTTATTAGAGGTTATGGTACCATTGCCCAACCCTTGACCAATTTACTTAAAAAAGATGGGTTTATATGGACTGATAAAGCTCTTGCTGCCTTCAATCAACTCAAGGCAGCAGTAGCTCAATACTGGCCTTAGCTCTTCCTAATTTTGCTAAACCTTTTACAATTGAGTCTGATGCATCTGGGTTTGGTTTAGGAGTTGTACTGATGCAGGACAATAGACCCATAGCCTTCCATAGTCAAGTTTTGAAGGGTAAGTATCTCCGTTTATCTACCTATGAAACTGAACTGTTGGCTTTGGCTTCTGCTATCACGAAGTGGAGACCCTATTTGTTGGGTAGACCTTTTATTGTGAAGATTGATCATCAAAGCCTTAAATTCTTACTGGAGCAAAGGATTGCCACACCTGCTCAGCAAAAATGGCTTGCAAAGCTCTTAGGGTATGCTTTTGTGGTAGAATATAAGAAAGGTATTGACAATAAGGTGGTTGATGCTCGGTTTAAGAGGTTTGATGGTGATTCTGAGTTTGGACAGCAGTGTGATTCTCAAAAGTCTAGTTATTTGTTCATTCTTTCTGTTCCTGACCCCACTTGATTGAATCCACTTAAGGATAGTTATACTCAAGATCAATCTTTATAGCAATTGATTCAGTCCATCCAGTCTGGTACTGCCCTTAAGGGGTTTACATGGCAGAATGATTTGATCTTTTACAAGGGAAGGTTCTTTTTGGGATCAAGTTGTTCTTTGATTTCTCAAGTTCTTCATCATGTCCATAGTAGCCCTGTTGCTGGCCATTCTGGGTTCCTCAAGACTTATCAAAGGGCAAAAAGGGAGTTTTATTAGCAAGGTATGAAGGTTGCCATCAAACAGCTTGTAAGGGAGTGTGATGTGTGCCAACAAGTGAAATCTGAAGCTTCTGTTCTTGCTGGTTTATTGCAACCATTGGAGATTCCTACTACTCCTTAGACTGATGTTAGTCTGGATTTCATTGAAGGTTTACCTAAGGCACAGGGCTTTGAGGTGATTTTGGTAGTAGTTGATGGATTGACTAAATATGCCCATTTCATTCCTATTTCTCACCCATATACTGCTGCTAAGGTTGCTTCATTGTATATGCAATATGTTTTTAAACTACTTGGGCTGCCTGCAACCTTGGTTAGTGATAGGGACGCTACTTTTACTTCCCTCTTTTGGTTTGAGTTTTTCAGGTTGCAAGGTTCTACTTTGGCCATGTCTACAGCATATCACTCTCAGTTTGATGGCCAAACTGAGATTGTTAATAGGAGTTTGGAACAATATCTGAGGGCTTTCATTGCTGATAGGCCAAATAGATGGGCTGAGTGGTTACCCTTGGCAGAGTTTTGGTTCAATACTAATTTCCACACTAGTCTGAAGTCTACACCCTTTGAGGCATTATATGGTTTTGCTCCTCCCAGATTGCAAAGTTACATTCCTGGTACTACTTGTGTGGCTGCTTTGGATTCTCTATTGTGTCAAAGGAGGAAATTTTGACTACTTTGAGGTCACATTTGGCTGCTGCACAAGAGAAGATGAAATTCCAATAAGACAAACACAGGCAAGACAAGACCTTTAAGGTGGGTGATTGGGTCTATTTGAGGATGCAACCTTATAGACAGAGGACTTTGGCTTATAAAGGGAAGTGGAAGCTGTCCCCAAGATGTTTTGGGCCTTTTCAGATTCTACAGAAGGTAGGGGCTGTGTCTTATAAGTTGGCTCTACCTCCTGAGGCCAGATTTCACCCAGTGTTCCATGTTTCTTGTTGGACCAAATAAGCACTCCATGTCCACTTTACCTCCAGTGGATGAGGATGGTCAGGTGTTTAATGAGCCCATTGTTGTCTTGAACCTAGTCACTAAGGTTTAGAGTGATTACTGAGGTTTTGGTATAATGTCTGGGCTGGGCTGTCCTCCTGAGGATGCCACTTGGGAGTCTCTACATCAGCTTCAACTTACATTCCCTCACCTTGTGGGCAAGGCACTTTAAATAGGGGAAGTAATGTTAGACATTCGTATTAGTTAGTAGGCATGTTAGTATGACAACAAGTAATTGTACTCATTGAATACACTACATTCTATTGTAACCAAAACAGTTAGTTAGTTAGAGCAGGGCATGGCAATTAGTTACAAGATGTATATAGGCATCTCATAGATTGTATTGGGCATTGAACTATTTTTGTTGATTCAATTTCCTTAGCTTCCTTCTCTCTCTCTCTCTCTCTCTCTCTCTCTCTCTCTCTCTCTCTCTCTCATATTTTTGCTATGGAGGCCTGGGTTCCCTCAAAGCAACCTACTAAAGCTTCTAAATTCACCTAAGTCCTAACAAAAAGTTTTCAATTTTAGCAAAATAAGTGGATCCCAAACAGACTCTAAGTGTATGTTTGGTTCCAAATTATAAAACAAGTTTATTTTACTATTCAGCTTATTTCTGCTATTATTCATGGGTCTCACTGCATTTTTTGGTAATATTCATGGGTTCTACTGTACTATTTCAGCTAACTTTTACCTTTATTTATAGTAATTTCAGCAAAAAAATTTCTGTTTCAGTAAAATAAGCGGATCCCAAACGAACCTTAAATAAAAACTTAAGGACTCCTTGGATACAGTTGAAAATTGAAAACTGAAAACATTGTAGCAAAATAATTTTTAAATGTGTGAATAGTACCGTGGGACTCATTTTTAATGAAAAAGTTGCTAAAAAATGAGATTTGTGGGTCCTGTGAACAGTGCACGAGACCCATTGGTGTGTAGAAAAGTAAAAAATCATGGCTAAAAAAAAAAAAGAGAAAGGTGTGAAACGCCAGCTTGGTACTGTTCATAAGTCTAAAAGCACTGTTCATGGACAATGAATAGTGCAAGAGGTGCTGTCCAGAAAAAAAAAAAAAAAGAAGTGAAATGTATTTTCAACAAAATGTGGACACAATAATCTGAATACAAACAGATACTTAAGATGCATTTGGATACAGCTGAAAACTAAAAACACTGTAATAAAATAATTTTTAAATGTGTGAATTGTGTTGTAGGACTCATTTTTAATGAAAAAGTTACTGAAAAGTGAGGTTTGTGGGTCCTATGAATAGTGCACGGGATTTACTGATGTGCAGAAAAGTAAAAAATCACAGCTAACAAAAAGGAAAGGCGTGAAACACCTTGGCACTGCTCATAAGCCTAAATGCACTATTCATGGATAATAAACGGTGCAAGAGGCGCTCTCCAGAAAGAAAGAAAAAAAACAAAAAAAAAAAAAAAAAAAAAAAAAAAAAAAAAAAAAAAAACACGTTTTCAGTAAAATGTGGATGCAATAAACTGAATACAAACAAATACTTAGAGTCCCATGTGGGCTGGACTCCTAGGTGCAGCCGTGCACCCCAACACAGGTTTCTTTTAATTGATCAAGGCAGAAAATTATATAATTAACCTCTAAATATATACACTCAAAAAAAAAAAAAAAAAAAACCCTGTAAATAAACTGAATAAAGTAAAAAAATAGAACTCGTATATTTGAATCATGAATTAGACTATGTTCTTAATATTAGCACTATATGAGCATCAAAATGGAAAAAAGAAAAAAGAACTGGCACTGGAATCATGGAATAGACTATGCACATAATATCGACACAATATGAATATTAAAAATGGAAAAACAAAATAAGAAATTAGACTTCAATATATTTTTGGGCTTACCGTGCAATTAGGTATAAACCACAACGTCAAAGTTTGGTGCTCCATAAAATTTTGAAGATATTGTCTGAGTGTTATAAACCTGAATGTATCTAGATGACCGTCCAGCCGAAGTGTATTTTCAATTTTTAATAGAAAACAAGAAGTGGTGGAAAATGACGATGGTATTGCACTGCAATCATATTCGAAGGAATGAAGATTTGCACAATCAATCTGAAGCATTGGCAACTGTTTATTGGGAGATAACAAACTTAAACTCTCAAGTCTATCACTGGAAATTTTAAGTTTGGAGTCGAAGAATTGCAAGTCCAAGGTCTCAAGTAGGGGAAACTTAGAATTAAGGTCCTCGAACAATTTGGAAGTTTCGAACATTGATATTTTCAGTTTCTTTACATTGTTGCAAGCAAATGAATCTGAGTCCAATCGTCCAGGATCACCCCTACAGTATAGTTCTTCAAGATTAGGAGCTTCAATCTTAATCTTTTTTACTCCATATAATTTAGCCTTCTTAAGCTTGGGAGCATAATTTATGTGAACACGTTTCGCTTCCACGCAACAATTCGATTGAGTAAATTCCTCAAGCAAAGGGCAGGAATGCAGGATCTTTGTTATTGTCAAATAATCAACGTCAACTCTCTCTAGAGTCAGCTTTCGCAAATAAATAGACTTAATCATATCGTCACCAAAATCGTTTCCCAGCACTTTACAACCCTTCAACGTTAATTCGGCTAAAGATTCAACAAAAAAGGTTGTCTTAGGCAAAACATACCTTCCCACTTTGTTTATGCTAGTCAACTCAAGGTACAGTGATTCCATGAGATTTCTATTAGCCAATTCAATCCAGTTATCAATACAAGCTAGAGGCATATTTGTGATGACAAAGGGTCATCCTCAACCTAAACTGTTGGACAATTTGGATTGTTGTCTTGTGCTCATGGAGTGGTAACAAATCTTCATTAACAGACCTAACAAATTTCTCGATTTTCTTCTCAAAGTGAGCTGGGCTATTATCATAATATGTTCCATCACAGAATTTGAAATCATACCTGGGGAGTGAGTTCCATACTTGTTTCCATGACTTGGACAAAACAGTGGTACGAGCAGCATCTTTATGGGGCATGAGGAAGAGGATGTGGTGTATAATATGTTCTGACAATTGGGATATACGATCCAAAGCTTCAACACCATCTAGATTTCTTCTCTTCTGCTTCCTTCCAAACACCATCTTCTCAGAGATTCTCGGTGGTGGTGGCTTTGCTTTGCTGAGTTGAGTTGTGATGGTTGCCACGGCGATTCAGGATTTTGATGGGTTAGGAGTGAAGTAATAGTCGCAGATGTCTGCCAACAAGCAAAACCTAGTTATAAAGTGACTTTTTTTACTTTTATTTTTTTATATACCAGATAGAATTTTACTCTAATCTAATCTAAGTGTATATATGTGTGAAATTCTCTTCTAGAGACTTGAACCCCGGCTTTTGGCCCCCATACTCTACAAGCACTTATACTTATAGTGTGACTATCGCACCAAGAGTGTGCGGTGGTAAAGTGACTTTTCTTTACTCAATATGGAAAGGAAATAATTAGCATAAGGAAAGGAAATAATTTCATAACCTATTAGGAAAGGTAAAAGGTTGTTTGGATTTAAGAGTTTCTATCCTTTATAACTTTATTTCCTTCACTTATCACTCAAAAATGTTGGGTCCTACAGAGGCAAGAATTGTTTGGATGGGCTTTCTAAATTTGTTTCCATCTCTCAATTTTTACCAAAGTGAATAATGAGTTACAAAAACTAGAAAAAGTTTTAGGCGTTTTTAAGTTATGTAAATAGAGTTATAATAGCACTTTCATAATTTCACTCAACTAATGGGCCCCACATTTTATGTGCTGTCAAATCCATGCCAGCCGACTTCCCAACAACTCTCTTCTCTCTCATTACTAGACTTCTTCTATTTTGCGTTGGTCTTTGATTTTCTTTGCTATTCTTCTTCCCAAGGCACTCATCGTGACTTTGTCTCTTTCTTCTTTTTTTCTCTCCTTTTCACCTCTTTGTCATCTTTCTTTTTTTTACTCTCTTTTCTTTCCTTTTCACGTTGGGTTTGAGCTTGGTTTTTCTATTCTTTTTTCCCCTTCTTTTCTTTCCTTTTCATATTGGTTTTTGGGTTTGGTTTCTACTATCTTTTTTTTTTTTTTTTCCTTGTCACTAGGTTTCTGGTCTTGGTTTCTCTTTTATTTCCTTGGGTGCTAGGTTTGAGTGGATGAGGATGGAGGCAATGATAGCTTTTGGGTTCGGTGAGAGGTGATGAGAGCTTCTGGGTTTAGTGAGGGTATTGGAGGTGAAGGAAACAAATGGTAATAAGAAAGTAGAAAGAACTAGAGGGATTCCTTCCCATGGGGGTAGTCGTTCTCTTTTCATTGCATCAAGTCAGTTTGTGGGTCCTACAAAAAGTTGAGATTTTTTATTTTTTAGAATGAAAACTCAACTGGGTTTAAGGGCCAGACAGAGCTAGGTATAAGTTGAGGATTTTCAAGTGATAAAAAATGAGTTACAGGGTGATGAGTTTTGAGTGATGATTTTTGGGTGATGAGTGATGAGATATCAATCACTCACCATCCAAACATGGGCGAATTAAAATTTGCAATTTGAGTCATAAAATAAATAATTTTTTTATTCATAATTAAAGGATAATAATTTTTATTAAAATAATAAGAATAGCGATAATTATCTGGAAGTAAAAAATCATAGAGAAAATCTTTATTGATTATTATCTTTATAAATATTAGTGTCCAACCCGTGCATATGCATAGGTACAGTTAAAAGTAATCACAATTACATGATTTAAATTATACCTAGTGAAGAGTTATAGCTTAAACCTTTTTGAGGCCATAGATTCCTAAAATATTTAATGGTTCTCATTATTTATATATATAATTTAAAATCTAATTAGATTTGAACTCTTCATTTTTCTCACCCAAAAAATTAACTTGTCACAAAAATTAAAAAATTAGATGACACACATGTCACAAAATTAGACACCAAGTGAAATCTTATCTAGAATTTAATTGGATTTAGACTTTTCAATTTTTTCTCTCAATAATTAGCTGAGACATTTGGCGCAAAATTAAGCTTCAATTGAAATCTAATTTAAAATCTAATTGAATTTTCTTTTAGCTTTAACTTTAAATATATACTAATTAGTAATCCCATACATATGCATAGGTACAATTAAAAATAATTACAATTACTTGGTTCAAGTTATACATTTTTTAAAAGAAAATGTTCAAAATAGCTTATATATGGTTTTAGCTTACACATTTTTTAGACCTTATATTTCTAACATTATTTTGAATTTAATAGGATTTAAAATTTTTGGTTTTTGAGTCCAATAATTCACTTGTCACAAAATTAAAAATTTGATGGATACGTGGCATAAAATTGGACTCCAATTTAGAATCTAATTGAATTTGGATTCTTCGATTTTTACACTCAATGATTCGGTACAAAAATTAAAATTGGATTGGACATGTGACGAAAAATTTAGAATCAAATTGAAATCTAATTGGATTTTTGCTGATCTTTGGCTTTTAAGTAACAAGTAATAGTGGGATTTTTTTTGACTTTGGAGCAATCACAACCAACTACTTATTCTTGAGAAGACCAATTTCAATTTGATGTGGAAAAATTCCCTAAAACCACTACAAGGGTAGGTAAACTATAATAGACACTATATAAAATAATTATTGCTATGCATTTTTTATAGAGTTTTAACTTATTTTGTGCACATCTGATGATTGCCTATTTATCATTAGACCAAGATACTAATCACTTTTGGTGTAGCTGGAGATTGAATCCTAGATCTCTTATTTAATCATCAGAGACTTTACTAATTGAGCTAACAGAAACTCACAATCTTATTGTTTTTCTATTAAGTGTTATTTATTTATTTATTTTTATATACTTTTTATGACAAAAAATAGTAATTTTTTATGAATAATTATTCTTTATTAAAAGTGATGTAATATCTACAGGCTCTCTCATCTTCTCCGTTGCTTAAAGAACACTTAATGTTGTCACTATTTTTGACGCTTTTTTCTACCATATTAGACCCACGAACAAGGTCCATGAAACAGACATTGCTACAGGGAATCTTATATATGGAATTATAAATGATCTCTATTGATATTAAAAATGTGTTGTTCCTAGGTAATATCAATGTTGAATATTGTATCTCTGATCAATTTATATATTGGAAGAAATCATCTTTTTTAAATCTTTATTTATACTAATAATAGTTAAAGATTACAAATCACACTTGGCCAATGATATGTTTTGACAGGTCAATAGCAGTTGATTGTTCATAACTATAATCATCAATTGTGTAAATATTTACGGTAATTTATACAAAAGAGTATATTAGGTGATCTTACTTAAATATGATTTCAATTTATTATATCCAGAATTATATTCCTATATTGTCATCAATCAAATGAATGGGAACAGTTATGTCATTTCGACCACTTGAATTACTTGTAATATTTTCTCAAATAAAAAAAAAAAAGAATTACTTGTAATAATAATTTCTATTACATTGTAATCTTCATTACAGTGTAACAAACAAGCCATAAATATAGGGCACCTCCTCTTATGACGAATGGAGGGGATTTCTATTTGCCGTGATGGACCAAAGCTTTCCCATTTATTTTTTGCAAATGACAGCCTTATTTTTTGCAGAGCAACTATAGCGGAATGTAGCGTTTTGCAAGGAATTTTGGAAGCCTATGAAAAAGCCTCAGGTCAGCAACTGAACAGATCCAAAACATCTCTGTTTTTTAGCAGCAACACCCCAAAAGAGATTCAAGAAGAGATAAAGGAAAGATTTGGTGCACAGGTCATTAAGCAGCATGAAAAGTATCTTGGTGTGCCATCTTTGGTGGGTAGAAATAAAAGGAATTCTTTCAGGGAGATAAAAGAAAAGCTTGGGAGGAAGTTGGCTGGATGGAAAGAGAAGATGCTATCTAAAGCCGGTAAAGAAATCTTGATTAAAGTCGTGGCTCTAGCTATACCAACCTATACCATGAGCTATTTCAAGTTACCAAATTCTCTTTGTGATGAATTGACAGCCATGATCAGAAAGTTTTGGTGGGGACAAAGGAAGGACGAAAACAAGATCTCTTGGTTGAGTTGGGAGAAGATGTGTGAGTCGAAAGCAAATGGAGGTATGGGTTTCAAGGACATTAAATTATTTAATTTGGCTTTGTTGGCAAAGCAAGGATGGAGACTTCAAGTTGGCCAAGATTCTCTAGTGTATCGAGTTTTGAAGGCAAGATATTTCCCGAGATGTGATTTTATAAATGCTTCACTTGGAAAGAATCCTTCTTATACATGGAGGAGTCTCATGGCAGCCCAACATTTAGTAAAGGAGGGACTGAGATGGAGAGTGGGTAACGGAGCTAGTATTCGCATATGGGAAGACAAGTAGTTGCCGTGTCCTTCCACTTATAAAATTACATCCCTGAGGCTATTCTTACAATCTGACACTAGGGTGCAAGACTTGATAAATGTGACCACTGCTGAATGGAAATCCACGATTATTGACGCTTTATTCCTACCTCATGAAGCAGACATCATTAAGAGCATTCCAATTAGCTCTAGGCTGCCACCTGATAAGCTTGTTTGGACGGAGACTACGAATGGCTTGTTCATGGTGCGCAGCGCATATCACTTGGCATTGAATCGATCTTTTTCAGCCAATAGATGTACTAGCTCTGACACCAGCAACCACAAAAGGTTCTGGAAGAAGATATGGAGAATTCCTGTGCCGCAAAAAATCCGTCATTTTGCCTGGAGAGCATGCCGTGATGTTCTGCCGACTAAAAATAACTAGGTTAGGAGGAAAGTCATCCAAGATGAACTCTGTGAAAGCTGTAGGGAAGAGTCAGAGACGGTGGGTCACGTTCTATGGAGCTGTCCGAAAGCGAGAGAAGCTTGGGAATGTTCTAAGTTGGTAGTTTCGAATAGGGAAGGGACATACCAGTCTTTCCAAGATCTCATGTGGGATTTGCTGTTAAACAGAGACGTGGAGGATGATCAGGTGGCGTAAGTTGTAACTATAGCATGGGCATTATGGCACAACCGAAATGAACTGAAATTTGGTGGCGTGAGGAAGCCTGGACAGCAATTGACTACATGGGCAATAAACTACCTTATGGAGTATAAGGTGGCAATAGCACAACCTAGTACTGTGATGCAGGTGTCTCCGCAGGATACATCTTGGTCTCCCCCGCAGGGTGGTCACTTCAAAATTAATGTAGATGGGGCTGTCTTCTCGTCACAGAAAGCGATGGGCATTGGAGTGGTTATAAGGGATGACAAAGGGAGGCTAGAGGTGGCTTTATGCAGGAAAATTATGGCACCTATGGGAGCTGCTGAGGCAAAGGCAAAGGCTTTTGAAGCTGGTCTTCTCTTTGCAAAAGATATTGGCCTCCGTGATGTTATTTTGGAAGGGGACTCTCTGCTCGTGTATAATGCACTGTGTGACATTTCTCAGGCCCCATCCTCAATAGCATCAGTTATCCAGGGTATTTTGGATATTAGTGGGGAGTTTAGGAGTGTGGGATACTCTCATATTAGAAGACAGGGCAACTCACCAGCCCATATTTTAGCAAAGCATGCATCTTGCATTGATGACTATATTGCTTGGATCGAAGAGGTCCCTTGCTGCATTCAGCAAGCTCTTATCCATGATGTAATGTCGAATTCCTTTTCGTAATAAAAGTTTTTTAGCCTTCTCATCAAAAAAAAAAAAAAAAAAAAAAAGTGTTCTAATAGAGGGCACCACCTCTCATTCCAAAAAATTCATTCGAATCCTTCTTCCAAAACTTGAAGAACTTCAATTGAAGCACAACGAATTAAGCCTCTAAAGCTCCAAAAAACTTACACCCAAAAGCCTTCACATTTGAAGAATCTTCAAAGAACTCGAAGAATTTGGGCAAATCTCTAACAAGCTCAAAGCTAGAGATTTTGTGAAAATAGTTTGATCCCATCTCCCAACCAAATTAAAATATATCTTGTATTCAAGCCAAGATTACAAGAAGATAAAAGAATAAGATACAGAGAATTGGACTCATTCATTCAATAAATATCCAAAAAAAATGTGAAGCACTTTCAATTATTTGATGTTTAAACTTGAAATTTTTTTGTAGATTGCTAAGTATATAATTTAGGAATTTCATTATAAGAGAGAGAGAAAAACAAACTAGCTACCTATTGAAATCCCGAAGAAGAAGAGTTTAACAAGGAGAAATCTTTTTTTTTTTTTTTCATAAGCCAAAATTCTAAAAATAACCCTTATTATTCATTGTCTCTATTTTCCATTCATCCATAAAAACTTGGAACAAACCCTTAACAAGACTTGTGAATATCGTACTTGAATATTATCAAGGATCAATATTTGTGATCTTTGTAGGCTTCTAAAGAGTGGTATTTTCACGCCTCACATGACAATTCTAAATTAAACTCTTTTTTTCCATGAATTGACAATGAATCCAAAAAGGCATCGCAATGACGGAAGTTTACATACTTCATTATCCCAGGGTGGAAGTACGAGTCTGATTTAACAGCTCTTAAGTAATGCCTCCAACACTTAATTTGACTGTCACCGCAACATTTTGCCTCTACATCTCCGTTAAGTAGTGTCTCACCTAAGAACTACAGTACACAACACATAAAAGTAAGCCAATTAGTTACACAGTCCAAGAATAAAAACCTCTCAATTGTACATTAAAAGCCCTCTGCTCCTTGTTCAGAAATTTTTACTCACCTTTATGAATTCCTTGTCTTCTGCATGTATCAACAGAAATTTTGGATGACAACTCCATAATATGCCATCCAAAAGATCTGTGTAGTCTTGCATTGGAACAACCCCCAACTCCAACTGCTGAACATTTGCCATAGGAGAACTTGGTAGATCTTTACTTAACTCCTCTAAAGTAAAGGAAATCTGAATAAGACAGCGAAAATGTTAACTAAACTTCAGTATCTTGAACTTATTCACTAAATCAATTTGGTATATAGGCTGAATTACAAATTTGAACAACAAGGCACAACCTGTATCTTTAAAGAATAATAGAGTGATTGAAACTTTAAAATAATTGCGCAATTGGTTGGGGTAAATGGCAAACAAATAGACAAGCATATGTATATGATATGTTTAGACAATTTCAATTCAGAGACATGAAATTAATCAGCTCGCACTACTCAAAAATTAAGGGCTTGCTTGTTTCATTTTGTAATTCTAATTAGGAACCAGTTTTCTTTAAATTGATCAAGGCAGAAAAGTATAAAATTAACCAGTACACTCTCATTAAAATCCGTAAAGAAACAATATCTGGTAACAGGAATCATGGAATTGGACTATGTACATATAATCTCCGCTCTATGTACATTAAAAATGTAGAAACAAAATATGTAAATAGGCTTCAATTTATCGGCTTACCGTGGTAGATAAAAGAAACTACTTCAAAGTTTGGTGCTCCTTAAAATTTCCAAGATATTGTCTGAGTGTTAGAAAGCTGAGAGTGTCTAGATGATTGTGTAGGTAAAGTGTATTTTCAATTCTTAATAGACAACAAGGGGTAGTAGTAAATGAGGATGGTATTGCGTGTCAATAACGTTTGAAGGAATGAAGATTTTCACAATTGACCTGAAGCATTGGCTTTGCCCCACAATATAACAATCTTAAACTCTTAAGTCCATTACCGGAAATTTTGAATTCATCGTCGTAGAAGTTCAAGTCTAAGGTCTCAAGAAGGGGAAACTTAGAATTGAATTCCTGCAACAATTGTTTAGAAAAATTGAACAATCTAATGCACAGTGTTTTCACATTGTTGCAATCAAACGAATCCCAAGTCCAATTCTCCAGCTGGACCCGAAGGTCTTGAACAGTATAGTTGTTCAAGATTAGGGGCTTCAATTTTAATCCTTTTGATTAGATATAACATAGCCGTCTTAAGCTTGGAAGCATAACCAATGTGAACAAATTCCGCTTTCATGCACCATGACAGAGTAAATTCCTCGAGCAAAGGGCGGCAACATAGAATCTTTTTTACTGTCAAATCGTCAACTTCAACACTCAATAGAGTCAGCTTTCGTAAACAAATAAACTTATTCATATTATCACCAAAATAGTCTACCAACAGTATACAACCCTTCAACGTTAATTCGGCTAAAGATCCAACAGAAAAAGTTGTCTTGGGCATGTCTTGGGCATGTTAACATGTATAGTGTTGTGAGTTTTAGGTCCAACTAGTTTACTTGTATAGCACACATTCTTGTAGTATACTCTTACTTGTATTGTACTCATATGCTTCTTATATAAAAGCACTCATATATATTCTTTCAATGTGAAATACAATACACTATACAGTATTTCTAATATAGTATTAGAGTTACTGCTCTAATTTTCTTGTGTCTTGCAATCTTGTTTTGTCGATATTTTCCGCTATCTCAACTTCTATGGTCAGTAAACCCTTTTAGTGCCCTCTCTCGACAGCCCTACCGTCGTCAGAGGTCCTTAGGGTTGAATCCCCGCCGCCAGAAGCTCCTCCTTCGCCGCCAAAACCATTGCCATCATCGGATTTGTCACCTATGACCTTTGATTAGGACATAAGACATATCAATGTGTAGCTTTTCAATCTCTCTACACAAATCAGCCAGAAAATTCCTCATTTGACCATCCATGCGTCGGTCAAAGTTTCTAGAAAATCTTCCACACGTCTCACTGGCCATCAATATTTCTCCGATCCTGTTGCTGCTGCCTCTGTCAAAATCGTCTTTCTCCGATCTACATAGTCGCAAAAGAATTAGCCATATCGGACTTATCATGCGCCCTCATGCGTCACTTGAAATTCTCTGCAACATTAGCTACGCGTTACACGCGCCACCCTGCTGCTTTCTGACGTCATCTGCCATGTCAGCCCTAGTTACTCGCCTGCTGACATCACTTGCTAACATCATCATCCAGTCAGCACCAGTCAGCGCTTACGTCATCTTGCTCACGTTAGCCTTTGTTGACCTTGACAGGGCGTTGATCGTTGACTTTGACCATAGTTGACTTTTTGCAGTCTAGGTGCTACTTAAGCAGTTTTTCGCATAGATTTCATTTTTGTAGTCCATTTTTGCATATTTTGCTTCTAAATGAAGAATAAGGACATGTCTTCTTCCTTTTGTAACAATCGTCACTGACAATCCACCAAACGTTTTTGCAATTTTTGTAAGTATTTTGACCATAATATTGAGACTTGCTATCAGCGCAATATATCAGCTATTTTAATTTTTGCTGCCACTGTTATTAACACTGAGAGTGTCCAACCAATGGCTTCCGTCTCTGCACAATCTAAATCTTCAGGTTGCACTTTCACCATGTCCACAGATGACCTTAAGAACATCATCGCCAATATCATTCGTATGGTTGGTAATGCATCTTATTCATCTTCTCTTTCAGCTTTATTGATATGTCTCCTTCCTCTTGGCTTATGGATTCTACTTGTTGCAATCACATGACACCTCACTCGTCTTTATTTTCTGAACTTAAACCTGCACCTACCCTTTTAATATTTGCACAGCAAATGGTTCTACAATGTTTAGCTATAATATGGGTTCCGTTTTGACCTCCAACTTCTCAATTCCTGGGGTCTTTAATGTTCTTAACCTTTCTTATAATTTGTTTTCTGTGGGAAAATTAGTTGAGTTGGATTATCGTATTATTTTTTATTACTCTAGGTGTATTGTGTAGGATCCAAGGACGGGGTAGGAGCTTGGGACTGGTCCCAAAGTTGGGTGTATGTTTCCCGTGGACAACCTTCGTCTTCCATTTGTTGCTCCTGTTTCTGTTGCTGCAACTGCTACAGCTACTGCAGTTTCTTCTATTCCTTCCCTTGCACTTTGGCATGCTCGGCTTGGTCATGGATCTTCTTCTCGGGTACAACAATTCGCTTCTAGAGGTTTGTTAGGTTCAGTGTCTACAAAAAATTTTGATTGTATTTCATGTCAGTTAGGAAAACAACCGACTTTGCCTTTCAATACTAGTGAATAAGTATCCACTGATATCTTTGATCTTATTCATTCTAATGTTTGGTGACCTTCCTCTGTCTCTAGTCTTGGTGGATCTTGATATTTTGTTGTCTTTGTTGATGATTACTCTCGCTATAGCTGGATTTTCAATATGAAACATTGTTTTGAATTATTGCAAGTATATTCTAATTTTGCAAAAATGGTTGAAACTCAATTTTCCAAATGTATCAAAATTTTTCGATCTGATAATGCTCTTGAGTACACTCAATATGCTTTCCAAGCTGTTTTGCATTCCTATGGCACTGTTCATCAACTAACTTGTCTAGGTACCTTTCAGCAAAATGGTAGAGCTGAACGAAAACTTCATCATATTCTTGAAACTGTTCGTGATCTCCTTCTCTTTGCCAAAGTTCCTATTCCTTTTTGGGCTGAAGCTGCTTTTCATGCTGTTCATACTATTAATTGCATTCCCAGTCCTGTCATCCAACATCAAACTCCATATGAGCGCCTTTTTGGGTCACCTCCAAACTATCATCACTTTCACTCCTTCGGTTCTGCTTGTTTCGTCTTTCTTCAGCCACATGAGCATAACAAATTTCAGCCTAGGTCAAGGCTTTGTTGTTTTCTTGGCTATGGCGAAACTCAAAAGGGGTATCGGTATTATGATCCTGTTTCTCATCGCCTTCATATCTCCCGCAATGTTGTTTTTTGGGAACATCGCCTCTTTGTCGAGCTTTCTCACTTCCGTGCTTCTCTATCTTCCTCTGCTGTCTTAGATCTATTTCTAGATGAGGCACATATTCCTTCTGTAGCTGCTCTTGATCCTCCTGTAGCTGCTCCTGATCCTCCTGTAGCTGCTCTTGATTCTGGTTTAGACTTCTCTATCCAACCATCAGATATCCTTGATCTCTTTCCTAGTTCCCCCTTTAATGAACAAGTAGAAGATGAACAGGTTGAAGACGAGTTACCTAACCCTGATCTTGGGTCCCTTGCTCTTGCTTCGCCTGAAGATTTTGCACAAGATAGTCCACCTCGTCACTCAACTCGGGTAAGGTCCATTTCTGCACATTTACTTGACTATCATTGTTACACTACCCTTGCTACATTACACGAGCCTCACACCTATCATGAGGCTTCCACTGACCCTTTATGGCAGATTACAATGAAAGAGGAACTTGATGCATTATCTAAAAACCATACTTGGGACTTGGTCACTCTCCCCCCTGGGAAATTTGTGGTTGGTTGTAAGTGGATCTACAAGATTAAGACTCGCTATGATGGGTCTATTGAGCGCTACAAAACTCGTCTTGTTACAAAAGGTTTTACACAGGAGTATGGGATTGATTATGAAGATGCTTCGGTTGCTCGTATATCATCTGTTCGTGTCCTATTAGCTGTTGCTGCTGCTACTAGTAAATGGAAACTTTCTCAGATGGATGTCAAAAATGCATTCTTCAATGGGGATTTAAGTGAAGAAATTTATATGCAACCTTCTCCTAGTTTCTCTGTTAAATCAAACAAGATTTATCACCTTCGACGTGCACTTTATGGCCTTAAACAAGCTCTACGAACTTGGTTTGCCAAATTCAACTCTACCATCTCTCGCTTGGGTTACATGGCTAGTCATTATGATTCTGTCTTATTTCTTTGTCGCACTAACAAATGCACTATTTTACTTCTCCTGTATGTGGATGAAATGATTATAACTAGTGATGACCTTGATGACATTCAAGAACTCAATGATTTTCTCAGTCAACAGCTTAAGATGAAAGATCTTGGACATCTCAGCTACTTCGTGGGTCTTGAAATCACTCATTCTATAGATAGACTTTACATTACTCAAGCCAAGTATACCTCTGAACTCTTGTCTAGAGTTGGACTCATTGAAAGCAAGATTGTTGACACTCCAGTTGAGTTTAATGCACATCTAACTCCCTCAGGGGGGAAATCATTGTCTAGTCCCTCTCTTTACAGACGCTTAGTTAGCAGCCTAGTTTATCTCACTGTTACTCATCCAAATATTTTCTATGTTGTTGACCAGGTGGGCCAGTATCTGTCTGCTCCACGATCGATTCGCTATGCTGCTGTTCTGCGCATTCTTTGGTACCTAAAGGGCACTCTCTTCCATGGTCTTTTCTATTCTGCTCAGTCTCCTCTTATTTTTCGAGCATTTTCTGATGCTGATTGGGTAGAAGATCCTGCTGATTGTAGGTCCACCACTGGTTATTGCTTTCTTCTCGGTTCTTCTTTGATTTCTTGGCAAAGTAAGAAACAGACTCATGTGGTCCACCACTAGTGTTTGCTTTCTTCTCGGTTCTTTTTTGATTTCTTGGCGAAGCAAGAAACGGACTCATGTGGCCTGTTCCAGTACTAAAGCAGAATATCGTATCCTTGCTGATACCACATCTAAGCCTCTTTAGCTACGATGATTTCTCAAAGACTTAGGAGTGTCTACATCCGCTGCTACTCCTCTTTATTGTGACAACAAGAATGTCATTCATATTACTCACAATGATGTCTTCCATGAATGGAATAAACATATCGAGATCGATTGTCATTTTATCTGTTATCATCTTGTCCTTGGTGCTCTCAAGCTAATTTCAGTCTCCTCTACAAATCAACTTACAGATATTTTCACCAAGTCACATCCTAAGAGACGCCTTTGCACTTTGGTTGACAACTTCAATTTAGTCTCACATCCACCTTGAGTTTGAGGGGGGCTGTTAACATGTATAGTGTTGTGGGCTTTAGGCCCAACTAGTTTACTTGTATAGCACACATTCTTGTACTACACTCTTATTTGTATTGCACTCATATGCCTCCTATATAAAGGTACTCATGTATATTCTTTCAATGTGAAATACAATACACTTATTCAGTATTTCTAACATGGCAAAACATACCTTTTCACTCTTTCCATTCTAGTCAAGTTAAGGTATAGCGTTTCCATATGGTTTCTATTAGCTAATTCCATCAGTTATTGATACAAGACGCATATTTATCATCAAAAGGGTCATGCTCAACCTAAAACATTGAATTATTGTCTTGTGCTCACGGAGTGGTAACAAGGCTTCATCAATAGACTTAACAAACTTCGATGTTTCCTTCTCCACAAAGTCCGCTCCATGCTTTTCTTAAACAAATCTATTACAGTCATAAGAGAATGTGAAATCAGACCTACGGACTGAGTTCCATGCTTGTCTCCATGTCTTGGACAGGGCACTGGTATGCGCAGCATCTTTTGGAGGCATGAAGAAGAGGAAGAGATGTATAATGTGTTCTGGAATCTAGGATATCCGATCCAAAGCATTAAGACACACCAGCGGAGCATAATCATCGAGATTTCTTCTCTCTTGCTTCGTTTCAAACACCATCTTCTTCTTCTTCTTCTTCTTCTTCTTCTTTAACCTTGATATGCAGCAGCTGGAAACTCTCTTAGTGCAAAGGGAAAAACTCTAGTGTACACATTTTGAGAAAAAAAGATAATTCTTTCTTGTACTAGGAGTAGCCTCCACACAATTCATTCCTGAACTAACCCTTTTTTTTTTTTTTTTTGAGGGGGCATTCCTAAACTAACCTATGTATAAAATGTAACATATATTAACCACAGCCTTTTATATTTTATATAGTATATATTAAACAATTATACTACTATTACCTTTCTTTCAATCTATTAATATAATTTCTTGTCTCTCAAAAAAAAATATTAAATAATTTCTTATTAAAAATTTTTTATTAATGTAATTGGTTTTGTTTTCTTTGCTCAATTTATTTATGGTTTAAGAATTGTGCTTTTGTATAATGAATGTTCAATTTTATGAATTTATTTTAAAATTTTCCTTAGTTTAGATCAAATTTTTTCTATGAAAGGGATTAGTATACATAATAAAAAAATTATGATTGTTTATATTTTGTTATTTTCTATTAACCTTATGAAAGATTGGAAAATTCGATTGAAGTAGTATAATATCCTTAAATTTTTAAATTTAATCCATTTATTTTATTTAATATTTATTTTAAATTGAGATTGCCCTAGATTAAATACTTTATATCTGAAGGATTACTATAGATAATAATATTTTTATGATTTTTTTGAAATTTATTATTTTCTATTAATCTTATAAAAAATTGAAAAATTCATTTGAAAGTTGTTTACTCAATTTTTCTATATTTAAATTTAATAATTTTATTTTTTTCATAAAAAATTACTAAATTAATTGTGATATCATTGCTCAACCTCCTCTTGAACCTTAGTTCATCCTCAAATTAAAACTTGATACTCTCCAGTTTTTCAACTCTTTTAAATTTTCAGTTCTTAAGACCCCCTAACTTTTTCTCTATTGTAGTTAGACCCATGAACCTCCTTTTTTTTTTTTTTTCCTGTTAATTAAGTAGATATAATTTGATATAGGCCTCTTTTATCCATTCATTGTCTATTTAAACTTTTTGCACCAAACAGATTTAAAAAAAAAAAAATCTCTATGGCTATTGCCATGGACAAAGCAAGGGTCAACTTTCTCTAGCTCATTATTTCTCTATCAAGATTGGTTTGGTTGGGGTGGGAGTGTGTTTTTTTTATGATTGTGTAAAGGTGTTTTTTTTTTTTGGCCTAAGTTTGGAGAGAGAAAATGACAATTGCTACAAAAAAACTAGGTCTATGGTCGTGTTATTTTTTTTATTTTTTTTCCTAGTGGTTTTGAAAACTGCCACTATAAGAGGCCTAATACAACGCTTTTAGAATAATATAAAAATTCTTAAAGCGGCCGTTTACAACTGCTAGTATAGGTTCAACATACTACGGTGGTTTTCCTATTTGCCTAAAAAGCAAAAGGCTTCTCAAAGAGGATGATAAGCAATTTGGTCCATGACTTCGGGCTTTCATGCGGAATTTATCTCGGAAAATGGTGGTGTGGGTTTCAGGCTTCAGTGAGGAGGACAGTGGGGATGAGGAGCAAAATATAAGCGATTTTAATGCGTGAAATGAGGGGAATGACACTCAGGAGAATGATTCCTCTGCTGCCGGAGAGGAGAGACAGGAGGGACCTGTTGGTGGGGTTGAGAGAGTTGACTACGTGGAGCATGTTATGGAAAGCGATAACATCACACGGACTGAGGATATACCTTCAGGTTTTCAGGGATTGGATTCACCTAGGACAGGAGCTAAACCTGTGATAGCACAAAATCACGCTTCATTGTTTGAGGAGTAGCTAGCTGAGATTGATGATGAGATTGCTAGATTTAAGGACCCGAATGGTAGAGTTGGTGGAATTGGCTGTGAGCTATCCCATGTAATTATTCCCCAATAACTAGGTGAAGTGGGCTTGCAGATAGAAATGTCTACTTCGAGGCTAGTACGTTTGGATGAGCTAGATGGGCCGGTTGTGAATACTAGAGGTAAGGTTAAAATTGTGAGGAACATTCCCAAACTAATGTGAAATGCATGCAACGTGGAGAATTAGGGATAGCCCAGAGAAGTGAGGTCCGCTGTGCTAACAAAAAGAAATCAACGAGACTTTGATGAGGGACTAGAAGATACAGTAGGGGGAAAGAAGAGAAAGGGGTATGAAGATAAGAATTTAGAGGTGGAGGCTGGGTCCCAGCCCCACCGAAATCGATGGATTTTTTAGTATGAAACTACTGGGACCTTAGGAACTGTGCCGTGCAGTTGATGAGCTTAGTGATATTATCCAAGCACAAGACCCCAGGATTGTGTTCTTGTTTGAAACTTGGTTGATAAAGGATCAAATGGAGCGCATATGTGACAAATTAGATTTTGAGGGATGTTTTACGGACCTGAGTGATGGAGGGGGTGATGGATTGGCTCTTTTGTGGATGCAAGGGAGAATGTTTGGGTGGGTAGTTTTTTGAGATACCATATAGATGTGATTGTTCATGGTGGTTCAGAAAATTCTTGAAGATTGACTGGCTTTTATGGGGAACCCAAAACGAGCAAAAGAAGTGAAGGTTGGGCTATGCTCGATTGCTAAGCTCTAAACCAAAATTGCCTTGGTGCTATTTTAGTGATTTTAATGAGTTATTGCAGGTCCAGAATAAACAGGGAGGGGCACCACAAGCTCATAATTTCATGTAGGCTTTTTGAGATACTTTGGACTTTTGTGGGTTTGTTGATCTGGGCTATACAAGATCAGATTTCACATGGCATGGGCGTCCAGGTGAGGTGGTGATTTGGGAGATATTGGATCGAGGTGTAGCGAACTATGAAGGGCTATCAAAGTTTCCAACAAGCTGGGTTAGACACTTAAATAGTTTCAGATCTGATCACCGCCCCATACTGGTGTCTCTTGTGTCAAATGGTGAGAGGCAGAGGCGGAGAAGAAAACTGTTTAGATTCGAGGCCATGTGGTTGGTGGAGCTAGCTTGTAATGGTGTTGTTTCAAAAGCATGGGAGTGTAGGTCCGATGATGCACCAATGTATTTGGCAACAAAACAAAGCTGAAAAGGTGCAAGAAACTATTGAAAGCTTGGAGTAGAGGTCATTTTGGGAATGTAGTGCAGCGGATTAAACAGGCAAAAGATCACACCCTCAGAGGTTACAAAGTGGGAACTAGAATACAAAATTCTTCCACGGTACTACTACTCAAAGGAAACGAAATTTTTTTATTAAGAGTATGAGGGATGAGAATGGGGTGTGGTAGGAGGATGAAAACGTGTTTTCAAGGATTTTAAACAGATTCTATGATCAGCTCTTTACTTCTTCTAATCCTCATGTCTTGGACCGGATTCTAGATGGGGTTCAAGAGGTTCTTACTAAGGAGATGAGGGTAGATCTAGCTAGACCATACACGGTTGAAGAATTTGACTGTGCTATAAGGGAGATGGGACCTCTAAAAGCATCTGAGCCGAATGATATGCCTCCTTTATTCTATCAAACGTATTGGACTACTATAGGTATGGACGCCTCTCAAGCTATATTATCAAGCTTAGATAATGGTTCACTTCTCAAATCTGTTAACCATACTTTTATTACTTTGATTCTCAAAGTTAAAAATCCGGAGAAAGTAATTGAGTTTAGACCCATTAGTCTTGTAATGTAATTATAAGATAGTTAGTAAGATCATTGCTAACCATCTTAAGCCTTTGTTAAACTCTATTATCTTAGAAATTCAAAGTGCTTTCACTGTAGATAAATTAATTACGGATAATATTCTTATTGCTTTTGAAACTTTGCACCACATGAAGACTAGTTGTACGAGGAAGAAATGTTTATGGCACTAAAATTAGATATGAGCAAAGCATATGATAGAGTGAAGTGGATTTTTCTTTAAAAAATTCTTTTGAAGATGGGTTCTCAAGAGTCTTGGGTGGCTTTGATTATGGAATGTTAGTGTAGTTTCATATTCTATCCTACTTAATGGTGAGCCTAAAGGTTTGATTCACCTTACTAGGGGTTTGAGACAAGAAGATCCTCTCTCACCGTATCTGTTCCTGTTTTGTACAGAAGGTCTTAATGCCATTATTAAGAATGTAGCATCTCATGGGGATATTCAGGGTTTTTATATCTGCAGGAATGGACCGAAAAACACTCATTTCTTTTTTGCAAATGATTGTTTGTTATTTTGCAAATCCACTCGGGAGGAGTGTGTGAAAATTCAAGAGATCTTAGTTTGTTATATAGTAGCTTTAAGTCAAGTTATTAATAATGATAAAACAACCCTATTCGTTAGCAGGAATACTAATGTTCAGCTATAGAAGGCAATCAAAATTTCTCTAAATATTCTAGCTATTCAACATTATGAGAAATATCTAGGGCATCCTTCGTTTATTGGTAGGGCAAAGAAAGCTTGCTTCACACAGATTAAAGAGAGAATATGGGGGAGAATGCAATGGTGGAAAGAGAAGCTTCTCTCATAGTTGGGAAAGGAGGTCATGATCAAGGCAGTGGTTCAATTCATACCTACTTACTCTATGAGTGTTTTCAAATTGCCAGTGAGCCTGTGTAAAGATATTGAGGCCATGATTCACAAGTTTTGGAGGGGGCAAGGGGATTCAAAGAAGATTCACTAGGTTAACTGGAGCTCCTTGTGTTCTTCCAAATCTATTGCAAGAATGGGTTTTAGAGATATTCAAAAATTTAATAATGCATTGCTAGTAAAACAGGTTTGGCAATTACTTCATAACAAAGAGACTTTTCTTTACCGAGTCTTTAGTACCTAATACTTTCCTGATGGTAATATTTTGGATGCTCCAGTCCACCCAAAATGCTCCTTTGCATAGAGAAGTATTTTACAAGCCCGTGAGGTTATCAACAGAGGTGTTGTATAGAGAGTGGGAAATGGGTTTTCGATTGACATATGGAATGACAGATGGCTTCCTGAACCTGGACAGAGCAAGATTATTTCCCCACAACGAGATGCAGAGGTTACTAGAGTGCATGAACTGTTTTATCCAGACACGAGAGTGTGGGATCTAGGTTTGCTAGAGAGGTGTTTCTTACTGTGGGAAGCAAAGATGATCAAATGAATATATGTGAATGAAGCAGGTGGGAATGATGTATTGGTTTGGCCACTTGCCTCGAATTGTAATTACAGTGTGAGGAGCGCATGTCGTTTGTTGGGTGCCGAGGGAAATAGCCACAACTTGAGTTCATTCTCTCCGACTGAAGCTAAAAAGGTATGGAAGGGGATATGGAAGATCAAGACCTCAAACTGTATTTTGTCTAGAGAGCTGCCAAGGACTCGCTGCCAACCAAGCAAAATTTGAAGGCCAATCATATTCCTTTGGATGACACTCGTGCAATGTGATGATCACTCCGAAACTTTACTGCATTGTCTTTGGCTCTGTCCTAATGCTCAATCGGTTTGGAGATTAGATATTACCTTTGCTAATCTGTATAAAAAGAAGCATAGCAGCTTCTTTGATTTGCTGGATGATGTGATGTAGACTAACATGGGTTATCGCGTGGCTCTATTTTCCACCATTACGTGGAGTCTGTGGCAGCGGTAGAATCCATTACAAGAGAATCAAGTGACTTGGCCATTGCATGAGGTTGGAGATATGGCTAAGGCTTTAGTAGTGGAGTTTTTGGAAGGAAATAAACAGGTAAGCATTCCAGGCCCGAGAAGGTTAGCATGTTGGTTTCCCCCACCGGAGAATTGCTGTAAGGTAAATTTTGACATACCTCTTTTTGATCATTTGGGTTGTGCGAACATCGGGGTGGTGGTCCGAGAGGTCCCATCTCCCTGAGTCAGTGGCTATGGCAGCGCTGAGCCAGAAAATTGCTCTCCCTGAGTCAGTGGCTTTGGTAGAGGCACAGGCTGCCCATAGAGCGGTCACTTTCACTCAAGAGATGTGCTTTTTACGGATAAAGGTAGAAGGAGATTGTCTTATGGTTATTCAAGCTTTTCAATCTCAAGCATGGTGCAACACCCTGTACGGGCATGTGGTTATGATACTCGGACACTAGCGTCTACATTATAGTCTTATTAGTTCCACCATATTTGGAGGGAAGGAAATAAGTTAGCTCTTGTACTAGCAAGAATAGTAGTTTTATTTGCAGGTATTGATGAATGGGTAGAAGATTTACCTAATGATTTGAGTGTTGTATTCCGATCTGATTTTTATTAGTGAAATTTCTTACCGTTTTCTCAAAAAAAAAAAAATGTGCCAGTATAGATTATTCTGGCAGTTTCAAAAAGCATCTATATAGGGTTACAAAACCCGCCAAGACCTATACTGGCATTTTTAAAACTGCCAGTGTAGGTCACCCGGGACTATTATCACACTTACTAGGTAGCGCTAGGAAACGCCAAGGAAAAAAGCAGCGGGATAGCTCATTTGGGTCTATACCGGTGGTTATTCAGCCTATAGCTGCGCTTTAACGTGCTTTAAAAATGTGGCTATGGCCTCTCTTTTTTTTTTTTTTTTTGGGTGTGTGTGTGTAGTGAATGGAGGTTGTATGCGGGTGTTTCGTTTAGGGAAAACTTCTAGATTATGACTAGCTTCATATACAACATTAGTACATTTGGTGAGCCATTGATATATTTTCAAATCTCAATGGTTGACTTGAGAACAATGAATGATATAGTAAAGAATGAGAGCATGTAAATATGTAATACACGATGAGCTACATGAAAAACCCTTTGAGTGGAGTGAAAACCCATGATGGAGCAAAGGATTCTTGGGAATGTTATCATTAATGGGAAAAGAGAAAGGTTTACAGAGGTTTAGCTCTCACACTCACTCTGTTTTTACCGTCATGTATAGTGTAGCATATGTTTGAGGGCACTTACAATTTTTCCTTTCTATTTCTCTCTACCCAAAAGGTCTCTCATATATCAATGGCTAGCTCCTTCCTTTTATAGGCCGATGAGGCAGTTAAAGAAGCAGTTGGCCAATGTGCACTTGTCATTCCCTTATCGGGACCTTGAAAGCTAAGAAATAGTACAAACAGGTACTGCATCGTTGCTGCTAAAGGAATAGTATCACAGTTTAGGTACTAAATTCGCAAGAAAAAAAAAAAAAAGGATTTTAGAGCAAAAATTTTAAATTTTTGGGAGCTTAATCAATAGAGTCAATTTCTTACTTGAAACCATTTCAATTTTGGCTAGAGGAGTAAAACATCTAGATATTGGTTGATATTGGTGTACCATTTCAAGATTACAGCTTTTTATATATTTATATATATATATATATATATATATGCATTTATTTATGTAAGTATAAATTTATTTGTAAGGACACAAAGCTGGCCTTGCACCCAAATGCGTGACCGGACCGGTCCAAGTGGCCTACACAATAGAATTTGTAGAGAATGGGCTTAAGGCCTAGACCTCCTGGGGCCCTGGAAAGCTATGGGAGAAGGGTTAAGTCCGTTTCTGGCGTGTTAGGGGTTGGAGGAGTGTTTCTGCCTCTCCTCGGACGGGGGCCGAGAAGCTTATGTCCAGGCTTTCCTTCTATTATCTGGGGAGAGAGAGAGAATCTTCTTTTCTTAGCGAAAATCCTGACCCCCTTCCTTGGTCCACCCTTCTCTATTTATACTTCCCATTTCTGGTTCCCATCTATCTTTTCCCTGGAAACGCTCCCCAATACTTATAAGGCTGTCCACCGTCCTCTCAGAAGTCATTTCTCCATTAGTGCGGCCAGGTGGGTAGGTGAAAGGCCTTTAATGCGGTGGCAGTAGCTTTATGCAGTGCACGTCACCCTTGTCTCCCTCCTCGGCTTCTCGTTAAGGCCTGGGATGGCTTGCCGAGCTTTAGGAGCCCTTCCCTAGACGTCGTGCTACCCTCTCTTGTCCCTAACCCTTATGTCCGAGGTGACCTTTTCCTCGGATCCTCGTCCAATGGGTTGGCAGTCTGGTCGGCGGGCCTTTGGGTCCCAGTTTTAGGAGGCCTTATTCCCGTCTCACGGCCCCTTTAGCGGAGTCCACGTTCTCGGACCAGGCCCTAGTCCCATATGGTGTCTTGACGCTTTTACCCCCCACATTATTAATTTTTATGCATATTAACATAAAATTTAAAATCCATATATTTTATAAGCCTACATATTAGCTTAAGTACATTAACCAATATATTAGCTTAAATAACATGATTTTTTAATATATTTTTTTCAACCTTTTCTTTTTCTAATCAAATCGGCCGAAACACCAATTTCAGTTGGTACGCGCTGGTACAACTGAAATAATTATTTCTCTAATATATTTTAGAGGAGTACTTGTACCGGTTTAATGTCTGATATTATATATTTGCTTGGTATGACCAGTCTTATTGGTACGATATTGATTAAGAACACACCGACTAAATGTTTTAGTTGTGTCCTTCGCTTTGATTGTTTTAGTTGCTGACATAAATGTAATGAACTAAATGCTAGGAGCATGGGATGTTAATTAAAAATTTATCAAAACTAACAACACACAGATTCCTCATTATTCAAAGAACAAGAAGATTGTTCAACAAGAAAAATTACTATATGGAGTTCTAATCCATTCCTGAGCCAATGGAAGAATTGTATATTTGTCATTATAAAACCAATTAGTAATTGCTATTGGATTAGTTGTGAAAATAAGAGCATTGATGTGGAGTAAGTTATAAAAAGGTAAGTTAAAATATATAAAATGATTTTTTTAGGTGTTAAAAGCTAAAAATTTTAGCTCCACCAATATGGATACTCTAACTAATAAGGACCATTAAAAAAAACCCACCATAAGTGCCATTTCAAGTGTCAACCCCACCACTACTAATAGTTTCTTGGAAGAAAATCTTAGGCTGTGCTTTGACTTGTTTGAATCTGTGATCTATCTTAATCCTGCTACCTTGTATAATAGCAATAGACCTCATCAGCCACCACATGCTTAGGCCTTAAAGGGAGGTACATTATATGATTTCAATTAAGCTATGTTTCAATTGAGGCATTTTTGAACATTACAGAAGGGAAAGTGGAATAAGACAAAGGCTTGTGCAATTAACTTTAGTAAAGTAAGTACTCTATATTGAATTTGTAATGTCACATGAATTTGGTCCAACATGGGTTCTTGTAGGGTGACTATTTTGTACAAAGGGTTGTGATGCAGGGAGAGAGACATGGGTGAGTTTCACCTTTGTTGTTTATGCTGGCATGATAGTGTTAACTTAAGATGTTTCCTAGACTTTAATTTTCTTTAGATGTTTTTAGTGCGTCAAATTGTTGGAGCCTGACTGAAATCTTTTGAAGTATCAATATGTTAGTTAAGCCAGTTCAAAACTTGGGTTTAAGTAATGGAAATATATAGAAGCTACAAACGTGTCTTTTGATGAGAAAGTTTCAGGTCCAATATAACATGTAAAAACTTAGGCACACCAATAGTGGGGCTGTCCACAACCCACCCGGACCCGAAAACCCGCCCGAAACCCGATCATAAAGCTTGTTCTTGGTCGGACGCGGGTCGCCAGAGCAAGGACCCGAGACCATCGGTTCGAGTTGCGGGTTGGCTATCTGAGAAACCGACGAACCCGACCCGCTCGATGAGCTATTCTTCCCTCGTCGGAATCACGAATTTCGGCCAAAAACAGTAATTCCAATCTCTTAACTCCGGCGATATGGGTAGATTTCGGCCAGATCCATCTAGATCTCAGCCCGATCTTTATAGATATAGGGAAATATCGTCCAAAACTTGTTAAATCCGACCAGATCTGATGAGATTCGGTAATATTTCGGCCAAAATCAGGCCAGATTTTGCTCCACTCCGGGGAACCCGAAATTGACCGATTTGGACCCGAAATCGATACGACCCGAACCGCCAGACCCGAAACTCTATACGGGTCGGTTGCGGGTCAAAATTTTCCCCACTCGATGAAGTCAGGTCGGGTCCGGGTTGGGCACAAACCTGACCCGACTCGACCCGTGGACAGCCCTAACTAATAGGACTCACTGTTAGAGAGTTAGATATAAGTGTGCATTACATAATAATTGAAAATATATATTTTCTTTATACAACTCAGTTTTTTTGAGTTGTGACTTTTTTTTTTTATTTGAGAAAAAATGTACGGGTGTTATTACTTTTAATGCATTGCTAAAAATGTTTCTTATATTGCTAACATAATTATGTTTTGCGTGACGCGGTGTTGATGTATTTTTCTTTATATTTGTGTAGATATGAGATTGGTGGTGAAAAGACACTTTTTGTGGCACTACTTGAACTCTTTTTTTTTTTTTTTTTGGTAATATATGGAGGAAAGTTTTCATCTATACATTGTTGTAATTGTTTTGTGAACAATTTTAATGGATTTAATAGTATTATGATTTTTTATTTACTTTTTAGATTGGATGGATGATTTGTTTATGAATGTGGCTGGAAAAGATTGTATAAATGATTTGTTTATGGATATTATTGGAAATGAACACGTTAACAAATTAATATAAAGAAAATTAATAAATTAAAAAACAATAAATGGTGACGAAAATTTCTATCACTAATAGGTTGAACTCCAAATAAAAACAAAAATCGATGACTAAATATTTCGTCATCACCTAATATGGTACAATAAAAAAAATTACAAATTACAAATAATTGGTGATGAATTTATTTCTTCTTTGAATATTAATGTTTAGTGAGAAAAATATTAGGGGATGAAAGAATTTTGTCACCTATAATTTTTTTGTTAAAAAAAATTAAACAAGTTAGTGATGAAAATTTTTATCACCAGGACATCCTGTGACCGAGGTAACACGACGAATGATATTTGATCACCATATGTCTTAAGTAATGAAATAAGGATATTTCATGATGACCAAGTTTCATCACTATAGGCTTTTTTTTTTTTTTTTTTTTTTTTTTTTTTTTTTTTTTTTGTAGTTGTTTCATAATTGAGCCTAAACTTGAGTTTAAGCTTGGTTTCTTTTCCAAAAGAACGAACATAAATAATTTTTTTTTCCAAGTCAAGCTAGAACTATTCTTAAAAACCTTTGTTCGTCCAACTTCAAGGTGAAATAATAAAAAAATTAATTTATTAAAAGTTCTCCTGAAATGTAGAAGAAAAAGATATATATATATATATATATATATATATATATATAAATGTTTCAGGCCCTGCGTTTTAAATATGTTAATGTGGCTTGGGTTATGACTTCATGGGATATTTGGAAGGCTTGGAAACATGTTCATCTTCGAGAGAACCCAGCCCGAACCAAATACAGGACGTGGCCAGAATATTGCTTAGTAGTAGTTAGCAACTTCAAAATTCCAATAGGCAAGAATCACTACAAGAATAGGAATTTTTTCGTTTTTGCTGAATATTTTCACAACATTTTACATCCAATATATCACAAGCATATTTATAATTGATGCAGAAGTGTACACATTTAAAAAGAACAACAAAAGCAATTAAAAAAAAAAAATTGTCCATATTTAAAACATAAAAGGGGGTGTAAGAAAATAGATGTAAAAGATTGAACCTGAGAGAATAAAACTTTTTTTATTTTTGGCAACTCAGAGATTTCTTTCGGCAAGTTAATGTTCACAAGGAGTGAAGCAACGTGAATCTCGTTAGCAAGATCAAACTTCAATGGGTTGCGAATCTTGTCATGCTATCATTGTCATAATCAATTTCACACATATTTTCACAGCTATCCAATATAGTTGATAGTGAATGGTGGAAAAAGGTGGTGAAAATGTGTGAAAGTAATAAACATTTAGTCATAGTCTCTCACATAAGATAGTTGTGAAAATAAGAGTAAAATTGCTTATGGTTCTAGAATCACTCTCCATTATTTAACCTCCACTGTAAAAGCAAGCAAATCCAATGATCCAAGTCTTGTTTGTCTCTTACCTAAATCTCATTTACTAATTAAACATAGATCCCCATTTATCAAACTATTCAGAATTTTAAATTGATCCGATTGGGCCGGGTGGGACTTGGAGAATAGGATAGAACTGAGAATTTTCTACTGTGACTGTGAAAAGGGTGTTCTTTGGCCTGAATTTGGAGAGAGAAGAATGCAAAGTCTATATTTTTAGGTTGGCAACCATGAACAAATTGTAACTTTTAGAATTTAGTTTTTGTCAAGTGTTTGGTCTAGAAATATTCAAAAACAAGACAAATGAAGTCCTGCACAATTGAAGACATAAGGAAGTAAGAAAAGATAAGTGCAAAAAAAGTCCCAATTATCTTGACCGATCGAGATTTGTACGGATCTAAAATCTCCCTTTCTTTCTTAGCCATTGGATCTAGAGTTTTGATGGATCTTAAGGATATTTAAATAAAAACCCTAGAGCATGTTTTGCATAGTTCAAGAGGGAGTGCTTTGTTCACAAATTTTGGAGTTTTTCCAAACCCTTTTGAAGCTACAGTTGAAAACCTTGTGCAAACAACAAATCTAGCTTTAGAGGAAAGTTGCTAAAATCAAATCAACCACAGTTGATCTAAATTTTTGAGTAGAGTCTCAAAGTCACAAACAGGAGAGTTTGTGTGCAACAGTTTCATAGTAGAAGAATTCGTGGATTCGGAGTTGTGTGTGATCATGTCAGTAAGTACTATATGAGATAGCAGTAAATTTAAGGTTAAGTCTATTGTATAAACTTCAATTCTATTAATGAAATGTTGCCTTGAGGATTGTTTAGGTTAAATTCTCCCTTGGTTTTTTACTTTGAAACCACAGTTTCAAAAGTTATCTGAGTCATCATCAAGGACGTCAATACCGTACTGGAGATTGTACTAGTTTGGCCAGTAGTACAATATATTTCGGATACCGGTCAATACCAGTATACCGTTTTGGATTTATCGCTATTTTTTTTTTTTTTTACTATTTTATACAATATACAAAGTTGTATTTCTAATAACTCAATATATCACTTTGGCAACTTTTAATATTTTTTTATGGAGTTATCAACATCTAAATATATAATAATGGAAGACACTAACCTCAAATAAAATAAAATATTTAAATCATCTAATAATTTAAAAATTAAAATAATTATTTAATAATTTAAAATTATAAGTATAAGTATATCTATTTCCCAAAAAAAAAAAACTTTAAATATTATAGCAATATTAGTATTATAATATTTCATATAACTTTTACCACAACTTGTTATATGATAAGTTGTGAGAGGTGAAAAATTGTGGGTGTATGTGGATTCACATTTTCATCACTCACAACTCCTCACATGACAAATTATGGCAAATATTGTTTAAAATGTTGTAATATTAGTATTGTTCTAGATATAAATTTGTTGCAATACAAAGGCAATCTGACAATACACGTACATTATGTCACATCACATTGGGCTCAAAGGCCAAAGCTGAGAAGAAAGTAATGCATTCAGATCATCTTTTATTCAAAAATTAAAAGTTTTCAATATTTTCAATGCTAGTATCAGTAGTCACTAGTCACGTGGAGAGCTTTTGAAACTTCAAAAAGAAATACAAAGCATCCAATTTTAATGAGAAGTGTTACGTTCTTAACATTTTACAATATTTTCACAATAAATCATATCTAGTAAGTTATTACTCATTTTAATTTGAACGCATCACTTAAATATTTTTTTTTATCAGTATTAGTTAGGAACAGCCAACTACTTAAGATTTATTGTGAAAATATTGTAGTAGCATTTCTCAATTTTAATTTCTTATTCTTTTTTTTTCCCTGATCTCCTTTTTTTTTTTTTTTTTTTTTTTTTTTTTTTTTTTTTTTTTCATCCACACATTTCTTTTCTTCTTCTTTTTCCTCTTTTTCTCTCCTCCACACATTTTCCTTATCTCTATCTTCACGTCTTCTCCAGCACTTTATCAGTTCATTTAGAGCTCTCTTGACTTTTCTTTTTTCTTTTCTTCTCTAGCACTTCATCAGTTCATGAACTTCATCTTCATCATCTGGAGCTCTCTTCAATTTTCTTTTTTCTTTTCTTCAATAGTACTTCGTCTACTCCAGAGCATTAAAGAAGCTTTCTCTCTTTCGTTCTCTCTCTCACATTGTTGGCAGATGACAAAGGCTAGAGGAGAACCTTTTTTCCCCTCCCACCATTGCAGATCCTCCTCCCCACCAGTCAGCTTTACACTTTTCTTTTTTTTTTTTTTAATTCTAATTTGATTAGTTTTAAAATTGTGATTTGAGTTTGTATTTTGATTAAGAGCTCTGTCGATTTTGTGCTTCATTGTTGTTTTCTGATGAGAGGCAAATAGAGATTTTTGTTCTTCTTTTTCTCTTTCTTCTCTATTTTCTTTCATTACAAATGAGACTTTTTGTGTTTCGGCCTAGTATCCATTTACCGGCCGAAACAGTTGGATTTCGCCGATACGGCCAGTACGCGGCTGATATGGCTGATATTTTTTCCAGTACGAAACAGAGGTGTACCTGTACTAGTGCATTGGTCAGCATGGTATATACCGGCCATATTAGCCGGTACGGTACGGTATCACCCACACTGGTCATCATTCTTGGTGTTCATGTGATCTATGCTTGTTTGATATTTAATTGGTTCAGATCTATTGCATAATTAATCTAATTAATTATTTGACTAAAACTTGATTAAATATTAGACAACTAGGGTCTAAAAGCCTAACAATTGGTATCAGAGCAAGTACACTCCGATATGACTATTTGTCTGAAGTGTGATCCTTAAACCCTGTTGTCATGAAAATTAATAATTGTCTTAATGTGCATGATCTTATTGATTTGGGTGATTTTGATGACCTTCAAGAAGCATATGATAAACTTTATAAAGAGTTTATAAAACATGCCAAAAAATCTATAAGATTAAAGGCAAAACTTGAGGAATCCAACAAAGGAATTCCTAATTGGCTATCTAAGTGATGAAGCTTTGGGGGTTTTGGCTTTTAAATGTGAAATAGATGGTAAATATAATTTTTATTGATTATTTGGAGTCAGTCGATTTCACGCCCAAACCCAACTATAAAGATAGGCATGGGACAATCGCCACACGCTTACAAGTGTGCATGGCCTTCTTAGCAACTAAAATTTATCCTCAAAAATTAAATCAATTAAATCCAAAATACCTCAACAATTTATTTATGAATAGATCTCCAATAATTTAATAGGAACAAAATCTAAACCTTATGTACATAATGCCAATTGGCCAATAAATATAAACTATTGACTATTCAATCCCAAAATCACTAAGCTTCTTTTCCCCCTCACAACACAACATCAAAACTCCTAAAATTTGATATTCTTCATAATCTGAAATTGGAGGGTAAAAAGGGGTGAGCTAACAACTCAATAGGTAACTAAAATCCTAATAAGTTCTATCAAGTAATAGATTTGTAAAGTAATAAGATGTAATATGAGTCTTCAAAAGTTATGATATACTATGGGTTTTCAAAAATAACTAAAGAAGTTTCATAGTCTTAAAATAATAAGTTGCAAATAGATCAAATCTTTTAATCTTACAAATATATCATAGATGGTTTAGGAAGTAGTTAGTTTTCCATATATCAAAGCTATAACTTACAATAGGTTCCAAAAATACATAAGCAATTTTAATGATTCAAAATAGTTCAAATATTCAAACGTAATTCATATTCTTAACAATCTTATGACTATAGTCACGCTATACCCCCGTGACTGGGCATCAAAGCACCAATGAATAACCCCTATTGATTTGAGTATTAGAGTACCAATGCATAACCTCCATTGGTTTGGATATCGGAATCAATTTATATTCAGATTGTCCATAATCATATATATGAAATTATAGTTTCTAACAAAAATATATCTTATTTGAATATATATATATATATATATATATATCATATATTCAATATTCAAATATATTTGTGATATTTCTATATTCTTTGCTTTAAATCAATATAGCAAAAAATAATAATAAAATTAAATAAAATAAATCTTATATTCAATGCTCATATATATTGGTGAAAATTCTTTATTCTTTACTTTGAATCAGTATAACTAAAAACAATTAAATAAAATACATCGTATATTCAGTAATCAGATATATTTGTGATAATTCTTTACTTGAAATCAATAATACAATAGAAATAAAATTGTAACAACTGTAAACAATTTTCAGCAGTTAAAATACGCAAAATAAAACCAATTTGGATAAGGTTACTTACTTCAATCCAAAGCCTATCCAAAATCCTTGCAGTTTCCTGAGACCAATCCAACATAAACCTTTTAGCAAACAAAATAAAGAATTTACTCCAAACAAGTTTGCCACTTAGATCCTTGGACCTCAAATCTCAGTGCCATCCAACACCACGAAGACACCAAAGCAAAGATGCTTTACACATGAAAAGACTAACTCCTTAGAGATCTCCAAATAATTGGTATTGGCTGCATCTTTTATCTATCAATAAGGAACCTTAATGACAAGTCAGTAATGCCCATAGTAGCCACCAAGCATCTAGTTACGTTGCCCTCAAATAGAATCATGGAATAAAAGTGATGTGCTTTTAGTGGTGAAATTTTGATTAACTAGACATATAATGGTTGGCTTCTTAGATAGGAGAAAAGATGAGGAAGGGGGGGGGGGGGGGGGGGAGGGGGGGGGGTGGACGGCAACTCCTCTTAGAAATCTTTAAGCATAAAAAGCAAAATCCTTAGGGTGGCTAGGGTTTACATGATACAATTAGGGTATAAATATTGCTAGTTTCAATGTCAAAATTACTAAGTTACCCCAAAAAATAAATCTCCTTTTTATTTATTCATTAACTTATTTTTGGAACCGGGTATTACAATCTCCCCCACTTATAAGAATTCGGTCCTCTGAATTCATCACAAGCTGAATGAATTATCACACTTCCACTGCGCTTCTCTAAAGCCAGAATTGTATCGATCTATACAAATTTATCACTCATCACCATAGTTCAAAACTATTTCACAACATATGCTTAGACTTTTCCTTCCCAAGATTTGAAAGCATAAAAATTTTCCAAGAAAATAGAGTCATTATGCTTCTGCTGCCTAATACAATACCACTATAAAATCTCTTACTCAATTACCCATATTTTAAGAACAACAGTATTACGAAAAATATAAGATTCTTTAAAGATATAAATATCTCTAGTCTAAATGGCTCTCTAAGTTCTTTTCAATATGAATAAAAGTTCCAAGACCCATTCGTTTAGATTAACCCCAATAGTTGATTTTCCATCAATTATTACTTTCAACAAAATTCCAAGGCCTAAGTAATCTCCAAAAATTACAACAAAGGAAATCCACAATTTTGAGATTCACCATAGACCATTGAATGCTAGCATTTGTTTAATTCAATATGTAACAACCCAAGGAAAAATGCTAACCACATCTACGCTATACCTAAAAAGTAAGTAGTGCATCCAAGGTTCCAATCCTTCCTATGTTCAAAAATAATTTACAACATATGTGTATATCACTATATCTTTTCTTCCTCATGTTATGAAAAAGAAATTCCAAAATCTCCATAAATAATCAATTGAACATTATTATAAGGTTTTCATAGGACCTCTATCTGAACCCTAAATTATCTTCTCAAATAAGCAACATTTATCCACCTTTAATCTCTAAGTGATACTTGGGCTGGAACTCATTGAAGAGCTGAGTTCCTTATAATTACATGGCCTATTTATGAAAACAAATCTTTAAGTATACATCAGCTAGAAGGGAATAGTCCATGAAGTATCTCAACCCCCTTTTTGTTTTTTTGTTTTTTTTTTTTTTAACTAGCAAATAATATTGTCCCAGCAGCCTAAAACTTAGAGGACAATCCAACTTTATATTATTAACCACTTGTCAATATAAAACAAAGTGTACATTTTTAGACCCCTTAAAACACAACCAGATTAACCTAATTATTTAGCCAAGTGATTAACTTAGGTAAATGATGCAGATCTAGGTTAACACATATAAATCATATCATGCAAAGCAGTGAAAAAAATAGATAACATAATGATATGATGACCCAAGAAAACCAAACCGGTAAAAAACCTGGGGAGGATTTGATCTAGCTATCCTTAAGGTAAAATTGAATTCATTATGAAAGAATTGAAGTTTACACAATAGTGACTTAGACCACTAACATCCTATTGCAACCCCGAGTAGGAAACTTGCTACCTCGAGTAGGGAATTTGCTACCTCGAGTAGGGAACTTACTACCATGATCACGTGACAGCTCTGAGTCCATGGACTACTTTTTTCTTGAATTCTCTGCAAGCACAAGCACAAGCACTCCCACTTGTATATCTTTAAGCTCTTGAATCTACAACTAAATTGATCACCAAGCTCTTAACATCAATCTAGATCTTGATAACCTTAAGTGTATGTGAAAGCAAACACTTTTAAATCTCACAAAAGATTCACACACACAGCATAAAGAGCATTCATAAAACGTGGTTAGGGTTTTCCCTTTTATACCTAGGGCAAAACATAAAACCCTACATGTAGAACGAGCTTGGGTTGAGTTTGAAAATTCTGTAGAAAAACAATCAGCACGAGTTTCGACCAATCGAGCCAGGCAGATTTACACAGTAAATCCTACAGAACATTCGATTCTAACTTTACAACTCAAACATTCTTTGAATAAGTCTAAAACAAGACTAAACGTTTTGATCATAGTTTGCCAACATTACAAATTGAAGTTCTAATACATTTAAACTTAAGGTCTAAGAACCCAACAAACTCCCACTTTGGCAATCCGTGACAAAACACAAATTTAACCAAAATGCTCAAAGTTACAAACAAAACAGCCCTTTACAAAATCATAGTCCAACACGACAAATTCAACCTAACTACTATCCATCAGTTGCAAGTGTAGACAGTAGTACGACTGAATCAACCTACATAATTCTTATAATACTTAACAAACACATAAACGCATGTGTGGAAAATACAAGTAATCAAATAAAACTTCTTGATTTCACATAACACACAATAAAGACATATATCATGAATAACCTCATAAATATAAATCAATAAATAATGTGAAACAAGAAACATATATATAAACAAAGTATCTCCCCCTATCATGGATAACCCATACACAATATATCATGAGCCAAAAAAATGTAAATACAAAATGAAACACCTAGATACAATCTAAAAACTCCGTAACTACAAAAACATCAAAATCTCCTAACAAAAACTCATCTCTACAACATATGTACTCCTCCTTTTTGTGACGAATTGCCAAAGGGCACTCATTCATCATCAAAAAGAGGTGGCAGTCAAATACTCTCCAAATCCGCTTGCAAAGCACGAAACTCATCAAGCATGTCCACCAAAAGCTAAACATGAGCCGTCTGAACGGTCATGCCAATCTCAAATATACGATGAATGTCTGAATCACCCGAAGTAGAAGGTGGAGGAATAGCAACAGCAATAGTAGGATTGATAGACGCCTCAGCAGAAGTATCACCTGTAGAGCAAGGAAGAGGAGGAGCGATACCAAAAGTATCAACCCTAGGATGTTTAGAGCTTGCTCTCATCTGAGCAGCCATCTGCCTAAGAAAGGAGACACCTATAGAAGCAAGTATATGAACAAGCTCAGATGCAAGAAAGTTTTCTAAACCCAAATGCAAAAGAATCCGACGTATAAAAACAGGAAAGAAAAGAGCATGAGAAACAGAACTACTCTGATGAATCTCAATTAAAGAACAATTGAAAGATGAGGAAAACTCATAGGAGCATCTGTAACAAGGGCATACAAAAATGCACATCTCTCGATAGGAATGGTGTGCAGATGAAAGATAGGCCACAAAGAATGACAAGCAATCCGAAAGAAAAGATAATGAATCTCAGTCAACTCGTGAGTAGTGATTCGAGGATCAGAACCCCATTGGATAGAAGACCCAGTAAGATATGACATGATGTCATCAACGGGTGGAGACTCATCATAAGGATAAATAGGATGTTGGACTAGTGGCACCCCAAAAGCAGCAGCCACTACTGAGGGAGTAATGGTGTACTCGTCACCCCGTATCCAACTTCTCACAAGAGTGTTGGAATCATAGGAGTGGACCTAGAGGTTTGAGTAGAACTCGCTGATCAAGGTAGTTGGAGGGGGATGAGAAATATCCAGCAAAGGTAACCAACCCCTATGCTTAAACTTTCTCCAAATCTCAAGATCAAGTTCATCTAACACAACCTTTCTCTCAACTCAAACGGATCTCAAAAGGTTCAAAGTCTCATACGTTTCTTGGTTTTTCTCACTTAGAAACCTATCACTCTCAAAGGAAGGAGCAGTAGAAGAGGATGCTTTCCTATTGGCTCTAGTTTTCCTAGGCATGGTGCTAAGGATAGGACAAGACAAATAGACATAACCAAAAGAAAAGAAAACAAAAACCAAGAGCAGACTGCAAGTTAGCACAAAACAATATAGAAAAATAACAATCTATATGATGCATGAATAGTACAAATGAGTGATGCATGATCTAATGCAGTGAGAATAAGTTCAATTTAACTTTAAAAACACAAAATTGGCTTGAGCATAGAGGTTATATCAAAAACCCCAAAATTTTGAAAAACCACTTGTACAATTTTCAAGAAATTTACCAATTTGATCCTTAAACAAGATAGATAACACATTATAATGATCAAATTAATTAATCTAACAAGCCAATTTCATCAATTTAAATCCAATTGAAGAAATTCCCAAAATTGAGTAATTTCAAGCCCTAGAAATTTCAATTTCTCAAAATACATCAAATTGATCAAATTAATGCACCAAGAACAGTTGCATAGCATCCCACCAAAAAAAAAAAAACCCATTGATCAATTTCACAAGAAAAAGCTTGAATCAACACAAATCCCAAATTCTCTTAGGTTTGAAATTCTCCCTAAAATGCATGAAAAAAATTCCATGAAAGATGAAAATAAATGAAAAAGAAGGGGCAAAAAGGTCTTATCGGCTTTACATGACAAAAATCCTTGAAGAAATTTAAGGAAAAATGACAAAAATTTGCTTGGACCCTTAAACAGATCGAATAGAGAGAGAAAGAGTTTTGAAATAGTGAATGAACACGTGAGAAAACTCAAATTTTGAAAACTCTCTATACGACTTTTGATTGATCGAACATCAATCGAGCATTGATTGAAACACACAGAACTAAACCAAAAAAATTAATTGCAATTTCGATCGGTCGAGAAACAGGTTCGATCGATCAAAATATTGGAAAAACCAATTTTTTGAAAAACAAAGCATTTTTATGCAAAAAATCCTCAAAGCATATTGATTTATGAATAAAATGCACAAGTATGAGATGAAATGCTTTTCAAAAACACTTGTTTTGAACCCAGTTTTCCCAAAAAATAAGATTTTCAATCAATTCACCTTAAATTCTCAAACTTCAAATACATTTTGCATAAAACTCAAGGAATTCTCAAACTTGGATGGCCAAAACAAAATCACACACAATAACATGTACAAAGTTTAGCAAGGAGTAACTTGTATAGTGTGTGCAACTAGCAAAAACTTGAGATACATGTGAGATCATATGTGCATAGTAATTAAGCACAATTTCCACAAAATCCATCACATACAATTAAAAGATACTATCCCTTAAAAACTTGCAATCATGTGAGTTTCTTGGGTTGCCTCAAAATGTACACACCAATTTTATTTAATCAGAAACTTATTAAGCATTAGCTGGGATAATGTACACACCAATCTTATTTGATTGATTTAATTATAGTCCAATAATGTACACATCAATTTTAGCATTTAAACTGAGGCTACACCTTATGTTCATTTTGTGCATGTGCTACCAGATTAACCTAGTTATTTAGCCAAGCGATTAACTTAGGTAAATTACGCAGATCTAGGTTAACACATATAAATCATATCATACAAAGCAGTGAAAAAACTAAATAACACAATGATATGATGACTCAGAAAAACCAAACCGGTAAAAAACCTGAGGAGGATTTAACCTAGCTATCCTTAAGGTAAAACCGAATCCATTATGAAAGAATTGAAGTTTACACAATAGTGACTTAGACCACTAACACCTTATTGCTACCTCGAGTAGGAAATTTACTACCACGATCAAGTGACAGCTCCGAGTCCACAGACTACTTCTTTCTTGAATTCTCAGCAAGTACAAGTACTCCCTCTTGTATATCTTTATGCTCTTGAATCTGCAACTAAATTGATCACCAAGCTCTTGACATCAATCTAGATCTTGATAAACCTAAGTGTATGTGAAGGCAAACACCTCTAGATCACAAAAGATTCACACACAGCATAAAGAGCATCCATAAAACGTGGCTAGGGTTTTCCCTTTTATACCTAGGGAAAAATATAAAACCTTACACGTAGAATGGGCTTGGGCTAAGTTGGAAAATTCTACAAAAAAATAATTTGCATGAGTTTCGATTGATCAAGTCTAATTTTCAATCGATCGAGCCAAGTAGATCTACATAGTAAATCTTGCAGAAAACTCAATTCCAACTTTACAACTTAAACATACTTTGAGCAAGTCTAAAACAAGACAAAACGTTTTGATCATGGTTTGCCAAAATTACAAATTGAAGTCCTAATACATTTGAACCTAAGGTCTTAGAACCCAACACAAAGGTACCACAATGAACTATAATTGAACTTGTAATAGATTTTCAAAATAAACTCTCATGCCTTTTGAACTCCTTCAATATCCAATCAAAAATATGGATCACTAGTCCAATTCAATACTATCACATATTGTGTTCTATCCATCTCATTTTATATTGAGCCAATCCATTAACTCTTATTAGTTAAATTCAAAGACTTACATTTTTGGCATCAAAACTTATTCCCAAGGATATTAAACAACCCTCCAAGTCCATAGAAAGAAATTGAGGACCTCAAACTTCTAAGTAATAGAACATGTCTCAAAAACATTTAGGGACTACCTTACACATAAATTAGGCTATGATAATCCATGTAGGTCAACCCTAACAAGAACAATGATCCAAAAGAAGGTTGGTCCTTAACATTAGAATCCAAGGAAGTCCACCAATATATTACTGAATTCTTTAAACACCCTCAAAATTTATATAATAAAATATAATATAATGTGAACTACAATAAACACAAATTAATTTTCCTTCACACTACGTACTTTCTGTTTCCTTACTCCATATAAACTAAAATCAAGGAATCATAGCTCTAACATCAAACCTTAACCCCTTAAATAAAGTTCTAAAATTTCCAATACCCTAAATGCACTCCAAATTCTGAATAGGGCATACGGTAAACTATCATTCAATAAGTAGACCTATGAGAGTCCCCTATAGATCAAAGTAACCTTAGGTAGGTCGACTATGTTAAGCAAAACTATCAAATGAGTTTTCAAAAGATCAGTCATAAAACAGCAGGAAGATTTCCTTTGCTTGTTCTTTTCTCACTCTCTTTTCCTTTTAATAAGAAGACGAAGTTTTAATAACAAATTTGATCAATTACAAAATTTTCAAGAATACACTTACTACTAGTATATAATCATAGAAGTATATCAATTAAAATCCTCCCTTTTGTATTTATAAGTCACATATGCATGACTATGTAGACATAAGTATCAAATCCTTCAAATTTTACATAACAAATCATCATATGATGGAACCTCACTTACACTTCTCATCAAGTTATCAAAAGAACACTATCCATGGCCTAATAACCTTCATAAACAATAACTAGAATTGTAATGCCTAGGGCGCAAATTTCATTCTAAGTCAAAACCTAACATAAAGTCTACAATATCATAACTCAAACTCTGATACCATTAAAATTGTCACGCCCCTAACCTAACTGTAAAGATAGGCACATGACAACTGCCACACATTTATAAAGTAAGCACCTTACATGTATACAAGGCTTTCTTAGCAACTAAAATTTTTCCTCAAAAATTAAATCAATTAAATCCAAAATACCTCAAGAATTTCTTTATGAATAGATCTCCAATAATTTAATAGGAACAAAATCCAAACCTTATGTACATAATGCCAATTAGCTAATAAATATAAAACTATTTGAAGACCATTCAATCCCAAAATCATTAAGCTTCTTTTCCCCCTCACAACACAACATCAAAACTCCCAAAAGTTGTTATTCTTCATAATCTGAAATTGGAGGTGAAAAGGTGGTAAGCTGACAACTCAATAAGTAACCAAAATCCTAATAAGTTATGTCAAGCAATAGATCTGTAAAGTAATAAGATGTAATATGAGTTTTCAAAAGTAATGATATATTATTGGTTTTCAAAAATAACTAAAGAAGTTTCATAGTCTTAAAATAATAAGTTGCAAATAGATCACATACTTTAATCTTACAAATATATCATAGATGGTTTCAGAAGTAGTTAATTTTCCATATATCAATGCTATAACTTACAATAGGTTCCAAAAATACGTAAGCAATTTTAATGACACAAAATAGTTCAAATATTCAAATGTAATTCATATTCTTAACAATCTTATGACTACGGTCATGCTATACCCCTGTTATTAGGTATCAGAGTACTAATGAATAACCCCCATTACTTTGGGTATCAGAATACCAATAAATAGCTCCCATTGGTTTGGGTATCAGAGTACCAATGAATAGCCCTCATTAGTTTGGGTATCAGAATCAATTCATAATCAGATTGTCAATAATCATATATATGAAATCATAGTTTCTAATAAAAATATATCTTATTCAAATACATATATATATATATATATAATTATATATTCAATATTCAAACATATTTGTGATATTTCTATATTCTTTGCTTTAAATCAATATAGCTTAAAAAACAATTAAATAAAATAAATCTTATATTCAATGCTCATATATATTTTGTAAAAATTCTTTATTCTTTACTTTGAATCAGTATAGCTAAAAACAATTAAATAAAATACATCTTATATTCAGTAATTAGATATATTTGTGATAATTCTTTACTTGAAATCAGTAATACAATAGAAATAAAATTGTGACAACTGTAAACAATTTTTAGTAGTTAAAATACTCAAAACAAAACCAAATAGGATAAGGTTACTTACTTCAATCCAAAGCCTATTCAAAATCCTTGAAGTTTCCCAAGACCAATCCAATGCAAATCTTTTTGCAAACTAAATAAATAATTTACTCCAAACAAGTTTGTCACTTAGATCCTTGGACCTCAAATCTCAATGCCATCCAACACCACGGAGACAACAAAGCAAAGATGCTTTACATGTGAAAAGACTAAGTCCTTAGATATCTTCAAATAATTGGTATTGGCTTCATCTTTTATCTATCAATAAGGAACCTTAATGACAAGTCAGTAATGCCGATAGTGACCAACAAGCATCTAGTTACGTTGCCCTCAATAAGAATTATGGAATAAACGTTATGTGCTTTTAGTGGTGAAATTTTGATTAACTGGACATATAATGGTTGGCTTCTTAGATAGGGGAAAATATGAGGAAGGGGGAGGAGGGGGGGGGGGGGGGTGGACGGCAACTCCTATTAGAAATCTTTGGGCGTAAAAAGCAAAATCCTTAGGGTGGCTAGGGTTTACGTGATACAATTAGGGTATAAATATTGCTAGCTTCAATATCTGTATTACTAAGTGACCCCAAAAAATAAATCTCCTTTTTATTTATTTATTTTTGGAACCGGCTATTACAATTGAAGTTCTAAATTTCTTGTCTTGGAGAATATTATGATTTTGGTGTCATGGGCCTTTTGTTGATATTACATAAATCTTGTGGAAATTGCATATAAATTGTTGAGGTTTTGATGTTAGAGATAATACCTTAAATGATTCATGAGTATAATTGAAGTCTTTGCCTTGTAAATTAATTTGTTAAGAAACTTTGGAAGTAGAATACATTATTGATGAGGCTAAATACTAGGCTTTCCTAATCAATTGCTTATTTGGCAATTCCTAATTTGTAGCTAGATACAATTTCAAGCTCTATGCTTATTGTGATAGGTTTGCTTGATATTGTTTAGATTCTAATTAATCTCCTTCGGAGCTTGGACAATTAGGCTTTTTGCGGGTTGTAGGGTATAACCATGTTACAAAAACGTTGTTTTTGGGTCAAACACATTTTGGAAAATTAAATATGGATATATGTTTTCTTAAAAGTGTTGTGTTGTGACCTTATTATATATGAAAAGTGCATCATATTTGGTATTGCATTTGAGGAAATGCATGAATTTTTGACATGGAAAAATGAGCATCTTTTATTTAATCTGTTGTAAGGAAATCATAGATTTTATAATATATTGGAAAATTTAAAGATGCTTATTTGGTCTTGTTCTTTGAGAAATTGATAGAAAATCTTTTTGACAAGAATGAAGTTGAAAACCTTACAAACTTTGTAGAAGTTTTGGCTATTTAAGGTTTCTAAAACTACCTGAATATAAACAATGTGTTTCAAAGTACATGTAACATGTGAGCTTTATGTGGTTTGAACCCTATGCCATGCGTGATTTCCCAGTGATCGATTTGGTTTCGGTAGTCTTTGTAACAATGGAATCAGATCTAGGTCAGTACTATTTCACTTTGGATGATGCATTCTTTCTTGCTGTGTATGGGGGAAAGAGGTTATTTAATTGTGTGTGGGTGAAACTGCTGCCCATGGGGCCAAAAGATCACATGCAAAAAAGGTCCTATTTGACTCGTTCTCCTTGCGGCCTATGGGGGAGGAGAAAAAACTTTGAGGGTATGGGTAAAGTTGTTGCTCATGGGGCCAAGATAATGCATACTAGAGAGGACAATATCATGTTAGTTGTGAATGGGTGGATCCCCTAACCGGTCTATATGGTAGTGTGGTATATTTGTGATAAATTACCATATGTTAGATTTTATGGCTTTGGAAGTATATTGGTAGTGCTCATAGATTATAATATATAGTTTCACAGTATTATTTTGAGAAACTTTGTGTTCATTATTTATCATTCTTGTCATATTATTATTGAAAAGGATCTTGCAGAATTCAGTTAGAAATTTCTCAAATTAAAACATGCTCTACAAACTATTCATCATCATGAACTTGCATTTTCCTCACCCCCATTAATTATGTTACTTACTGGGTTTAACTCATCTCACCCTCTAACAATTTTTTAGATCAATTAGCTATACCTTAGGTATGGAACTTACTTCTTTGGTGATGATTAGAATGCTATGTTAAATTTGGAGACTTGTGCTGTAAATGGTTGGTGACTCGATCTTACTATGTTCAACGAGACCATAATTAATTTTGTAGGAGGTTGGACACTTGAGGTTTGTTAGCCTTAGACATGGTAAGCCTAGAGTCAATGTTAAGATTCCTTATTCTTGATAAGATTGTGACTTTGTGTAATCCAATTAGAGTTTTGTAATATATTCACATATTATGTGGAGGCACATGATTTTTAGTACTTGTAATGTGGAGATTTATGTTATATATTCTTATCCTATGGAAAAGAAAGGAAAAAATATATCTCTTATAGTTTAATATGCCAAAAAGGAAAAATCTACAAGTACCTTTGAGATGTATTTCTCATGCTTTAGACCCTACTAGGTTTGGGGCATGACAACTTAGGAGTAAATCTTGAAGAGACTAACCAGTCAGTAGATGAGATCAAAATTTAAAATCAATCACTCAAGGTTAAGGTCAAAGGCTTAAAAGAAGACCTAGTTGAGTCTAAAGCTAAACTAGCAAAAGTGTCTAGTCTTAAGCCTATTGTTGAATCCGAATCTAAATTTGCTCCCATTAAGCCTAAAGATTTTAAAGTGTATGTTCCTTAATTTAAGAGGAATCATAATGAAGAAAAGGACAATTTTTCTAGGAAAGACAAAGGGAAAAGAATTGTGAATGAATTCCATGATAAAAAACCTATGTCTAGATCCTATCCTAAGCATAAGGAAAATCTGGATTTGTTCCTACTTGTCATCATTGTGGTGTGGTTGGTCACATTAGACCTAATTGTTTGCAACTGAGATCTCAATCTGAAGTCAAACTTCAAGAGAGCAAAGTAGACCTAAGTCTACTCATGTTTGTCACCACTGTGGCGTTCCTAGTAACACTCGCCCTAACTATTTCAAGCTTCATCCTGAGAAGCAAGTGTCTAAATTATCCAAGCTACATGATCTTGTATCATTAGTTGAAGAGTTATTAAAAGCCTTGAGCTTTCTAACTTTGTTTCAAGAGAATGTTATTCCTCCTAGTCTCTTCATCTTCACAACCAAAGATTTGTGCTGTGTGGGTGAGGAAAGATCCAAAGACTTAGGGCTTGTTTGGTTTGCTCTTGTTTTGAGTGATATCACTCAAAACTTATAACTCAGTTATGAAAAATTGTGAAACTCACATCAATTTGGTTGTTTGGCATGATTTTCACTTTGGGTTTCCATCACTCAAAACTCACCAATTTTGAGTTAGAGTGATGGAAACACAAAACACAAATATGGTGTTTTCAAAAACTGAGTTAGATAACTCAGTGGCAATTTTGTAAATTTTTAAACTTTGTGGAGCCCACACCTTTTGTGCTGTCAACTCCACCGGGCTTCTCCTTTTCTTTATTTTTTTTTTCTTTTCTCTTCTTCTCTCTCATCTTCATACCCACTGCACCACCAACTTTTTTGTCTCCTTCTGCTTCCTTCTTTTCTTTTTCTTTTTTCTTCTTTTTCTTACTTCTTCTTTCTTTCTTCTTCATACCCACTCCACCACCAACAACAATTTTTCTTCTTCTTCTTCTTCTTCTTCATCAGACCCACTCCACCACAAATGGGTTTTTTTTTTTTTTTTCTCCTTCTTCCTGGTTTGGTCTTTCTTTCTTTTCTTCTTTTTCTTTCTTTCTTTCTTCTTCAGACCCACTCACCTGTTGGGATATTTGTCCTTAAATCCTATTGTATGATGCTATGTATTTTATTATGTAAGACATTATGTATGACTTAATGTTTTGGTTAATAAAGTTGTATTATTATTTGAAAATATTGGTAACATGAATATTGGGACATTATCATATAGTCCATGAGATGCATAGTATGCGATTTATGTGATTTAGTCACAGAAGATATAAATCACAAGTTCTTTGTAAACTCAGAATTATAGTTCGTAGTCGGTGATGAAATTGGGCATTTCATCTGCGAAGACTATAACATATCAACTAAGATGATTTGTCTTGATCATGGAAATGGAGATTTCTAGTTGATATGTTGATATGTTTTAAGAGTTAAGACATATTGAACTGAACCGGTGTGAGATTTATTATTCTCCTAACGACTGTCAAATGAATAATAAACTCACGACTTATATTTGCATGAACTCTTAATCCTGAGAGAATAATGGACTTGATCATGAAGTGTAGGTTGCTTTGATATATCAGGAGTGAGATCTATAGTAACGGTCAAAATCTCAGTATGTTGGGCAGCCACATTTAGTGTTGATGGAACATATATTCTCAAGATAGAATTCATAGTTTCTTAACGGAGATACAAAATATTCTCTTGAGATAAGTTTAATGGGTTTGTTATTCAGAGAGTTGGGCCTAACCACTTTAGTAAGGAGTTACTAAAGTATATATTTATGGAATTGGATTTCATAAATATATGATGAATAACTTAAAGGATTAAACCGGGTACTCAAGGAATTAAGATGTAGTAATATACAAAGTGGCAGTCTTCTTTCATGACTTTGTATTACTATGAATATTTTATGAAGGGGTTGCATGTATAATAAAGTCTTGGGATATAATTTATTAATAAGGCCTAGAGTGCAACTATATTTATATAGTGGTATTAAATATAGTTAATGGTAACTTTGGACTTGTCAAGAGTTGACAGAAAAGCCCAAGGCCCATTGGAGCTAGTGTCTTATTGGTCCCTTTTGGTCCCACTCCAAGCCACATACTTAAGCCCAAATTGGAAAGGCCCAAAAGGCCAGCCCAATTAGATAATCAGTTAGATACAAAGGGAGAAACATACAGAATTTTTTTCTGTAGAGAATTTGTAGAGATTTTCATAGAGAAGAAAAGAGAGTGTGAGACACACTTTCATTATTCTCCCTTTAGAACTGATTGAGAGATCACACATCTTGGGCGTTAGTGGAATTGGAGTGAAGATTGAAAGTATTCCCAAGTGCTTCCGTTCTTCAAGTTTTGAAATTCACCGCTCCAAGGTACACTCTCTTGTTCTCTAATTCTGAAATTTAAATAGCCCATGTTAACTCTTATGTATGAAGTAGATCCGTTTACATCATTACATTTATTCTTCCGCTGCGCATGTATGATTCCAACATCACCATGTTTATCCACGCATAAATATATACCCAGAAACAGAAACCCACTCCTCATTTTCATGATTTTGGTTTTCGATCGGAGGATTCTTGGGTTTGGATTTGGGTTTTTTTGTGTTTGTGTGTTTATGGGTCTGAAATTTAGAATAGGCAAGAGGGAAAATATGTGCTGGGTAAGACAAAAAATTCATGGAGAAACGCAGTACCCATATAACCGTTGCTGGATCTGAAATCAGTTGCTGGGTTGTGATGGGAAGGAAGAGCAGTAAAATGAAGAGAGAGAATGTCACATGCGGTACCCATATAACCGTTCTGTGTCACAGTGACAGTGGGTGGGCTCCACCATTTTGCCAAAAAATGGAGTTAGAGAGTGAGAGATATAACTTAGATTTGGAACCAAACACAAATTTTAGAGATATTTGAGTTATAGTGGGAATAGAGTTATGAGTTATGATTTTGAGTTATGAGTTTTGAGATATGGGTTATGAGCAAACCAAACGGGCCCTTAATTGTCTTTGTATTTGTCCTTTGTTTGAATTCTTTCAATCTTCTATAGGACATTTTTTTTTTATTCCTTGTTATGCTTCATGCATCTCATATATGCTAGGAATCATTTGTACATTATTACATTTTTTTTTTTTTTTTGCTTTGTATTTTTCATTCATTTGCATTTTTTGTTGCTTATTTTCAAAAAAAAAAAAAATGAAAAAAAAAATTTGAGTTGTGTACTTGAAAGTACATGTACTTTTGGATTAGTTAAGAAATTGATTCTTTTTACTTGTGTACCCTCTATAGTTTGGTTGAGCACTCTTAATTCACACACTATGTCAATTAACCAAGTGTTATATTTTTTGTGATACTTAAATAAAAATCTATGATTAAATTGGTCTATTATTACTCTCTTTGATAGAAAGGACTAAATAACCTAGAGAGAAAGGTATAAATGACAATCTCACTACTTGTATTTGTCAATCAAAATACCCTAGTGCTAAAATGAAAAACCTATGCAAATAAGGGATGCACAACACTTTAGAAAATGTAAAGGGTAAAAATAAAATAAAAATTGTACGGGCTTGATAAAATTTTCTATAAAAATATATGCCCTTGACTATGCTAGAAGCTTAAAGCTCAAATTTTTTTGCATGTCTTTGATTCCAAGCAGCCATTTAGGAGATGTGAGAGTTATATGATGTAACATGAAGGTGATGGTCTCCATCAAGCAAATGTGATATAGTTCAATGATTAAATTGTATGTTTGCAGTCCTTTATGTCATAATTGACACCTCTTGTACATTGACTACTGATTCACACACTCAAGCATATTCCTTACTAAATTGAGTCAGTTTGATTAATATTTTGATCAATTACTTCTTGAGTTCATTATTTTTGAGTTTATGAGATTTGAACATTTTTTTTTTGTTGAGTTGTGAGAAAAATTGATCAAACTAGCTATGAGCACATGGTGACATATCATGTTCATTTTGTTGCATTTATATGCATTTTTTTTTTCATGTTTTCTATGTATTTTTGCACATATTTCATGAAAATTAGCTCTTTTAACCTTTTTTTTGGTTTCTATGCACTTGACACCTACCTTGACCGATCGAGAATCTTGACACCTAGAGCTTATCTACTTTAACTAATTGAGATTTGCCCAGAAAAATCACTTGAAGGTTCTGCCTACTCAACTCCTTCTCAACACCAACTCGACCAATCGAGCTTTAGGGCTATAAAATTCTGCAAGTAAGTCCGTGGGTCATTTTTTTTTTCACTTTTCTCTCACTTCTTTTTGACACCTCTCTTTCTCTCTTGACTGCAATCTTCACATATGACAAAAATCTCTTTTTTAAGTCAAATGTCTTCAAGGTTTTGTCGTCTAGTGCTTGGTAATTCATTCTAAACCCTCTTTTTCAAATTTTCATGCATTTCATGTAGAAATTAGGGATTTGAGGTTTGAATGTTCTTGAGAAAAATTTGGGGTTTGGTTTTGGTTTTGTAAATTGAAGAAATTAAACATATACCCATGCTTGTTTAAGTATTTTTGATGGATTTAAGTAAGATTATATAGTTTATTGACATATGTTCATAATCTAGGGTTTCAAATTGGGAATTTTTTTAATTTTCATGTATGAAATCTTGGATTTTGTGTTTTTCACTCTAAACATTATATATTTGTACTTGAAATGATTCATGCGTCATCAAATTTACATAAATGAGCAGTTTCATGCATATATATTAAAATCTCATTACCCATTGTGTTCCTTGTGTTTTTTCTGTTGTTTTTGTGTTCTCATTGTTTTATTCTCTCTAGCCTTATGGCTCCTAGGAGAAAAAACACTTGAGGTCACACCCATAGTTTTGCTATACTGGGAAACACATATGATTCTCTTAGGTTCAAATCTATTGATCATCAGTTGAAACATGTGAAAATCTAATCTAAGAGGAAAATCTTTGGTGAAAGAGAGATAAAACTTGATGAATTGAAGCATATGTGTATTCTACACATCATTGAACAAAAACATTGGTGTCGACGTCGGGCCTCGAATGATTGGAAAACCGCCGTTGGGCCTTCGTTCGACCACCCGCTATGGCAACGCTCCCATGCGCATGGGGCCTGTTGGATGCCCCTCTCGATAATTATGTGGTTTGTGTGGAGCTTTAGGTGATCTCTCTCTCGGGGAAGGAAGGTAGGTTTACCTTTAGAGGTGTGGCAGGAATCTTGGCCAAAGTTTAGGTGATTACCAAAGGTAAGTGAAGTCGCCACCAATCATTGGATTTTTCTAAGGCATGATTGGTCACTTGTTTCTAGTTGATTTTATTACCAATTCTAGGCTAAGAAAAATAGCATTTTTCCTAATCTAATGTGGATGGAAAAAAATCTTGATTCTTGAGTCTGGAAGTTTGGTTACGTGTGGGGAAGGTTTTAGGCACCCCACAACGCTTGTTTAAGGACAGTCTTTTATTTTGATAAAACCTTAATTTTCAGAGATTGGTGGTAAAAAACATACTTTTGGCATTGGCTTTCAGGGCTTTGCATGCATGGGGGCTTTCAGGTTTGGATTTTGAATGAGTGTGGTCTCAGTCTATACTTTCCTAAGGCATTTGGGCAAAGTACCATATTTCCACGGTGAAAATCCGGTGACATGTCACCTAACTTTTATGGCGGAAATTAGGTATCACTTTGCCTTAGGTGACATGGACTATGACAATCACACTGGAAGAAGTGAACAAGTATATATATATATATATATATATATATATGTATATGTATATATAAACATCATGCACAATGCAAGCACACAAAGCAGGAAAGTAAATGCCTACATTCCTAGAGTATGGCCCAAAATATAGGTGCAAGAAAGTAAACAGGGGTCGTCATACTCTAGAGGTGAGGACGAATGGTACATGGCATTATATATCTAATACTACTCATCTAAGAGAGAAAGGAGGAAGGAGGGAGGAAGGAAGGGGGTTAAAAAGAGTACATAACCTAATGGGAGAAGCTAGACCCCTAAATCTACTGAACATAGCCGCTTGGCTTACATCCACATGCTCGCATCCTCACCCTTTTTGCTTGCACTTGGAAAACCGCGCCCTAGCTCCATATGTCCTTGCTCTATGTGTGTACATGCATAGGCAAAGACAAGAAACCAGCATATAAGCAATGGAAGGAAAAGATGCAAAGAGTATATGAAGGAGGCATAAAGTAGATAAGCATGATAGACATGGCAAGTAAAGTAACAAGAAAGCAAGCAAAGTAACAAGAAAGCAGGCAAATAAACAAGAAAGCAAACAAACAAGCGAGAAGGCAAACAAACAAGAAAGCAAACAAAAGGTGGTGTCCGTAAGGGACAAATGTAGGTTTGGATCAAATGTCCATTACTTCATTGTGTTGAAGCATGGACGACACACTAGCAAGAAAGACTCATACATGGACATGTGACCAAGCGTGTAAAGATGCATAGAAAGCCAACTGGTGGCGCAAACAAGCATGGAAAGCACAGCATTGTGCGGAGCGGAAAAGGGAAGGGTACGCATGAAACAACCCGGCATCTAAAGATGCCTCCCAAATGGTTACATCCAAACAAGGCCTCATGGGTGTCAGATGTAACCGCATAAGGTCAAGCCCGCAGAGGGTGTCAAGCATGGCAAAGCCTAGAACAAGAGAGGCTAGCACAAGCATAAAGCATAGAAGCAAACAAGCATAGAGATGCAAATAGGATGATCCAAACCCTTTGATGTGGGCCTTGGAATATGGACAATGACAAAGACAACAGGGTCCAGATTGGGTCCTAACCATTAGGCCAAAACACAAGAAAATGTGGTAAAAGGAACAAAAGGGCTACAATAGCACATGGCATGACAAACAAGGTCTAGGCCCAGGCACATAAACATGGCGTGAAGCACGCAAGCACATAGATGATGGCATAAAGCATGTAGAGAACATCGATCTAAGCATGTAAACATGGAGATATGCATATATGCATATAGGCATGTGAATGTAGATCTAAACATGTGGATGTAAGTATAAAAACATGGAAGAACACAAATCCAAGTGTGGATATAGGCATAGAAGCATAGGTCATGCATACAAACATGTAGATCTAAGTAAGACATAACCATAGACATGATATCAAGCATGTGGGCATGCAGACCCAAACATCAACACATAAGAAAGAAGGATCTAAACATGGCATAACGCATGAAGAAAAGGCAACTAGCACATGAACAAACATGGAAGTATATGGAAATAAATCAAAAACATGCTAGAAGCAAAATAAAGCAAGGAACATGCTAGGTAAAGCAATAAATCATTTATTAAGGAAAAAAGAGCAAGATAAATGCTAGAAAAAGATTTAAAAAGTTAGGGGTGTGGATAGTAGCTAAGAAGCTACATCCACACCCCTAAACCCCAAATCAAAAGTATAGAACCAAGGAAAAGAAGATTGGCTATATGGACAATACCTTCTTTTTTGGTGAAGAGAAGAATCAAGAGGCTTTGATTTGTTTTTGTGTTTGGGAGATAGTAGAAAAGCTCAAAATTCGTCCAGGCAGAAAGCAGGTAGCCAGCCAGGAAGTCTTTTTCTTTTTTTTTTTTTTGGGTAGGGAAGTGTCTAGAGCCTTTTATAGCCCTGATATGGATTACAAGGCGGCGGCCCCCAAATGGTCTTGGATGGGGTTGATCTTGACACCTCTGGAAAGATCTTGACTTCCAGTTTCTAAAAAGGTATGAAACTCGAAAATCCAACGGTTGGATCAAAAGTATTGGCTCCAAGAAGTTACTGGTGCATCCATCGGCGTGTTAACATGATTTCTATGATATCTCGGCTGTTCTAACTCTGATTTTGACCCTTGAATAGTTGTTGGACTGAAAATTTGATAATCTTTGCAATGGCATTGGTTTCAACCTGTTTTGATGGCCGAATCAAAATTAGAGTTTTTAAGGCCTACCAAGAGTCAATTTCAGGTCAAACTTGGTTAAAGCTGCCAAAAATATCCGAAAAGCTCGGGCTTGATATAAACTATGAAAGGTGTTTTTTTGAGGGGATTTTGACTTTGTTTGACTTTCTGTCAATCTAGGGTTGACTAGGAGCATTTTGGTCATTTTAGCTGAAAAGGCACTTTGGGTGCCCCAGTGTTCGAACAGATTGTGCCACGTCATTCTAGATGTTCACGCATCCCCATGGAGAGAAAATAATATTTTTGGATTTTTTGGGGTCTGGCATGCAAATCAAGGGCAGACAAAATACGGTATCAACAATTGGTTGAACTTGTGTTCTAGCTTTCCTATGGTTCCTACTGAGATAATTGCTAAGTTCTATGGAAACATGTTTGATTATAGCTCCTTAGAGAATTGTTTCCGTGTTTACATATGTCTAAACACATTCACTATTGATGCAAATATCATTTATGCTTTAGAGATTCCCCATGTTACTGAACCGAGTTATCCATTTAGGAATGATCTTGATAAGGATGTTGTTCTTAGTCAGTTTTGTGGTCCTAGGCGCCGTTGGGGTACAAATGCTAAAACAATGGGCCGTTTACTGATGAAGTTCATCTTCTAAACAAAATCATAGGATCTAATCTCAATCCTTTTTCTCATGGTAACACTATTACCATTGAAAGAGCTAGTCTCCTTTATGCTCTTCTCAAAGATGTTCCCATAGGTCTTCCCTACATGTTGTGTCAATCATTGTTGGGTGTGTACTACTCTTATGACTACTATCATGATCTATATCTTCCTGTCTCTATCACTCATATCCTTATTCATTTAAGCTTCTATCTACCTATACCTTTCATAGAACTTAAGCCTAGGGATATTTTTGGTTTTGGTACTCTAAATAAAATGCAGGCACAATCAACCAAAAATAAGGGCAACAAGAGACAAAGAAGTACTTTAGGAGTGGGTGATCATGAAGATTCAAATGACGAACCACAACAACAACTAGAAAATGTTCCTCCACCTACTACTTCTGTAAAGTTGTGATTTACAACTATGTTTTATGTTGGTTTTATTTCATGACAAAAAGTGTTATATTTGCTTTATTTTGTTCCTTGTATTTTGTGAGATTTTATTGTATTGGGTTTTGTATTAAGTTGGTGAAGAATTGAGCATAAAATGAAGAATCAGTGGATTTCGCGACTGTCTCGCTAGAAGCTAACCCGCGAAAGAGCCACGTGAGAAGCACATGCTGGAAGCTGAAGAGTCATGCCAGCTTGGAAGATTTCGCAAGTATCTCGCGAGTAAGGCCTTCCCGCGAGATACCTATGAAACTCTCTGCCTAGAGGATTTTTAAGTGTGACTTTCTTACCCTTCAGTCATACTATATATACCCTCATTACCCAAAATGTGTAAAGAGGCCATTCAGAGAAAAAAATCCTAGATAGGTTTTCAATAACACACACACACACACACACACCTATCTTTTAGAGAGAGAGAGCTACTAATCCTTAGTGAGAAATCATCCTAGCCTCTTCTCCTACCCTCTCCCATTGTCATACCTTGAGAGGAGATTTATACCCAAACACAACCCACACCTATTTAGAGTGTAGAGAGTGTTTTAGAACTTGCAAAGTTTTGGGGATTTGCCAAAAAAAGCCTATGAGGCTTAGCGGATGCAATCGGGAATATTGCAGGATCTAAAAAGCTAGAGAAGACATGAATCCGAGAAGTTTGTTGGTAGCAGGAGCTTGGAGGCCTCAAGTACATTGGGTAGACTAGGCTTGGAGGGTATTTTGTTATTCGTGTACTCCAACTTTATTCTCTATTAGATCAATTTACCGCTTGGAGGGCGGCGGAGAAGTTTTCGCCGAGTTCTTCGGTTTTCTCTTCGATAACACATCGGCGTGTTATCTTGTATTTGCATCTCTCTTCCCTAATCTTTTAGCTTTCATTTTATTGTTGTGTTTTAATGAATATGGGCTTAGAGTAGTTGTATTTTTTGTTCACTCGCATTTACTATATTTCGCACTTAGTTTAAGTTAGAGTAAAATCAACCAAGCCATAATTTTTTAATTTGGGGTTTAAACAAGCTCTTGTATTTTAACACAAAACTGAGCTTTCAATTGGTATCAGAGCAGGTACACTTGTTTTGGTTTCATTACCTAAGTGTGATCCTTGTCCCCTTTGTGTGTATCTCTATAGATAGTGTTTTGTATGTTTCTATAGATATTTTTTATTGTAACATGTCATGTGCTTGTGAAAATGCCTCTATGAGTATTAATCCTCAATATTATGATGTCATGTTACATGAATCTTTGGATGTTGTTAATAGTCCAAACATCAAACTCTTAAAGAAAAAAGCTAAGAAGTTTCATGAGAATTTGAGCAAGTTTTATTATGAAAATGATGATTTGATTGCTAAGCTCAATGAATCCAATAATTGGTTGAAAAGTATAAAAAGCTTGCTAAAAATTCTCTTGAAAAACTGAAAGAGTTTGAATGTTTGAATATGGACTTGGATGCTAAACTTTTTTTGTTTAACAAACTTGTTGATGAGCTCAAACGTGAAAATGAATCTCTTAAGATGCATGCCAAGTGTTTGATTGCTGAACCTAGTGCTAAAAATGATGAAAATATTTGTTACAATTATGTTGTGGTACCCGATGTTATGCCTATTGTGTGTTCAACCTCAAAAGACAAATCGGTGTACATATCTCCACACAAAAGAAATCAAAAAGTGGAGAGAAATGCTCTTAGGCCAAAGCCTCTATTTAGGTCTCAACCTAACGATTTGGATGGATCTAAGTTTGTTCCAGCTTGCCACCATTGTGGTGTGATCGATCATATAAGACCTCTATGTCCCAAGTTGAAGAGAAAACAAAACTATGTTGCTAGATCCCTCCCTAAAAAACCTAGTGGACCTAAACCCATTGTTTGTCACCATTGTGGCATCATTGGTCATCTTAGACCTCATTGCTCTAAGTTTTAATCTCTTAAAAGAATCAAAATAAAAGAGAAACTTGAGCTTCTTGGAAGTTATACTATGAAAGCTAAACCGGTTTTGGGAGAAAATGGTAAGTTGTTAAAGAAAATTTTTAATGTTCTTACCTCTTTATCTATGTGCATCTCTGGTTCTCATTCTTCCAATCCTCGTCTTACTTCTCATGAGACACTCATTCCAAACAATAATTCTATTTGGATGAGGAAGGGTTCCTATGGTTAAGCATTTGCTCTTTTGGTCCTTGATATAATTCTTTTGATTTTTGTAGGAACCTTCATGCATTAGATGCTTCATTGTCATGCATTTGTGCATCATGCGTCTCTTTATATGCATTATTTTTGTTGTTTTTGTTAATCTTACTTTTCATGCTATGTTTTTGAGTGTGTTGAAAAAAATTCAAAAACTCATAAAAATTGAAAAATTTTCAAAAAGTTTGATCACTTGTGTTGTGTATATCACATGTGAGTTTGGCCTAGTACTTTCATACTAATGGCGTAGTGCATTTACGAGCCTAGTTTGTTTTGTATGCACATCTATCTTTATGGAAAAAAACTTGAAATCTATGTGTGATTGTTATAAATCGATCTTTAAACTTGTCATGAATGATTAGTCAATAATCTTGTTGGTCTTGATACATGCATAGACTTGTGCCTATATCTTTTCCCACGTTTTTATATTTTTGCTTAAAGAGCTCATCAATTGTCAAATCTTGAAAATAGATATTGAGCTGCAAAAGCCGTCGCACATACTAATATTTGACAAAGAAAAAGGGAAAACGACTTATATTAAAATGTATGGTGCCTCAAAAAGCCAAAGGCTTACTTACAAAGTTGAAATATAAAAATTTCAGGCATTAATCTCAAAATGAGATGTATTTTGTTCAAAATGATCAAATGTTATGATCTATGAAGAAGCCAAATGAAAAGCTTCAAAGATATGTAATCATTTTCTTGTGGGAGATTATATATGTTCATTTCTATAATTGAGATAGTCCACTTGACTTAGTACTTGCTGTGTATGACTTGATTGAATTGATCATTAAAGCTTCACTCTAGACTAAGGACTATTCCACATTTGATACTCACACACAACACACAAGACTTTGTTCAATGAATGCTTATTTCATTTGTGTGATTGTACACGATCAAATATGTGTATACTCAATTGCTTGCCGATCAAACCCAAAAAGATTTTTGAGTATTTTATATGTTTTTAAGTGTTTTTATACTTTCGTGTTTTAAGTTTTTGTTCAAAATGCATTTTTGTGTTTTTCTTCAAAAACTGGTTCAGAGGCATTTTCACGAGCAACTCGCAACTTAGCGCTTCCCATGAAAAGTGCTTAAGGGAAATTAAATAGTCACATTTTCATACAGAGAGTCTTGCCACTGCCTCGCGAGTATTTTGCGACTAATCCCTTCTCGCAAAATGTTTTTAGGCAAAATTTGGAAAATTTTCAATTTCCTACAGAGGCTATTGCGACTGTCTCATGACTATGTCACTACTAAAAGCTTCTCGGGAAAGCTTCTTGACAGGCCACAAACGCGTTGACCCCTTGTGATAAATTACGTTGATTAATTAGCCAAGTTATTAATTAATCAATTTATCATGCAATATCACGTGGCAGCACAAACAAATCACCAAAACTAAGTTATGCAGCGGAAAATAAAGAACACGGTGATTTGTTCACGAATGGGGAAAACCCTTACGGCAAAAACCCCACCGGATGATTTAAGGTCACCACTCCCGGTCACCACTCCCGAAACTCCACTATTATCACAACAAGCAGTTACAAGTAAGGAATCCCATGTACCTCACCAACCTACAGTTGAACTCTTACCCCAATACCCAATTGGACTTGTTCTGTAGTGATAGTTTCTCCTTTTAATGCACGGCTCCCAAGTACGTGACTAACCAAATGCGCGGATCCCAGTACGCGACTTCAATTACCAACTATGGAGAGAGAGAGAGTTGGCTGCAAAGTTCTTCAAATCATCAAGGATGAACTAGGGCACGAACTTTGTCTGTCAGATCACAAATTGCATGAACAAAAAGTTCTCAAAGAATGTGCAACTTGTTTTTCTGTGATCTCTACTTTGACGGCCCTTAAAATAATCCTTTTATATGTCTAGGGTTAGGAGAAAAGAAGTCCCAAAGACACACTCACGGATTAGACTTGAAACAGACCTGGAAATCTGTTTTCTTTAATTCTCGATAGCTGCAGGTGTCGAGAGGTGTCGAGATAGCTGTCGAGGCTCGGGCAAAACAGCTCCTTTAAATCTCGATAGATGTATCTGTCGAGGTATGTGTCGAGATTTAAAATCTTGCACTTCACAGCTTGTTTCTTGGACAGACTTTGACGGCTTCAACACTTAACTTTGAACCACTGCTCCTTGAAGTGTTAAACTCATCCTAAATCTACCCAATTACAAGTAAAGTGCGTTTTGTCTAAGGATAAGCCAATTACATAAAATAGTGACATATGTTCACAGACTTGAACCACATATGTCCTAACAATCTCCCCCTTTGGCAATCCGTGACAAAACCACAACATACAAATGAAGAAATGAGAGAAGTCATAAATCACTCAACTCATATTCACTTGTTACATACAGTAAAATCTATCCTATCACAAACTCTTGAAAAACTTTGCAAGAAGAGAGTTCATGGCAAGAAGACTTTGACAACCTGTATTTCTGAAACACTTATAAACAAAACACATCAAGGCATTTTTGTGTGAAACAGAAATAATAGATTGCATACACGTAAAGAAACATGTGTATAAAGATAGAGAAGAAACAACACATGAAAGGTAGGTGAAAGAAAAACATACATCATCATATATAAGAAGAGAATAAATACAATGTATGTCAATACATGATCAATGTATCTCAAAAAGAAAAAAATACATAGATCACCTCACTACATCCCTCAATGCACACTCCCCCTAACAAAAATGTCCTATGTCCTATGCTAACACTCCCCCTAAGTATGACTACTCTCATACCAAACTACTCCCCCTTTTTGTCACGAGTGACAAAGGGTAGAGTGTCAAGTGGACATCTCATCGGAAGAGCTAGCATCTCCATCATCATCATCGGAAGCATCATCATCATCGCCATCATCATCAGCCTCGGTCTCAGTCGACACATGAGGTGGCGGAGGAGAAGCCTCTGCAGCAAAGCCGCCCGTGGTCGCCTGTCGCCTGGCGATGCGACCAACACGAACGTTCACCTGATACAACTCCGTGGAGAGTGTATCTAGGCGAGCATCCATGCGCTGTAGCTGCGCCATGATGTCTCCCAAGCTGACATCGCTCGAAGAAGTAGAAGCAGATGCTCGAGCGGATCTGGAGGTGGCTAGACGGGTGGAAGGAGTGGCATCGTCAGTCTGTCGCGATCGGAACTGTGCCTCGCTACGTTTTACGGTAGCGGCGTCTATGGCGGACATGACGCGGTAAGGATCGGACAAGGGAAAAGGGATGGAAAAACGACTCAGAATCCTCGTGATAGCGGAAGGGAAAATGAGCTTATCACGGGTGGCCGTATCTCTATAGACATCGATAATACAAAAGATGAAATGTGAAGGAAAGTCTATAGAAAGATCCTCTAAGAGGGACAACAAAAATCGAGCGCGAGGCTCGGTGATAGAGTTATAGTGAGAGAGAGGGTGTAAAACAAAAGTCATCACCATGTTAAGGAAACGAGGACCTTTAGCAAAAGGTCGACATGGTGTGTACATGTGATCTCCCCAAGAGGTAGGACGCTCACAGAATGCCGAGATCATCTCGTCTTTGGACACAGTCCAGAGACGCTCACAGCTAGGGTAATCGGGATGATCCACCCTAGGGACATGGAGAACCTCAGAGACTAGCTCTGGGGTGACACAGAAGCATGTACCTCGGACGCTAGAGTAGAAAGAAGGTATTGAAGAATCTATCCTGTGGATGTTGGAGTAAAACTCCTGAATCAACACGAGAGGACAAGTGACCGGGACGTCACACAGTGACTCCCATCCCCGAGTGTGAATGACATCGGGAAGGTCAGTGTCGGCAAAGTCTGCCAGGACTACGTGGCGTTCCGAATGAACACCGCGTTTAGAAAAGTTCTCCGAGAAGTCCTTGTGGGCTTTCTCATCACGGAACCGGACAGAAAGAGGGGTAGAGTCAGAAGAAGACTGTCCCTTAGAATGCAAAGGGTTCTGGGACGGAATGGACTTACGCTTAGGTGCCATAGACACAGCTAACGCAACCATAGAGAGGGGGAGAGAAAAAAACACACAGAAAAGTCCCAAACAATTCAATATTGGCAGAATAATATTGAAATGAAAAGAACGTATGCATGAGAATGCATGAACATGTGACATGCAACATAAAAACATCATGGGCTCAGCCCAATCCAAACTTAACAGCACACAATCGATTTGCACACATCTAAATGCATGAAAATACAATTAGAATGCTAATATGATGCAATGCATGTGGTTTTGAAGATCAAAACTAGAAAACCAACCCAAAAATTTCATGAAAACCCCAACAATTTTGAAAACTCCCAAAAATTTTCAAAAACACAAAACCTAGGGTTTTAAAACAATGAAATGCATGAAAAAGAGGGATAATGTGCTTACCAAGAGATGAAGATAGCAAAGAAACTCTTGAGAAAGCCTTGGGAGAAGGTTTGGAGGGAAAAAGAAAAAAAATTTGAGAGAGAACAGTGAGTTTCGAGCGAGAGAGATCGAGAGAATGAACAGAAAAATCGCGAAAAACCATTATATAGCCTCTTAGTAAATCTCGACAGCTGCAGGTGTCGAGAGCTGTCGAGGTAGCTGTCGAGGTAAGCTGTCGAGAAATGCACGTGGACAGATGCAGCTATCGAGGTCAGCTATCGAGGGAGAAGAAACAAACAAGAGGGAACCTCGATCGATCCAGAAGCTATCGAGAAGCTGTCGAGCAAACAGAAAGTTTCTCGATCGATCCAGAAGGTGTCGAGGTATCTGTCGAGACTGCGATAAGAATGAGTCTAAGAAGCTCGACAGATAGCTATGTGTCGAGAGGTATCGAGGAGGTGTCGAGATGCCTTTAAAAGCAGTTTTTCAAAAGAGGAAAAACACAGACATGAATGCAATCATGCATGCAACTCAACCAAAGATACAACCAACACATTTAACTCTCAAAATTATCTCTCAACACGAATTTTGATGCACATGTATCTCAAAACACGCACATACACACTAAACAAGTCTAACCAATTTTATATTTCAAAAACAAGTTATGACAGTTTAGTGATCATACATTAACGCATGTAAACTTTGTGATGGCCAAATCACATTGTACCTATACATGTATCAAGAATAGCAAAGAGTATTGTGTGCCGTGTGTGAAAACATCGCAAGATTGCATATGTGTCTTAATGTTATGACGATTTGAGATATGAGAAAATCACTTTAACTCACACACAATCATAACTGTTTGATGGGGACTATCACCTTCGAGGTACATCCTATAACTCCCACATCTCCTAGAAAACACGCTTGCAACCATATTTTAAAGCATTTTGATCTTTTTACTTTTTATTTATTTTTGCTTTTTATTTCTTTGCATATTTTCTTTTTAACAAGCATATCATGCATGGGCATACAAGAGAAAGAAAAGAAATACCCAATGATGTTAAGCTTTTGACACTGCACTTTTGCTATGCCGAAGCATACAGGTGTCATTGACATTGCACTTTTGCTATGCTGAAGCATACAGATGTCATATTATGATTGGCGAGTAACAGTGGTGAGATGGTTATTTATGCCTTTTTCTTAGGATTTTCTAGTTCAACCCGTCAAAAAGAGTGATATGAGTGTTAAGAAGAAGAGATCACTTAACCTTACTCATCACAAACAAAGAGCTACAAAGCTCACTCGCTTAGTTGTGCAGAAGAATGCTCATCTAAGCTATAAGTGATACAAAGTTTAGAAAACTCTGTTTCAATGGCCATGTCAAAAGTTCACACGAACTAATGCACGCAAACACACACTGCTTTTGTATTTTTCAATTTTTTAATTTTTTTTTATTTATTTTTTTATTTATTTTTATCAGAAAAGCAAAAAAAAAAAAAAATAAAACACAAAACTGAAAACACACAAACAAAAACATGTAAAGCAAAACAATGCATAAAACTAGACTGACTCAAAACAGTAAAGAAACACACAAGTAATGCAACACACAAAAACAGGAGAGAGAAGAAGAAGTGACTGAAATCACTTAGGTTCCTTTGCCTTCCACACTTTGGAAGATCCTTTCCTTTTGGTTGATTCTTGAACCGGTGAAGAGGGAGAAGAATATGAACCGTTCAAGTTCGAAAGGAACATGAGGGCTTTTAGAATGTCTCTAAGAGGAGCGAGAGAAGATTGAAGCTGATTCTGACTCCCAGATGCTATTGTGCCATTGCTCTGTTGAGTGGCACGCCACTTGTAGCAATTTGGTCGAGTGTGACCGGCAGCACCACAATGATAACAGAGATGCGGCTTCTTCGGTTTGGCCTTTTGAGAGTTAGCCTTCTTATTCCTAGGGTTTCTAGCTTCCCTTTTCTCAATTTTAGGGGGTGCTCCTAGAATGGACTTGCTCTTGTCTACGTTCTCACTAGCTAATTCAGATTTAACATTCTTTTCTTCATTTTCAATGTTATTAGCAGGTGGAACAAACACAGTAGCACTAGAAGTAGGAGTATTAGAGAGAGAGAATTCATACCCCAATCCAGTACGATCTGAAGAATATCTCTGAGCACTCAGCATCTCGTCCAGTTTAGCACTTGACATCCTCTCCAGTTGTGCTCTGACTTGAAACAGCTCCGCTTCAAGCTTCTTGGTCCTCTCAACCAAGAAATTGTTTTCGAACCTCAGTGCTCCAATGGTTTGATTCGCTTCATCGACCTTTGTGGACAGCTCCTCACGGTTGAGTTCCACATCACTGAGCTTCTTGGTGGCCAGCCTATATAGTTTCTCATGCTTCTCAGAAAGCTTGTATAGCTTCTCATAGGCGGTATGGATATCATCTTGATCATCCATAATTTCACACTTGGAATCCACCAATTCTTCTTCTTCATCCACTTTTTCACTAACCCCATCAGTAGGATTAACAGTGGCAGTGAAGGCATTCAAGATTCCGTCGTCTTCATCTTCGGAATCATCCTCGGGCTCTGTGTCACTTAAGGTAACAGCAAGTGCCTTGCTTTTCCCTATGCTCTTGAGGTACGTAGGACACTCTTGTTTCATGTGTCCGAAGCCTTGACACCCAAAACATTTTGGCCCAGCAGGAACAGTGTACTGACCGCCATCCTTGACATCCTTCTTCCCTTTATCTGAATTCTTGAATTGTAAAGAACCGGATTGTCTACGGTCTTTGTTGAAGCCCTTTCCGTTGGCATTCTTCATAAACTTCTTGAATTGCCTTGTGATGTAGGACTTCATCTTGGAATCTTCATCATCTGACAAGTCATCCGTATCACTGCTCTTGGCCTTCAGAGCCAAACTCTCGCCCTTGCTTGACTTGCCTAACCTAGTTAGCCCTAACTCATATGTTTGCAAGTTTCCAACCAGCTCAGTCAAAGGAATTCTGTCAATATCCTTCGACTCTTCGATCGCCGTGATCTTAACATGGAATCTTTCGGGCAGCGATCTAAGCACCTTCCTTACTATCTTGGGTTCAGGGATGGTCTCCCCAAGATTGAAGGCTGAGTTCACTATATCCTTGAGCTTGGCATAGAACTCATCAAATGACTCATCCTCCTCCATCTTGATTTCTTCAAAGCGTGTGGTGAGCCTCTGCAGCTTTGAATCTTTGACAGCCTTGGTGCCCTCATAGGTTGTCTGGAGGATGGTCCATGCTTCCTTAGCAATTTCAGTTGAGGAAATTTTCTTGAACTCCTCATTGGTGACTGCACTGAATAGGGCATTCAATGCTCGGCTGTTAAAGTTTGCCGCCTTGATCTTAGCATCATCCCAGTCGGCCGGCGCTTCTGTAGGCTTGGTCCAGCCTATCTCCACAGCTTGCCACACTTTCTCATCTAAAGACTGCAAGAAAGCTCTCATGCGTACTTTCCAGTATGCATAGTTAGTGCCATCAAATAAAGGAGGTATAATGAGAGATTGTCCTCTATCCATGACAGCAGGGGTCAATGGATCACACACAATAGATTAAACCCTAATCAGAGTGTGCTTGCTCTGATACCACTTGACAGGCCATAAACGCGTTGACCCCTTGTGATAAATTACGCTGATTAATTAGCCAAGTTATTAATTAATCAATTTATCATGCAATATCACGTGGCAGCACAAACAAATCACCAAAACTAAGTTATGCAGCGGAAAATAAAGAACATGGTGATTTGTTCACGAATGGGGAAAACCCTTACGGCAAAAACCCCACCGGGTGATTTAAGGTCACCACTCCCGAAACTCCACTATTATCACAACAAGCAGTTACAAGTAAGGAATCCCAAGTACCTCACCAACCTACAATTGAACTCTTACCCCAATACCCAATTGGACTTGTTCTGTAGTGACAGTTTCTCCTTTTAATGCACGGCTCCCAAGTACGTGACTAACCAAATGCGCGGATCCCAGTACGCGACTTCAATTACCAACTATGGAGAGAGAGAGAGTTGGCTGCAAAGTTCTTCAAATCATCAAGAATGAACTAGGGCACGAACTTTGTCTGTCAGATCACAAATTGCATGAACAAAAAGTTCTCAAAGAATGTGCAACTTGTTTTTCTGTGATCTCTACTTTGACGGCCCTTAAAATAATCCTTTTATATGTCTAGGGTTATGAGAAAAGAAGTCCCAAAGACACACTCACGGATTAGACTTGAAACAGACCTGGAAATCTGTTTTCTTTAATTCTCGACAGCTGCAGGTGTCGAGAGGTGTCGAGATAGCTGTCGAGGCTCGGGCAAAACAGCTCCTTAAAATCTCGATAGATGTATCTGTCGAGGTATGTGTCGAGATTTAAAATCTTGCACTTCACAGCTTGTTTCTTGGACAGACTTTGACGGCTTCAACACTTAACTTTGAACCACTGTTCCTTAAAGTGTTAAACTCATCCTAAATCTACCCAATTACAAGTAAAGTGCGTTTTGTCTAAGGATAAGCCAATTACATAAAATAGTGACATATGTTCACAGACTTGAACCACATATGTCCTAACACTTCTATGTGTGTCGCGACTAATATCATGACTACCTAACCCACGAGAAATGCATGTTTTCTGTTTTTATGTAGTAGATGTGACATTTTTTTAAAAACTATTTCATTTCCCTCACTTTGTCTCTCTCGAACCCCTCTCAATCCAAATCCTACTTTCACTCAAACTGCATCATTTTCAAGCAAAAATCTCTGAAAAATCACTTCAAGGTATGTTTTCCTAAACATTGTTTTCACATTTGTCTTATTTTTTTGCAGATTTTAGCTTCAGGTTTTAAAAATTGGGGATTTTCAGAAACATGGGTTGGGGTTCTTATTTTTGTAAAACAAATTTCAAAATTTTGATTGGGCTGAGTCCCATTTGTTGTGTTTGTATTTATGTTGGCCCCTTGTGGAATTCTAAACATGTATTTAGGCATTTTCAAATGTGTTCATGCATTGCTCATAGTTATTGTTCACTATTGCATGCTAAATGTTTGACAGAATTTCCTAATGACATCCTTGTGTTGTTTTGGACTCAAATGAGTTCCAATGCTTGGGTTTACTATTGATTGAACATGTTTAACATGGTTTGGTCAATGGGTGTGTGTTTTACACACTGTGCCTATTTTGTGCCTCACAATGCCATGCCATGCATCCTCTAGGCACACCCCATGCACCTCATGCTGCATTCACATGCATCAACACATGCACACACATGCACATTCACTTTCTTCTTGCATTATTGCTTTAGTGTACATGTTTTTAACACTTATAGCATGTTGTTTTAAGTTTGTTTACTCTAGTTTGAGTTTGTTATACTTTGTGGTCTGTTTTGTGTTTGTGCACCTATTTCTTTTCTTTGTTTTCTGTTTTTCTGTGCAGATATCACCTTTCAAGAAATCAGCTGTCAAAGGGGGAAGTAGGAAAGGAAAAGAACCAGTGATAGATCTTGACAGTCTTACCCTGAAGCCAAAGAGGACCAGATATTCAATAGGGCTTTATGATGTTGACAAATTCAGGTCATAAACCGCATCTCAAGATTATGAGAAATATTTCAAAGATGCCCCCTTGTTAGTTGAAAGAGCAGTTGACCAAACCTCTCTTCTAGATATGAGCATTCCAAAATGGTTTGCTACCAAGGATTGGAATCTCCTTCTATCAAGCTTTGATAAACCATACGAGAATATGGTGAAAGAATTCTATGCGAAAGCCATTGCTAAGGGAGATGAGCTAAAATGTTGGGTTAGAGGAAAGAATTTCACAATAACTCCAACTTATCTTGCTAACATTCTACGTATTAACCGCCCATGTTTCCAAAGCCCCTGGTGTACGATGAGTTAGATCTCGAGCAGGATTTTCTTCGGAAAACTCTAGGAAAGAACTTAGAATTCTCTTCCAATGGAAAAGTGATGAATGTTGCACTATCACACGAATTGAGGCTGCTCACATCAATCATGTTCCACAACCTCTATCCTCTCTCAAGTACTTGTTACATGAATCTCAGTTGGGCTTTATTTCTCCATGACCTAGTCCATGATGAGGAGGTTGACATTTGCTCTTATATCTTCCACATCTTACGCAAGACAGCTGAGAGCACTGCCTCAAGGAACTGCCTTCCCTTTAGTTGCTTTATCTAAAAAATTCTAAAGCTGAAAGGTGTTCACCCGTTGGAAGATGAGAGACCATTCCCATGACCTAATCCAATCACCGCACGTTCTTTCAATGCCAACATTAGTCACACCCGGAAGACAACCAAGCAAGAGAGTAATGCTCCTCATGCTAGCTCAAGCTCTAGCTTTCATGCTTTTAATGAGAAGTTAGACATCATTATGTTATCCATTCAAGACATTAGCACCAAGCTATCTAGACTTGCATCTATCATGCACTCTCATCATATTCGCTTCGACACGTAGTTTACTTCTCTTCAAACTCAATTGGATCAGATACAAAGGAAACTAGAAGAAGATGATGACTAACTCCTTTGGCCATTCCGGTCAAAAAGTGGGAGAAAGTTTTGAGGGCGAGTTGCACATTTTGAGAGGGAGCATAGCGGAACATAGTGTAGCACATGCACTTCATAGACGTTTTGGTTAATCTTTGGTGGTTTAGTTGTTTACTTTCTTTTGCCATAGTCTAGAACACTTTTATTTACATTGCTTCATTTCAAAGCTTTAAGTTCTTCGTTTTAAATTCAGTTTAATATTCAGTACTTTGTGTTTATCTTATTGCTTTGTAGCATTTTTTTTGTACTTATATTCTATCTTGTATCCTTAATGCTGAGACTTTGGTGTTTTGCATTGATTGTGTGTTGGACATGCATATATCCTTATGTCTTTGTGCTTTAATGATTGCATGTTCGGATGATCATTTGCTTTACTATATAATCATTGTAGTCATTTTCATATGACTGTTTTGCTGTGTGATCAAGTTGCTCATATGTTTCACATCATGCTTGATCGCATTTTACTTCTTACATTATACTTGTCCTTTTATTACTTGCTTTACCTTGAGGAACTAATGTGTTTTGTGCAAGTGTTTCAGGTTACAGGTATATATGTTCCGAGTGCTTTACAACTTCTAGATTTAGGTGTGAGTAAGTTTTGCCATTGTTCCCAAACTCATGTTTAAGTCTAGAGTCTGTTATAAGGTGTTTTGTCACGAAATAGCCAAATGGGGAGATTGTAAAGTTGTGATTTAAAACTATGTTTTATGTTAGCTTTATTCCATGACAAAAAGTGTTGTATTTGCTTTATTTTGTTCCTTGTATTTTGTATGATTTTATTGTATTGGGTTTAGTATTAAGTTGGTGAAGCATCGAGCGTAAACTAAAGAATCAGTAGATTTCATGACTGTCTCGCTAGAATCTAACCCGTGAAAGACCCACGTGAGAAGCACGTGCTAGAAGCTGAAGAATTGTGCTAGCTTGGAGGATTTTGCGAGTGTCTTACGGGTAAGGCCTTCAGCCATACTATATATACCCTCATTACCCAAAATGTGTAAGGAGGCCATTCAAAGAGAAAAACCCCAAATAAGTTTTCAATAACACATATGCCCATCTTTTAGAGAGAGAGAGAGCTACTAATCCTTAGTGAGAAATCATCCTAGCCTCTTCTCCTTCCTTCTCTCATCGTCATACCTTGAGAGGAGATTTGTACCCAAACACAACCCATACCTATTCAGAGTGTAGAAAGTGTTTTGGAGCTTGAGAAGCTTTAAGGATTTGCCAAAAGAAGTCGGTAAGGCTTGGCGGATGCAATCGAGCGTATTGCGAGATCCAGAAAGCTAGAGAAGACATGACTTCGAGAAGTCCATTGGTAGCAGGAGCTTGGAAGGCTCAAGTACATTAGATAGACTAGGCTTGGAGGGTCTTTTGTTATTCGTGTACTCCAACTTTATTCTCTAGTGGATTGATTTACCACTTAGAGGGTGGCAGAGAGGTTTTTCATCGAGTTCTGAGGTTTTTCATCGAGTTCTTCGGTTTCCTCTTCGATAACACATCGGCATGTTATCTTGTATTTGCATCTCTCTTCCCTACTCTTTTAGCTTTCATTTTATTGCTGTGTTTTAATGAATATGGCTTAGAGTAGTTGTATTATTTGTTTGCTCACATTTACTATATTTCACACTTAGTTTAAGTTAGAGTAAAATCAACCAAGCCGTAATTTTTTAATTTAGGGTCTAAACAAGCTCTTATGTTTTAACACAAGTTTGAGCTTTCAACTTCTACACCACCTATGCCACAAGGTGCCTTTCTTGAAGCTATCATGGCATAATTGTAGTTGATTAATCAACGTGTGAATGTGATCATGGACTCACAGTTGGCACATGGACAGGTTATATCCTCAATGGCTAATAATATTGTTAATTTGTGGAAGGTAGTTAGACCTTTTGGTGGTGCTTCTTCATTCGGTCAAGGTAATAATACTGTAGAATTTGATGATGAATATGAGTGACCCCTTTGAGCATCATAACAAAAAGAGGGAGATGATGCTGTTTTAAGGGTGAGTTGTTTTAAAGGGGAGGTATGCTTGCTTTACGGGGGAGCTGTTTATTTATTTATTTTGCTTATTTAATTTAAGTTAAAAGCACTTTGGTTGGTTTGTACCTATTCTATTTTAGCCTTGGTTATGGATACTCTAACAAATTTGGTATTAGGCTAAGTATACTTCACATATGCTCTTATTTAAAATTTTTGTAATTTCTCTATAGCATTGTGATAAGCTTTATCTGTCTATATCTCTATACACACATGCATTGATATGTTTGTATAGTGTTTCAAGAAAGACAAGTACATTCTATATTCAAGACATATGTTCTTCTTCTTGCATCTTTCTAGAAGTATGTTAAGCTTGTAGAGTTGTTAGTTAATGGCTAATAGTTTTGAGTCTTAATTGTATGTTGGTTTTGTCATGGATTGCCAAAGGAGGAGATTGTAAAGTCCATATTTTTAGTTTGGCAACCATGAACAAATTGTAACCTTTAGAACTTAGTTTTTGTCTAGGTTTTAGTCTAGAAATATTTAGAAACAAGACAAATGAAGTTCTACACAATTGAAGACTCAAGGAAGAAAGTATAAGTTCAGAAACAATCTCACTTATCTTGATCGATCGAGATTCATGCAGATCCGAAATCTCACTTTCTTTCTTAGCCTTTGATCTAGGGTTTTGATGGATCTTAAGGATATTTAAATTAAAACCCTAGACACATTTAGCATAGTTTAAGAGGGATTGTTTTGTACACAGATCTAGAGTTTTCCAAATCCTTTTGAAGTTATAGCTAGAGACCTTGTGCAAACAACATATCTAGCTTTAGAGGAAAGTTGCTGAAATCAAATAAACCACAGTTGATCTAAACCTTTGAGAGGAGTCTCAAAATCACAAATAGGAGAGTTTGTGTACAATAGTTTCACAGTAGAAGAGTCCGTGGATTTGGAGCTACGTGTAGTCATGCCAGTATGTACTACATGATATAGTAATAAATTTAGGGTGAAATCTATTGTCTAAACTTCGATTTTGTTAGTGAAATGTTTCCTTGAGGATTGTTTAGATTAAATCCTCCCTTGTTTTTTTACTTTGAAACCACAATTTCAAAAGTTTTCCTCTGTCATCATTCTTGGTGTTCATGTGATCTATGCTTGTTTGACATATAATTGATTCAAATCTATTGCATAACTAATATAATTAATTATTTGACTGAAACTTGACTAAGTCTGAGACATTTGGGGTCTAAAACCCTAACAAAGAAGACAATTGAGGTTAAAGATAGTTAAATGCTCATAGATCACTAATTTGTAGAAGGAGAAAGTTTAGCTCTAAATTGGTTTCAAGTTATCTTCCTCCAATCCACTATATGACAATTGAAGAAACCATTTATGTGTACACATGAGTATTTAAATGAATCATTTGATGACTTGTTTAAATAATACACACTTGGATAGTCTTATAAAACCACCACTTAGTAAGTTAGAATAGATAATTTCAAACTAGTTTGGAGATTTATGTAAAATATGGTAATTAGAAAGTGTTTATATTACAAACCTATGAGTATAACTCACTCTTGAAAACTGGCTTGGAAGGAGAAGATACCCAAGAGCTTATAAACATATGGTTAAGCTTATACTTAATCTATGTCCATAACAGGCTATTACTTACAATCTACCACACAAACTAGTTATGTTCCTATATCTAGGTATGTCCCTAGATTTATTCAAACTCTATTGTTTGAAGTAAGCTAGTATGGATTAATTGGTTGGGTTGATAGTGTTCCACCAAAAAATAATTCTTTAATCCTAAATTGTTAGTTCTCTATTTTATATTTCTATTTTAAAATATCTTAAAAATGAAGTCCTATTTAAAAGACAGTACTCCAACATAGCCGATTTTTTATTTAAAAATCAATACCCCTTTTCACTAAAATTTAAATTATGGGGGATAGTCTTTTTTTTTTTTTTTTTGAAAGCATGGATGATAGTCTTTGACAAACATTTTATGTAAAACGCAATACGATAAATAATGTTCCTTAAATGGTTGAATTAAGAATAGGCCAGGGCAGGGTAGGCCATGTGAGTACTCAGAAGTTGGTGACTGGAAAAACCAAAAAGCCAAGTGATCATTTAAAACGCCATCATCTTAAATGCCTTCGGAAGTTGGTTCCTTTTTTTTTTTTTTTTTTATCAAAATAGATTTGTTTATATCATGGACTTTTTTGTCACTCTCAATCAATGTGGATGAATGGAATTGGAATATGAGGACCCTCGAAAGTAATGGCCAGGCCGGCAGCCTATAGGCATAGAAAAGTCCAAGAAAAAATGAAGAATCCTCTCCTATTGAAAATGAAAATGAAAAACAAATGAGAATGACATATAGGTATCTGCTATTGGATAAATACCATTGAAAATCCGTTTAAAAATACTCTACGGATGAGAAACATCTTCAAGAAATCGTAATGTTGCTTTTCATTCATTTAAAAACAGGCAAGGTCTTGAATAACCATATATTTTAATCTAAATATAAAAATTTCTTAAGCATATAAACATCTTCACATGTGAAAAATAAAAAAGAAATTAATTGTAATTTTATTTGTCTACTATAATAAATAAATAAATAAACCAAAATTCAAGTTTAACTAGAAGATTACTTATTCCGCGACACTAATTACCACATGCAGTTTTGGTATTGACGTATGAGTGTATTCCTTATTTCATCCATTCCCCTATATATGTGTGTGTGTTTCTCAATTAAAAAAAAATTAAAAATATTGAAAATGAAAAGAAAATACAGCCCACTCTCATCCAAACAACATACTGAAGGGGGCTATCGGATACTTGCATGAATACCAACAGCTCTTGGTCGTACAGCGGAACTCCTGAGGTTTTTCTCGGACAAACTAGGCGTGCAAAAACTCTCGGATTGGCTGAGCTTTAACACACAAGCATCGAATGAGATATCAAAAAAAAAAAAAAAAGAAAGAAAGAAAGAAAGAAAGGTATTTGCAGTTGATATAGGTACCACTGAAAATCCGTTTTAAATAATTTAGGCGTAAATGCACTTTTGGTCCCTACATTTTGGGGTCATTTCTATTTTGGTCCCTACATTTTCATTTTACCACTTTTGGTCCCTAAATCAATTAACGCGTTCTATTTTCGTCCTTACCGTCACTCAACTAACAGAAAATGCTGACGTGGCTAACGGAAGGATTAAAATATTAGCTTAAATTCCACCGTGGCTCCTGTCACCCATGCCACGTGGATTTCCCGCTCCCTTTTGTCACACGTGACCCCCACGTGACCCTCACTACCCCAAATCGGTACCAAAATCCCCAAATCAGTACCAAAAACCCTAAAATCACGATCAAAACGAACAATCTTCGAAGCCTGATCGAGGAAAATCGAGCTTGGACCTCCACCCACACAGGTAAGCCTCATCTCCCCAAACCACGATCAAAACAAACAATCTTCGGAGCCCAATGGAAGCATGCTCTTCGACAAGTTCCAGCGTGAGGAGGAGACCACAAATGATGTGCTACTATAATAAAAAACCTGTCTTAGTTGTGGCATGGACAGCAAACAACCCTGGCAGAAGGTTCTATGGTTGTCCAAACTACTGGGTATGTCAATTTCAGTAAATTGTTTGAGTGGGTTTTAGTTAATTTCAGTATATTGTTTCAATTTGTTACTACAATGGTTTATGGATTTTCATTTTTCAGAGCATTATCTGTGTTTCAGGTGGGGCAAAAGTGTAGGTTCTTCCAATGGCGTGATGATGAGATATGTGAACGTGGTAAAGTGCTTATCCCACAGCAAAGGCAAAGGATCATCCAACTTGAGGCTGAGCTTGCACACTGCAAGAAGAGAGAGAAGTTTTTGGTTGTAGTTGTGGCGTTGTTAATGGTGATATGTGTAGTTCTATGTTTGCTTAGGTAGGGTTGCTGTGGTTGGTAGTGCATATAGGGCTGCAGTGTTTATGTGTAGAGGGTTGGCAGTGTGCTCTGTTTTGGTAGGATTAGTTGTTAGCAATGACACATCTGCTGCTTATTTTGTACTCTTTCTGTTTAGAAATAAATGAATGCCTTTCTCATTCAATGTGTGGATGTGTGGATTGGAAATATCAGGATTGGTATTGGTGTGTAACATAGTCCCTGTTCACAGATAATATATTCCAAGAAAGCACTTTGGATTCCAAGAAAGCACTACTTAATATACTGCCAAGTGCTTGCAACAAATAAAACTGCTATTAACAGATAACACATTCCAATATACTGCCAAAATTAACAGACTGCCAAACTTAACCCAAACATCTTCATAGTGATCATTAAAAAAAGCAAAAGTAAGTTTACAAAACAAAAGGGCATTGTTTATAACCCAAAAAAAAGGGCATTGTTTATAACCCAAACAGCAGGGCATTGTTTAACTAATACCAATTATAAAAAGTAAAGGCTTGGCTATAATTATACAAAACACAAGCCATTCATTAAAAGATATAAAACAACATCCTATTCATTTTTTCTTTGGAGCATGCCTTGATGACTGACTCTCAGCAAACTTGACAGCCCCCATGTATCTAGATGCATTCTTCGAAGCATTTAGGGTCTCTGATGTGACCATCCTTCTCCTCCTCAGTCTTGGAGTTGGACTGCTGCCTAAGTTGGGTGGTGCAATTGGATTGGAGTTGGCCTGAACTGGATTGGATGATCCTATGGGGGTCTGGTGTGCACTTGGAGTGGACTGGGGTGGTGGAAAAGGTTTGGCAGTGCTGTGCATGGTGTACTGGTATGACGCACTTGGGGTGGATGAGAAGTGCATGCTGGTCTGGTATGGTGCACTTGGGGTAGATGAGAAATGCATGTTGGTCTGGTATGGTGCACTTGGGGTGGATGAGAAGTGCATGCTGGTCTGGAATGCTGCCCTTGGGGTGGATGAGAAATGCATGTTGGTCTGGTATGGTGCACTTGGGGTGGATGAGAAGTGCATGCTGGTCTGGAATGCTGCCCTTGGGGTGGATGAGAAGTGCATGCTTATCTGGTGTGGTGCACTAGGACTGGACTGGGGTGGTGGAAAAGGTGTGGCAGAGCTGTGCATGGTGTACTGGTATGCTGCACCTGGGCTGGATGAGAAGTGCAAGCTGGTTTGGTATGGTGCACTTGGCTTGGACTGAGGAAATGCAGAAGGAGTGAAGCTATGCATGCTGGACTGGAATGATGGAAATGGACTAGGAGTGAAGCTGTGCATGCTGGATTGGGATTCAGTAAATGGCTGCGGTGGTGTAAATGGGGTGGCTGAGCTTGGTTGATGTTGAGCTTGAGCTTGTCCTGTTGGCTGATTGATGTTGGAAGAGTTTTTGTATCTGCTGGTCTGCAAACAAGAAATCCACATTTAATATGTAAAAAGTCTCACACATTTACTTGACAGATATGGTAGAAGGTTACCTTATTGGCTGCACTAGTTCTGTTTGTGGTGCCTGGTAGGGAAGAGTTTCCTCCAATCTCACCCTTGCAACTTCTTTTATTGTGGCCTATTTTACCACATGCCCTGCACTGTTTGGAGATACCAGCTCTCCTACCTGCTGGTTCACCAGGCTCCCTTGCTCTCTTCTTCTTGGGCCTGCCAGGTGGCCTTCTTTTGATAGGAGGCTGAACAGGTTGGACACCACTGGGCCTCCACATATTCTGCCCATTGATAGGTGCAATTACTGGCTCATAACAGGCCTTATATGTGGAGACATGAAAACATCTGTGCACATACTGCTCAGCCTCTTGCCTATTGAAGAATATGCAAGAAACTGCATGGGCACAAGGGATGCCTGTTGTATCCCATTTCATACAACTACAATGTCCTTTGGCCAAGTCCACAGTGAAGCTTTGCAGTCCATTTTTAACCTCAAATTGTGTTTCACCTGCCCAACAAGCAAGCCACCTGCTGCTTGCAGTCTTTTCTCTATGCAACCTCTTAAGCACTTTAGGGCATATTTCTGATTCCACTCTCATGATCTTTTGTCTATTCTCTTGAAACCTGGTCATAAGATATAACCTAATGGACTCCAGCTGCATGCACACACAAACTGTTAATCAAACAATGTAACAAACAATGTATCTGACTAACTGTTACTCAAAGGCTTAGATTCATACCATAGTAATTATAGGCTTAGATCTAAACTTCAAAATCCTACTATTAAAACTCTCGCACATGTTGTTCAATACTGTATCACTCAACCCATCCTCACTGAACATGTGTCTGGCCCATATGGTGGTTGAATGATCTTGCAACCAATTGTGTGCATCTTCATCAATTCCCTTCAGTTCATCCATCAGCCTATCAAACTCAGCTTTATAAGTAGCTTTGGCTGCTTTCCAAAAGAACTCTCTGATGAGAATACCAGGATGGTTCTTCCTGAGATTATTGTAGAGGTGTCTACAGCAGATCCTATGCTCATATTGTGGCCAATTATCAATGAAGGTCTGCACCAACCCCTGCCAGTACAACAACAACATTTATGGTGTTAGTAACTCTATACATCCAATATGGTAATGCATATAGATATGGTAATAAAGATACATACCTTCTGCTGGTCTGATATAAATGTCCATCTTGTGTTCTGACCAATGTCTGCAAGTAGCAAATTTATGAACCAAGTCCAGGAGTCTTTAGTTTCAGCCTCAACTACAGCATATGCAAGTGGGAAGTACTCTTCATTAGGGTCTCTAGCAACTGCTGTGATTAATTGCCCACCTAACTTAGTCTTCAAGTGGCAGGCATCCAAACCTATTATTGGCCTGCATCCAGCCATAAACCCTCTCTTGCAACCCTCTAGGCATATGTACAACCTCTCAAAATAAGGAACCCCACATACCAAGTCCATCTCAGCAGCCAAATCACCTTCATTGAAGGTATGTACCTTCATAAGTATGGTACTGCTAGGGCTAGCCCTCCTCAACTCCTCACAATACTCCCAAAGCTGATTATACTGCTGTGTGTGAGCCCCATCAACATACTCTCTTGCCTTCTCCCTAGCCTTGCTGGCTTTTCCTGCAGTATGTTTACCGTAAATTTCTCATGTACAGCATCTTGGATGTCTTTTAGTTTCATATTAGGTTGTCGTCTCACCTTCTTCATCAACTTCTTCCCAATGTATGAAGAAGTGCACCTTGGATTCTTATAACTCCTAGTGCATGTGTGTTCCAGATTCAGTGTTCTTAGTTGGTAGCTTTGCTCTCTTGGCACCTTTGTTAGATATGCCACAAACTTACAGCTTTCCTGGCAAACTGCTCGTACCCTCTGCAAATCATTTTTTGCAAATTTGATCCCCCAGCCACCATGAACTGCGTAATCAGTTATGGCTTCTTTGAATTGCTTAGATGTTGTGAACAACATATCTTTCTCAAATCTGATATGTTCAGCCTTAGCAACTGGCTTAAACACTGGGAAGGTCCTCTTTTGTCCCCTTCCCTTTTCCATGCCTGTTCTCAGTTCATTCTCAGAGCTATCATCACTATCATCCCCAATATCATCATCAGATGATGACTCCTTAATACTTAGCAACTCCTCACTCTCATAATCAGAGCTCATTACACCAGCACCCATTTGTACTGGTTCAGTAATATCCTCATCAGAACCATCCCAACTATCACTACTATCCTCCACAAACTCTCTCTCATCAGGATTCACTACATCTTCATCCTCCAGGCCACTTCCTTCACCATCACCTCCTCCATTGTCACTGCTATCAGCTAAATCCTTGTCCTCAAATGGGTGCTGAGTCGCAGGTTCCTTACCTGCTCTCCTAGAATACACCTCTGTAGCATCAACCTCAACAACATCATCATCAATGGGATCCTCAACATCATCATCAATGGGATCCTCATAATCATTGTTATGATCTTCACTACCAGAATTGCTATTGTCAGCATCTTCACTACCATCATCACTGCCATCATCACTGCCATCATCATTACTGCCATATCCTAAAAGGTCTTGCTTCTTGGCCAATGGCTGCACATCTGCCCCAATATGCTCACCTTCATCTACTAGTATAGGATTATCCACAGGGTGCTCTAGAAACACATGAATTTGTTCATAACCTATCACTAAATCTGTCATAAACATGGCATCATCATCATCACCTATCAAATGGAAATTAGCTTTTTCTAGATCATTACCAGGCATTTTATACCAAAGCCTACTCACAGAGGTGTATCCAAATTCCCTGCATATACCTTCAATCTCTGTCTTCGACCACCTATCAGGGTCACAATTATCCACTACATCCATTATACCTCCAACATATTTTCGAGGGTTATCAATGAAATACCCACCATGATGCACACACAACCTAAATAGGTCACTCATGCTGCATGCAAAACACATAAATCATTTAAATAATATTGACTGCATTCCAAAGAGCACTCATTATTTAAGAAAATATCACACATTAATTATTAATTAACAAAATTCCACAATCCACCTCAGCTGTTTCGAATTATATAATATGGTAATGCACATTATCTTCAACATTGTTTGAAAAGCACAAACAAAAACAGAGTAAATAACAATGTCATAAAAAATAGACAAATGCATAGTAATCCACAAACAAACACATGTTAACATTATATATCATAAAATCACTTTAATAATGACTCAGCATTTTGGCCCACTAATTCAGTATACATCAGACAAAAAATCAGCCATTATCTATCTTCAACAGAGGAAAACAGGGACCACATTGGAAGCCACAAAGAAACACATGCCCAGACAAGGCCCAACAAATAGTCAAAAGTCACTAAACAAACATAATAAAGCCAAAACCCAACAATGACTATACAAAAGCAACATTGTGGCCCCTACGCAGAATATAAAGCTAGCTATATATAAAGACATACACAAAGAGTAAAGCTAATACCTGTGTGTTTGGTTTCAGCTCACAGAGATAGAGATCTCACAACCGCCAATCTTCTCTGCTATTCCAAGAAAAATGGGTTTACGGATATATATTTTTGGGTTTGTTTGTCTGCGATGATGGTTTTTTTGTCTGCGATGGTGGTTTGATGGCTATCTCAGATGGAGAGAGAGGTAGACTAATTTCGTTTGGTTTGGGGATTCACAGAAAGAGAAGGTGGACCGATTTGGGGTAGTGAGGGTCACGTGGGGTCACGTGTGACAAAAGGGGGCGGGAAATCCATGTGGCATGGGTGACAGGAGCAACGGTGGAATTTAAGCTAATATTTTAATCCTTCCGTTAGCCACGTCAGCATTTTTTGTTAGTTGAGTGACGGTAAGGACGAAAATAGAACGCGTTAATTGATTTAGGGACCAAAAGTGGTAAAATGAAAATGTAGGGACCAAAATAGAAATGACCCCAAAATGTAGGGACCAAAAGTGCATTTACGCCAATAATTTATGGAGAATGAGTGACATCTTCAAGAAATTTCAATGTTGCACTTTGACAAACCATAGATTGTAATCTAAATATAAGAATTTCAGATTTATATAAACATATTCACATGTAAAAAAAAATATTAATTAATAAATTATAAATTTTTTTCTACTATAAAGAATAACACAAATTCAAGTTTAACTGGAAGTCCGCTATTTTTAAAAATACCATTGGACTTTAATAGTATGATAGAGCTTCTTTTTTGGTAAACTGTATGATAGACCTTAATCGCGCAAAAGTTCACAATTTGCATAAAAGTAGAAGATTAATATTTTTTAAAATGTTAATTATTATTGCACACGTCAACTTATACACTATTGTACACAATCTAATTAACTAAAATCATATTTTGTTATAATTGTGAAATAATGAAATCATATTTTGAAAACTTAATTTCATAAACACATAGTGCAATTATATCCACTTATTTTAAAATATCAAAAATTTGAGTTTACTTTCGGGATACCCAACTAACGAGCAACATATTGGGGAAAACTTATATTGAAGAAAAAAGAAAAAAAAAACTCAACCATCCCATCAAATATAATTTGAAGTGTATCAAAATTCAATGTTAACTATCCATCAAATGCTACTTGATGATACACTAGATCATCAATAATATGATCACCCAGATGGAGTTGTTCTTAGTCGTGATCGTGACCGTGAGGTCCGTGACCTGCAAAATGATAATGAAATGTTCCTCTCTCTAGCAACATCAACGTGATGCTAGCTAATGAGTCTCCAATGGTAAAGTTAGATACTTATAGAAAGAAAAATAATGAATTAGATGTGTGTACCTTTCTCTTCTATAAGAAGGGATTATATAGCTCCATTGCTTCTAGCCATTAAGAGTCTTTAATGGCTTCCTTTATGCTTCTAGTAACGCCTTCGTTGCGTTAATGAGCAAGGTTTTGAAACTCGGACCATTCATTGAACTGTAAAAGGGAGAGGTTCAAGATTTTAGAGTTTGAATCGAGGTCGAATCGGGGGTCGAACCGTGATGATGTCATAATTAATTTAATAATTAATAAAAGCCAAAATATAGATATTAAATTTATAAAACTAGCAAAATTGACTAATATATCTATATATGTGAGAGAAATTTAATGATTTTCAAGCGTATATTTAATAATTAAATAAGAAAGTTAATAAAATAAAATAATAACCATGAAAATATTAAAATTTATGATTAATTTTTGAAGTAAAGTTGAATATCTTTGAAGGATTTTACTTATAAGTTTTTTTATTCCTTATAAGAGATGGATAATTTAATTAAGTAGAATAAAATTGTGTTAAGTTGTTTTTATAAAAAAAAAAAAAAAAAATTGCTAAGGGGTTGGATCGCACAGTTCTTGACACCGGTTCGTGCGGTTTAACTCGATTTTAGGAGTTCACGGAATTAACTAAAAATAGAGTTCTTTATACTTAAAAAACCAGTTTTCACAGTCCGACCTCCCAGTCTGGTCCGGTTTTGAAAACAGTGTTAGTGAGACCTTTTATGGAGTTGTCAACGACCTTATTATTGTTTCTTCCGTTGGTAATGGCTGGGCATTGAATGCCTTTTTAATGTGCTTTGATCGCCCTCTTATTAAAAAAAGGAGCAATGTTACAAATACAAAAAAAATTTACAACATTTGTACAATAGTTTTTATTTGAATCTATCACTATCATTACATTTATACTTGTCACTGACAATTTTTCATATTAACAATTGTAAAATTTTTTGTGCTTACACTTTCCCTTCTAAAAAAGGTGGTCAATTGGCCTTTGTCACACTACTTTAGGGTCAAACCTCAAAAGCTGTAGTAAAAAACACAAGGTAATATGAAGAAAACCTTTATCTATGAAGGTAGCATCTCTAATCAAACCAAATTTAGGACACAATTTTTCCTGGAGTTATTAACTTGATAAGTTCATGGATGCAATATCATTTTCGTGTAAGTTTTTTACTAACATAACTACCTTTATATGAGATTTACCAATTTATGAAAAATGGAAAACCATATGATTCTTATAATAAATTGCAACGGATGTGATAAATGAGTAAAAAATAATGTGAATTAAAAGAGTTGTTAATTAAAACCCACCAAATTATTTACTCCATTTTCTATATTAATATTTGAAAGAAAAATAAAATCCAATTCCTTCTAAAATAAAATAAAATAAAGTTTTTGAAAGTAAGGTTTTTAATTTTATTTCACTAGTGTATAACTAGTGCATATGCATGGTACAATTAAAAAAATTACAATTACACACATATATGGATTTAAATTATTCTCTCCCTCTCTCTCTCTCTTTTATTTTTATTATTTTAATTTATTTTAGATATACACATGAGTGTACTCTTTCTTTCTTTCTTTTTTTCTTTTTTTTTTGTTTATTGAGTTTTTGATGATTTATTTATATTAGACTACTCGTCTTTTGCACTTCATTAACTGACTAGGAACAAAAATTTAAAAAAAAAAAAAAAAAACTTAAATAGGGCACGTCTCGCTAAATTAGACAACAATTGGAATCCAATTTAAAATCTAATTGGATTTTCTTTTAATTTTACCTACTATTATTATTATTATTATTATTATTATTATTATTATTATTATTATTATTATTATTATTATTATTATTAGATTTCTAAAGCAATTAAATCTATTTATTTAATGGTTCCAGACTGGAAAAATCTTTTGTAACCCAAATAAGAGATTTTGAGTTCAACTTTCATCTAAATTAAAAAAAATATTATGTACACAATATTTTTATAAAACTTTCATAACAAATCATGCTTAATAAATTGTTATATATATATATATATATATATATATATAATTTAAGTATTGAATTTAAATTATAATTAATAATAACTTTTTATGTATAATTTATTATAAAAATATTATAAAAATACAATAAATATAACTCTTTTTTTTAAATCAAAAACCAATTAATATTTTACACTAATTATTTCCCCAGTGATGGATTATCCACTAGTAATATATGCCAATTATAAGACGGATAGACATTGTCAACCTTTCTGGGAAAGATTTCCTAACACCCACAAACTAACCTCGTCTCTCTCTCTCTCCTATTGACTTTTTAAACTTCTCTCCTACCTTACCGTTCCCACTTAGATCTCAAACATAACATAACAACCACGTAACATTGTTTTCTCAGTTTTGCTCTATATTTCTTCTTGTTTTTTTTTTTTCTTTCTGTTCTGTCTTTCATTATACTCATCAACACAACACAAAAAGAAGCAAACATGTCAGGGGGAGAGCCTGTGTATGTTGGTTCAATCGACCAAGGAACCAGCAGCACCAGATTCTTAATCTATGACCACTCAGCTCACATAGTTGGGTCTCACCAGGTCGAGTTCACTCAGTTCTATCCAGATGCTGGGTAAATATCAATATATCTATCATAAATATCAAATTTCATGCACACCCTTTTCGGTTTTCTCTGTTAAGTGTAAAAGAGAAGGTTGTATCTTTTATTAATTTGAGTGTATTTTACATATACAGATGGGTGGAGCATGATCCAATGGAGATTTTGGAGAGTGTGAGGACTTGTATCGCAAAGGCAATGGACAAGGCCACTGCGGATGGCCACAACGTGGACAAAGGGCTGAAAGCTATTGGGTTGACTAACCAGAGAGAGACAACTCTGCTTTGGAGCAAATCCACTGGTTATCCCCTCCATAACGCCATTGTTTGGATGGATGTTCGTACCAGTTCTATTTGCAGGTCTCATTTCATTTCTTTTATTATTTGGTATTGGTTTTTAGTACAAAGGTTTGCATACTTTGATGCTCAATTAGGTAGTTTTTGTTTTTGGATTTTTTTGTCAGTTCTCATTTATTGGATAATAAAACATTTTTCTGTTTAGGTGTTTCTTGTTTTTGGTTTTTGAAGGATACACTACTCTTCAATTGTCTGATAATTAATTGGGTGTCAGCTGCTTTTGAATTTTCAATTTTGTTTGAGGCACATTTCTTGAAATTTCTGATCATTAATTGGATTTACTTGTATTATAAATTGGTTTCAGTTACATTCATCAAAGCAAGAAATGGCTTGTGGTTATATATAAAATTTGATTTATACCCATCTCTTATAGTTTTTGATTGTGTATGGGATTTCAATGTTTTTTTCACATCAGTGCAGATAATATATATTCTTTTCTCTGGGAATACCAGTGTTTCAATTTCAATGTTTTTATATTTGACAGAAAATTGGAGAAGGATTTGCCAGGTGGAAGAACTCATTTTGCGGAGACATGTGGTCTGCCCATCAGCACCTATTTCAGTGCAACAAAGCTTCTCTGGTTGATGGAAAATGTTGATGCTGTTAAGGAAGCGGTGAAAGCAGGGGATGCTCTATTTGGAACTATAGACACTTGGTTAATCTGGAATTTAACTGGCGGGTTGAATGGAGGACTGCATGTCACTGATGTCTCAAATGCATCAAGAACAATGCTCATGAATCTTAAAACACTTGATTGGGATCAACCCACATTAAAAACTCTCAGGATTCCGGCTGAAATTCTGCCCAGAATTGTCAGTAATTCTGAGGTTATTGGAAAAATCTGCAGTGGATGGGCAGTTGCTGGTGTCCCAATTTCAGGATGTTTGGGTGACCAACATGCAGCAATGCTGGGGCAGGCTTGCCAGAGAGGCGAGGCTAAAAGTACTTACGGAACTGGTGCTTTTATACTTCTCAACACGGGTGAAGAGATAACTCAGTCAACGCATGGGCTTCTGACCACTTTAGCATTCAAGCTTGGCGCTGAAGCTCCAACAAATTATGCTCTGGAGGGATCAATTGCTATTGCTGGAGCTGCAGTTCAGTGGCTCAGAGACAGTCTTGGGATTATTCATAGTGCTGGTGAGATTGAGGCATTGGCATCAGAGGTTGAGTCCACAGGTGGGGTTTATTTCGTGCCCGCGTTTAATGGATTATTTGCTCCTTGGTGGCGTGATGATGCCCGTGGAGTTTGTATTGGAATCACAAGGTTTACAAGCAAGGCTCACATTGCCCGAGCTGTGCTCGAGAGCATGTGTTTCCAAGTCAAAGATGTGTTGGATTCAATGCACAAAGATGCAGGGGAGAAGGGTGAGGTTAAGAATGACAAGGGGGAATTTGTGCTTAGGGTGGATGGTGGTGCTACTGTTAACAATCTTTTGATGCAGATACAGGTGTTCTTTCTATGTTTCTATTGTTATAATTTTGCCTCTCTTAGCTTACTTTTAACATTGTCTACCCAGCTGTTTCTTTTTGCGACCCTTTTCTGTTGACATGCTTCTTAAAATCTTTTCTGAGTTCTCCTCTACCTAGTGTTTCTTCCTTAGAAAATATGATTTGGCACCATTTTTATGGCTTTAACAGAATGCAGGTTTCTTAGTGGTGTAATATCAGAAGTATCTCTAAATAGTTATATATAAGTTTTCTCTAGTTAGTCAGTTTTGACATATTATGGTTAAGGTTTAGCAAACAAACTTTTTCGTGCAACTGTATGTCTTTGGATCTATGGGTGTTGACGGGAAACCCAAATATGGAAACAATATATGGAATTGAAAGTGAAATCATGAAGAGTGTATCGTGATTATGGTTATTGTGATACACATTCATTTCTATCAGATATTGCTTGGAAAATACTGCAACATGCTTCAAATAGAATCGAGAAAATTGTTTGTAACCATTTTTGCTGAAAAATGATGTCAGTTTCTTAGAGCTGTTTCCTGTATCTGCATTTTACTTCCACTTATAGAACCTTTTATGAACATGTAAAAGAAGTGATTTTGGAAAGCTTTTGTTTTCACCACAAAAATTGTTCTTTATCTGTAAACTAGTAGATGAATAGTCTACCAGCTGTTCATATGACCATCATCCTTCGATTTATAATATCTACTTTATCGAGTCTTCTAATATTTTGGCTACTTTTACACTTGTACATTGACTGGATGTTTTTTGTCACAGAAACTGGAGTTTTGATTTTTATTGTTTAATTTATTATAATTTTTGTAACAAAATAACGTTTTTTTCTGTTGAAGTTTCACCAAGGCAGTGAGTTATCCTGTGCTAATTTTTAATAGTTATTTTCAATCTTTATTTATTTCAAATATTGTCAGTGATCTTGTGTTAATTTTGTGAAAAACTCTTCCATAGGTAAGTATACTGCTCTTTGTTGTAGGTAAACCTTCCTCAAACTTTGAGATGTAATCTAATTTTTGGAAGCTCCTTGTCATTGTCCTTACTGGGTTTCTAAGCTGTAGAGCTTGCCCTTGTTACTGTTTTGTAGGCAAACTTGTTGGGAAGCCCAGTGGTGAGGCCGGCTGACATTGAAACGACTGCTCTAGGAGCAGCTTATGCTGCTGGATTAGCAGTTGGGGTGTGGACAGAAGATGAGATTTTTGCTGAAAAGGCTGAACGCGCTACCATTTTCAATCCTGAATTAGATGAGGAGTTGAGGAAGAAGAAGCTTGAGTCTTGGTACAAAGCTGTTACTAGAACTTTTGACTTGGCTGATCTTTCCCTCTGATATACCTGTGGCAATTAGCTTCCATAACCCTTCACCTTTTCTTTTTTCTTTTTCCCAGTCCTTTTATTCTTTAAATTCTGAGATGATGACAATGTTTTGCAGTTTTTATAGATTTCGGTGAATTATGGACACTAGAATGTATTGCAGTGAATAAAAGTTTTAATAAATGCTAGTATCTGCAATATACAACAAAAGTGATTTATCTATCAAGGCACAACAGCCAATGTTCTTAAGCACAATTCAATACAGACAATGAGATAGAAAATAAAAAAAGGGATAATTACAGCAAACCCACCTGTGGTTAGGCCCGTTTTCACTTTGCCTACCCGTGGTTCAATCATTTACACTTTGCCCACCTGAGGTACCTTCCGTTAGAGATCTGTTACCCACCTCTCCCTTTGCCGTTAGAAAAACACATTTTTAAGAAAAATCAAACATAACAAAGATCAAAAAGTTAAAATTTTTTATTGCTGAAGAACTTCTTAGAGAACAAAACACAAAACAACATTATTGCTCTTCTCTTGTCCAATGGGTTATTCAAACACGTATTGGTTGAACTTGTTTATATAAGTATATAGAAGAAGAAGACACAGACTCAAGATAAGCTCTTGGCTCTCGTCTTGTTTCAAGAAAGGGACGATGCTCAGATTGCGCTGCTCCTCAGCCTTGGTCCACGGCATGGACTCGAGATAAGTGATGCACGATTTGACGAGATCTTCGAAGAGGAGTTCAAGGGCGATTGGGAGGAGATCGAGAGCTGTGGAGACGAAATCGATTGAATTGGAAAGATCGGGAGTGTAGAGGAGCTGGAGGACGGTTCTGTAAGATTGGAGAGAGGTAGGGGTTGGTGGGATGCCTAGATTGAGTTTTAAGGGCTTTTGGGTTTGGTTTTGGGATTGGTTTTGGGTTTGCCAGCGGTCGGATAAGAGGGCGGAGAAGTATTTGGAGCGGTGGAGGACGTGGGAGTGGAGGTAGATCTAAGTCTGGATGCCGTTTTCGTATATGCTGTTTTCGTTGGTGGAGGTGGAGGTGGGGGTGAAGGGGGGAATGGGGGTGGGGGAGGAGTCTAAGGGGGAGAGTTCGAAGAATAGGCGGATGGCGACGTCGCCGGAGTTGCGATCGTTGAATAAATTACAAGAGGAAAGGTGGGTACAAGATCCTGCACTTGTTTATATAACTATACAGAAGAAGAAGACGAAAGAAGATGATGATCAAGAAGGAAGGATTAGCGAGAATGGGAGGGAGGAGATTGTTAATAAAGTTGCTGATTGTTTTGAGATTGTTGCTCTTCTTGTAAAAATTGGTTCACAATTTTGAGTTGTAATGAGATTGTTGATATTGATACAGATTAAAAGTGATTTCATTAAGCCTTTGATCTGTGTTCTATTCCTATGTTTTTTTCTCAAAAAAGTTCTTAAGGAATAAAAAACCTTAACTTTTTTATCTTTGTTATGTTTGTTTCTTCTTAAAAATGTGTTTTTCTAACGGTAAAGGGAGAGGTGGGTAACAGATCTCTAACGGAAGGTACCTCAGGTGGGCAAAGTGTAAATGATTGAACCACGGGTAGGCAAAGTGAAAACGAGCCTAACCATATGTGGGTTTGCTATAATTATCCCATAAAAAAAAGTTAACATAACAAATTATCTTTACCTCTATATTCCCTTTCCAAAAGGATACGTCCGAACTTCATATGCAGTTCCTTTAAAAATCCAGCGTACATGTAATTGGAAAATCTTTTGCACCTATTTCCTTAAATTCGGAAAAACATATGACTTCGAAGTAAAATCCTTCGTACCTTATCTTTTGTCTTCCTTGTTTTACATAATACTGCTGTCATATTTTAGCTATTATCTACGATTTTCTCTTCCACAATCTTTTGTAAATTAATTTCGCATTTTCTGTTTTGGTAGTAGTCGTATATTTAATTGATTATAAGTTCTCATTTAGAATCATTTCATTCCTCTCCTTAATGAGGTGGAGCTTGTCGACGACACTTTCTGTCATCAAAGAGCAATGATACATAGCCTTTGTTTTTGTTGTACACTAAAAAAATGCTTTGTGAAGAGGAAAAATATGATATGACTGATATAAGGAAGACGAACCCTTTGTGGACGGGTGTATATGACACATAGCAGGTGTTGGGCTCCAAGGTCTTTTAAAGAAAGTTAATTTGCGGTTTACGTTAGGACTATCATGGTTTTGCTTGACCTACACGCCTAGCCCTAACAAAGAAGACTCCTATAAGGAAAATAATTAATCATGAGTTACTCTCTTAGAAGGAAAAGACTTCTTAACCAAGGCATAAATTTCGACTCTACACTACTATAAATACTCTAAGACTCTCAAAAATCAAGGTACGCATAATCAACTCAACTCTGGCACTCTAGAGTTGGAAAAAGATTCTAATTTGACCTTCGGAGGGTTTTTGGCTGGCACCACACTAGTGCTCTCTGCTAGGTCATTTCTTTTGTTTGTACAGGTTTTATTTTGCTCTCGAGAGGACCGCATAGCTTACTAGTGAATTTCGGCATCATCAATTGGCGCCGTCTGTGGGAAAGAAAAAAGGGTGATCAAACATTGCCTTATTCCTAAGACAAAAAGTTGCATGGTACTCACAAGATCGATGGTGACAACCAACAACCAGGATGACGAACCGCACGTTATAGTGCTGGAGTGACAAGTCCAAACGCTCGCAGCGGCGGTCGAACGCCTGACCAAACAGAATCACGAATTGGAGGAACAGTTACATCAGAAGAATGCACATCTTGGAACGCAAGAGGAAGACTAGGAGGGAACGAGCGCTGAGAGAAGGAATCCCAAAGGACCTGAGGGCAGCAGCGCTCTGAGCAGACCGGAGAGGCGGGATACCAATCGGCCAGCTATTTCTGAATCTCTACCACCCCCCATCGTTGCGGAGATGTAGGAGATGCGGGAACGAATGGATGTGATGATGAACGTCCTCAGAAGGCGAGTATCTAGCGACCTTGACGACCTGGTCCAACGAATTGATTCGCCTTTCACGGCACATGTCACTTCGTGTCCTCTTCCCCCAAAGTTTCGTATGCCTCAACTGGAGAGCTATAATGGAACCAAGGACCCCTTGGACCATTTAGAGTCCTTTAAGACCATAATGCACCTTCAAGAGGTTCCGGACGAGATTATGTGCAGGGCTTTCCCTACTACGTTGAAGGGATCTGCGAGGGTCTGTATAGCAGGTTGACACCTAATTCGATTAGCACCTTTAAGGAGTTAGGCGCCCAATTTGTGTCACACTTCATCGGGGGTCACCGGTACAAGAAGTCCACAGCATGTTTGATGAGCATAAGACAACAGGAAGACGAGACACTGAGGTCGTATATAACACGGTTCAATAAAGAGGCTCTTTCGATAGACGAAGCAGACGATAAGATATTAGTAGCAGCCTTTACCAACGGGCTGCGAAAGAGTAAGTTCCTCTTCTCCCTGTATAAGAATGATCCAAAGACCATGTCCGAAGTGCTTTACAAGGCGACAAAGTACATGAACGCAGAAAATGCACTGATGGTAAGGGAAGATAAGCCGAAGAAAAGGGAGAGGCAAGAGAATACACAATCAGAGGGGGGATGAAAGATGGCTAGGACAGGAGAACAAAGGGAGGATAGACGCCCAAAACCACCAGCAGGAAAATTCACAAGCTTCACCCCTTTGACGGCCCCAATCGATCAAGTATTGATGCAGATAAAGGACGAAGAAACCCTAACATTCCCCGGTAAGTTGAAGGGGGATCCCAAAAAAAGGTCAAGAAGTAAGTATTGCCGCTTCCATCGTGACCACGGCCACGACACATCTGATTACTACGACTTGAAGCAACAAATCGAGGCGCTTATAAGGCAAGAGAAACTGCAGATGTTTGTCAGTAAAGAAGGGACGAATCCACCACAAGACCAGCCCCCTCGATGAGAGAACGAGCACCCCAGACCACCAATTATAGACATAAGGATGATCGTCGGAGGTACCGTTAACACAAGATCGTCCAAAAGGGCTCGTAAAACTTACCTATGAATGGTACGGAACGTCTAGCTGACGGGCTTAACACCAAAGGTGGCACGAATCGACATCCTAACCATTGGCTTTTCAGAAGATGATGCCCGACGTCTTCACCATCCATATGACGATGCACTCGTGGTCAGCATACGAGCTGGGGATTACAACATGCATCGAGTACTAGTTGATAACGGAAGCTCAGCAAACATTCTTTATTACCCCACGTTTCAACAGATGGGGATTAGTAGAGAGCAGCTTATTCCAACTAACGCTCCCCTCGTCGGATTCGGGGGGACAAAGGTCTACCCCCTTGGCCCCGTCACATTGTTCGTAATGGTGGGAGATCACCCACAACAAATTACTAAGGATGTGGTTTTTTTGGTAGTCGATTACTCGTCTGCTTATAACGTAATCCTCGGATGGCCTATTCTTAATGCATGGAAAGTTGTAACTTTGACTTACCATTTGATGATTAAGTTCCCTACTGAATATGGAGTCGGAGAGTTGCGTGGAAATTAGGTTGCAGCACGTGAATGCTACGTTGCCATGATGGAGATGGATGACCACTTACAAGCGCTGAATGTCGAAGGACAGCGAGCTATGGCTGAAGCGGTGGAAGAACTGGAAGAAGTATCACTTGACGACTCAAGGCCCGAATGGACCACTAGAATTGGTACAATGGCCAGTCAATCGGTACGACAAAGCCTTACAACGTTCCTGAGGGAAAATCAAGATGTGTTTGCATGGAGTCATGATGACATGCGGGGCATCAATCCGATAGTGATGGTCCATAAGTTGAATGTGTCACCTTCATTTTCTCCCATCCGACAAAAGAAACGAGTGTTCACTCTTGAAAGGGACCGAGCTATCGTCGAAGAAGTCCAAAAGTTGCAAGAAGCAGGTTTCATACGTGAAGTACATATCTAAACTGGTTAGCAAATGTAGTGACGGTCAAGAAAGTGAATGGGAAATGGAGAATGTGCGTTGACTTTACGGATCTAAACAGGGCTTACCCACAAGACAGTTATCCTCTACCGCGTATTGATACCCTAGTAGATTTGACGGCAAAGCATGAGCTTTTAAGTTTCATAGACGCATTCCTAGCTACAATTATATCAAGCTGGATGAAGTTAATCAAGAGAAAACATCGTTTATTACCAGTCAAGGGCTCTTTTGCTATAAAGTAATGCCCTTTGGACTTAAAAATGCTAGGGCCACGTACCAGAGGTTGATGAATAAGATGTTCGTATATCAGATTGGAAGGAATGTGCAAGTTTACATGGACGACATGCTAGTAAAAAGTGTTCACAAATGCAATCATCTAGGCGACCTCCAAGAGACTTTTAACACCCTTCGGTCTTACAACATGAAGCTAAACCCCAGTAAATGCGTATTCGGGGTCACGGCAGGAAAATTCTTGGGTTTTATTGTGTCCCAAAGAGGTATCGAGATCAACCCAGAGAAGGTAAAGGCAATAATGGACTTAGCTCCTCCAAAAACGCTAAAGGAGGTCCAAAGCTTGAATGGCAAGATTGCCGCCTTAAACAGGTTCGTTTCAAGGGCAACGGACAAATGCCTCTCGTTCTTTCGCACATTGAGGAAATCGTTTGAATGGACAGACGAATGCCAGAAGGCTTTCAAAGATTTGAAGACATATCTCTCCTCTTCGCCATTGCTTAGCCCATCCAAGCCAGGGGAAGAACTGTTTCTATATGTAACCGTTTCCCCAGCAGCTGTTTGCTCGGCTCTTATTAGAGAAGAAGATAAAATACAAAGACCTGTATATTTTATAAGCCGAGTGCTCAGAGGGGCTGAAGAAAGGTAGCCACCAATGGAAAAATTAGTCTTTGCATTGGTGACCGCTGCACAAAAACTCAAACCATACTTTCAAGCGCACGTCATAAATGTCATGACAAACCAGCCCTTGAGAAGAGCGATGAGCAATCTTGAAGCAGCAGGACGAATGGCACTGTGGACAATCGAGCTAAGTGAGTACGACATTCGCTATCAACCTCGACCAGCGGTAAAAGGTCAAATCCTAGCGGACTTCATTGCAGAGTTTACCAATGTGGAGGACCAGGGGGCAGATGAACTTCCCGTATGGAGTGTTCACACAGACGAATCCTCTAATAAACATGCAGGTGGAGTTGGTGTGGTAATCCGCACACTAGAGGGGGATAAGATCAAGTGCATGATCCGTTTGTGTTTTCCAACAACAAATAATAAAGTGGAATATGAAGCCCTAGTAGTGGGATTGGACCTCGTTATAGCTGTAGGAGCCGAAAGAGTGGTTGTCTACTCTGATTCCCAAGTTATAACTAGCTAGATTAATGAAAGTTACGAGTGCAGGAGTGAAAGAATGAAGAAGTATCTTGACGAAGCGAAAAGTCGAATGAACAACCTCCAGATCGAATTGATTCACGTTCCAAGAGAGGAAAACCAAGAGGCTGATCAGCTTGCAAAGGCAGCTTTTACAGAACCAATGACCCTTCTCGACCAGGTATTATCCTTCGTTCAAATTTCACCACTGATAAATGGTACTGGTGTGCAGGAATTAAGTAGTGAGCATTGTTGGATGACTCCCATAGCTGCGTACTTGAAGGACGGCCTTCTGCCAGACGAAAAAGAGGCTGTAAGGAAACTGAGAGTTAAAGCCTCTCGGTTCATCATAATGAAAAACGTTCTATACAAGAAGGGTTTCTCTCGACCCTATTTAAGATGTCTAGCTCCTGAAGAGGCAGACTATGTCATGAGAGAGGTCCACAAAGGGATTTGCAGAAATCACTCAAGATCAAGGTCTTTAGTGCACAAACTTCTCAGGGCAGGATATTACTGGCCAATGATGCAGAAGGATGCCGACGTATACGTTAGATCCTGTGACAGGTGCCAGCGCTTTAGCAATCTCATAAGGCAACCAACAGAAGAGCTCACGCCCATGATGGCCCCATGGCCATTCGCACAGTGGGGGCTCGACATCATGGGCCCGTTCCCAACAGCGGTAAGGCAGTTGAAGTTCTTGGTAGTTGGCATCGACTACTTCACCAAATGGGTGGAAGCTGAGGCTTTGGCCATTATCACGAAGAGAAATATCCGCAACTTTATATGGAGAAATATTATTTGCAGGTATGGCATACCAAGAGTGCTGGTTTCGGATAATGGCAAGCAATTCGACAACGATGCATTCAGAGAATTTTGCTCATAGTTAGGAATAAAGAACCACTACTCGTCACCCACCCATCCGCAAGCCAACGGATAGGTAGAAGTCACGAACCGATCCTTGCTCAAGATCATCAAGACTCGGCTCGAGGGGGCAAAAGGTATATGGCTGGACAAGTTACCAAGTGTCTTATGGGCATACAGAACAACTGCAAGAACACCAATGGGAGAAACACTGTTCCGGTTGGCATATGGTAGTGAAGCAATCATACCTGCAGAAATAGGCCTTACAAGCTACCGAGTTGAGAACCACAACAAGTGCAACAACAATGAAGCCATGCGCTTAGAGCTTAATTTGGTGGATGAAGTTAGGTCAACAGCGGAGCAAAGATTGGTGCAATACCAGAACCTAATGGCGAAGCATTACAACTCTAGAGTCAGGCATAGGGACTTCCAACCTAAAGACTTTGTCCTAAGAAAAGTACTCGGCGCTATAAAGGATGCTTCCCAGAGAAAGCTTGGGCCTAACTGGGAAGGACCATACAGGGTCACATCATGGCATAGGAAAGGAACATACTACCTAGAGACCCTGAGCGGAAAGAAGCTAAGTCACCCATGGAACGCAAAGCACTTGAAGTACTATCAATAGAAGACGACAGCAATAGCATTACACTCCTCACTTCCAGTTTATTTTTTTTAGCATATAATGATAGTTTTTATTTTCTACAGTACTTTTAGAGCCTGAAAGGCAATTGTCTAATTCTTTTTATGGACAATATTCTACGTAATCACTATAATAAGAGGAGTTTATTCATAACATACATAATTTATTCAAATAGAATTTTACAAAGACCACAAAGTGGACGGATCATCCAAAAGAAAGATGATACTTACGAAGTCCACAAAGTGGACAGATCATCCAAAAGAAGGATGGTACTTACGTCCAAAAGAAGCATGATACTTGCGAAGCCCACAAAGTGGACGGATCATCCAAAAGAAGGACGGATCATCCAAAAGAAGGATGATACTTACGAAGCCCACAAAGTGGACGGATCATCCAAAAGAAGGATGATACTTACGAAGCCCCAATGTGGACGGATCATCCAAAAGAAGGATGAAACTTACAAAGTCCACAAAGTGGACGGGTCAATCAAAAGAATAATGATACTTACTAAGTCCACAAAGTGAATGGCTCATCTAAAAGGATGAATTCTATTAAATTTGCGAACCAGACGAATAAAACTTGCAAGTCCGCAAGGTGTATGGATCATTGAAAAGAAGGATGAAACATGATCTAAATCTACGGACGGACCAAAATCCATAATCCATCCAACATGAGAAATTAATAGCAAAAACAAATGAAAAGTAATGCGACTGCTGAAATTATTTAAATAAATTGTTTACAAAATAAGAAAACCATGACAGTTTAAATTACATTATAAATTGTTCCACAAACATTTTCAAAAAAAAAAAAAAAAAAAAAAAAAAAAAAAAACTCTACTCTTCAACTGTGACGGGGTTAGCTTGGGCATCTAGGACAGGCTGACAGGTGTAGTCCTGGACGGGTTCAGTCTTACCATCCTTCGGGGCTTTGTCACTAGGGACTTCGCCAAAAAGCTCGTCTGTCCCTTCAGAGTCGACGGGATGGGCAAGTGTCTGGCCGTCGGCATCGATGTTGATATGAGCTAGGTCCAGGTCTGGGAAGGAGGCTTTAACCTGACGGAGGCAGTCCTCGAAACCGTCAGTAAAAGATGTGCCTAGTTCACTTAGAAGGGCATCAGAGTCCCTATACTCCCTTATAGCATCATCTTTTGCATGACGGAGATTTTCGGGTTTCTCCGCCAGGGCATCCTTCAGGGCATCAACCTCCTTCTCCAGTTCACCCAGAACCTGCTCAGATAGTTTAAGCTTCTCTTCATAACGGTGGCACCAGACCTTTAGTTCCGCCAGTTCTTCCTTCGTCTTCCCTGCCTTTGCACAAACATGCTTCAAAGATTTCTCGTGTGCAAGGCAACGGTCCATCATCCCCTTCGCCATTAGAACCGCCTGCACCAATAACAAGTTAGTATGGAAAAACGGAACGATAAGTTCACAAACACTAACCTGGGCAAGACTGAATAAGGCCGTCTCTCCCATGGCCTCCGTCGCGTGGTTTGCAAGGTCCTCGTAGTCCTCCTTCTTGATGATGGAAGTTAGTTGTGTAAGGGCGTACTGTGAGTCCACTCTAATCAGGACGGGAGCTTTCTCCTTGATGGGATTAGGGTTGGTCATGAGACCCTTGCCCTTACCCACACCAAGTTTAGGGGGTAGCTTCACTGTGTCAGACCCTTGGCCGACTGGCAGGCCCATCACCAGCCTTGGCTTCATCCTAGGACGATCAGCCTTTTCTGGACCTCTTTTGGTAGGCGAGTGGGATGAACTCGTCTTGGAGTCACCTTCAAGCTTTTTCTTGGCAATTGCCTGTTGCTTGATAAGGGCTCTCCTCTTAACGTCGTCCATTTTTACAAAAAGTAGACGGTAAGAATACAATAAGAACGTAATAAGGCCAATAAACCTTTAGTCAAAATAGACTTACGTTTACGTATTCCGGAGTCGTATCGACGGGCAGCGGATGTCGACTCTAGACCGTCATAATACCAGTGGAGTGTGTCCAAATTGACGAGCTTTGCCCATGTCCTCTCCGACAAGTTGGTCTTCTGGAAGATTCTCTCAAGGAATCCAAATTGTTCAGTAGTAATCTGGGGACGGTTACGCGCTGCAAGAAATGGACAGTTAGAATAAGGGATGACAATTGAAAAGAAACTAATCAGGACGGACGCATACCAGACGGTGGCATTATGCCCCAAGTCTTGTCGACGGGCATATACTCGTGGTCGTCAAGACGATCCATCCAATCGTCCCCTTGAAGGAAGAAGTACCAACCTTTCCAATTGCGATTGGTGTTTGGGTTCTTGGACACTAGCCTAAGTACCGGACTCCTCGGTACGAAGCTGTACATCCCCCTCGACTTGACGATCTTGGACGAACGATAACAATTGAAAAACTCCTCCACTGTTAACCATCTCGTCCCATGAGACATGACGCCGTACAAAACCTCAACACTCAAGAAAACTCTCCAAGCGTTGGGTGAAATTTGGGTGACGGCCAGTCCTAGGTACTGAAGAAGACGACAGTGTAAGACACTTAAAGGAAAGTAAAGGCACGCTTTAAGCATCTGCTCGTACACACCAATGTCTTCAAGACCCTTGTAGTAGCATCTCTCGGACTTAAATGGTACACGGATGGGTATGTTGTTGTTTGATAGAAGAGGTGAAGTCATTCACCGTCCATAATGGGAGCATGACGAATTCTCTAAAACTGTCTTTTCCTATGACGGACTGGACGGGAGGATCTACGCTGTCTACATCGTCATTAGATTCATACTTCGACCCACCTTCACCTCACCCTTCATCTTCCACATAGGAAGGAGAGCTGGATGACGGTTCCCTCTCCTCAACGGAGGTGCTTGGGTCTGCCTGACCTGATGGGTACACCTCCTCATAGCCCATTCCGTCACGGATAAAAGATTGACCGCTGGAAGTCTCACTAGACATCGGACACCTACAAATGACGGGTAAAGGAAACCTAAGACTCTAGATCTACACGAACGACGGACCAACGTACAAAGTAAAAAGGGAAAGAAGAAAAAGAAGATACTTACAGTTGGACGAAGCGAAGAAGCGACGAAAGAAAGCTTAGTAAAACGGCGGAGCGGTAGCTTCGTAAGGTGACGGTCGCACAGAGAGGACGGTTACGCTCTGGTCAGCCAAAATTCTTTCCAAAATGTAAAATGAAAAAGATAGGTGATATATATATATATATATAGGGAGAACAGCGCTACAAACGAAGGGACGCTTCGATTGCAATAAATCATCAATCAAGACTCGCCACGTGTCCTCAGTGCATTTATGACCCTAATCCGGCCTAGCGATCAATATGCGTCCGCAGAAAATACATGACGGCTTCGTGGGGCTGAAGCAACTGTCATTCTATGAACCCGGCAATAATAGGTGGCAGATTCATGGAATGGGGGGCAACTGAAGAGGAAAAATATGATATGATGGATATAAGGAGAACGGACCCTTTGTGGTCGGGCGTATATGACACATGGCAGGTGTTGGGCTCCAAGGTCTTTTAAAGAAAGTTAACTTGCGATTCACGTTAGGACTATCATAGTTTTGCTTGACCTACACGCCTAGCCCTAACAAAGAAGACTCCTATAAGAAAAGGATTAACCACAAGTTACTCTCCTAGAAGGAAAGGACTTCTTAACCAAGGCATAAATTTCGACTCTACACTATTATAAATACTCTAAGACCCTCAAAAATCAAGGTACGCATAATCAACTCAACTATGTCACTTTAAGGTTGGAAAAAGATTCTAACTTGACCTTCGGAGGGTTTTTAACCGGCACCAGACCGGTGCTCTCTGCTAGGTCCTTTCTTTTGTTTGTACAGGTTTTATTTCGCTCTCGTGAGGACTGCGTAGCTTACTGGTGAATTTTGGCATCATCACTTTGTAACCATTTTGAACACTATGGGCACATTGGATTGAGTAGAATTAAGTGAAGTTGAAGACAACGTTGGAGGGTAATTAGAGAATGTTAGGCAAAATGTCAAGTACAAAAATATTATACCGAAAAAAATAATGACAAAGAAATATAGCATTTGAAACCATTAGTATGTTGCCTGTGTGATGCACGAATATTGTTATAATATTTTATGTAAATATTTTTAGGAAAATGTTGTACATATATTATGATATATTTGTTATAAAACTTTGTTAGTAATGAGTTCATTATAAAAATTAACAATTATAAATTACACACATATATCCATTATAATTATTCAGTTCAAGTAATGAGCAATAAAAAAAACAACTGTGGAGTAATATTGTGTAATAAAAATTAATAAAAGCATATTAATTCATTCCATATTATTGATCTTTATTATATGATGTAATAAAGAGCTTCATTACATAAATTTTTTTTTTCCTTCGATGCTTTGTTATTGCAATATGGCAACGCTTGTAAAGCTTATTGATGGATATGTTATCGTCATCTGTTTCTTCATCATCAATGTTTGAAGTTTGGTCCATCCCTATTTATTCAATTTTTGAACTTTCATCACTTTTTCACTTTGTTGCATCATTTGTATTAATAACTAAAGAATTGCACTGGAAGATTCTTGATTGGATCTTACAAAATTTGGACTTGTGAATTTGTTGTCGCTAAGTTTTTTTTTTTGTAGGTATTTGCACTTATATTAAATTTCAGTGATGTGATAGTTTTTTGTAAATGTTTATATATTTTTTTGTTAATTTAGGAACAATGTAGCAAAAGAATTAATATAGTATATTGGATTGTGTATACATATTTTTTTTATTCCATACCATTTTATCATTTGAAGGTGCATCAAAATCTTAGCAACTGTGTAATTTTCAAAACTACCATTTGGATTAAATTCATTCGCATGAAGTAGGAAAATGCTTCTTTTTTTTCTTTTTTTTCCTAAAATTTTCTTCAAACCATGTGGGATTCCTTCTCCAATATCAATCTATGTATAAGGAATTTAATATATATTATGATCAATAGTTTTACAATAATTTAGTAATTTAAATAAGTTGTACCTCAGCTTGTTATTAAGCAAGATCTCTTGCAGATTTAATATTTATTATGATCAATAGTTTTACAATAATTTAATATTTTAAGAGAAGAACTGGTAACATAACGTTAATAGCTTCTCTCTTTCATCTATACCAAACGGTCAAGCCCCTCTCTCACCTCAAATCCACCTCTCTCCTCTCTCTCATCCTCCTCCTCCACCTCAGTATTCTCAAAAAAACTAGACCGGCCAAAGAATCACGGCCACATGCAGAAAGGTTACAAATTTGTGAGTGTTTGAACAAGTGGAGCTTTCATAAGGTGAGTAATTGGGCTGGACTACATCTCTTTGAGGAGGGTGAAGTTTATCTTCACAGAAAAGGTAGTCTGGTTTGTGCGCGTCGTATTAGCAAACTTTGAATTGGGGGACATAATTTATAGATCTCTGAGTGATGGAGATATTATGTTGATTAATAGGACTTCGTCCATTCATCTGCACTCCCTTTTAGCACTATCTGTTAGGCTCCTACCGATAAACTCAGCACTTTCTATAAACCCACTTTGTTGCTTCCCTCTTCATGGGAATTTTGATGGTGATTGCCTTCACGGCTATGTTCCTCAATCAATTGATGCCAGGCTTTATTTCTTTGCATGTGGTCGTGATCCTCCTGCAGGTGTGGGGTTCCTCACAAATATTTGTAAATAAATGAAAAAGCAATTCAGATCAAATTATTGCAATAATATATTTATTATAATAGATAATTATTTTTTGTTTTTCATTATAATAGATTATAAAATAATTGATATAAGGTTATTGCAATTGTAATGATAACTTTGATACAAATATTTGTCATTGCAATAAATTGTAAAATAATTTAGGACAAGGATTTCCTGCACACATTTTATTGTAATAGATTGTAAATAAATGAGAAAAACAATTAAGATCAAATTATTGCAACGATATATTTATTATAACAGATAATTATGAGAAAAATAATTAAGATCAAATTATTGCAACGATATATGTATTATAATAGATAATTATTTTATGATTTTCATTACAATAGATTTTAAAATAATTGATATAAGGACATTGCAATCATGATTTTTAGATCCAGACCATTCAAAGCACCAGTAAAGGAGAGATTCAAGGTTTTTAAGGTCGGACCGAGATTCAACCAAGGTCGAACTACGATGACGTTATAATTACTTTAATAATTAATTAAACCCCAAATATAGATATTAAATTTATAAAACTAGAAAAATTGACAAATATATCTATATATGTGAGGGAAATTTAATGATTTTCAAGCATGTATTTACAAATTAAATAAGAAAGTAAATAAAATAAAATAATAACCATGAAAACATTAAAATTTATGATTAATTTTTGAAGTATAATTGAATATCTTTGAAGGATTTTAATTATAATCTTTTTTTTTTTATATTCCTTTTAAGAGATGGATAATTTAATTCAATAGAATAGAATTTTGTTAAGTTTTTTTTATATAATAAAAAAAATTGCATTAAATTTACTTCAAGTATTTGATTTTTTTTTTTTTTTTCAATTGTTGAGCATCAACTTGCAAGTTTAGCCAAGTGGTTAGACTCTAGCTCCAACCCTGACCGTGCCTAGGTTCTTAACCTGGTAAGCATACTTTTCTGATTTTTTTTCTTAATTAACAAGCAAAGCATGCTTGAACTGCGGTTTCAAATAAATCTATTTCTCTATGTTTAAAAATTGGAGTTCAATCTGGTTTTCAGTTAACCTAATCAGACCGCCCAGTCCGATTTGGGTCTGACAACCTTGATTGCAATTGCAACGATAACTTTGTTACAAATATTTGTCATTGCAATAAATCTGAAATTGAAGGAAAGATTGTAATTGAATAAATCTGAAACTTAGAAAATTGAAATTAATGAAAACAAAATTAGAGAACTGAAATAAAATATGAAGAAACTTGAAATGTTAGTTTTATATTTTAGCCTAAAATATATACGTGTATATATATATATATATATATATAATTTCGCATTATATTAATAAAAAACGAACTTTAAATTGAATAAATCTGAAACTTAGAAAATTGAAATTAATGAAAACAAAATTAGGGAACTAAAATGAAATATGAAAAAACTTAAAGGGTAAGTTTTACATTTTAACCTATATATATATATATATATAATTTCGCATTATATTAATAAAAAACATTATTACGTTTTGAATAATAATTGCTATTTTCATTGTATGGAAAGAACCTGTAAGAATAAAATTTTATATTACCAAAGAAAAAAAAATAATGAAAGTTTATAATCATATGATATGTATCTAACAGAACAATCAAAATAAATTTTAAGATATAAGTCAATTAGTTCTCTAATTATGAATCTATCATTTATAAAACATAGACAACCAGCAAGTTAAATTTTCAAGAGCCAATATATGTAAAATAATATGATATTATTATTGAATTCTCACTTGCAATTATTGACATTGGAATTATTTGACCCAAAGTCAATTTCAATAAATAAATTATTTTACAAAAATAAATTAATTTACCAAAAGTCTATGTAGGCACATGTAAACGATTTGAAAATTGTAAGAGATAATTAATTTTAAGCTCTTTTTTTCCCTTGAGAATTAATGAGATAAGTTTAAGTTAACTAAGATGAAGTAATATGATTTAATTCATCTTGGACTACATAAAATCATTATTTTCTTTTTTAATATATATATATATATATATATATATATGTTGTGTGTGTGTGTGTGTGTGTGTGTGTGTTATCAATTGAGAGAATTTTTAATTCCAGAGTAATGGAGATAAGTATTACCGTGGAATACATAAAACAATAGTGTGCATGTCCATAGTTATAAAATGGATGCAATAGTCAAACATTGTAAGTGTCCCAGAAGTATTTCCTTAAAAATTATAAATGGTAAGAATTATAGATTCTTTTAAGAATTAGAGGTTAGATCTTAAAATAATAAATAAATCTTTAGTATGTCTAACTTACCATAATGTTATTTACATTGTAATTTGTGGAAAAATTAATGAAAAAATCACACACACACGCGCGCGCGCACACACACACACACATATATATATATATATATATATATATATATATATGGGTTTCACTAACCTATGCCCTTAGAGCATATGTTAGTAAACCATTTTAGGAAAACTTTTTATTGAGAATTGAAAAAGCCGTCAAACTTTTTGATAAAATTTTCAATTATGGATAAAAATTTTCCTAAAAAGGATTGTTAATGTATGCCTAAGGGCATACATTAACCAAACCATATATATATGTATGGGTCCGTTTGGATAGAGCTTATTGCTAAAAACTGAAAACTGAAAACATTGTAGTAAAATAATTTTTAAATGTGTGAATAGTACTGCGAGACCCATTTTTAATAAAAAATTGTAAAAAAAAATACATGAACAGTGCGCGCACAGTGCATGAATAGTGCGCACACAGTAGCGCACAGTATATAAAATTATAAAACGTGAAAAATAAAAGCTGGATCCAAACGCTCTCTATATATAACTACAAAGAAAGAGAAGCACCACACTTATCAATCATAATATTTTGTTTCCTCTTTTATGGTATCCTGAGAAAGAAAATATAAATTAGCATAGATTTAGATGAGATTAAAGGATTTTAGCAAGAATATATGTAGTACTTAATTAAAAAAAAAAAAATAACAAAACCATTCAGAGAATAAAATATACAAATGGGAGGCAAAAGACTATGTACTAAAACAAAATATGGAATTAGCAAGATAGTAATGTTTTTTGATGTGATGGTTGTGATATGGTAAACTGAGGTAAAGGAAAATAACCATTACTCAAAAGAAGAAGTGGAAAACATTTAAAATACACCAGAATAAAACAAAATATAGTGAAGATCGGGAGTATTGTTAGTGCATTGAAATACTTACCAAATTGTGATTATGGATTTTTGTTGAATAACAATCTCTGATCGTAGAAATCTCATCTCAATCTTAGTAAAGAAAGTCCAGAGTTTATTGGTGGGTGTATTTTCTTTTATTTTCTTTGTGGGTGTGTTTTCTACTACTTTGTTCATATGGCAATTTATTTTGTCATAATGCACTTTGGAATAATTTAATGTTCATATGATCGTTCAAGAGAATGTGTAAGGTCATAAACTCATAATACAATATTGGATTTTTTTATGACCAATATTGAATATTTTAATTTTTAATATGTTCAGTATTAAAAATATAATGGTAAATATATTGGAGTTTTAATATGGATTGACGCCAGCAAAGTGGTATATCAAGGATAATCCCACAATTTGTTGCTCTATGTCACATGTTTGATAAAATGGTTATGAGAAGAGTTGACAAAAAAAAAAAAAAAAAGATGATATGTCTGTTGCAGAATTCCTACTTTTTTTAAAAAAAATTGATAAATAACGTATTTTATGACTACATGTTTTCAATGATAGTTATAATAGCATTATTATAGTTGGTAAGTAACATGTATTTGATTATTATTTCAGAATGTTTAAAGTCATCTTTAGATAATTAGATGTTAAAATTTTAAGAAAATATATCATCTTAAAATAACCAACTGGTGGGAATTCCACATGTAAAGAATTACTTGCAAGGTCAAGGGATTGAAGAAAGAAAGATTTTCAATGTGGGGTGATATGGTGTCTAGCAACTTTTTATTTTGCAAGTCCAATTTGATAACTCTTTGGTGTTTGTTGCCACTGGTGACCCCAACCACTGGCAAAAATGGAAAGATTCATTCCAAGTAGCCAAGACACTGAGAGGGCTATTTATGTGGGGCTTGAATTCGAGCAGTGTAAGTTTATCAGTCTCATTTGGAAGTATGGTAGCTAAGGAAAATTTTAAGATTGATATGGGGAGGAACAGAAGAAAGATGGCACAGAAGATTCGTGAAAAGAGTGGTGTTGTCATAACTGGATGCTCCATCTAGGAGGAAGAAAGTTGCTACTCTAGAGAGATGCTGAGATAGGGAGAAAACTCTCACACAAATATATAGAGAACAAACTAAACACCCTTTTAGATGGGTACTACTCATATAATTAATCTATGATTCTACAAATGATGCTGATTTGATGTGAGTTGTCTGCTTGCTCTATTTTGCAGTTCATAATCCATATTGAAAATTTTCCATGTAAGTTGTCAACTGTAGTTATTTTTGAGTTTTAATTCTCTAGTCAGTCTTTTTTTGCTCAAATTATCCCTGAGGATTAACTATGTATTAGTTTTAACCCACATTTTTTCTTATCTCATGTTCGGTTTTCCTCAATTTTGTTCCTCCAATATTTGCAAAAAATTTAAAAGATAATGTGCCTCATAAAATTCTCAACGAAAAAGAGTAAAAATTAAAGATATAGTAATAAACACCAAATTATCTATGTCATACTATGTAATAAAATAACATTATATTTTTACATATTATCTTTATAATGCAATATGATAACATATATAAAATCAAAGAAAAGAATAAAAATAACAACTTAAAAACACAAAATCTAAATCACATTAACCTAAAGTAAATTTCTAAACAACAGAAATATTAATCATTGTAAAGTAGAGATGCAAGAAAAACAATCTACCAGAAAATGAAAAAAAAATTTGAGAGAGAGAGAGAGAGAGAGAGAGAGAGAGAGAGATAACCTTTTTGTGTAGGAAAATTATGCATACAATGGGAGAAAAAATTGCATATTTATAATAAGTAGATGGGAATAAGAAAAGCTAAAAAAATAAAGAAAAATATTGAGATAGAGAAGATTGAGATAGAGAAGATTGCTGGGTTGCACGGACACGGCAATTCTGGCGAAGTGTCGGTGTCCGACACATATCGGACACCGGAACGGGGACGATTCGCCGGACTTCGGTGTCCGAGACGCGTCCTTTTTTTTTTTTTTTTCGCGTCGCCGACACAGCTCCGACACGACGCCGATGCGGCGCCGACACGTCGAACATGCCAGCAAGGAAAAAAAAAAAAGGGAAAATCACAGATTTTGACAGATGGACTTACCAGATCCGTTGATCTCAAGATATACCCTAAAACAAAAGTCTGAGAAGTGAGAAGTGAGAACTTAGGAGTTAGATAGTCTGAGAAGCCCGAAACCCACATCCCAAACGCAGCCCTTCGTCCTCTCCTCCCTCTGACCTTGCCCACTGTGCCGCTGCCCTCTATCCCTCGCCGGAGCTAGGTCGGGCCGATCGCCCAGCTCCATCGACGTCGACGCCGTCTCTGACCCGTCAGATCTCTCTCTCTCTCTCTCTCGGCATCAGGTCCGACCATTAAGCTCCTCTCTTTTTTTTTTTTTTTTTTTTTTTTTTTTTTTTCCTTCAGATATTTGTTTGGCATTTGGTTGGGTGCTGCCTTATAAGTTATTATGCTTAAGTTATAACATTTTTTTTTTTAATCCCTCTCTCACGGTTACACAGTAACCGTGAGAGTGGGATATAAATATAATTTAGTTTGTTATATTATGTGTTAATGTTGTTAGATGTTAATGTTATAGTTTTATTTATTTATTAAAGTTAAATTACTTAAATATTGTAGGTGATTTATTAAAATGAATGCTGAAAGTGAAAAATCAAATGATGGAATTGCTCCTCTATGGAAATATGTTACTAAGTTAGAAAAAGCTGTCTCTGGTGGTGGGAATGTTACTTTCAGATGTAACTATTTTGAAAAAACTTTTAAGGGGTCTTATTCAAGGGTGAAGGCGCATTTGTTAAAATTGTCTAATTTTGGAATACAACCATGTGCTAAGCTTAATGTTGGAGATGAGTATATGAATGAAATGAAAAAAATTAGAAGATGAGTATGAGGAATCTTCGCGTAAGAAGCCTAAGCTAGTGTCTTTACCATCTGATTCTCCTAGTAGTCCTCATTTAGGTCCTATTAAGAGTAGTACCGCTACAAGTCATCCATTTTTTCAGAAAAGAAAAGGGGTTGGGAATTCTACTTTGGAGAAGGCTTTTAACAATCAATGTCAAGAGCAATTAGATTCTCTTATTGCTAGGACATTTTATTCTGCTGGTTTACCCTTTCACTTTGCTAAGAACCCGTATTGGATTGAGATGATTAAATTTGCATGTAATAATAATTTAGCGGTCTATATTCCTCCGGGTTACAATAAATTAAGAAGAACTTTGTTGCATAAAGAGAAGGTACATAATGAGAAGTTGTTGAAGTCAATTAAAGACACTTGGAAAGAAAGGGGTTTAAGCATAGTAAGTGATGGGTGGACGGATCCACAAAAAAGGCCACTTATCAATTTTATGGCTACATCAGATAAAGGGCCACTTTTTATCAAATCCATTGATGGCACCAAAGAGTACAAAGACAAGCACTTCATTTCTGATTTGTTTCTAAAGGTCATTGGTGAGATTGGGCATACTCATGTTGTCCAAATTATTACTGCTAATGCACCTGTTATGAAAGCTGCAGGATCTATTGTTGAAGCTGAATATCCTCATATATTTTGGTCACCTTGTGTTGTGCATACCCTCAATTTGGCCTTAAGGAATATATGTGCACCTAAGAACTCTTTGCAAAATGAGGTTCCATATAATGAATGTAATTGGATTGCACAAATTTCAGATGAGGCAACTTTCATTCGTATTTTCATCACAAATCATTCTATGAGGTTAGCAATTTTTAATTCATTTTCCCCTTTGAAGTTACTTGCTGTTGCTGAAACACGATTTGCTTCAACAATCATCATGCTTAAAAGATTGTTTCAAGTAAAACAACATCTTCGAAATATGGTCATTAGAGAAGAATGGATGTCATATAGAGAAGATGATGTAGGAAAGGCTCAAACTGTGAGGGATTATGTTTTGAATGATTTGTGGTGGGACAAGGTTGCATATATTCTGAGATTCACAGGGCTTATTTATGAGATGCTTCGAGTGGCTGACACGGATGCACCTATTCTTCATAAGGTGTATGAAATGTGGGATTCCATGATAGAAAATGTGAAGAAAGAAATATACCGGCAAGAAGGCAAGGAAGACTATGATTCTCCATCCTATGATGTGGTGCACGCTATACTCATTGAACGGTGGACTAAAAATTGCACACCACTTCATTGCCTAGCCCACTCCTTGAATCCGAAGTAAATTTTCTATCTCTTTAATCTTTTCTTTTATATTCTTTAGGCATTTCTAATTTGCTTTTAATTAGGTATTATTGTAATCAATGGCTTGAGGAAGGTAGAGGCCGTGTTGCGCCACACAAGGATGCTGAACTTTCTACGGAGAGAAACAAGTGCCTCAGAAGATTCTTTCCTGATCTTGATGATAGGAAGAATGTTACTATGGAGTTTGGTTTTTTTTTTTCAGGAATTGGGGCTTATGATGATGATAACATGGATGATAGGTGGATCTTGGATCCAATGCTTTGGTGGTCAAATTATGGGTCAAGGTTACCAATGCTTCAAACTTTAGCTCTAAAGCTTCTTTGACAGCCTTGCTCATCATCGTGTGCTGAGAGGAATTGGAGTACATATGGTTTCATCCATAGTATGAGGAGGAATAGAATTACTCCTAAACGTGCTGAAGATTTAGTGTTTGTTCATTCTAATCTTCGACTTCTTTCAAGGAGGAGGGAAGAGTACACTAAAGGACACTCTAAGAAGTGGGACATTGGTGGAGATACTTGGAATGAACCATTTGGAGGACCTGGGTTGCTAGAGATTGCTTATCTCACACTAGATGAGCCAGAGATGGAGATAAGCCTTGTTGAGAATGATGACTTTGTTGATGTTGATGATGATGTTGTTGTTCTGTGATCCTTTGATGTTTTTAGTTATTCTTTTATATTTTTAGTTTGATGTTGAACTTCTTATTTTATGGTAATCTTGAAAGTTTAAAACTTAGTTTCCTTTTATGTTTCTAGTTTGATGTTGAATGTAGCCTATTTAAACTTTTGGTTTGTACTCTAAAAATTTTATGTATATTATTGTATTACTTTGGGTGTTAATTTGCTTATTTGTAGTTCTTACATAATTTAAATTTTAGACATAAATGTATTTTATGTCTAAAAATATTAAAAAATATGCCTAAATATATAATTTAATTAATTATTTAATTGCCGTGTCCATGCTGTGTCGTGTCCTTGTTTTTCAAAAATTGTCGTATCGCCGTGTCCGTGTCCGTGTCGTGTCCGTGTCTGTGTCCGTGCCCGTATCCGTGCATCATAGGTTGTAGGGAGATGAAAAGGTAAATAGAGGGGAAAGTTTGGAGAAAATATAACAATAAGTTGAGAATTAATAAGAAAAAAATTAAAAATAAGAGAGAAAAAGGGAAATGAGTAGATGATGTGACTGCTAATGTGACTCAATTGGAGTGTAAGTGTAACAACAATAAATGCTACGCTTCATTTTTTAAATTAACATATATAGATTGATTGATGATTGATTAGACCAACTAATTCTCTACTTAGCAAAAATAAAAATAAAACTAAAAATCTATCTTTCTTACAGAATTTGTTATTTGTTTGTGTAGCTCAGTAAAAACTGGTAATGTCCCATATGGGCAAACAATCTAGGCACGATACCTCTTTGAATGGCTGGTTTCATTTCCCAGTATTTCAGTGGGTTTCACTAAAAGATATTATCCAATGTTTTAAATGCATGCAGACTTAAAGCCTTAAAGGGAGCGTACACTCTCAATAAAATAAAAAATAGCTTTCATTCGAATTATTTCCCTTCTCTGCCTCAAGAGATAAATAGCCTGATGCATGTGTAAGAATAATATGCTTTTAACTTCAACAAAGTTCAACAATTTTGTTTTCCCCTATAAATCTTTAGCTGGATTAGGGAAGAAATTAATTCAGTTGGTTTCTTCCAATTTCCCTTTGACATTAAGGGTCAAACTTTTCAACAAATATGAAAGCAAATGTATCTATGTACTCCCTCCAAAATCAAGCTTTTAGAATTTTTTACATTATTTCACATGTATATTTTCACAAAATTTCAAATTTTCATATGCATTTCAACAAAAACTGATTTTGATACGATTCTAGACAAATTCGACAAGTTGATGTAAAGTAAAACAGTTCGAATTTGTTTTGTTTTGTTTTTGGTTCATCTTATATCAGAAATACCCCTATTATATTATGCAGTTCCCCAAATACCCTCATTTGATATTTGAAATCATTGTCATTTATTCATAGCCATGGCCCATAGATACAAAGGTTTCTACAATTAGAGTTTTCAGAAATAGATGTCTTGGAAACCAATCAAGCTAATTATACAAACCACTAGATAACTTACGCAAAGCATCTAGCACAAAATAATAACAGGAATAAACGCGATCCTCAATCAAATTGAAGCACCATTGTCGCCAATAAGGATTTATATAGAGAAGAGAAATAACTCCCAGGCAGAATATGATATAAGACACCGAAAAGCTAACAAAGAAGACCAGAGGATCAATTTTGTACCATTTCTCATCACTTGCATCTGGTGTCGGGGTGGAAGGTGAATCATCTATGCTGGTGCAATTCTTCAATGGTGGTCCACAAAGAAATGGATTTCCTATATAGCTGTTAGCATCGAATGTCTCAAACTGTGCTTTCCCATCTGGAATTCTACCTGATAAATTATTGTAAGCAACAGTGAAGACCGCCAAAAAATTTAGTTCGATTAACTGGGGTGGGATTTCTCCACTCAAACTATTGTGAGAAAGGTCTAAGCTTTCTATTTGAGTCAAGTTGGAGAATGTCTTTGGAATGGAACCTGTCAACTTATTATAAGATAGATTTAGTGCATGGATCGAAGAAAGCATTCCAAATTCTCCTGGGATTAAACCTGTTAGATTGTTATATGAAAAATCCAATCCAGACATGAAATCAAGAAAGCCACCTTTGTAGGAGTTAGTCCTGTTTTTTGTTACAAAACTTGCTTCATCTTGCTTATACAAAGCTTCCTGATTTTGAAGTTAAAAATTCTTCGCTAAGAAACTTCCATACGGGTAAGATGAATCCCACTTCAAAAAACCAAAATTTGCATCTTCAAACCCAAAATCATCGAGCCCATGCCCTCCAAAGGTGATGTATCGAAAGCAATGAGGTATTGACCCAGAAAAGAAATTACTGGAAAGATCTATTAAATTTAATTTGTTCAATCGACACAACTGAGTTGGAATGTAGCCACTAAAAGAGTTTCCTTTTAACAACAGAATTCTTAAGCTGGAAACTGCTCCGAGTGCATGGGGAATGGTGCCTGACAAGTTGTTATAACTAATATCGAATATCCAGAGAGACGACAAATTGAAAGAAGATTCTGGTATGGATCCTGAAAAGATGTTCCCTTCCAAATGTATATGCTTTAAGGCTAACGCCCTTGACCAGGAAGGCAAAGATCCTGATAGCAAATTATGAGAAAGGTCCAAAAGCTTAAGCCAATTTTCTTCACAATTAAAATGACCTCTGAACAAATTATTCCGCAAGATGAGCGTTGATACAAACGTTTCATTACATATCCAGCGGGGAATCGTACCAGACAGATAGTTGTTGCCAGCATCCAAATATTGCAGGTTAGTAGGTTTGGATACTACATTTGACAAAGTTCCAAAGAACCTATTGTCATTTAGTTCCAGAAAAGTCAACCAAGTTAAGTTAAACTGGGTTGAGATTAAATTCCCTTGAAAATTATTATATGATAATTTCAAAGCCTTCAATTTCAAGCAACCTGCAAACAATTCTTGTGGTACCACTCCTGAGAAGTTATTAACAGACAAATCCAGCCTCTCCAAGAGACTCATGTTACCAATTGAAGAGGGGAGATAACCTTCGAAAGCATTTTCAGACAAGTCTAAATTCTTTAGGTTGATTAGGATTTTCCCTATACCTTCTTGAAGCTGCCCTTCAAATTGATTTTTTGACACATCTACCCACGAAAGACTGTCATTAAGATGGAGTGGCAAATGAAACTGACCAAAGAAAGAGTTATTCTTCAGATTGACGTACTCTAGCCTTGTATTGTTTTCAAGCTACCAACCAGGGAACCGTCCTTTCAACTTGTTGTGAGAGAGATCAACCACTTTCAGGTTGTACTGGTGAAGGAGAAATGTTGGAATATCACTAGAGAGCTTGTTCAGACACTTTGAAAGGATGAGAAACTGTAACTGAAACGAAGGCACCCAACCTGAAACTTCATTTATCTGGAATTTGTTGCCATCACATGTGAATCGAACTAGTTCAAGCATGGAGTGATCAGCAAATGAGCTGAATGAAAATAACCCATCAAATTCATTAGAACCAAGGTCAATGTACTTGAGGGACTTCAGGCTAGCTATCCAAGATGATGAAATATTTCCAGTGAATTTGTTCATAGAAAGGTCTAACAGTTGAAGAGACGTCAAATTGTTTAGGCAAGGAGGAAGGGTCCCTTCAAACTTATTGTATGCAAGATCAAGCTCTACAAGTTTATTCAGTTTACACAAACCTGGAAAAAGAAATTTAATCAATATCCAACACCATTATTATTATCATTGTCAATATCTTTCATTAATTGGTTTCAATTTTGCAAGCATTAGTTATATCTTTAGAATTAACATTCACAAACTGTCATGTCAGATTTTTATATTTAACAGTACTTACCTTGTCTTGGTAAAGAGCCTTTAAGTCTATTGTCACCCAAAGATAAAGCCTTGAGAGATGACAGTACCCCTATTTGAGAAGAAACAAATCCATTGAACGTATTCTCACTCAAATCTAAAATCTTCAAACTGCCGGAGGTTGCCAAACCTATGGAGCAAAAGATAAAAGGACGATTACCGAAAAATAAAATAGATGGTTGCTATTAGAAAATAAATAAATAAAACAGATTTGTTGTTAAGCTATAAAAGGCAATTTAACCCTGTATCCTCAACTTCTCTGAAGTAAGATCAGTCACATATGTTGTTCTATCCTTTATAAAATTATACTCTTTGAAGAGTCCCCAATTAGCAAATTTTTCGTTACTACAGATAATGTTTTATCAGGCTTGCCTATATCTCATTTCCTCCTGCTCAAATAATTCTTATGATGCATTAATTGGTCTCTGTTAAGTGTTACACTTACACATAAACTAATTATATTAAGCAAGATCATTCATCTTTTATATGTATTAAAAATAAATAATAAAGAAAAACCATCTTTTCCTTTTAGCGTGACTTTTTTCTTTGAATTTTCATAGCGTCACCTTAATATTCTTGTTTGGCATATGTTGTCATGTTGATATGGCTTGCTCTACCCTGGATTAAAATTTCTCTAAATATCATTATGTTCAGAAATGCAAATTAAAGAGGTGCTAAAGAACAACACAATTTGCAGATTGCTAAAATAAATAAAAGGAATATTATACTAATTAGTTACAAAGATGTCATAGGAAATACAAAGGGTGAAGCCAATTGCAGAGTGCAACAAGATTCAATCAAATTTTAGGAGAGTTTGACTAATTGCAGTCAAGAAACCTCCAAATTGATTTAAGTAGGAAAGTAAAACGAAGTATGAGCAAAGTCTTCGCTTACCCTGTCGAGAAAGAGGTTGGCGTATGTTGATATGACTTGCTTAAGATGCACCATGTGCACTAGAAGTGCATCACATAGGATTACAAACGAACCCAGTGCCATTTAATGCACAAAATCTAGTGGTCTATTTGATCATTTAATACACTGAGTATACCGGAATTAGGGTTTCCACCGTGCACACACTCTTCTTTTTTCTTTTTCTTTTTCTTTTTTTTTTTTTAATTTTAAGAAAGATCACATGTCACATTTATTTTCAAGTTGCAATTGATTGATAACATGTTTATCTATAAATAATGTGACAATTGATCACCAAAGCCTAAAAGACCGGTTTCACTAGGTAAGAGGAGTCTAACTCCTTCTCACCTTGTAACTTAATATCTAAATATAGATCAAGGGGCTTAGATTAGTATTTATCCATATAATTTTACATTTTTGTCCAGATATGTTGCTGACCACCAGATATATGTTGTCTGGGGGGAGAAGACAAAATGCCAAAATTTTCATGCATAGGTGACAAGTGTCACAAGAAGGGAATAAGGCCTGAACCAACATGAGGTAGGGAAAGTAGATGTTGCATTCAAAAAAAGTCCACTATAGTGGCTAGTGGTGATTAAGTCTTTTTTTTTTCTTCTGAGGTTGAATTCTTCCTCCTTTTCTTCTTCTTCTTCTTCTTCTTCTTCTTCTTCTTCTTCTTTTTTAACTATCTAGTCATCCCATCCATCTCTTCCCTGGAATCATTCTTCATCAACATCAGCATCTGGATCATAGTTATTGTAGTAGGGATCATCATGTCCCATCAAAGGATTGGGCATTTCCCAGTGGTCCTCATATGGCCATTGCTATCTACATGTATCTCGATCTGTTGGCACTATTTGAGGTAGGATTCCCTGGTTAAGGGATTCTGCCATTGTGAGGGAATAGTAGTAAGATATCCAAGACACGTTCATGTGTTTATGAAGAGTACTGTCAGCATTAGTTACCTAATGCATGTCTGCAAGGTGAAGGATTCAATCTGCGCGCACATTATTTTTGGAATTGAGCTTAACAACCAAACAGACAGAAGTAATTTTGTCGCCAAAGCGTGGGTGTTCTACTTTGGGATACTTATACCATTCACCATTATGAGCATCATTTTTCAAGATTTCAAATTAAAATTTGGTAAAATATTTATTTTCACAAGGGAAAATATATGAGTGGAATTCCGATTCAAAATGAAGACACAAGTAATACTCATTGAGTAAGTATCACATATAGAGGTAATGGACAACTGTCCAATTGGTGATCCAAAAGGCAAAAGGGGGAATGGAACACATAACTAAATACAACAAAATTAAGGATATTATTAGGTTCAATAGCTTTTTTACATCAGGCATAAGAGAAACTGATACATATGTTACAATGGCTTCACTTTCTATCTCTTTCTCATTCTGCCTTTCTAAGGATACAAGTGGTCTATTTATAGGCAGTAGATTAGAGAAATATTTTACAATATGAGGATAAGAAATTTCTACAATAGATGGTAGGGGCCGACTGATCCGTGACATATGTCCAAAAGAGTGGGGGAAGTATTTGTTTTGACCATGTGAGCTTGTTTGGTAATTCTCCAAGAGAAACCGTGATGTGGTAGAATAAGCCATAATAGCTAATGCTTGTGGAGAGTAATAATCATCTAGTGAAAAGAGTGATTCTACATCTGAGAATGGGGTATCATCTACATGAATCTAGGCTTATTCAAGAAGCTTTACCGCCTTTTCTTTCTTTGGACAAATTTTTTGCAAAATGACCTAATCTTCTGCATACAAAATAGACTTTTGAAGTTTTTCCTTTGAACTGTTTTCTTCTGAGGAACTTCCATTTCTTTTTCCTAAAGGACTTCTTCTTCTGGCTTGTACAGTGCCTCTTCTTCCAAGAAAACTTCTTGAAATGATCTCTTCTTTTTGTTGGACAAACACAATTTTTGTCGGACAAGCACAATTTTTGTCATAGAATTTTATCTGTAAATCTTTTCTTTTACAATTGTCTTTGAGCTTGCTATGGACCTTATCAAGTTCTGAAAGAAACTTTCTCTGGTTGCAAAGTTTTTCAAGAGTAATGAGCACATGCTGGTAGATTTCTCCTAAAGAGGCTTGTTGCAGAGTTATTTTTTACAGGTCCATCATGCGAAGAGTTTCATCTCCTAATGGTTTTAGAAAAGAGTTCAGAAAGGTGTGCTTAGAGTTGACATCATTCATGCCATTAAAAGAGTAATACCTGCTTGACATTCTATCAAAATGTTTTTCCAAATCTTTCCTTTCAAAAAAGTAACATTTCATCAGTAAAAATTCTTCTCGTGCTACTTCTGTATAATAAGCCACAGAACCAAGAAATTCACTGTGAATGATTATGAAAAAATCTTCTAGAGTAAGACACTGGGCTGCTTGTCTTTGCCTGTATTCTCTAAGATTGATCCACCATTGTCTTAGTCTTCCTGTGAGTCTTGCAACAAATTTGGCGATAATTTGTGCAACAGTGTTATTTGGGGTTTGGAGTTTAGCTATACACCATGAATACATGTTAAAAATCTCATCATGCCATTTTGAAGGGGGGTATTATCAGTGGTGAATAAGTGTTTTGGATCTGTGGTTGATGAATAGGTTAATCTTGTTTGGTAATCAGGGACGAAAGGTGGTGGAGGAAAAATTGGTTGTGGGGGAGGTTGTTCAGGGTGAAGGACATTATCATCTTCTTCTACCTTTGGGTCTGTCATAAATATTCCTTCCAATCCAAGATCAGACAAGTCTAGATCCATGTCATTAATATTTGGGAGCACAAAGGTTCTTCTGTATCTTGAAAAGTAAGGGATTTGAGGAATGATGATATTGGGTTTGGAGGGTCAGGATTTGTAGCCAACATGTTCATATCTGGAGGTCTTGAAGAAGCACCAACAATTAGATTTGGGGGTTGGCATAATGGTTCTTTGTCTTTTTTCATGGGAGAGGGTTCATATTGTCGTTTGGTTTAGGGTTGTAGTTGGAGTGGTGTTGAACATGTTATACTAGGAAAGATTCCGCTTGATTTGAAGGGGTTATGGTCAGGATGTGTTATGGTTAATGGTTGGAGGTTTTGGTAAGGAGAAACTAGGGAGAATGGTGAGGCTAGAGGTATGGACAAGTATTTATACCATGACTAGTGAGGTTGATAAGGCATATAGACTTGCATTGGAAGAGCTTGGGTAACCTCTTTTCTTGAATTCTCGAAAGACTGAAGTTGCACCAACAACTGTTTTCTGTCTTTTTCTTTTTGCCCAATGAGTGGAAATGAGATAGACAAATCTTTTACTGTGGAGGCAATAGTTTCCAATTCTTGCTCAACTATCTGTATTTTCTTCTTCAAGTCTTCAATAAGAAAGTTTAAGAACGAGAAGGTATGAGTAACTGCTTTAGCCATCTTCTGTTGATTATCAAGGATCTTTGAAAGGACTTGATTTTATGCCACAACATTTTCTGCTTGCCAGTTTAAAGCTACTTCAGCTGAGGAAATTTGTTTCTTAGTTCCATCTGGATTGTTTCCAGTAGGATTTTTTATTTTTCATACATGTTTGGTGTTGACTTGGGGATGATCAAAACTTTTAAGAGGAGGGAAATTTTGTGAATAGGAGGGTGAAGCATGGTCAAACATGTAGCAATGTAAGAGTTTCTGTATATGAGTTTGACTGATAAGTTTAGGCTGACACTTTGGTATTTGGGGGAGGACTTTCTGGTAGTATAGAATCAACGAGGGTTTATAGTTTTGACTAGGATTTTCTTTGCATGGAGAAAATGAGGGAAGATAATGTTTCTTGGTTCGGGGATAGAGGACATAATAGTCAAACTCTCCAGAAGGTTCTCCAAGGAGGTCAACTTCTAAATCTCCTGCCTCATATCTTTCTTTAAGAATCTGCTAGGAGGACTTTTTCTTTCTTCGTGAATGATTCTTTTCAAAAACTTCTTCTTCTTGGCAATCAGCACAATCATAAAAATTCTACCATATATGGCCAGAAGATGATTATCCTTCATAACAAGGTTGTCCATCCTCTCGGAATGCTTTGATTTGAAGACCTTCGAGGCCTTCATATGACACTGGGTGGATCATAGCAATCTGAGTAGGAAAAACTGTGACCTCTTTCTTTTTTAATGTAATTGTGAGAAATCTAATTTCAACATCACCATTTCTTTCTTGACAAAGAAAGGATTATTAGACTGTATTGGCTTGACTGCTTGGTGAAGCATCTCATATTTCGTAATCCATGATTCTGGAAAGAGAGAAGTCATCTGGTCTCTATTTAGCTATCTTGGAACAAATGTGCACATAGTCATTATGCCTGGATCAACTTAGATCAATATAGCATCATTGGATTGGGCCATTTCTGGGATTGCTATGTCAAAAGTATGATTTTGAAGTCTGTAGGCTAACTAATAATGAAGTGTGGCAGCAAAAGTATCTTGCACCTAAGAAGCTCCTGTGATCTAAACTTGCACCTTAAGAGTATCACAAAGGTGAGAATCCTTGAGGGACATGTTGAAGTTGGGGAAAAGTGTAACAAAAACTGTTCTCGCATTTAAGGTTGTTTGGATAGTTTCGATGACTGCATTATGATATTTCAAGAATCTAGAATCAAGGAGTGAAATTCTAGAGGCAACAGGGAGTCCCTTTCTTCCATGAAAAGTTAGTGCTAACCTGACTACACCAAAGTAGAGATGTGTGTACCCTTATTTTTGCCATGAGATTACAAATTCTCTAAGAAGGGCAAGAGTGATAAAATTTTCATTCTCACTGGCTGGAATATTGTATTGGTCAAACTTGGAGGTTTGGACATACTCTTTAACAGTAGAAGGATGAGAAGGACCTAAAAACTTTTTTATGGATTTTTTGAAGGAATTTTGAGGTTTATCAAACACAGTGTAAGGATTTACAATAGGGAAATCAGTAATAGGAATCTTACTATCTTCAGGGATGTGGGAGATTTCATACAAGTAGTCTAACCTATTTGCAGTAGACTTACGAAGAGGAAGGTCTAAAGTAGGTGTAGTGGTGTCAATAACTACTTTAGATGAACTAACCATAATGGTTTCTTGAGGGAAGAATTGTTTACCTAAGACCTAACAAGACACAAACGCCACTCCTAAGCTTACACGTCCACAAGATAATTCAGAAAAACTGGGTTCTTTAAAATATTAAGAACAACTTCTTAGTATTCTACTTGATTAACAAATCTAGTATTCTGATGTGATAAATACAGAGGATCCACATATAGTGGCAACTGTAAATCATAGAGCATACTAATCAGGACAATAATCAAAGTATACTAATCAAAGAAGGGAGAAACTAGTTAAAGTATGGCTTTGAAAGTTTTGATCATCCCCAAGCCAACACCAAACATGTATAGAAAATCAAAAATCCTACTAGAAACAATCCAGACGGAACCAAGAAACAAGTTTCCTCAGCTGAACAACTTTAAACTGGCAAGCAGAAAATACTGTGGCACAAAATCAAGTCCTTTCAAAGATCCTTGATAATCAACAGAAGATGGCTGAAGCAGTTACTCATACCTTCTTGTCCTCAAATTCTCTTATTGAAGACTTGAAGAAGAAAATACAATCAGTTGAGCAAGAATTAGCAACCATTGCCTCCACAGTAAAAGATTTGTCTGTCCGATTTCCACTCATTGGGCAAAAAGAAAAAGAAAGAAAATAGTTGTTGGTGCCACTTCAGTCTTTTGAGAATTCAAGAAAAGAGGTTACCCAAGCTCTTCCAATTCAAGTCTATATGCCTTATCAACCTTGCCAGTCATTGTATAAAGACTTGTTCATACCTTTAGCCTCACCATTCTCCCCAGTTTCTCCTTACCAAAACCTCCAACCATTAACCATAACACATCCTGACCATAACCCCTTCAAACCAAGCGGAATCTTTCCTAGTATAACATGTTCAACACCACTCCAACTACAACCCCAAACTAAACCACAATATGAACCCTCTCCCATGAAAAAAGACGAAGAACCATTATGCCAACCCCCCTAAATTCAATTGTTGATGCTTCTTCAAGACCTCCAGATATGAACATGTTGATTACAAATCCTAACCCTCCAAACCCAATATCATCATTCATCAAATCCCTTACTCTTCAAGATATAGAAGAGCCTTTTGTGCTCCCAATTATTGATGACACGGATCTAGACTTGTCTGATCCTAGATTAGAAAGAGTATTTATGACAGACCCAAAGGTAGAAGAAGATGATGTCCTTTACCCTGAACAACCTCCCCCATAACCAATTTTTCCTCTACCACCTTTCCTCCCTGATTACCAAACAAGATTAACCTATTCATCAGCCATAGATTCAAAACACTTGTTCACCATTGATAATACCCCCCTTTAAAATGGCATGATGAGATTTTTAACATGTATTCATGGTGCATAGCTGAACTCCAAACCCCAAATAACACTATTGCACAAATTATTGCCAAATTTGTTGCAAGACTCACAGGAAGACTAATACAATGGTGGATCAATCTTAGAGAATACAAGCAAAGACAAGCAGCCCAGTGTCTCACTCTAGAAGATTTTTTCACAATCATTCACAGTGAATTCCTTGGTTCTGTGGCTCATTATACAAAAGTAGCATGAGAAGAATTTTTACCGATGAAATGTTGCTCTTTTGAAAGGAAAGATTTGAAAAAACATTTTGACAGAATGTCAAGCAGGTATTACTCTTTTAATGGCATGGATGATGTCAACTGTAAGCACACCTTTCTGAACTCTTTTCTAGAACCATTAGGAGATGAAACTCTTCGCATGATGAACTTGCAAAAAATAAATCTGCAATAAGCCTCTTTAGGAGAAATCTACCAGCATGTGCTCATTACTCTTGAAAACTCTACAACCAGAGAAAGGTTCTTTCAGAAATTGATAAGGTCCATAGCAAGCTCAAAGACAATTATAAAAGAAAAGATTTGCAGATAAAATGCTATGACGAAAATTGTGCTTGTCCAACAAAAAGAAGAGATCATTTCAAGAAGTATTCTTGGAAGAAGAGGCACTATGCAAGCCAAAAGAAGAAGTCCTTCAGGAAAAAGAAATGGAAGTTCCTCAGAAGGAAACAGTTCAAAGGAAAAACTTCAAAAGTCTGTTTTGTATGCAGAAGACCAGGCAAACGAATTCTGTAAACTTATGCAAGTGGTGAGTATTGGGCAGCAGCTCTCTTTGAAGAAGTTGATGGCAAGAGAAGTATTTGTGGCTATAAAAGTGGTGCATTCAAGCCTTCAGAACTTCATTAATATTCTACTTTTAAAGAAATTTTGGCAGTTAAACATGGAATCCAAAAATTTCAATTTCATCTTCTTGGGCATAATTTCCTAGTAGAAATGAAAATGTCCTCCTTTCCAAAAATGTTCCAGTTCAAAAGAAAAATGCTTTCACATCCTCAGCTACTCAAATGGTCAAATTGGTTTTCACAATGGTCTTTTCGAGTCAAACACATCAAAGGTAAAGATAATCTTATCACTGATTACCTTTCTAGAAAACCTCTAGTCCTTACCACCACAATCATTCATCCACCTTTATGTGTATATCCAATCACAGATCCATCCTCATCTTTAGGCTCTTCTTTAGCCCTTGATGATATTCTTAATATGATAGAAGCCCTTCCCCCAGAAATAAAAGACCAAATAAAGACCTTGACCCTTGAAGCTAGATCTAAAAGAATCATTAGAGTCCTCCATGACAACCTTAAAGAACATCAACGTTATTTCCTTGCTATTTTCCCAAACATAGATGAACCATGGAAAACCCCTTTTGCCTTTTGGATCACCAATTGGACAGTTTTCCATTACTTCTATACATGGTACTTACTCAATGAGTATTACTTGTGTCTCCATTTTGAACCGGAATTCTACTCATATATTTTCCCTAAAAATAAATATTTTACCAAATTATGGTTTGAGATCTTGAAAAATGATGCTCATAATGGTGAATGGTATAAGTATCCCAAAGTAGAACACCCATACTTTGGCGACAAAATTACTTCTACCTGTTTGGTTGTTAAGGTCAATTCCAAAAATAATGTGCGCAGAATGAATCCTTCACCCTGCAGACATGCATTGGGTAACTAATGCTGATGGTACTCTTTATAAACACATGGACATGTCTTGAATATCTTGCCACTATTCCCTTACAATGACAGAATCCCTTAACCAGGGAATCCTACCTCAAATAATGCCAGCAGATCCAGATGTATGTAGACAACAATGGCCACATGAGAACCACTAGGAAATGCCCAATCCTTTGATGAAACATAATGATCCCTACTACAATAACCATGATCCAGATGTTGACGTTGATGATTCGGATGCTGATGTTGATGAAGAATGATTCCAAGGAAGAGATGGATGGGACGACTAGATAGTTGTAAAGAGAGAGAGAGAGAGAGAGAGAGAGAGAGAGAGAGAGAGAGAGAGAGAGAGAAGAATTCAACCTCAGAAGACTTTCTAACCACTAGAAAGACTTTTTGTCCAGCATATGCATTCTCCTACCAGAAGACTTAATCACCACTAGCCACGATAGTGGACTTTTTTTGAATGCAACATCTACTTTTCCTACCTCATATTGGTTCAGGCCTTATTCCCTTCTTGTGACACTCATCACCCATGCATGAAAATCTTGGTTTTTTGTCTTCTCCCCCCAGACAACATATATCTGGTGGTCAGCAACATATCTAGACAAAGAAAAATTTGTCAATCCATTTTCACGTCCCCCACTCTTTTGGACATTTGTCACGAATCAGTTGGCCCCTACCATCTACTGTAGAAATTTCTTATCCTCAAATTGTAAAATATTTCTGTAATCTACTTCCTATAAATAGGCCCCTTGTATCCTTAGAAAGGTAGAGCGAGAAAGAGATAGAAAGTGAAGTCACTGTAACATATGTACCAATTTCTCTTATGCCTGATGTAAAAAAGCTGTTGAACCTAATAATATCCTTAAGTTTGTTGTATCTTGTTCTGTGTTCTATTCCTTACGTAAATATTATCCTTTATAAAATTTCAGTATTACATACCATAAACCAGTTCTAGTAACCTTGTCATAGTCTTCTTACACCCCCTTTATATTATAGTTGGTATCAAAGCCATACTTAAACCAGTTTTTCCCTTCTTTGATTAGTATACTTTGATTATTGTCCTGATTAGTATGCTCTGTGATTTACAGTTGCCACTATATGTGGATCCTCTGTATTTATCACATCAGAACACTAGATTTGATAATCAAGTAGAACACTAAGGAGTTGTTTTTAATATTTTAAAGAACCCAATTTTCTTGAGTTATCTTATGGACGTGTAAGCCTAGGAGTGGCGTTTGTGTCCTGATCAAAACTTTCAAGAGGAGGAAAATTTTGTGAATATGAGGGTGAAGCATGGTCAAACATGTAGCAAGGTAAGGGTTTCTATATATGAGTTTAACTGATAGGTTTGAGTTGACACTTTGGTATTTGGGGGAGGACTTTCTGGTAGTATGGAATCAACGGGGGTTTATGGTTTTGACTAGGATTTTCTTTGCATGGAGAAAATGAGGGAAGATATTGTTTCTTGGTTTGGGGATAAAGGACATAATAGTTAAACTTTCTAGAAGGTTCTCCAAGGAGGTCAACTTCTAGATCTCCTGCCTCATATCTTTCTTTAAGAATCTGTTGGGAGGACTTTTTCTTTCTTTGTGAATGATTTTTTTCAAAAACTTCTTCTTTTTGGCAATCAGCACAATCATAAACATCCCACCATATATGGCCAGAAAATGATTTTCCTTCATAACAAGGCTGTCCATCCTCTCGGAATGCTTTGATTTGAAGACCCTTGAGGCTTTCATATGACACTGGGTGGATCATAGCAATCTGAGTAGGTAAAACTGTGACATCTTTCTTTTCCGGTGTAATTGTGAGGAATCTAATTTTAAATCACCATTTTCTTTCTTGACAAAGAAAGGATTATTAGACTGTATTGGCTTAACTTCTGGTGAAGCATCTTATATTTCATAATACATGATTCTGGAAAGCGATAAGTCATCTGGCCTCTATTTAACTGTCTTGGAACAAATGTGCACATAGGCGTCATGCCAGGATCAACTTGTATCAATAGAGCATCATTGGATTGGGCCATCTCTGGGACTGCTATGTAAAAAGCATGATTTTAAAGTCTGTAGGCTAACTGATAATGAAGTGTGGCAGTAAAAGTATCTTGCACCTGAGAAGCTACTGTGATCTGAACTTGCACCTTAAGAGCATTACAAAGGTGATGATCCTTGAGGGACATGTTGAAGTTGGGGAAAAGTATAACAAAAACTGTTCCCTCAATTAAGGTTGTCTGGACAGTTCCGATGACTGCATTATGATATTCCAAGAATCTAGAATGAATGAGTGAAATTCTAGAGGCAATAAGGAGTCCCTTTCTTCCATGAAAAGTTAGTGCTAACCTCATTACACCAAAGTGGAGATGTGTGTATCCTTGTTTTTGCCATGGGATTACAAATTCTCTAGGAAAGGCAAGGGTGATAAAATTTTCATTCTCACTGGCTGGAATATTATACTAGTCAAACTCAGAGGCTTGGACATACTCTTTAATAGTAGAAGGATGAGAAGGACCTAAAAACTTTTTTATGGATTTTTTGAAGGAATTTTGAGGTTTATCAAACACAATGTAAGGATTCACAATAGGGAAATCAGTAATAGGAATCTTACTATCTTCAGGGATGTGGGAGATTTCATACAAGTAGTCTAACCTATTTGTAGTAGACTTACGAAGAGGAAGGTCTAAAGTAGGTGTGGTAATATCAATAACTACTTTAGATGAACTAGTCATAATAGTTTCTTGAGGGAAGAACTGTTTATTTAAGACCTAACAGGACACAAACTCCATTCCTAGGCTTACACGTCCACGAGATAACTCAGGAAAACTGGGTTCTTTAAAATATTAAGAACAACTCCTTAGTGTTTTACTTGATTATCAAATCCAGTGTTCTGATATGATAAATACAGAGGATCCACATATAGTGGCAAGTGTAAATCAGAAACCATACTAATTAGGATAATAATCAAAGTATACTAATCAAAGAAGGGAGAAACTGGTTAAAGTATGGCTCTGATACCAACTATAATATAAAGGGGGTGTAAGAAGTTTATGACAAGGTTACTAGACCTGGTTTTTGGCATGTAATACTAAAATTATATAAAGGATAATATTTACGTAAGGAATGAAACACAGAATAAGATACAACAAATTTAAGGATATTATTAGGTTCAGTAGCTATTTTACATCAAGCATAAGAGAAACTAGTACATATGTTACAATGGCTTCACTTTCTATTTCTTTCTCGCTCTACCTTTCTAAGGATACAAGGGGCCTATATATAAGCAGTAGATTACAGAAATATTTTACAATCTGAGGATAAGAAATTTCTACAGTAGATGGTAGGGGCTGACTAATCCGTGACAGATGTCCAAAAGAGTGGGGGACGTGAAAATGGATGGACAAATTTTTCTTCGTTTGGATATGTTGCTGACCACCAAATATATGTTGTTTGGGGGGAGACGACAAAAAGCCAAGATTTTCATGCATGGGTGACAAGTGTCACAAGAAGGGAATAGGGTCTGAACCAACATGAGGTAGGGAAAATAGATGTTGCATTCAAAAAAGGTCCACTATAGTGGCTAGTGGTGATTAAGTCTTCTGGTAGGAGAATGCATATGCTGGACAAAAAGTCTTTCTAGTGGTTAGAAAGTCTTCTGAGGTTGAATTCTTCTCTTTTTTTTTTTTTTTTTTTTTTTTTTTTTTTTTTACAACTATCTAGTCGTCCCATTCATCTCTTCCTTAAAACCATTCTTCATCAACATCAGCATCTGGATCATCAACGTCAGCATCTGGATTATGGTTATTATAGTAGGGATCATCATGTCCCATCAAAGGATTGGGCATTTCCCAGTGGTCCTCATGTGGCCATTGCTGTCTACATGCATCTGGATCTACTAGCACTATTTGAGGTAGGATTCCTTGGTTAAGGGATTTTGCCATTGTGAGGGAATAGTGGCAAGATATCCAAGACACGTCCATGTATTTATGAAGAGTACCATCAGCATTAGTTACCCAATGCATGTCTGCAGGGTGAAGGATTCCTTCTGTGCGCACATTATTTTTGGAATTGAGCTTAACAACCAAACAGGTAGAAGTGATTTGTCGCCAAAGCGTGGATGTTCTACTTTGGGATACTTTTACCATTCACCATTATGAGCATCATTTTTCAAGATTTCAAACCAAAACTTGGTAAAATATTTATTTCACGAGGGAAAATATATGAGTAGAATTCCGGTTCAAAATAGAGACACAAATAATACTCATTGAGTAAGTACCATATATAGAGGTAATGGACAACTATCCAACTACCTCAGCTGATAATAAAGTGTGGCAACAAATGTATCTTGCACCTGAGAAGCTCTTGCGATCTGAACTTGCACATTGAGAGCATCACAAAGGTGAGGATCCTTGAGGGACATGTTGAAGTTGGGGAAAAGTGTAACAAAAACTGTTGAAGCAATCGTGTACCTTAGGACCTATTAGATCGTGTACTTAGGCATCGTGATGCAATCATATCACACCTCAACTGGGTATGTATATTTTTAGGCTTTCACAGTTTTGGTTTGTATATTCATAATGATACCATGAGCGCTTTAGGGCGTCCCCAAGATATGTTTTCAGATACGGCTATACAATTACAACCCGTCTTTGCTCAATGGATACAAAACACATCAATACCAATATATATTATTCCTTTGGCCAAACTGAAATAATCTCCAATACGAAATTTACTCTCTTTGTGTGTGTATGTGTAAGAGAGAGAGAGAGAGAGAGAGAGAGAGAGAGAGAGAGAGAGAGAGAGAGAGAGAGAGAGAGAGAGAGATTTGGATGTAAGGTTCTTGCGAGAGTCTTTGTTCCTATATTGTAATATGTTGCTATTATATATTATTGTTATTATTATTGTAAAGTTGTGATTTCCAACAATATTGTGTTGGCTTTAATTCCATGCTAAATTTGATTGTAATTTCTTCAATCATTTTTCCTATATGTATGTGGGTTTATTTGAAAGGGATAAGCGTGAGAGATTGGTGAAGAATCAAGCTTCAAAATTTGAATCAGTTGATTTCGTGACTGGCTCGCGAGTAGCTCGCAAGAAGCAACCCGTAAAACGGCCACATGTGGAGCACATGACTGGAAAATGAAGAATCGTGCCAAGCTGTCATTTTCATGACTGTTTCGCGAGAAAGGCCAACCCGCGAAGGACTCGCAAAAGTCTCTGTCTGGAAAAAAAAAAAGTTGTGTTTTTTTTACCAAATTTTATCTATACTATATATAATCTCATTACCCATAAATTGTAAGGATTGTTTCTCAGAGAGAAAACCTTAGAAAATACATTTGAGAGTTAAAGATTATTATACCCATAATCATCTACACATTTTCTCATGGTTTTCCTCAACTTCTACCTCTCCATCTCTAAATTTTTGAGAGGTTGCTAGTCCAAACACTTTCCACACTCATTTTGAGTGTAAAGTGAGATTTTAGTGCTACTAGGAAGTATTGGAAGAAGTCATTCGTTGACAGATGCAATCGGGCTGAATTGCGGGATCTAGAAAGTTAGAGAAGACAAGGCTCTGAGAAGTCAGCTGGTAGTAGGAGCTTAGAGGGCTCAAGTATATAGGGTAGACTAGGCTTGGAGGGTCTTTTGTTATTCGTGTACTCCAACTTTATTCTCTAATGAATCGATTTCAACTTGGAGGGTCGCAGAGAGGTTATTCGCCGAGTTCTTCGGTGTTATCTTGTGTTTCCATCTCTCTTTCCTACCTTTTAAGCTTTTACTTTATTGTTAATGGTGGATGAATATGGCTTAGGGCAGTGTTATCAGTTCATTGTGCTTACTTACTTTTGTTCCGCACTTAGTCTAATTTAGAGTAAAAGCAATCTAGGCATAATTTTTATTTGGGAGTCTATATAAACTTTTGTGTTTTAACATAAATCTAAGCTTTCAATTATTATTATTAATATTGTTATTATTGTAGTGAAGTTCTCCTTGTCCGCCATGGATACCAAATAATGTAAAATTCTTGAGTTTTCTGTATGTAATTGTTAATTTTTTTTTTGACTTTATCATTTTATCTTGATCTTTGAATCCTGGAAGTGCCATTGCACAACATGGTACATGTATTTTGTGAACATGTTACTTAATGATAACAGCCCAAACTTCTATTCTCAAGAGCATAGTGTCTTATGCAGTGTGAAGAAATTTTATTACCTTGAATTGGCAGAAGACCGTCCAGGAAATTGTTACGTAAAATTAAGACCTCCAAGCTTCGTAGATTAGCCAGGTCTGCGCCGTACGTAGTGAAACACATGACAGACAAAAAATTCAGTAACTTGTTTTTTTCACATGAAGAAAGAGTCGGTGATGCTCTATTCTATTTTTATGAAAACGCAAGGAAATATGTGGAATTTAAGATGGAAAATGAGCCTATAACTAATGAAGAAAAGAATAATATAGCTTTCCTGAATCATGTATATTAGATATATATATTAACCCAATAGCATAAACTCAAGTCTAATCATTCTACTCTTTCATATTATGGAGAAAGAACTAAGAATTTAAACTTGATGTCTTAATTAATTTCATTTTTTTTCCCTCGTATATTTTTACTTCTTCCTCTTCTACTTGATTCTAGTTTACGCCCAGTACTCCGAGACACATGGGAACTTAGCAAAAGCCTCATGCAGTCTAACATTTTACTTGTTTATTACCTTTATATATATTCTCTTAAACCCAGCCAAGCAAAGCATTATGATTTGAGCACAAGAACAATTTTACATATGCACATACCTTTATTTTGTAGTCGGCCTTTCATTCTATTATGATTCAGGTCCAGGGATTTAAGGACTGGTAGTACACCCAGATCCCTTATAATCTCTTTATTGAATCTATTTTGGCTTAGGTCTAGCTGCTTCAGCTTCGTCAGCTTGGACAAACTTTGGGAATCTGAAAGTGCTTGGAAGCCAGGGTCGCAATCATTCATTAGAGAACACAAGGACAAATGATACAACATTTAATACATGTTTGAGAATTTATACAGGAAAACAATGCCTGAATGAATAGTGTTAAACTACCAATAATTTCTTTCTCAAAAAAAAAAAAAAAACTATCAATATTTCTAAAAGCTTAATCTATTGAATGTTTAATATATTGCAATATAATATATTTAATTATTTAATCATGTATTTTTAAAAAAGAGAATAAAAATAAATAAATAAATATTTATCTCTCTTATTTGGATGTTTGAAAGGAAAAGAAAAGAAAATGAGTGGAATAATAAATTTTTTTGAGAGAGATGAATTAAAAATCTTTGGAAATAAATGAATTTTTTTAACAAAATTACTATTATGTCATCTCTTTAATAAAAATTGAGGACATTTATGAAAAAAAAAAAAAAAAAAACGTATACTTTTGAGACTTCCTTTTATAACGTGGTTACAATTTTTCATTCAACTCTAAATTGCCTATTGTATATCTTACTTATAATTTCTTTAATCTACCATTGTACAATATTGTACATCTATCTTTATTAAAAAGTCTACCATTAACCTCATTATAAAATCCCATGTCTTTATTATATGCCAAATTCAGAAAATGGTATAGCAATGAACCAATAAATGTAATTTTGTTTAGGGAGTTCTAGTTAACTCAACTAGTAAAGTATCTGATAGTGTATAAGAGATCTGTGATTCAATTCTCGCCTACACCAAAAACTGATTAGTATCTTGGTTTGATGATAAAGAGTTATTATTAGGAGCGGATATCATAGGTTGAAACTCTTTAAAAAAAAAAAAAAGTAATTTTGTTTAAAATTACAAAACTAGCTAGGTCAAAACCAAGTTGCACACAGGTTGCAGGAAAGCCATTGGATTTTAATGAGTTTTTCGATTCAATTGCATAAGTAGTCCAATTAAACAACTGAACCGACTTAGGTACCGGTTTACCGAGTTAGTGATCTAACCAACTGAGCCAGATCGGGTTTAAAAATTATACTTAATAGAGTATAAAACATAGAGTAAATTTAATTAACATTATACTCTTGACATTTTATTTTTCTTTTATCAAATTAGGAAAAGAATCTTTTCATTTCATTAACTTGTTTCTCTTTTGTTTTGGAGTGAAATTTCATTAACTTGTTTTTGCAACAAAAATAGTAATTTTATAAATTTTAAAATGAAATCAAACCTTTTTTATACCATTTTAAAAATTAAAATAATTTTTTTTAGAAAACAGCAATACTTATTAGAATACACAAACACTAAAGTAATATATAGAGTTTTTTAAACAGATTTATAATATATTACATAACTAGAATACACTACAAAAGATATAAACGTAAGATAGACATACCCAACCCATCCATCTATTCGCTAGCCAATCAAAACATAGGAAACAAGCAATTTTAAAAAAGAAATACTTACAGGAGCAAAGCAATGCAACTGCTTGAATATTTTTTTTTTTGGACAATTTGATAGTTAGAGTATGGTAGAGGGATTTAATCATTAGATGGCTATACTGTAAACACTAGAAAATATTAGTTGAGTTACAAAACTCTTGATAAATGCATGAAAATTGATCACCACAAATAGCTCATAATGCTAAATTTATCGATCACACAGCTTAATTTGAACAAGCTGGTAACCTTTATTAGGAAAACTCTCTCTCGCTCTCTATATATACCTTGCATATTTAGGGAGCCATTGAGTTCAGTAGATCTTAAATTCAAAAACTCCAAGTTTTCCAAGGATGATAGTTCTGCACATAAATCGAAATAAAATGAGAAAAAATAGAAACTGTTTCTAGATTACATTAACAGCATAGGCAAAACACTTCGAACACACCTAGGTTCATAAACCGTTGGTGGGCACTGGACTCAAATGAGGTGACTGCCACACATAGGGTACAGGGTGGTCTGCCTGCGATGTTCTCGCCTTACCTATCCCAAGGCCACTGGCTCCCTGCTCGGGGGTGTATTGATTTTTTCGGATTCTCAAAAAAAAAAAAAAAAAAAAAAAAAAAAAAAGATTACATTAACGGCATAGGCAAAGAAGCATAAACCTTGTGGAAGGGCACTTAAGGGATGTATTGATTGTAAGATACTCCGGTTGAACAAGTTAAAACCAAGATCTAACGTCTCCAGCCTTTTCAGTTCTGACAAACTTTCGAATCCAACAAGATTAATTGTAGGAAATAAAATAATTGTAAATAATAATAATAAAAATAAATAGAGCCTTTTATTTTTTAAATGGAATTACAGAAGAATATTAGAATCGATCATTTAATCTATATAATTACAGTTTGTACTTTGTAAGAGAACCAGGAAAGCTATAGGAAAAAAAAAAATCGACACTATAGTCATGCATAATAATTTTATTGATCTCACATGTTTTGTTTACCTTTTAGGAAAAAGTATAACAATCAATCACGCACGAAAATATTAATGTGATTCATGATGGAAGAGTTGCACGATTAGTATGCCACTAGTAGCGAAAGTCTTATTTAGAATTTCACACAAATTACATACTCATCTCTTTTGTCAGGACATATATGGTTCACTTGTTAAGAACATATGTCGTTCTTTTATGTAATTGGCTAATTCTTTGATAAAATGTACTTTACTTGTATTTAGATAAATCTAGGATGTGTTTAACGCGTCAAGAAACCTTATCTCAAGATCAAGTGTTAAAGTCATGCAAGTCTATCCAAGAAATAAGTTGAAGAACTGCCTGTCATTAAAGCTCGATAGCTTCATCTATTGAGCTTTAATAAGTTGTTCCAGCCCCGAGGCTCGACAATTGCTCGACAACATCTCGACACTCTAGCTATCAAGGTTTAAGAAAAACAGCTTTTCAGATCTGTTTTGATTCCAATCCGTGGATATGTCTTTGAACCTTCTTTTCTCATAACTCTAGACATATAAAAGGATTATTGTAAGGCTTGTCAAAATAGACACAAGTTGCATAAGCATTGAGTAAAGTCTGTTCAAGCAATTTGTGACCGGAGACAAAGTTTGCCTTAGTTCATCTCTTTGTGAAGAAGCTGCTGTGTCTTTGCACTATAGGGTTTTGTAACTAAGCATCTTCTTGCTCTTCATTGTGAGGATGAACTGAAGAACTTTGCAGCCAACATCTTTCTCAAGTTGGTGATTGAAGTCGCGTAATGGGATCCACGCAATTGGTTAGTCACGTATTACGAGCAGTGCCTTGAAAATGAGAGATTGTCACTACAGAACAAGTCCAATTGGGCATTGGGGTAAATGTTCAACTGTAGATTGATATAAGGTACTGGGATTCCTTTACTTGTAACCGCTTGTTGTGATAATAGTGGATTCTCGGGAGTGGTGACCTTAAAATCACCTGGTGGAGTTTTTGCCTTGGAGGTTTTCCCCATTCGTAAACAAATCACCGTGTCAAATTTATTTTCCATTGCACTTTATTTTATTGGTAATTTGTTTGTACTACCATGCATTTGCATGTTAAATTGGTTAATTAATTAAATTTGGCTAATTAATTAATTAATCTATCACAAAAGGTCAATACATTTTTGGCCTATTAAGTGGTATCAGAGCAGACACACTCTGATTACAGTTTAATCTATGTGTGTGATCCATTGACCCATGTTTGTCATGGATAGAGGATAGTCTCTTATTATCCCTCCTTTATTTGATGAGACTAACTATGCATATTGGAAAGTACGCAAGAGAGCTTTTTTGCAGTCTCTAGATGAGAAAGTGTGGCAAGTTGTAGAAATTGGCTGGACCAAGCCAAAGGAAGCGTCGGCCAATTGGGATGAGGCTAAGATTAAGGCAGCAAACTTTAATAGCAGAGCATTGAATGCGTTGTTCAGTACAGTCACAAATGAGGAATTCAAGAAGATGTCCTCTACTGAAACTGCAAAAGAAGCATAGACCATCCTCCAAACAACCTATGAGGGAACAAAGACTGCCAAGGATTCGAAGCTACAGAGGCTCACTACAAGCTTCGAAGAGATAAAGATGGAGGAAGATGAGTCGTTTGATGAGTTTTATGCTAAACTCAAGGACATAGTGAACTCTGCCTTTAATCTTGGAGAAACTATCCCAGAACCCAAGATTGTGAGAGAAGTGCTCAAATCTCTCCCCGAAAGATTCCATGCCAAGATCACTGCGATTAAGGAATTAAAGGATATTGATAAAATTCCTTTAACAGAGTTGGTTGGAAATCTACAGACCCATGAGTTGGGTTTGTCTAAAATCGGAAAGACGAGCAAGAGCAAGAGTATGGCACTGAAGGCCAAGAACAGTGAGACGGAAGAGTCCTTAGATGATGAAGATTCTAAGACGAAGTCCTACATCATTAGGCAATTCAAAAAGTTTATGAAGAATTTCAATGGAAAAGGCTTCAACAAGGACCATAGGCAATCTAGTTCTTCTCTGTTCAAGGGTCAAGACAAAAGGAAAAAGGATGCTAGGAATGGTGGTCAGTACACTGTTCCTACAAGACCTAAGTGCTTTGGGTGCCAAGGTTTTGAACACATGAAATAGGAGTGCCCAACATATCTTAAGATAATTGAGAAAAGCAAGGCACTTGCTGTTACGCTAAGCTACACCGAGCCTGAAGATGATTATGACAATGAGGATGACGGAATCTTGAATGCATTCACTGCCACAGTTAATCCTACTAAGGGGATTGTTGAAGATGTGGATGAAGAAGAGGAATTGGTGTAATCCAAGTTTGAGAAGATGGATGATCAATATGACATTCATACAGCCTATGCTAAGCTATATAAGGTCTTAGAAAAGCACAAGAAGCTATATAAGTTGACCACCAAGAAGCTTAGTGATGTGGAGCTTGAATGTGAAGAGCTTTCCACAAAGTTTGATGAAGCAAATCAAACTATTGGAGCACTAAGGTTTAAAAATAACTTCTTGGCTGAGAAGACTAAGAAGCTTGAGGCAGAACTATTCCAAGTCAGAGCTCAGTTGGAAAGGACTTCAAGCACTAAGCTCGATAAGATGCTTAGTTTTCAAAAATCTGCTTCAGATCGAACAGGTTTAGGGTATGATTTCTCTTCCTTTAATATTACTTCTTCTAGTACTACTATTTTTGCCCCTCCTACCAATAATGTTGAAATTGAGAACACTAAAGTTAAAACTGAATCAGCTAGTGAGAACATAGATAATAGCAAATCTATCTTAGGAGCATCCCCTAAGCATGATAAGAAGGAAGTTAAAAAACCTAGGGCTAAGAAGGCTAACTCTCAAAGGCTTAAAAAAAAGAAGTAGTATCTCTGTCATCACTGTAGAGCAGCTGGTCATACTCGACTAGATTGCTATTAGTGGTTAGCCACTTAAAATAGCAACAGCATGTTGGCATCGGGAAACCAGAATCAGTTTCCGTCCTCGTTTACTCCTCTTGGAGATCTTATTAAAGCCCTCATGTTCCTTTTGAACTTGAATGGTATCAATTCTTCCTCCTCACCTTCGGTCTAAGGGTTTACGAAAAGAAAAGGTTCTTCCAAGGTGTGAAAGGAAAAGGGTTTCAAGTGATTTAATCACTTTTCCTCTCTCTCCATCTATTTTTGGTTTTGCATTTCTTGTGTGTTTTGCTTTAATGTTTTGAGTCAATCTAGTTTTATGCATTGCTTTGTTTTGTTTTGCATGTTTTTGGTTGTTAGTTTTTCAGTTTTAGTTACTTTGTATTTGTTTTAAAAATAAAATTAAAAATAAAAAATTGAAAAATTCAGAAAAATACAAATACAGTGTGTGTTTGTGTACATTGATTCTTGTGAACTTTAAAATGGCCATTAAAACAGAGTTTTCTAAACTTTGTATCGGTTATAACTTAGATGAACATTCTTATGCACAACTATGCAAGTGAGCTTTGTGGCTCTTTGTTTGTGATGAGTAAAGTTAATTGATCTCTTATACTTAATACTCATATCACTCTTTTTGAGGGGAAGGATTAGAGAATCCTAAGAGAAATGCATATATAACCATCTCACCACTATTACCTGTCAATCATGATATGGCATCTATATGCTTCGCCATAGCAAAAGTGCAATGTCAGTGACATCTGTATGCTTCAGTATAGCAAAAGTGCAATATCAAAAAACTTAACATAATTGGGTATTTCTTTTCTCTCCTTTGTATACCCATGCATGATTTGCTTAATAAAAAAAAATATGCAAAGAAATAAAAGCAAAAAAGAACAAAATGCTTTAAAATATAATTGCAAGTATGTTTTCTAGGAGATGTAGGAGTTATAGGATGTATCTTGAAGGTAATAATCCCCACCAAACAGTTATGATTGTGTGTGAGTTAAAGTGATTTTCTCATATATTAAATCATCATAACATAGAGACACTTGTGCAATCTTACGATATTTTTCGCAAACAACACGCAATATTCTTTGCTACTTTTGATACATGTGCAGGTACAATGTGATTTGGCCCATCACAAGGTTTACATGTGTTGATGTATGCTCACTAGACTGTCTTAACTTGTTTTTGAAAAATAAAATTGGTTAGACTTGTTTAGTGTGTGTGTGTATTTGTGAGTTTTCGGGAGCTAAATGTTTAACTCTTTGATTGATTGAGAGGTTAAAATGTTGGTTGGATCATTAGCTGAGTTGCATGTTTGATTGCATTCATATCTGTGTTTTTCTCCTCTTTGAAAAACTGTTTTTCAGCAGTCTCGACACCTTCTCAACACCTCTCGATACTTAGCTTCTCTGTCGAGCTCATCAGTTGCATCTTATTGCAATCTCGACACCTCTCGATGGCTAGGTGGATAGATCGAGAAATCTCCTGGTCTCTCAATAACTTCTCAATAGCTAGGTGGATCGATCGAGAAATCTCTGGGTCTCTCAATAGCTTCTCGACAGTTGGTAGATCGATCGAGCTTTTCTTTTTCGTGTCTGATGTTTTGTTCCTCAACACCTCCTCGACAGCTGCATCTATAGACGCCTGTGTTCTCGACACTGGTTCTATATAAAGGTCCTCACACGATTTGGACTTCATTCTTTCGATCTCTCTCGATCTGTCCACGCCTATTCATCTCCCAAACACTCTCTTCTTTCTCAAAACCTTCAACCCACGTGATTTTCGGCCTCTCTTGCTTGAAATCACTTGGTATGATCTCTCTTTCTTTCTTTCTTCGTGATCTTTTCATGCATTCATACCTAGGTTTTGAGTTTTAGAAAAATTTTGGGGTTTTTCAAAATTGTTGAGAGTTCTGTAAAATTTTTGGGATGGGTTTTTACCAAATTGAATTTCAAATCTCATACATTGCATTCCATGAGCATTATAACTGTATTATCATGCATTTAGATGTGTGCAATTTGACTCTGTGCCGGTAGGATTGGATTGGGTTGAGCCCATGGTGTCTTTTTAATTGCATGTCACATGTTCATGTATTTTTCATTCATACGTTCTTTTCTTTCAATATACTTGTTATATTTGAAATGTGTTGGGACTTTTCTGAGTGTTTCTTTCTTCCCCCCCTCTCTCTCTCTAGTTTATGTTAGTGTGTCAATGGCACTAAAATGTAAGTCTGCTCCGTCCTAGAACCCTCTGCGTTCTAGGGCCTCTTCGTCCTCTGATCCTACTCCTTTTGTTCGGTTCTGTGATAAGAAATCCCAAAAGGACTTCTTGTAGAACTTCTCTAAACAAGGTGTTCATTCGAAACGCCAAGTTATTTTGTCGAATTTCGTCGACACTGACCTTCCCAATGTCATTCATAAACGAGAATGGGAGTCATTGTTTGACGTTCCGGTCACATGTCCTTCCGTGCTAATCCAGGAGTTCTACTCTAACATGCATGGATCTAATACTTCAGTACCTCTCTTTCATACTCGCGTTCGAGGTACGCACATAGTAGTTACATCGGAGTTGGTATCCGATGTGCTTCATGTTCCGAGGGTTGCGCATTCTGACTATTCCGGTTGTGAGCGTCTACAGACTGTATCCAAAGACGAGATGATTTTTGCTTTTTGTGAGCACCCAGCTGATTGGGGTGAGTATCAGTCTACATCATGTCGACCTTTTGCTAAAGGTCCTCATTTCTTGAACATGGTGATGATTTTTGTGTTGTATCCTCTCTCTCACTACAACTCCATTATAGAGTCTCGTTCTAGTTTTCTGTTGTCCCTTCTTGAGGATCTCTCTATAGATTTTCCTTCACACTTCATTATTTCTATTACAGATGTGTATAGGGATACGGCTACCCGTAATAAGCTTATATTTCCTTTTGCTATCACATGGATCTTATGCCATTTTTCTGTTCCTTTTCCCTTTTTCGACCATTTCTCCATTATGTGTGCCATTGACTACGCTACCATTAAATGGAGCGAGGCACAGTTTCGTTCGAGGCGGTCTGATTCAGCAGCTCCTCCCACTCCTTCGACTTTTTCTACCTTAGCTCCTTCTTCTTCAGCGGGAGGTGTGACTTTGGATGCGATCATGGCGCAGCTTCAGCGCATGGATGCTTGCCTTGATGCACTTTCTACGATGTTGTATCAGGTGACCACTCGTGTTGGCCGTATTACTAGACGACAAGCTCGCCTTAGTGGTTTTTTGGTGTCTCCCTCTCCTCTTCTCGAGGCATCCGAGAAACCTGATGATGGTTTCGACGATGATAATGATAAGGATGTAGATGCTAGCTCTTCCAGTTTTGACGAGATGTCTACTTGACACTCTTACCCTTTGTCACTCGTGACAAAAAGGTGAGTAGTTTTGGATATAAGAGTAGTCATTTTTAGGAGGAGAGTTAGGATATAGTGATTTTTTGTTAGGGGGAGAGTTTGTTTATTTTTGAGGGATGTAGTGAAGATTACATGCATCTTTTCTTTTCTTTCTTGTTGAATATACATTGTTCTTGTATCTAGGTCTTGTGACCAATCAGGGCCGACCTTAGGCCTAGGCCATTTAGGCCATGGCCTAAGGCCCCCTAACATGGAAAGGCCCCCAAATGTAGGGGCACTAAGGTTTTTTTTTTTTTTTTTTTTTTTTTTTTTTTTTTTAAAGAAAAAATATAAGTTAGGTGTAAATTTTTTTTCAATGCCTAAAATATTAGAATTATAGAAGTATATTACAAGGTTTATTACATAAGTTATATAAATTGATATGTCATTAATTACATACAACAATTCAATATTGATTTATTCATTCTTTTGTTAAAAAGTCACCTCATTGCTATATCAGTTTGTAAGCTTTTTATAATCAAATTTATAATAAGTTTAGCATTTTCTCTATAAAAAAAAAATTATGAATTAATAGAAATGCAACCTAATCTCCATTAAGTGAATAAAAATCCTAAAGCTAATTCAAATTTTACGATAAAAAGCTTATAAACTAGTGATGTGACAATCATATGATCTGTGTCATTTAAACGGTATAATAAATGAATGATTGAATAACTTTTTTTTTAATTGGTGATATGCTAGTTTATAAAACGTATATAGTAAGTATCATTAACTCACTTTAGGTGAATTAGTCTTATTAATAAGTATGAATAAATAATAGATTTGAAATAAAAAAAAAGTATATAATAAAAAAGCTAAATATTATTTAAGTGATATTTAAATGTAAAAGGCCCCTCTAAACTTTCCGCCTTAGGCCCCAAACTCTCTTGGGCCGGCCCTGTGACCAATTTTACATACATGATGCTTATCTTAGATATATATATGTGATGATGTATGTTTTATTTCACCTATCCTTACACGTGTTGTTTCTTTTCTTTCTTTATACACATGCTTTTTATTTTTGTATGCAATCTATTATATCTGCTTCACACAAAGATGCATTGATGTGTTTTGTTTAAAGTGTTTCAGAAATACAGGTTGTCAAAGTCTACTTGCCATAAACTCTTTTCTTGCAAAGTTTTTCAAGAGTTTGTGTTAGGATAGATTTTATTGTATTCAACAAGTGAGCATGAGTGCAGTGCTTTATGACTTCTCTCATATGTTCATTTATTTGTTGTGGTTTTATCACAGATTGCCAAAGGTGGAGATTGTTAGGACATATGTTGTTCACTTGTTAAAAACATATGTCGTTCTTTTATGTAATTGGATAATCTTTTAATAAAATGCACTTTACTTGTATTTGAATAGATTTAGGTTGTGTTTAATGCGTCACGAAACCTGTTTTCAATATCAAGTGTTAAAATCATGCAAGTCTGTCTAAAAAATAAGTTAAAGAAGTGTATGCCATTAAAGCTTGATAGCTGGATCGACAGCTTCATCTATCAAGTTTTAATAAGCTGTTCCAATCCCGTGGCTCGACAACATCTCGACACCTCTAGCTGTCAAGGTTTAAGAAAAACAGTTTTTCAAATCTGTTTTAATTCCAATACGTGGATATGTTTTTGAGTCTTCTTTTCTCATAACCCTAAACATATAAAAGGATTGTTTTAAGGGCCGTCAAAGTAGACACAAGTTGAACAAGAATTGAGCAAAGCCTGTTTAAGCAGTTTGTGACCGGAGACAAAATTTGTCCTAGTTCATCTCTTTGTGAAGAAACTGTTGTATCTTTGCACCATAGGGTTTTATAACCAAATATCTTCTTGTTCTTCATTGTAAGGATGAACTGAAGAACTTTGCAGCTAACATCTTTCTCAAGTTGGTGATTGAAGTCGCGTACTAGGATCCACGCAATTGGTTAGTTACGTATTGGGAGCCATACATTGAAAAGAAGAGATTGTCACTATAGAACAAGTCCAATTTGGTATTGGGGTAAGGGTTCAATTGTAGGTTGGTATAAGATACTGAGATTCCTTTACTTGTAACTGCTTGTTGTGATAATAATGAATTCTCGGAAGTGGTGACCTTATAATTACTCGGTGGGATTTTTGCCTTGGAGGCTTTCCCTATTCATAAACAAATCACCATGTCAAATTTATTTTCCACTGCACTTTAGCTTATTGGTGATTTGTTTGTGCTACCAAGCGTTTGCATATTAATAAGGATCGTCAATGGGCCGCCTGACCCATTTTTACTTGACCCATGGGCACAATGGGCTGGGTATAATGAGCTATTAATTAGTTAACGGGCTGAGCCGAAAGAGAAAACCTTAGCCCATGACCCTGCCCATGGGCAATGCCCATTTTATCTTTAGCGAGCTGGGCTATTGGGTTAGGCCTAATGGGTTACCCATGAGCTTGTGTTAGCATATTATTATATTATTTTTATAAGGAAAGAATCAAATTTTTATAAGGGAATAATCAATCTATTTTTTTAAAGGAAAGAATTAAAAAATTTAATACTTAATTACAAATTTTTAGAGTCACATCTATTTAATTTTTTGTTTTGTTAATGGAAACCTATTTAATTTTTTTTATTAAGGCTTTAAATAGTTTTTTATTTTTATCTTTAATAAAAAAAAAAAGTCAAATGGTTAATTCAAATTTGCTAGACTACTAGAAAAAAATATATTTAGTAAACTAAGTTTAGCACAATTACTTTGAGTATCTTAGTAGTTGAAGGAGTTCTCTTAAGAAATTCCTCTATAATATCTCAAGATCAATCATTCATACACTTTCTATATATTTTTGTTATGAATTATGAGTTATTGGGTTCGGCCAACGGGTTGGGCTACTAGGTTAGCCCATCGAGTACTCATGAGCATAAAAACTAGCCCACGACCTAACTCACTGGGCTAGTGGGCTACCCATGAGCCTCAATAATAATGGGTCAAGCAGCCCATTAGCCTAGTGGGCCGTCTGGTTTTTGGGTCGAGCTATGGGCCGTGCGCTATTTGATGACCCTTATATGTTAAATTGGTTAATTAATTAAACTCGGCTAATTAATTAATTAATCCATCACAATGGGTCAATACGTTTTTGGCCTATTATCTTTTATATATATATATATATATATATATATATATAACACATGCTGGTAGATTATATGGTGCACAATCAACACATTTTAATATTTTTCAAAGAAATATTTAGTGTATAAATAATTTTTGTCCATTGTAATTATCAAATTAATAAAAAATAAGAAGACACTTCGACGCAAGCATGTAAATAGGATTAGTTATTATAGGGTAGTTTTTGTTTTATTGAAATAAAATGAGATGTACTAAATCACTGTTTTTTTTTTTGGAAGTTTCTCAAAAAAAAAAAAAAATCACTGTTTTTGAAGGATTATGAAAAAATCTGAAAGGTAATAATTACCATATAAAAGTGTTAACTCTTTAAGTCTTTATGGTCCATAGGGAAATACTATTACACCTACTCACGCTCACAAAAAACCAAAAAAAAAAAAAAAACAAACAAACAAACAAAAACAAGAGATTCTTAACAGTGTGTTTGAAATAATCCATGCTCATAAATGAAGGCCTAAATTAGAGTGAAACACACAATTATTGCGTGCAGTTGGTGACTTTGTTAATCCGAAAATAAAGTCTTTCGAGTATATATGGAAGTTATCATCTCACAGAAAATATTAATTGTGGACACACCTCAAAGTTGAATTATTTTTCTGATCACTCAACAAATTAACAGACAACCATACCAAACGAAGAGAACATGAATGAAAGATTAAAAAAACAAGAGCAGGGTTCAAACATACCTTCATCCTCAATCCAACCACCAATCTCATTAAATGATCAATTTAAACTTCTTAGTTCCTTGAAAGCCCGGAATATAGAGATATTCAAGAGCCAGATTTTATCATAATCCTTGTAATAAAATACTTCGTCCCAATTATCCCAGCGAATATAATGAACATAATCAGATATTTGGGTAACATTGTGGAGAGAGAGCTCAATAACATGACCAGTGGTAGAGTTGCACCTGACTCGTTCCCAACCACAACACTCACTGTTTGAGTCCTCAACCCATGAAGGGAGAAGATGGTCAGCATCATCACCGTTGGATCGGACGAACTCCTTAAATTCTAGCAGACCCATCCTCTCCTCTACAAAGCATGCTCTGCGTCCGCAAATTTGAACCAAAACCAGCAAACCCCAAAATAGGTTCTTCATGAAAGGCCAGGCCATTGTGAAAAATGAAGTACTCCCTTACACACCGCTAGACCAGTTTTTTATTGTGCTACTCCTACTTGGTGGTAAAATGGTCAAGTCAATGCGTGAGAGTGGGTGTACAATTATTTAAGGACATTACAGGTGGTAGCCATCCTGAGGCTCCAGGATGGGAAATTCCTGTGAAGTGTAAAAATCAGTAAAATTTGTACATGACGTTTTTGTTTTTTTGTTTTTTTTTTTGGGCAGAAGAGAATAGTAATGGACTTCACTCTTTGAGTGCTTTTTCAATAAAGAATTGGAAAGTCAAACTTGTTGTTTCTCCGGTCCATCACGGCAGCAACTTGGTCTAATATAGAGGAAGGTGTCCTTGATTGTTAAGACGTGGACGGCTGAGATAGATTATATATTGCAATTGTGGCTAAATATTGGAGAAGGATATTAGCTTTTTGCTATATTAAAACGAGCAAAAATCAATATTCCTATTTAAGCTAAAGCTGAAGAAATCAATTGGGCAGTTTAAAAATTAGCTTCACACGATATTAATCAATTTATTGTTGAAAGTGATGCAAAAATTTGTATAAATACTATTAATAGACCATCCATAACATCTTCATAGAGAACCAGGTTCTATGTTTAGACACTACCAAGTTGGCAGCTCTTTGTTAGCCTATTCATCAGTTCTAATGAGCTCTTCCAGCGGTAAATTAAGCTATTCATGTTTTGGCTTCTTAGTCTCTTAAGAATAAGTACTTAAATTGTTTTGTTATTGGCTTTTCCCCTTTTGTTTTTTGTGATGTATTTGCTCTTATGCCATGTTTAGAAGTTTTGAAAGAGATGAGAGTAGAGGGAAAGAGAGTCGTGGAGAAGATAGTAGAGGGGAATGGTTATCCTCCACCTTATTTGGATATTTTTAAAATTAGTCTTTTCATTTGTAATTTTGTTAATATCGTAAGAGCAAATTTAGTAATTCATTTGATCAAGCATTTTTGTGTCTCACTCTCTCTCCAAATCTCTCAAATTTGGAGGAATTAAAAGTGAGGGGTTAGAAGTAGTTTAAACCGCTCCAAAGCCCTCCAAATTCCTCCCCCTCCTTCCTTAAAAAACATCTAAATAAGGTAATTTAATTACTCTCCCTCCCTCTAATCTATTCCTTCTCCCTCTCTCAACATCCAAACATAGCATTAAGCAAGTTAAGATTTTGGTTTCTAGTTTGTAGTTGCTGTTCATTTATTAATAAAATTTGTTGATTATCACCAAAAAAAAAAAAAAAAACCGTTCTTGAGTGCTTTGACAAAAATTTCCATTTTACTGTGTAGAGAAATTTATAAGAAAATAAAAAAAAAAAAAAATTCTGTGTCCTACCCATATTGCAGGAACATAAATTTGAAATATTAAGGACACATTTAATCTCTCTCTCTCTCTCTCAAAAAAAAAAAAAAAGACTCATTTGTTATATTTTAAGTTACAACGATTACTTGTGAATAAAATTAAGAATTACCAAAAGTTATAATAGAAGAACTATTTATATACATAAAAAGAAAAGAATATACATGGGTGTGTGTCAAGACGTTAAGGGTGGAGGAATTGATTTTTGGATATTTCAATTGGAAATACTTAAAAGTGCCAACCATTTGAGTTCTAAGATTTTTGACCCTTACATATGCTTGGTGATAAGTGATAACATAGTAATTGAATACTAAATTTGTATTCATAGGTTGATGGTATATGATTTGCTTATAACATGGAGCGCCTATAACATTTAAGGGTTATGCTAACGAGTTCTTTTAAAGTAATGGTTAATAATCTATTTTAAGAAAGTTTTTACACCACTTTTATAGGAAATAGAAAAAATTGTCAAAATATTAATTATTTTTTTTTCTTTTTCAATAAAATCTTTCTTTAAATAGATTTTTAATTATTATCCTAATAGCATCTGATAGTATTTTTTAACATTTAATTATGCATACATTAAACAATTGTATAATAAATAATGTGGATCAATTGCGCTAATTACGGCGGGAAAAGATTCAATTGTGGGTCATGTTTTGTAAGATCTATAACTGCCCCGCGCTACGATTTTCCCCTAAGCAAGAAAATTTCTATAGAAAACAACAGGAGACGTCATAAAATTGACAAAACAGCCGAAAGTATCACGTTAGGACTGTGATAATTAATGCTTGATGAATAAAAAGTCATGGTCTTCTGGAAAGTGCTTGTTATGTGCGTGGGACATGGCCGCAAGGGTAGAGTTGATATTTGATAGGAAGATCGGAAAATTTCGTATGCCAAATGAGCGGAGACAAACAAATTAAAGAAATCTTGATAGGTCTTTTTTTTTTTTTTTTTGAGAAAGTTGATAGGTCTTATTTGATGTAGAGTAATTTGAGGCATTTTTAGGCCAATGTTTTAGGATTTATGTGAATATTAAAAGATTTTGTAATATTCTTATGGTGGGTTACAAATCACATAAAAAAATTTAATGAATATTTGAAATTTCACTCAACCTCGTTCTTGTAAGAATGCGAATTCCATTAAAAAATAAAAACAAAATGTGGGTATCCACAATCCCATGCTTCGAAAAAGTTATACTCTTTATAAAATAATATTTTTACTCATTCTTCTCTACTCTTGAACCAATAGAGATAAAACTTAAAAAAAAAATTATAGACACTCTCTTTAAAAATTATATTTAAGAATTAGTCTTTTTGTTTTCCACTTTTCATATCTCCTATTTGGAATTGACTTAGATGCTAAAAGTAATAAGCACTTTTTTATTAACAAGATATGATGTGATTTCCATGAAAAACAAGAATTTAAATAATTATTTTTGTATTATAAGTTTCATTAAAAAATGTTAGACCATAGTTTTAGTGATTTTTTTTTTTTTTGTTGATGATTTTAAGTTTGTTTCTCATTATTTATTTGTAGGAAGGTGCGCAGCACATGCACACAAAAAAAGAAGAAGAAGAAGAAGAAGACTTGATATTAAGCTAACAAAAATAAAAATATCACATTTCTAGAAATCTAAATGTTAAGGGTAATGTGGATTCCCCTAAGCAAACAGTTAATGTCCGTTTGAAACAGTTTATTTAACTAAAACTAAATTTTTTTTCGCTAAAAGTGTAGTAAAAAGGTTAAAAAAATAAGCTGAATAGTACAGTGGGATCCATAAATATTATCAAAAAGTGCTGTAGAACCTATAAATAGTATAAAAAAGGGCAATGTGACCTATATATAAATAGTAATAAAAATAAGTTAAAAATGGAGATAAGCTGAAAATTTTAGCTCATCCCAAATGCACACTTAGAGTAATCTCATTATGCATGTAGATATCACATTTTGTACCCCTTACGACTCAAGCCCCTGTTCTCCAATGATGCTCAAACTCTAAAGCCCAAAGGCAGTTTAGAGCCCAATCAAATATTAAATTGACTTGAGGAGTGTTAAAATGGAAAATATAATATTTTAAATGAGCAAAAATCTATTTTTGAAAATGAAATAACCAAAATAGCTCTCGGCCTGCACACATGGACCGCAGCTTGCATACGTGGGTCAAAGCTTGTGTACGCAAGTACATTCCTACGTATACAGCTAGGGTTTCAAAAGCATAAGAAAGACAAGTTTTCTGCAATAATTGCTAAAGTTCTGAATGAAAATCACATCATTTGGGAGCCACTCCAAACTTTATTTTTTTCCACTATGTAAAGCCTTACATGGTACATTTTCAAAACATACAGAAATACTAGGGGAAAAACCTAAAATTCACTAGAACATAGTAAATTAAAAGAGAGTTTTTCACAAAACACCCTCAAGTCAATTTTGTTTGATTGGGATCTTTTCTGGCACCAATCCTTTTAGTTTAACATTGCTAATTGCTATTTTATTGAATTGTGATAGCTTTAACTAAGGGAAACGATCAAAATCAAGCTTGGAAAACTTTTTGTGAGGTATTCATTTTTAACTTATTTCTTTATTTTCTGTCTTTAAATCTTTTGTTTTCTTTATTTTTTTGTTAAAACATGTTTTAATATGCTTCTCTACGTTAGGTTTAAGATTTGGTGTGCTTAAAATGTATGTTTGTTCGTTCGAATTAGGGTTTTAGTTCATACTCTGTTTTCCGTCTTATTTATTTCTAGGTTAGAGTTTTGAGTAAGTCTCACGCATGCATGCCATGAGCAAGCGTACGTAGGTTAAATCCTACGTAGGCAAGCTTTTGGCTGCGTATGCAGGTGTTTGCCCAAAAACGCTACTCCAGATTTCTTATTTATTTGATTTGTCTATTCCACATATTTTGTCTATTTTCCTTTAAAGTCTTCTTTCATATGTTTATTAGTTTGTCCCTCTGTCTTATGTGCTTGTTGTTTTCAACATGTTTAGACTAGGGTTTTTATGTTTATTTCTTGCTTTGATGCCATTCCATTCATTCATATGTCCATGCATGAGTGTCATAGGTGTTGTGTTATTGCAAGGTAAGTAAAGGGTAAGTCATGCTTTAAAAATCATCATGCATTTGTTTTACTTTGATGATATGACGAAACATAATTAGATGTATGATCAGGGTTTGTAATATGTTAGTGTCTTGCTGCCACGATCAAGTTGTTGCCTTGTTTTAGATGTATGATAGGGGTTTTCACATGCTAGATGAATGCTAGAATTTCTTTTGTATGTTTGGTTCTCTTTTGCTTGATGGATAGATAAGCATGCTTGTTTAAGAATGAAAGATGCCATGTTGTATGTTAGATGCATGTTAGTGTGTGTGTGAGTCTAGAATATAAGTGTTGAGTTGGTTTTTAATAGAGTTAAGACATAAGACACAATGATGGGAGGCAAGCTTTAAAAATTTGTTTTTATTTTTTTATTTTTTATTTTGTTAAATATGATAGCATTTGAATTTATAGCATAGGTTCCATAGCCATTACTCTTTATGGAGGGAATCCCATAAGTTTATATTTATGTGTGTGTATATATATAAAAAGTAATTAGCTAAAGATAGAATCTAAGAAATATAAACAAAAATATTTATTGAAAATAATATTTAAGCATGCATATGAACTTGTTTAAAATGGACTAAGGCTTGTTTAACTTTAATGTTGTTGTAGTAAGGTCTCTTTACCTTTTTTTTTTTTATTATCAATTTAGTACATAAATTTTGATATTGTAGCAAGTTAACTGGTTCCTCTTATTAAAAATCTGTCAATTGCTAACAATAAATTGATGAGAGAAAAAAAAAATTAAGAGGGTCTTATTGCGACAACATAAAAATTCAAAGAGTGTTTAAAAAAAAAAAAACAATTGGGTAAGTAAAAAAAATTTAAGAAGTTTTTAAGCATTAAATTCTGGATTGCCACATCACTTGTCCATAGAAAAACTTAATGAAATCTTAATATTAAAAAAAAAAAAAAAAAGGTCTATTTGCTACGATATTAAACTTTATGTAATGTAGTATACACTCCGTTTAAAACATTAGTATTACTATTACTAAATTTATAGCAAAAAACATAAAGAGGTCTCATTGCAAGCAACATAATAATAATAAATAAATAAATAAATAAAAAATAAACTTTTTTTTTTTTTTTTGAGAACAAGATAGAAATTTTTATTGATGTTTAAGAACTATTGCACTACACAAGCTTTGCCATGGGCAACCGGAGCCACAAAAGCATTACAATACAGGCAAATGGATATTGCCGAGGCTAGGAAACAACACCACCACAGCCTGGGAAAACTGGTCAGCACCCCTACCCCCTTTATCCCCCTGGAACCTGTACTGCATTTAGGCGCTGATGCTCCTGCAAAAAACCAGTAGCCACTCTTAAAATATTTTCCAGGTGCTGCTGAATTTTTCAAAGCAAAATTTGTTTCTTGCATTCCAGGTTGCATGCCCAAGACTAGATGTGGCAGAATGGGTGGGGTGGGTCGGGTCGGTATAACCGTGTTTGCAGGTCAAACGTGTCATTTTTAAACGGGTTAATCGGGTTACGGGTTGGGTCGGGTTGACTCATATTTTCAAACAAGTTTTTTTTTTTTTTTTTTTTTTTTTTTTTTTTTTTTCAATTACAAAAACAAATCAATGACAACCTGTTTAGAGAGAATGAATAAAATCAATAGAGCAAATGAATTGCACTTAATGCCACTTGTTAATATCCTTCAATTCTGACAATTTTGAGCATGACAAAAATTATTTGTAGCCATTAATTCATGATGGAAAAAGTCTTCAATGTTAATAGTTCACTGTTAAAATGCATATAATTACAAGTTTACATCTTCAAAAAGAGATAGATCTTAAAACAAACAAAACAAGTAAGCCGACAAAGTAACAAGTTATCGGCCTTCTTAAGTGCACATGTTCCTGTTGCATTTAAAATAATAGTAAAGTTAGATTACTTTAAAAGATAAACTAAACAAAAAAATATTTAAAAATAAACATAACATTTTAAGTAAAGAAGAATAAGTAAATATTTTATAATAATTATAGCTCAATCTCAATCTACTCAATGTTGGTAGCAGATTCAGCACTGCAAATATTCATACTTACAAATTGTAGCTCAAGTTGGCCAATTTCGTTAGCATCTTCATCTACAATACAATAATTTAATATAATTTAATGTATCATGAAAGCAAATCAATAAAGAATTAAAATTGTATGATTATGACTATAAAAAAAAAAAATTTAAATTACCTTCAAATCCATGTAGCAAACTTTTAGTACACAACGTAGCTTCCACATTCTCAGGTAAAAGACGTGATTGATACTGAGTAAAAAAAATTTTCCTAATGCTAAAACTTGATTCAGAAGCAACAGTGGTTATCGGAATGCTCATGAGATCCCGTGCCATTAAAGAGAACTCTTGAAACCGATGGTAATGCTCTTTCCACCAAGAGAGAACTTCCAACTTTGAATTTTTCTTTTTGTTAAGTCTAGGCTCTTCTAAATATAAGTCCAAAAAAGTGTGAAACTTAAAAAGTGTGGAATTTGTGAAGAAGGGCAAAGGTGTAAAAGTGAAACTTGAAAAGAGGTGGTGGGATTTTGTGTGGAATTTGTGAAGAAGGGCAAAGGTGTAAGACAACAAGAGAAAGAGTAGAGGAACTGAATTGAGGAAGCTATAGGCCCCTTTGTGGTTTGATTTTTCACATTTCTACTTTCAGGTTTGTGCATTGTGTATGCCTTTGGCTTTGGACAATGGACTATAGCCAGTATTGATTATTGAATGAGATTTTTTTTTTAATTTTATTTATTTATTTTTTTTTTTTTTATGGTTGTCTAGACAACCTTGTGTTGTCTTGTCTCATAACTCATTCTCTCAACTCATGTCTATGATTTGTGAAGCTTAGCTCTTATTGGTTGTGATGAAGCCTAAATAGTCTTCAGCAAAAATAAATAAATAAATAAATAAATAATAAAAGCTCATATAGTCATTCTTTCATGTCATGTATTGACAACAATTTTACTTTTTTTTATAACTTTATATCTATAATATATTGACTATTAGTTGTGATGCTTTGTGCTTTATGCACCTAGTATCATGATGTAGTTTAAATATTTTTTTAGCGAATTTTTTTTAACGAGTCGAGTTATGGGTTATCTAGATCGAGTCGGGTTGACCCACAAAAAATCGAGTCAGGTCACAGGTCAATCCGTTTTTTCTTCTTGTAAAAAAAGTCGAGTTCGAGTCAGGTACTTTTCGGGTCGGGTCGGGTTAGAAAATTCTGGCCCGTATTTCCATGTCTACCCAAGACACCGTCGTCTAGTACTCCAGTTCTTGCTGAGTAAGTTTGTCTGCCATTTGCTTGAACAGAAAGAAGAAATCGTGAGCTGCATTTGGGCATTTCTAAATTTTTCCTTGACATAACGCCCATACATTTCTGGCCAACAAGCACTCCCATAGTACATGCTCAATAGATTCTATACCCTGGCAGCACAACCCACACATTAGCTCCACTTGCATTTTGCACCTATGCAAATTTTCTCAAGTAGGCAAAATATTTGAGCAAGCTCGCCAAAGAAAATTCTGTACCTTTGAAGGGGCATTTAGCTTCCAAATTTTCCTCCATATTAGGTGATCCAACCCAGCTCTTAAGTGCTCACTTTGGGCTTTATCCTAAAGTCTCAATGCTACCTAGTATGCTAATTTCACAATGAAGTTTCTATTGCTATTTTCCTGCCAAACCAGATTGTCTCTGCCTGTGGTGTTCTGCAAAGGAATTGATAGGATCTCCATTTTGGTCCGATAGGCAAAAAAATCTACAATTTTCTCCCTATCCTACTGCATAGTCACAGTATTCATAAGTTCCCTTACAAGCATATTTGGCCAAGTCTCCCCAATGAAAATTGGTTTGTGTGATAGTCATTTATGCATTGAAACTTCCATTTTTCTGCCATCTCCCACCTTCCAAACCGCTCTCTCTTGTATAATTTCCCTTGCTGCCAACAGACTACACCATACATAGGATGGGTTGTTACCAAGACTTGCATCCATGAAAGAACAATTGGGAAAATATTTTGCTTTTTACACCCTATAAAACAAAGAGTAAGCATTGTGGATCAGCGTCCATACTTGATTAGCTAGTAAAGCTAAATTAAAAACTTGAATATCCCTAAACCTCATACCAACCTGTTGTTTATGAGTACACAACTTCTTCCAATAGATCCAATGTATTTTCTTTTCATCCTTTGTCTGCCCCCACCAGTACTTTGCTAAGGTAGAGTTTATGGTATCACATAAGGACTTAGGGATTTTAAAGATTCTCATAGTGTAGGTAGGTATTGCCTGAGCCACTATTTTGATTAGAATTTCTTGTAGTGTTAATTGTTATTGCATTTTACCCTATTTGCTTATATACAACTTTTTCAAATCTCACTTTGTATTTTCTTTTGCCACTCTTTCTCTCTCAGTGTCCTCACTCTGTCTCTATCTCACTCCCTCTCTCACGTCTCTCTCTCTCTCTCTCTCAAAATTTACCACTAGAGTTGCTTGGGCCGTTTTGCATGGAGTTCATTGTGGGGTATGAAGGTCATGGCGAGGTCATGCATAAAGATCGGTGTGGTGAGGTGGTTTTGATCAGAGTGCATGGAGATCAAGTGAGATTCACTTTCTTTCTCACTCTCTCTTTCCTCATCTTTGATTTCATCTCTCTCTCTCTCTCTCTCTCTCTCTCTTGTCTCCCATTCTCTTTCTCTCTATGCTGGTGATTGGACCTCTATACTTGTAAGAAGCAGAGGTTATGGGTTTTGGTCTGGACCATGAGTCCAATTTGATGGCGATGGCAAAGGAAGCGTCTATGAAGGTGGAAGTGGAGGAGGAAGTAGATAGAGAGGAAGAGAAGAAAGTGGCACCAAATGAGACCGAAATGGGTTTTTTGATTTAATGGGTTTGTTGGTTTTCTGATTTATTAGGTTTGTTGGTTTTCTGAGTTAATAGGTTTGTTGGTTTCTAATTTAATGGCTTTTGGTGGTTGGCATGCTGTGTGGTAGTGGTGACTGGTTTTTGTGGCTGGCTAGTGGTTGCTGGTGGTGGTAGTTGAGTTTTGGTGGTTGGGTGGTGGGGCGATGGTGGATTAAGATGAGTATGGTTTTAGGCGGTGGCTAGTGGCTGGTTGTTGGTTGCTGGTGGCTAGTGGATGAGCTATTTGGCTTTGGGTGGTTGAAAGAAAGAGACAGCAAGGAAGAGAAACAAAGAGTGGGGGAGAAGAGAGGGAGAGTTGTATAGTAATATATTATATTATTTTATTGGGTAAAATATATTATTTTAATAAGTTGTATGATAAAATAAAAACCGGAGATAATTGGTGTATTGTAAAATGGTATAGTATAATAGATAAAGTAGCTTTTAAGATAGTAAATTTGGATATTTTTGAGAAACACAATGCTAATGCTCTTACATATTTTGAAAATTTAACTGTTGAATTGCATATTTTTTCTTTTTTTAATACACATGTCAAATTTTATGTCAATCGGATATTATTTATTAGATATTTATAAACTTATATTTTATGTATAATTTTAAAGTATAAAAACTTGCAATTTAAACAATTTTTTGATGGCATAGCTATTGATCTTTAATTTTTAAGAAATTTTGCAAGTATGAAGGATATAAGAAAGTGTAGTCCAGTAGTGGATTTGTTAAAATTCACTTCCAATAAATAGATACTACGTAATATTGTAGCTTAAGGCTTCAACTAATTTTGTAATTAACTAAACTTTGTCCAATAATATATTATGTATACTAAATAATTTCACCTAAATTTGGAAGGAAGAATATGATGGATCAGAGATCTTTAAGGAGAAATTATTAGATCTACCAAAAGGACTACTGACGTGGTCCTCCTTAGCCTCTCAACCAATAAAATGCTGTTATTTATGCAAATATGACATCATCTGATCATTTTTATTTTTTATTCTTTATACTGATTAGAAAGCTCACACATACATTTACTTAGATGACATTATCTCATTGGTCAGGGAGGACCACATCAACAGTCCTCTCGGTGTAAATAATAATTTCTCGTCTTTAAAGTCCGCAAGGTAATTAGATGCTGAATTATTTGCTATGCAATGGATATTACAAATTAAGTCCAATTATGTCAATGGTTTAATTAGGTTTTAAGTAGTTGATTCTTAAAAAAAGATAATAAAAATAAAAATAAAAAAATAAAAAACAACAACAACAACAACATCACAAAGAGAAAAAAGTTTGAAGCAATTAAAAAAATTAAAACCTCAAGGACGCGAATCACCAATTGCAAAGTTATAAGAAATAAAGCAATAAAAAAACATGACATGGTGATGTGTAGGCATACAGCACTCACAATATGGGGAGCATATCCATCTGCAAACACATCCAAAATACTAGATATTGTATCCTCTCACTGACGTGTGACTAAGAAATCACAGTTTGATATTGACCAAGAAGCCCAGCTACTAAAAGCTATTATATTAATAGAGTGGATAACTGGTTTGTGTCTTCAGCTTTGGTGGTCTTCAGCTCTTCCTCCTCTTTTTTTTTTTTTTTTTTTTTCTTTTCTTTTACTGGTTCGTTTCTTCAGCTCTTCCTCCCTTTTTTTTTTTTTTTTTTTTTTCTTTTACCGGTCCAGTCTTTAGTTCTTCCTTTTTTTTTTTTTTTTTTTCTTACTGCTTCGGTCTTCAAATCTTCCTTCTTCTTCTTTTTTTTTTTTTTTTTTTTCTTCTTCTTCTTTTAGTGGTTCGGTCTTCAACGTTCCCTTGGATGAGGGGGGGGCCACAAAAAGTGGTTATGGGGTATGATAAATTATAAAGGTCCATTGATTTTGCGCTCTCTTTGGCACTTGAATCAGCCACTGTCTTGAGAGCTGACTCATGAGTTGGAGTATCAAATTTGGCTTTCAGATTGCTATAGCTTCTTAGTGAGGGTTTAGAAGAACAAACAATAGCTACTACTTTCTTCAGATGTAATCCATGAGACGTCCTGTTTAGACTCCTTGCAGAGTTGGAAGTTCAATTAGAAATCTATACTAACTAAATTGTACATCTCTTCCGTTCAAATGTTACTATGTGCAAGGGAAAATAAGTTCGTCCATTAAGTTAATTGTACTTTCTAATTAACTTCGAGTCTTCGACAATATGCATCATCCAGAAACAAATAACAAGAAATACAAAATATTAAAAAGAAAGTGTAAGGGAGCATCTTCGTACATATTAGAGCAATAATAACCATTATTCAGACCAAATATACCTGAGTAGCTATCCTCATAGCTCCCAAAGATGTCCAAGGGAACCAAAGATTTGTAACGATTTAGATAGTCTGATAGCCTTCTGTGATTGTCAGAAGCAAAGTAGTAACACAAAAACATACAATACCTGATAAAATTGTAGCACTTCTGTTGCCAATAAGGATTAATATAAAGAAGAGAAATGACTGTCACAAAGAACATGACGAAAGATACTGAAAAGCTTGTAAAAGAAACCAGAGGATCTATTTCATGCCCTTCACTTTTTGTTGGTGATGGAGGTGATTCACCTACACTGGTGCATCCTTTTGCCAAAGCCGGTGCACAAAGAAATGGATTTTCTTTGTAGCTGCTATTGTCGAACGTCCCAAATTGTGCTTTCATGTCTGGAATCCTACCTGTTAAGTTGTTGTAGGCGACGCTGAAAACTTCCAAGAAGTTTTCTCCAGTCAAATCAATTCCAAAGGAATTTCTCCAGTCAAATTATTGTAAAAAAGGTCCGAGCTCTCTATTTTGGCCAAGTTTGAGAATGTTTTAGGAATGGAGCCTGTCAAATGATTGTGAGACAAGTTCAGACCAAGAATGGAAGATAGGTTTCCTAGTTCATCTGGGATCTCACCTGTCAGATTGTTACATGACAAATCCAATCCAAACATGATATCCAGAATTTTACCCTTGTAGGAGTCGGGACTATTTTTAGTTACAAACTCAACTTCGTCTTGTGCTATGTATGTATCAACCACCTGAATTTCAGTAACCTTTTCCAGGAGGCTTCCTTGAACTTGAAAATCTAACCCCATGGGACTCTCGTGCGTTAAGCTTCTCAGAAATGTGACATAAGATCCAAAATGAAGATTATTAACACTAGTTTTCGCAAATGTGATATTACCAACGCAGCTAGGTATGGAACCAGAGAAGAGTTTCTTGAAAGATCCAGCAAGCCTATCTCATTCAACTGGCACAACTGATTTGGAATAAAACTGCTGAAATGGTTCCCTGCCAACATAAGAGCTTTTAAGTTGTAAAGTGATCCAATTTCTAAAGGTATATTACCAGACAGGCTGTTATCTCTGACGTCCAAAGCCCGAAGAAAAGATGAATTAAGAAAAATATTTGGAAGTGATCCTGTGATATTGTTCCCTTGCAAGTATATATGCTTTGTGCGGTCTTGCATTAGGCATTTAGGTAAAGTTCCTGAGAAGGAGTTATGAGAAAGGTCTAAAAACGGAAGTGAAATTAGTTCACATGAAATCTGACCTTCAAAAGAGTTATTTCGCAAATCAAGTGCACCTAGTCTAGTCATATTACCTATCAAGGCAGGAATTTTGCCTGACATGTAATTGTTACTAATACGCAGTATGAAGAGGTCAAAGCATTTGGAAACCACTCCTGATATGTTAAGATGTGCTCCCTTAAATTCTATTGTATGATGCTATGTATGACACTATGTATGATATTATGTATGACTTAATGTTATGATTAATAAAGTTGTTTTATTATTATCTAAAAATAATAGTAACATGAATATTGAGACATTATCATATAGTCCATGAGATACATAGTATGTGATTTATGTAATTTAGTAACAGAAGATATAGATCACAAGTTCTTTGTAAACTCAAAATTTTAGTTCGTAGTCAGTGATGAAATTGGGTACTTCATTTGTGAAGACTATAACATATCAACTAAGATCATTTATCTTGATCATGGAAATGAAGATTTTTAGTTGGTATGTTGATATGTTTTAAGAGTTAAGCATATTAAACTAGACTGCTGTGAGATTTATCATTCTCCTAACGACTGTCAAATGAATAATAAATCTCACTACTTATATTTACATGAACTCTTAATCCTAAAAGGATAATAGACCTGATCATGAGGTGTAGGTTACTTTGATATATCAGGAGTGAGAATCTAAAGAAAGGATCAAAATCTTAGTATGTTGGGTAACCACATTTAATGTTGATAAAACATATATTCTCAAGATGGAATTCATAATCTCTTAACGGAAATATAAAATATTCCTTTGAGATAAGTTTAATGAGTTTAGTTATTCAAAGTGTTAGGTCTAACCACTTTAATAAAGAGTTACTAAAGTATATATATTTATGGAATTGGATTTCATAAATATATGATAAATAACTTAAATGATTAAACCGAGTACTCAAGGAATTAAGATATAGTAATTTACAAAGTGACAGTCTACATTTATAACTTTTGTATTACTACAAATATTTTATGGGGGTGTTGCATGTACAATAAAATCTTGAGATATAATTTATAAATAAGGCCTAGAGGGTAACTATATTTATATGGTAATATTAAATATAGTTAATGATAATTTTAGACTTGTCGAGAGTTGACAAAAAAGTCTAAGACTCATTGGATCTAGTGTCTTATTGTCCCTTTTCGTTCCACTTCAAGCCACATACTTAAGCCCAATTGAGAAGGCACAAAAAGCTAGCCCAATCAGATAATCAATTAGATAGAAGGAAAGAAACACATAGAATTTTGGTAAGAGAAACATTAGTGTGAAAAATAGTGTATGAATGAGAGAAAGTCACTCTCTTATTCTCCCTTGAACTAATTGAAAGACCACACTTCTTGGGCGTTAATGGAATTAGAATGAAGATTAAAAGTGTTTTTAAGTTCTTCCAATCTTTGTTTTGAAATTCACCGTTTCAAGGTACGCTCTCTTGTTCTTAAATTCTGAAATTTAGATAATGCATGTTATCAATTGTGAATGAAGTAGATACATTAATTTTCTGCTATGCATGTTTTGTATGAGATAAATAATGATGATTATCCAACATGATATAGTTCCTGTGAACTGGTTGTTGTTCAAATTCAAAAGTTGTTGGAGTGCTCTGAAAATAGCTGACCATGAAAGTCATTGTTAGGTAAGTCCAAAACACCCAAGTTGAAGCAATAAGAAAGAAATTCTTCTGGTACTTCTCCCAAGAAAGAATTGAAGGACACATCCAATCTCTCCAAGTCACTCATGTTAGCTATTGAGGATGGGAGAGGACCTTGAAAAGCATTTCCTGATAAATGTAATAACCATAGCCTTGGAAGTATTCAGTGGCGGCGCCACGTTATACCCAGGGTGTTCCTGGGAACACCCTGAAAAAAAAATTTTATATATAAATTTTTTTTTTTACCCTTAAAAAAAAAAAATAGGAACACCCTGAAATTAAAAAAATATATATATTTGTTCTACTTTCAAGCAAAAAAAAAAAAAAAAGCCTAAAATAAAATTTCAACTAAAATCTGGAAAAAAAAAAAATTATAACAGAGAAAAAAAAAAAAAAAAAAAGTGTAACCGAGCAAAACAACGGACGGCAACTGGTAAACCCAACATCAAGCCCACGGCAAGCCCATAAGATTACAGAGGAAGTAAACCCACGGTTTCTCAAAAAAAAAAAAAAAAAAAAAAAAAAAAACCTCTATACAGATCAGAAACCTCAAATCAGTAACATCAGAAATCACTAAAAATCACTAAAGCTTTGCTCCAAAAAAAAAAGAAAAGAAAAGAAAGCCCTAAAGCAAAGCAAACCTAAAACGAAAATACAAAGCAACGGCGCCAACTCCAGTGGACCAGTCCATCGGCCATCGGAATCGGCCCAGCTCCAGCCTCATCGTCGCGACGCGCCATCGGAATCGGTCCAGCTCCAGCCTCATCGTCGCGACGCGCCATCGGAATCGCGCAACTCCAGAGCAACGGCGTCGGTTTAGAGCACTTCGCACCGTCGCTCCAGCCTCATCGCCGGCCTCATTGCGCCATCTCCGGCCTCATCGCTCCAACAGGTATTTCTCTCTAACTCTCTGTCTCTCTCGAAGTTTCTGACTCTCTCTCTCTCTCTCTCTCTCTCTCTCTCTCTCTCTCTCTCTCTCTCTCTCTCTCTCTCATTGATGAAAATATGAAATAATGAAGCCTCTCTCTTTATTAAAGGCTGAAGCACGTTCCAATAAAAAAAAAAAAAAAAGTGATTGGCTGACAACTTGGCTGAAGCACTCAGTGGGGTTTAACTTTAATAATTTTTTTACTTTTTGAATTTCGCATTTTGGTTTTATTTTTGTTCTTATCTGTTTGTTGGTCAATCAATATGTGTTGTGTTGGTGTTGGACTGTTTGGTGACCGGTGAAATTGGACTGTTCTTATCTTGGTTTTACTTTTTGAATTTCGCATATTGTGATTTGTGAAATTGTGATTGTGAAATTTTCTGATTGGCAGGTTTGTGTAATGTGCACATCAGCACATAAACTTATTCTTTTAGTGTAATGTGTAACTAATAAATAATAATTTAATTAATCAATAATTATTTGAGAAAAACAATTAATAAACAATAATTAATAATTTAATTAACTAATACAGTATAAAAGACAAACAAATTAAATTATGTTAAACTAAACAACAGTTAATAATTTTATAACAACAATTATTAACTATAGTTTATAAAAGACAAACAAATTAATGAAACAACTAAACAACAATTAATAATTTTATTAATATTTCAAATAAACTTATAAACTTATAATTTATTATTTATTTTTTTGCTAGAATTATGGACAAATACTTGATAAGAAAACCACGTACCCAAGATTCATCTCCTGTGCAAGATTCATCTTCATCTTCTAAGCGAATTCGTGTTGACTTTAATTTAGAAAATCTTCCTTCAGATCCTGGACTACGAGAAAAGATATCATCTTATCATCCTAATAATCATGATGAAATAAGAAGACATTATTTAGGAAAAGGCCCTTGTCGACCTCCTTGTGATTACCCTTTATCAAATTTTTCTAGAAAGCCCCGTCGATTTAGAGCCGAATGGTATGTAAATAGAAATTGGTTAGAATATAGTATAGCCAAGGATGCAGCATTTTGTTTTTATTGCTACCTATTTGGGCAAGATGTTGGTAAGCAAGGAGGAGGTGACACTTTTGTAACGAAGGGATTCAAACTTTGGAATCAGCTTGGGAAGTTAGATTCCCATGTTGGAGGATTTAATAGTGCTCATAACCAAGCTGTCAGGAAGAGTGAAGATCTACTGAAGGAAAAACAACACATTCAAAGTGTCTTGGTTAAGCAATCAAATCAAGATAAAGCTAAATATCGGGTTCAATTAAATGCAACAGTTGATTGTGTAAGATTCCTTTTATGTCGGGGATTAGCTTTTCGTGGTCACGATGAATCTCAAGATTCAAGTGATAAAGGAAACTTCCTTGAGCTTCTACAATTTTTGGGGGATCACAATGAATCTATCAATGAAGTGTTGCAAAAAACTTGGGAAAATTGCCAGCTTACCCATCATGATATTCAAAAAGACATTGTCAATTGTTTTGCACGTGAAACATCCAAAGCCATCTCGAGGATCTTGACAACGGATTCTTTTCAATATTAGTTGATGAGTCACGTGATATCTCAGTGAAAGAACAAATGGCCCTCGTTCTTCGTTATGTGAACAAAAAAGGAATTATTATAGAGCGATTCCTTGGTATTGTACATGTAGCAAGTACCACCGCTTTGTCACTCAAATGTGCTATTGAATATTTACTTTGTGAACATAATTTGAGTTTATCGAGACTACGGGGGCAAGGTTATGATGGAGCTAGTAATATGCAAGGTGATATTAATGGTCTCAAAACTTTAATTTTGAATGAGAATAAGTCAGCATTTTATGTCCATTGTTTTGCTCATCAACTTCAATTGACACTTGTTGCCGTTGCTAAAAATCACATTAACATTGCTGAATTTTTTAATGTGGTTAGTAATTTAGTAACTGTTGTTGGAGGCTCTTGTAAGAGAAGAGATGCTCTTCGAGATGCACAATTTGCCAAAATTACAGAAGATTTAGAGAAGGGTGTACGTAGAAGTGGGCGAGGTTTGAATCAAGCGACAAATCTTAAACGTCCTGGTGATACACGGTGGGGATCATATTATGGGACTATTCTTAACTTGATTTTGATGTTCTCTGCTGCTGTTGATGTACTTGAAATTATTGAAGAAGATGGCCTCTCCGACAAAAAAGTTGAAGCTCGATCTATTATGAGGTCAATTTTATCTTTTGAATTTGTTTTTGCTCTACACTTGATGAAAAACATTTTAGGGATCACAAATGAGTTGTTAATAGCATTGCAAAAAAAAAATCAAGATATAGTAAATGCTATGGATCTTGTTAAAGTGTCTAAGTAACAATTACAAGTGATGAGAGATGATGAATAGATATCTTTATTGACTGAAGTGTCTTCATTTTGTGCCACACATGATATTCCTATCTTGAACATGGATGAAATATTTGTAGTTAGTGGGAGGCCGCGACGCAACACCTAACAAAATACAAATTTACATCATTATCGTGTTGAGCTATTCTACACAGTCATAGATATGCAACTTCAAGAGCTTAACAACCGTTTTTCAGAGGCGAATACCAAGTTGCTACTTTGTATGGCTTGCTTGAATCCAAGTAATTCATTTGTGGCTTTTGATAAGGAAAAGTTGATACATCTAGCAAAATTTTATCCATCTAATTTTTCTGGGACAGATATCTTGGCACTTGACTCTCAGCTTCAGAATTTCATTTTTGATATGCGCAACAATGACTTGTGTTTAGAGCTTCGAGGAGTTAGTGAACTTGCTGAAAAGTTAGTGAGTACAAGAAAGCATGAGACTTATCCATTAGTTTATTTGCTTGTGAAGTTAGCTTTAACCCTTCCGGTTGCTACTGCAACAGTAGAAAGAAGTTTTTCAGCAATGAAATATATAAAGAATGAATTGCGCAATCGAATGGGAGATCAGTGGATGAATGATTGTTTGGTTGTGTATATTGAAAAAGATGTAGCTTGTAGCATTGATAATGAAACTATCATGCAACGATTTCAAAATATGAAAACTCGTAGAAGGCAAATGTAAATTTTATATATTTACGTGTTTTTTTATTGTTGTTATCAATATATAAAATTTTCTTTTTATTAGATCATGTAATTTATACTTGTTGAGGAACACCCTGAAAAAAATTCCTGGAGCCGCCACTACTGGAAGTATTGTCCCTGTGCTTTTGTGAAGCTGCCCATCAAAGTGGTTGTCTGAGACATCAATCCACGAAAGATTCATATTAGGATAGGGTGGCAGGTGGAACTGACCCATGAAAGAGCTACTTTGAAGCATTACAAATTTTAGTCCTGTATTGTTCTGAAGCAACCAGTCAGGGAACCTTCCTGCCAAGTTATTCTGAGACAGATCAACTGCTAACAAATTGTACCGATGAAAGAGAAATGTGGGAATTCCTTTGTCAAGCTAGTTCAAATTACAGTTAGATAGCACAAGGACCTTGAACTGAAACATAGGTTGCCAACCTGGATTTTCAGTTTCTATCTCAAATTTGCTATTATCACATATAAACCGAACAAACTCAAGCTTAACTGTATTAGAAAATGAGCTGAATAAGAATAAACCCTCAAAAATATTATGACTAAGATCAATGTACTGAAGGGATGTGAGGCTGGGTACCAAAGATGAAGGAACATTGCCAGTGGAATTGTTCCGAGAGAGATCTAACTGTCTGAGAGACGACAAATTGTTTAGGCACAGGGGAAGGTTTCTTCAAAGTTATTTTCACTAAGATTTAACTCTTCAAGTTTCTTCAATTCACATAAGCCTGCAAAGAGAATAAGTTCAATATTTCGTCTCCTGATTATGTCTTAGAAAAACAATACACATACGGGCACAACACAATGTAAATCGTATATCTACTTGAGAAGAGTCGTGGCTGTGAATGTCATGAATTTACATGCAACTAGCCAATGTTTCATTTGATGTGCCTTGCATTCTGAAACATTTTGAAAGAAATTATATTGTGTGATATATTTCTCAATTTCAATTATATTACATGTCATTAAATAGATAGGATAATAAAGAATATGAACTAATTGCTCTAGTGAACTGACGGATGTTTAATTATTTTCACTAATTTTATGGTTATGTTCGGGCAAAAAAAAAAAAAACAAGGATACAATTATGTATTATATTCCACTTTTACAAAATAAATCTTTTTATATTCTGTTTGTGTATATTAAAATTGATTAGATCTTTTGTGGTATTTTGTTGTATTTTGTCTCAATTGTTGATTAAGCAATTCAATTTTAGCAAGAATGTCAAATTTTCAAATCAGTTTTTTTTTTTTAATATATCTTATAAAATTCATTTTAAACATTCATTTTACATAAATAATTAGTGTGTCACCTTTAAATAATAAATACATGAAAAAATAAATAGATTTACTCTACTTTTATATATATAGTTACCTTTAGTTGGTAGAGAACCAAGGGCAGCTCAAGGTACTGTGGGGCCTAAGGCAATAACTTTAAGTAAGGTCTATTCTTATACTTTGAATATTAATAGAATATTTATTTAACTTTTGGTTTTTTCTTTATTTAAAATCTAGTTTTTTAGAAGAAAAAAAATTACAAATTAAAACGAACTCATTGCATTACTCAATGACTATACAACTAAAATAAACACTATTTATTGAATGAAGTAACCAAATACTATAAAATTATGATTGAAAAGTTTAATAAAGTTATATATTTGATATTTCTAAATAGAATTTGAGTATAAATTTATTTATTAGTGTACGATTAATGAGTTTTTTTAACATTTATGTGTGAGAGATTAAATAATTGATCCATCCAATGAAAATATTCTTCTTTAACTGGTTTTTCTTTGATAAAAAACAATTTCTTTTATTTTTTGTAAATATTTAGGACTTTATTAATATTTCTATTGGTACAGAAATATTTCTATTGGTAAAAATTTTGGGGCTTTTTTCATTGGGGCCTTAAACAGTTGTCTATTTGACTCACCCATTGAGCTGGCACTGTAGAGAACCATTAAGTTTGTTTCGTGACAAAGATAATGCCTTGAGAGAAGACAGTGCCCCCTTAGACTGAGGACCACTTCCAGTTAACTTATTTGAGCTCAAGTCTAAAATCTCCAACCTACTGAAGGTTACTAAATCTAAAAAGTGATAGGTAAACTCAGATATGATTCCTTTCATAAGCAATTTAGAATTTTAAGAACTCTGTTCGTACCTTCATTTGGTAGGGTTCCATTCAGGTAATTATATTGCAAGATAAGCACCACCAGTTTGCTTAAGTTAGTCAATTCTGTAACAAAGGAATTAAGACATTTTATATGGTACAATGATTCCAGTGAAAGTGCTGTACTAATTAATATTGTAGTTTTCTTGCATCATAAGACTTTGAAAAATCTCTTTTCGTTTTATAAGAATATGGAGATCGAGAAAAACATAAATATTTTGATAAGGTAAAGTGTTATGGGTGCAGGATTTCAACTCTGCACTTCATTCTCACAATATTCACTATGACCAAAGGAATTCTTAGGATATAATTGCTTGATGCAAGTAAAGTTAACTGACATTTTTACATACCTTCCTTTGAAAGCTGCCCTGCCAATTGATTGCTACGCAGGCCTAGAGATGTAAGGGCTGAGAGAGAACCCAAATACCTTAAAGTTTTCATGTCAAAGTCATTCTCACTTAGATTCAGGCGCTTCAGCTTTCTCAACTTAGACAAATAAATGGAATCTGAAAACCTTTGAAACCGTGGTTATTAAGAAAGTGTTGGGTAGAGTAGTTTGAGATAAGATTTTTGTAGGTTTTTGAAATACGTATGGGTGAAAATGTGTGTAAAAATGTGTATAATATTGGTTAAAATTTAAAAAAGTGAGTTTAAAATGCTAAACCAAACAGGCCCCAAATGTCGCCAATAGTTAAATTCAAGAAACATCATAAAATATAAAATAAAAATTATTGTTTTCCATTTCCTTATAATATTAGTAGTTTGGTTAGTTGAGTGGTAAGTCTCACCTTAGATACTAATAAAAAAAAAAATGAGTGGTTAACATAATTTATTTGGAAGAAAATTTATTATTTTAAACTTTTGAGTTAAGTAGTGTCTCTTTATGTTAAATTATCTGCTCATTAGCTTAAACTTTTGGGTTAAACCTCAGCCCACACCAAACTTGTCTCAAGTATGTGGCAAAAAGGTTGGGGCTAAAAGAAAAAGAAAACGCTAGTGTGTGGTTTTAGGTTAGGTTCCTGAATTTTAGATTTGGTTTGGATCTTCTTTGGACTTCAAGGTTGTGGGGGTGTTTATGGCTATCATAGTTACAAAACCCGGACCATACGATCTAATAGATTAACCAAAAACTGGCCTTTGATTCGTTTTTAGAGACATAGAACTGCCTATGGCATACTTTTTGCTTAACCGTGTGAAGAACAGTTGAACTACCCAATTCACGGAACGACACCCAATTTACCACAGTTTAGACCAAGTGGGAGAGGAATGATGAGAGAGAGATTATTGGTCTGAAGGGCAGTGAGAGTTGTGAGGGACAATGAGAGCCATGAGGGGTGTGGTGAGAGAAAATGATATTAGATATTGATAGAGTGAAACATTAGGGATTAATTTTCTTTTTTTTAATATTAAAAAAAGGTTGAGCACTCTAGCAACGATTCATTTTCCTTTGAAGATGAATTATTTTGGGGGTGTTAAGAAGAATAGTTTGAATTATATTGTTTGAGTGTTTTTTATATACGTGTGAATGAAAAAATATGTGTATAATGTTATTTAAAATGTGTTGAAATGTGTTAAAACTATTCTGCCAAACGGGCCCTTTGTCTCCAAACATACAATACATTACTACTTCTTTGTGCCTAACAACTTCCACATGTGCCCTTTTATTTTTGACAAATATGCAACGAAAATATATTTCATCACCAATTCTACCTAATTTTTTACATATTGGGTGACAAATTCTTTTGTCATCATACATACAATTAATACATTGCTACTTTGCGCCTAACAGTTTCCACTCAGACCCTTAAATAGACGACAAAAAATTATTAAAAATTATTTCAATCACCAATGATACCTAATTTTTTATATATTGGAAGATAAATTCTTTGTCACCATACATACAATACACAAATAGGCAATGAGAAACTATTTTGTTACCAATCATACCTAATTTTTTACATATTGGAAGATAATATTAGCTTTTCATCGCCTATTGTTAGAAGTATTTGGCAACGCATATTTTTGTCTTCTTAAATCTCATTTTTCACGACAAAATAGTTCATTGCGGTAGACATCCTTACATCTCCCACCTAAAAGTTTTAATGATGATGAATTTATGCTATGTTTGGAAGGTTTGAGCGAGAGGAGAGTAGAAGGAAAGAGAGTAGTGGAGAAGAGAGTAGAGGAAATGGTTATCTTTCGCCATATTTGAATGTTTTTAAAATTAAGTAAGAGGGAATGGAATAATTAGTCTTTTCATTTGTAATTTTGTTAATATAGTAATGGCAAATTTGGTAATTCATTTAGTCAAGCATTTTTATGCTCCATTCTTTATCCAATTATCTAGAATTTGGGAGAATTAAAAATGAGGGATTAGAAGTAGTTCAAACCCCTCCAAAACCCTTCAAGTCTCTCCCCCTCCTTCCTTAAAAAACATCCAAACAATGTAATTTAATTACTCTCCCTCTCTCTACTCTACTCCCCCTCCTTTTTCCAACATCCAAACATTGGGTTAGTTTTTCCTCACTACATCTCACATCTAAGAGTTTTAATGGTGATGAATTTAGTTTTTCCTCACAAAATGTTGTAGTGTACTTATTTTGAAAAATAAAAGCTTAAATACTAAGCTAGGCAAGAATAGTTAGATACTATTAATGTCCAATATGATAATCAGTAGCTTGGATGCTTAGAGTTGGTAAGGAATATAAAACTATTATATTTAAAAACAGTTTAAGGAATCAAATCTATTAAAATAGTTTATGGAGTTCATCTTTGTATTCAAGCCAATATTAACACGCTAAAAAAAAGCGCCATCTGTAATAAAAATTCAAAGTGTCCAGGAAAAATTAGGTTATTATGTTATCTAACTATAGATAAAGCACAAACAAAACATACATACAAAATCTCAGAGAGAGAGAGAGTAACAATAAATAAATGGATGATATGTAAAAAGAAAATGGTGGTAGGATTGGATAGTTTTTCCTAAGGAAATAGCCTATCTATATTGCATATAATTGCATTATATTTTTATAAATTACCTCATTCTTATGTACGAAACTACGTAAAAGTGCGAGACCCCACCAATCTTGATTGGATGTCATCATCTCCATGATTATTCTTGTATTTGAATGGCTTAGAAATTTACCTTTTATCTGCAAAGTCTACAAGAAATTCGACACGTAATGGCTGAAAGTTAGAAATCTCTCTCTCTCTCCCCCTCTTTACCTCGCATTTTCTGGGAGAAATTGAGTCCATTGGAACCTAAATCTAGGATCTCCAAGTTTTCCAAGGTTGATAATTCTGCATGAAAATTAAAACAGATAAGAATAATATATAACAAGTACTGGATTCCATCTTAGATTTTATAAGAATATCAAAAGTAGCAATGCCTTCGGCACGAAAGTATCCCGTCAGATCATTGCTGGCAAGAATCAGAGTCTTAAGAGATGTGAGCGAACTCAATGGTGTCATGACGCTTCTGTTGAAGTCGTTATGACCAAGATCTAATGCCTCTAGTTCTTTCAATCTTGACAAGCTACTAAAACCTACAAGGTTAAAATTTGAATAACTAAATAGTTAACTATATGTAAATGCTTGACAATATAAAAGGTGAATAATTTAATCCTAGTCGTTTTTAATATTTTTTTGAGCTATAGCCGCGATTTTAAAACGCGGCTATAGAACCTTTTTTTTTTTTTTTTTTTTTTTTTTGTGGGGAGGTGGGGTGGGGGTAGTGCTTGTACTAATCACCCTACGTCCCTACCCCCAAAAGGAAAATAGCTTATCTCTTTAAACCATGATTTATTATTTTGGGTAACTTTGTATGTTATATTTCTTCCATATGGAGATGAGCCCTACAAATATGAGATTCACCTTTATGTAAAAAGCAATCTGTATACAATCATTACACAAAATAGAATCTCTGAAACAACCCCAAATTAAGAAGTTAAAAGGCAAACTTTGGTTCAATTTTTTATTTAAAACTTTGACATTAAAAATATATTAGAAGTACAGTTAGACATATTACATATTTCAAATAAAAATTTTGAGGCTATATAAAAGAAAGATTATAAAAGTTATTAGGTTATTTTCCCATTATATTCGAATTTAGTAGTTATTTTAATTTCATTTCAACATTATTTATTATAAAAATAATTTAATAAATGTGTAATTCATTTCCATATTTAGTATATTTTTTAAAATTATTGAATTTTTTTTTCAAGAAAATAATAATAATTTATTTATTTATTTCTTCATTTTACTATAATTTAAAATATTTTTAATTTTTAGTTCAAATCTAATGTGTGTTTTTTATCAAAACTAATTAAGTAAACACTAGAAAAATCTTACTAGGTAAAGAAATGAGTCTTCAATCTATTATATTATTATATTTCATAAAATTAAATAATCTAAGAAAAATAAAATCATGGCCTGCTATTTCAATATCCCTTTCCTCACATGGGTGGGATAAGATGAAGTAATTGGCCGGGTTTAAATTCAACTTATTTGGTTTACAAGGGACAATATTTCAAAAGCTGACTGCTTGTACATCTTATTTAGACATCAATTGTCCAAAAAAAAAAAAAAAAAGTCAAAAAATGGACCCCGCACAAATTCTGCCTTAAAAATAAGTTGAATAAATAAATAAATAAAATTAAAGTTATACCAAATAGATACTAAATAGATTCCGTGCTTGTGAGATGGGGTAGTGAAATAAGTTTTGTGGACAAATCATTGAAAATTGAGCTTTTTATTGAAACTGGATTTTTAGAAAATTGAGTTTAAAATAAGGGTATATGGCTAAATAATTTCAGAACAGGTACATTTTACTACTTGTTTTAGGCAAAAGTGACAAATGCCTATTTTGGCCATTTTAATTAGAATATTATATCAAAAACAGTTGGTCGAAACAATTTAATTATGACACACTTTAGACAAATCTAAAAAACTTCTTTAAAGCATGTATGCAAATGCATGGATACTAAAATTTAAATTCCTTGTATTGATTAAAGTAGAAATATTTTAAAGGACCTTTAATAACAAAAGCTAATTCAAACTCAAAAGTCTGTATATGGATTTAATATTTAAACATGTTATTAGGATTTAAATTTAATTATTTTCAGCCTTTATTTCCATGAATGTGGAATTTTTCATTTTTCTCCGTAATGAACAACTGCAAATGAAATGCGGAGAGAGAGATAAAGATAAAATATACCTTCGTCTCCAATCCAACCACCAATTGCACTATTGGACAAGTTTAGACTTCTTACCTCCTTGAAAAGCCATAACAAGGAAACGTTTGAGGAACCAAATTTTAGTAGCTTTAAAAGGCAAACCCTCGAAAGGTATTTGTATATTGTTGAGAGAGAGATCGATTACGTGACCTGTGGTGAAGTTGCTGTTGGATAATCTGTTTTATATCTCATACAAAACACAAAGTGGAAGCAACAAACATGGATCTATTTCATTCATGATTGATAACATGCACTATGCAAATTTCAGAATTTAAGAACAAGATAGCATACCTTGGTGTGGAGAAATTCAAAACAAAGATTAGAAGCACTTGGGAACACTTTTAATCTTCAATCCAATTCCACTTTACGCCCAAGAAGTGTGGTCTCTCAATCAGTTTTCAAGAGAAAATTATCGAGTGGCTTTACTCACACATACACCATTTCACAATGATGTCTTTCTCTTATTCTTTTTTTTTTCTTATAAAAAATTTTGTATGTTTCTCCCTTTATAAATAACTGATTATCTAATTGAGCTGGTCTATTAGGCCTTTCCAATTGGGTTTTAGTGTGTGGCTTGGAGTGGGACCAAAAGGGACGAATAAGACATTAGTTCCAATGGGCATTGGGATTTTCTGTCAACTCTTGACAAGTTCAAAGTTACTATTAATTATATTTAATACCACTATATAAATATAATTGCACTCTAGGCCTTATTAATAAATTATATTCCAAGACTTTATTATACATGCAACTCATTTATAAAATATTCGTAATAATATAAAGTTATAAATATAGACTGACACTTTGAAATTGCTATATCTTTCTCCTTGAGTACCCAGTTTAATCCTTAAGTTATTTATTATATATTTATGAAATCTAATTTCATAAATATTGTTCGGGGGCCTTTTTCGGTTGCTCGGCCATGTGTGGTCCTTTGGAGGGGTGACCTTGCTAAGCCTGGGTTCTTTTTGGGGAGTTGCGTCCCGGAACTCAACATTGGGCCACGTGGTCCAACGGCTACCGGTGTATCTTTTAAGCCTATCAAACCATTAAAGCCCAAGTCTAAGAATAACGATAATAGTTGAATAAATATGTAACATGTGCTTGATATAATGGGTTTGATTAGTAGTAGTGATAGTAGTTGAAATAAAGTAGTATGTATTTAAATGTGAAGTAATCATGTATTCAATGATGTAAATTTAAAGATGTACGGGCGTCATCCTGTTGGGCCATCCACTCACGGGCCCACAATGGTAGCTACCCGCACGGCCACGCCCCAGGCCCATTTACCCCTAGGCCCACAAGAACGAGGGTCCCCTCAACAGCGCCGGCCCCGATCATCCTAAGGGGCCTTACCCCAGACCGGCCTGGCATATGTCAAAAACCCCAAAGGTCAAAAGCGAAGCCGTTCGGGGTATGGTTGGTAAAGGCGAACCGCACATTATCCTCTCGTTATGCTCGGTTTGCCGACCATTAACCCAGGTTGCCATGCCGGGCCATGCCATTCTTCTCGAAAGGTTTTCTGCCGGGAATCATACGCGACCATGGAATCAAGTTCCGATGCCACCATTGTCCTCTTTACACTCATAATTACCCACCACTTAGAGAGGATGGCATTGGACCTCTCCATCCACTATACTAGAAAAGGCCGCAGCAACCCATCAAGCCATGGCTATAAATAGAGGAGGGGATATCGGAAGTGGGGGAGGCGAGAAGAGAGAAAAAAGAGAAGAGATGGGATAAGAAGAAGGAGGAAAAGGAAGACAGGAGCATTAGAGTGACCTTGCGGAGAATCATCCCACTGCAGGAAACGCAAAAAGCCCACCAAACAAATAGATTGTGAGCCCAACATACCTAAGGCCCATTCGCCAATTTTGGGTGTACACAAAAGATAAGGAGGCAAAGTCACTTATCTTTGTATGGTTTGTAGCCCAGCTGTGTAGCATCAGTGAGCTGATGGGATTCTAGCAGGATGCCAGCGATAGAGGCTGGTTAAGCTTGACCCTCTTATCATGCATTTAAATGAGTTTAAGTCTTAGCTAATAGTTGGAATAAAGTAACATGTATTTAAATGTAAAGTAATCGTGTACTAAATGACGGATACTTAAAGATAAGGAAGCAAAGTCACTTATCTTTGTATGGTTTGTAGCCCAGCTGTGTAGCATCAGTGAGCTGATGATATCCTAGTAGAGTAATCCAGCGGTAAGGAGGCAGTTTGCCATGATAACTTCAAGATTGAGGGGAAAAAATTGGTGCAACTAGAGGGAGAGAGAGTATGTCCAGCTGTGTGTAGGGGCTAGTTAAGCTTGTCCCTCTTATCATGCACTTAAATGAGTTTTCCCCTTGACAATGCCCTTTTAGTTGTTGTGAAGTTATGAATAGCGTTGCCTTCCATGAGAAGGGCTTTTGTATGGAGTATTTGTGCCTTCTAAGAGAAGGGCTTTATGTAATATGGATTTATGCCTTCCATGAGAAGGGCTTTGATATGAGACCTTGATACCTTCTAAGAGAAGTGCTTTATAAGAGAGATAGAGAAGGGTATTGATATGTGTTTATAAGCAGCAAAACAGTAGAAATTTCAAAGTGAGAGAGTATGAGAGTGGAGTTTAGATGAATATAGTGAGTCATATGTAATAGTGTAGTAAATGTGTATGAGATTATGTAAGACAAGTGGAGAAAGAGATGTTTTGTGGGATGTAGTATGATATATGGAAGTATGAAAGATATGATGGTTAAAGATAGTAAAAATATGAGATTATAACCATTGGAGAAGTTGTAGAAATTGCTTTCCAAGAGGAAAGATTTTGTAAGAGAAGAGTATAGAGATATGTATAGGCATTTGGAGATGGGAGCCGTAAAATAGGTGTATTTTCTGAGTATGAAGAGTGATAGAATGAGTATAAGAGGTGTAATAGGGCTGTAGAGTGTTTAGCAAAACTGCTAGGATTTGCTGCTGGAATGTACTGCTGGGATTTTCTGCTGTAGGGTGTACAAAGGTTTATGAAAGGCATTTGTGAGGTAAGGGGTGAAGAGTTTAGTCTCTGATTTGGAAACTAAAACCCAGAACTTCTTTAAGAGCTTCAGAAGATAATTAGAGGGAGTGAGAAGTTTTTGAGAGAGTTCCCCTTCTCCCCTTTGGTTGTCCCCCATTTTAGGTGTTGATGGAGAGTCTATTTAGCTGAGTTTAAAGGGGTATTTCAGCAAAAAATATCAGCCAAAATCTGTCCCAAATAGCAATGAATCTTCAGAAAATCCATCTTAAGGTTTGGACAAAAAAGGTATGTTTAGGTTTAAGGTATACTTGCTATTTCGGGTAAGAGCTGCTGGGGAAAAAGCAGCAAAAAAGGAAGGTATTTTGGCAAGGAAAAGATGGTTAGTTCAGCTGGTTTTGGTTTTAGCCAAATGAGGAAAAAAAAGTAATGCCCAGGCTGTTGAGTCAGCTGTGAAAGCTGTTTTGAAAAGACTATCCCAACTGTCAAAAAAAGCTGTCCTAACTGTCAGGAAAAGCTGTCCCAGCTATGATGAGATAGCTCACTTTGGAAAGAAGCAAAAGAAGTCAGCATGGTGATTTCAGAGTGTAGTAGAAGTCATTCAGCATTTATTTTATGAACTTAGCTGAAAATGGTAAGGACTCTTTCAAGGCTATCTTGCTATTTTGGGCATAGCAGCTGGCAGCTGAGATTTCATCATTAAATGGCTGGTGACATCACTCTGAGCTAGGTGTCAAGTGCTGAATGCACTATTGGGGTTTAGCTAAAAATGTTTCCCTCTTTTGGTGATTGTGTTTTTGGTGCAAGGTTCCATTACAACACATTTCTAGTAAGCCATAGAAGGATTGGTTGAAAGTTAATGAAGCTTTAGAGATTTAGTCAAGGCTTCATTGTGCTGTGACATAATCTTGGTGAGCAAGAAGAGTATTTAATGCTCTGCTCTAGCAGCTGGCAGAGAAATATATGGTCTGATTGTGGCAGACAGTAGCTGGGTATGAGTGATATCATGAATATTGTGTATATAGTTAGAGATAAAAGATAGCCAATCAGATTAGGCCATGTGTTTGAGTTGAATTTTAGCTGAAAGTAGTAATAAGATTTATGTAGAGTAATATAATGAAGTATCTAAATCTGTATAGCAACAACTGGGGATTGAATAAGCAGTTATTTTCCCAGCAGTTAGATGGCTAGGGAGATTGAGTATGAGTCATGTGATGAATATTAATTTTTAGGAAAAGAGCAAGGGGAATTTTATCATCTAAAGTGCTATGTGATAAGAGATGCTTACCATATGTTACCCGCTACACACGGACTATTCAGAGTTTAGGGAGTTGGAGAAGACATGCCAAGCAACATGTTTCTTTTATCAACTTTAAACCGCTGAAGCTTTACTAAACATATCTCTTGACCTCGGGTTTTGTTGTCATTTTTTGTGAATATAGGCTCTTGTTGAAGAAGCCGCTTGCCATGAGTGTAAGAGAGGTAATATGGGTCGTGAGCTTTGATTCATTGCTTAAGCCCGACCCATATATTGATGTTGATGATGTCGTGGGGTTATAATCCCAATTGATGAAATGAAAATGTGGACCATGAATTCTCTTCTTGAAGTAAGGATCTCATGGGCCATTTGAGTCCAATTAATGAGATATAAGCTTATTTTGGGTTTTATAAAGATTTACCCAAAAAATCAATAATGCGTTGATGTGGCATGAGTTGCCAATGGAGTGATGCCATGTGAGCCGAAAAAAGAGTCCTCAACAAATATATACTTTAATAACTTTTTACTAAAGTAGTTAGGTCTAGCACTCTGAATAACCAAACCCATTAAACTTATCTCAAGGGAATATTTTATATCTTTGTTAAAAGATTATGAATTCCATCTTGAGAATATATGTTCCATCAACATTAAATGTGGCTGCCCAACATACTGAGATCTTGACCGTTACTTTAGATTTTACTTCTAATATATCAAAGCAACATGCACCTCATGATCAAGTCTGTTATTATCTCATGATTAAGAGTTCATGCAAGTAGAAGTCGTGAGATTTATTATTCATTTGACAGTCGTTATAGTCTTCGCAGATGAAATGCCCAATTTCATCATTGACTACGAACTATAAATTCTGAATTTACAAAGAACTTGTTATTTATATCTTCTATGACTTTTCACATAAATCACATACTATGCATCTCATGGACTATATGATAATGTCCAAATATTCATGTTACCATTATTTTAGATAATAATAAAACAACTTTATTTATCATAACATTAAGTCATACATAGCATCATATAATAGAATTTAAAGACACACATCTTAACAGTTGCATGTAAGTTGCTCCCAAGTACAGCAGTCACTCTTTGTATGACCAACGCATGAACGAAGAAGACTATCAGTAGTACCATTGGATTTGATAAACGCCTTGATTTCTAAAAGTGCCAACTTCTCTTCTTTAAAGCAGCCTCTACCCTCATGGATTTGAAGTAAAACTACTATACCCCAGAATATGCACTTGGCTAAGGTTCCCCACTCCATTGAAAAGTGATCTTATCCTGCCAATGCTAGACCGGTGTTCATATATTTAAGGTAGCACAAGGAGTCAAGCTAATGCTGGAAATTGAGGGCCATACTAGCATGGAAATTTTTTTATAGGAGTTCTTCTATCTAAAATTTTTTTAATAACTTGCTACAATAAAAACTGTCATATGTAGTAGTTACTATAACAACAAACTAAAATTAAAAAAAATCAATTTTTTTCTAAACTTTTTTATTAAAAATATCTTTTACACATATCTCACTTACATACATTGTACACACTTTTTTGAACTAAAATCATGACTCCAAATCACAATTTCTATGCAAAAATGATGTGCATGTACTGTACATGTAAGTAGATGTGTCATGTGTGTAATAGACATTGCCCTTTTGTTTTACCTCTAGACTCTAGTTAGTGAGCCTACATCTCAATCTAGTATTTACATGCTTGCCGTTTCTGAAGAACCCAAATTATTAATTCAATTTTATAAGGTCTTGTTAACGAGTGCCCTAAAGGCACATGTTAAAGATTAATAAATGCTTAATTATGAGTTGCATTGCACACTTTAAAAAAAAAATTCACATGTTAATAAGTCATTGACATACACATACAAATTCATTAACTTGTGTGTTTTTTTTTTATATATGTGTACAATATGACTTTATTTAAAAAAAAAAAAAACTATATAAAAACATTTTTAATGATGCATTAATTAAATGCATATTAATTCGTTAACAAAATCCCATATTATATGCAAGCTGATATAAAAGTTTCACTTATCAAGGTGTTGAGGTACAATTTTTTTCATTCATGCCAAGTGCCTCAATCCTATTTAATCACATTTATTTATTTACAAAAAAATACCAAAATTTCACCCACAAATTATTTTGGGCTTCCTTGAATATTTCTCATCCCATTGGTCCACAAATATTTCCTATCTCATTATCTAAATTAGGCCAAGATATAAACCATCACAAAATCCCAAAATCTCATATCTTATCCAATTTTATTATCATTATTTAAATAAGCCCAAAATCGGCCTTATGAGCTCAATGCATGTTAGATAAATACATGTTTGTATCGCATACAAAACATACATAGCGGAAAATTAACAGATCTACTTCATTCACAATTGATAACATGCACTATGTAAATTTCAGAATTTAAGAACTAGAGAACATACCTTGGTGTGGTGAATTTCAAAAACAAATATCAGAAACACTTGGGAACATTTTTAATCTTCACTCCAATTCCACTAACGCCCAAGAAATGTGGTCTCTCAATTAGTTTCCAAGGAAAAATTAGAGAAAGTGGCATACACTCACACATAGATACCATTTCACAATAGTGTTTCTTTCTAACACAAAATTCTGTATGTTTCTCCCTTTATATCTAACTAATTATCTAATTGGGCTGGCCTTTTAGGCCATTCCAATTGGGCTTAAGTGTGTGGCTTGGAGTGGAACCAAAATGGACCAATAAGACACTAGCTCCAATGGGCATTGGGCTTTTCTGTCAATTCTTAACAAGTCCAAAGTTACCGTTAACTATATTTAATACCACTATATAAATATAGTTGCACTCTAGGCCTTATTTATAAATTATATCTCAAGACTTTATTGTACATGCAACCCCTTCATAAAATATTCATAGTAATACAAATTCATAAATATAGACTGCCACTTTGAATATTACTACATCTTAATTCCTTAAGTACCCGGTTTAATCCTATAAGTTATTCATCATATATTTATGAAATTTTATTCCATAAATATATACTTAAGTAATTCCTTACTAAAATGGTTAGGCATAACACTCTGAATAATCAAACTCTTTAAACTTATCTTAAGAGAATATTTTGTATCTCCGTTAAAAGACTATAAATTCCATCTTGAGAATATATGTTTCATCAACACTAAATGTGTTTGCCCAACATACTAAGGTTTTGATCGTATCTTTAGACCTCACTTCTAATATATCAAAGCAATCTACACTTCATGATCAGGTCCATTATCCTCTCTGGATTAAGAGTTTATGTAAATAGAAGTTGTGAGTTTATTATTCATTTAACAGTTGTTAAAAGAATACTAAATCTCACAGTGATTCAATTCAATATGTTTTAACTCTTGAAACATAAAAACATACCAACTAGAAATCTCCATTTTCATGATCAAGACAAATCATCTTAATTAATATGTTATAGTCTTCATAGATGAAATGCCCAATTTTATCATTGACTACGAACTAAAATTCTGAGTTTACAAAGAACTTGTGATTTATATCTTTTGTGACTAAATCACATACTATGCATCTCATGGACTATATGATAATGTCTCAATATTCATGTTACCATTATTTTCAAATAATAATAAAACAACTTTATGACCACAACATTAAGTCATACATAATGTCATACTAGTATCATACAATAAGATTTAAGGGCACACATCCTAACAATGCACACACCCCATTCTTTTTAAAACCCAATTCACTTTGGCAATATATCAAAAGCCCAATTTTTAGTGGCAATATCAAAAGCCCAATTCACATTGGTAATATTAAAAATTCAATTCTCATTGACAATATTAAAAACTCAATTTACATTGGCACTATTAAAAGCCCAAGCTAGCTACTTGACACTATTTTCTAAAAAGCCCAAAGTTATCAATACTTGGCAAAGTACTATATCATAAGTATTTCACTTGAAGTCTAATGATTAACAATATTTTAAGTTCTTAAACTTATTACTATAATATTACAAGTCCATGAAATCTATCTTATAAAACACATGATAACCATTTATGTTATGTAACACTATTCATTTTTCCAAAACCCATGGCAAACATATATATCAAGCCCATGGAGAAATATAAATTTGTGTTACTAATATAAAAACTCATGGAAAGTTTTAATTATTTATCTTAAACCCATAATATTTATTTATTTCATATCATATTATAAACCCATGGAAAGTATTTATGTTTCATAACACTATTCATTTTTCCAAAACTCATGGCAAACACTTATCAGGCTCATGGAGAATTATGAATTTGTATTACTAATATAAAAGCTCAAGAACAGTTATGATTATTTATCTTACAACCATGACATTTATTTATTTCGTAATATATTACAAACCCATGGAATTTATATAATAAGAACCCATGGTCACTATTTATATCACAACATTTCCAAAACTCATGGTAAATATTTACCTTACAAGCCCATTATGATTATTTATAGAAAAACCTATGAGAATATCACATTATTCCATTATAGTAGTTGCTACCATATTTTATTTGAAACCCATGGATATTGCCTCTATTAAAACCCATGGTAAATATTATTCAAAAGAATTATGAGAAACTATACAAGTTGATATTTAAAACCCATGGAAAGCAATAGCCAAAAGCTATCATAAATATTTATTAAAGCTCATGAATACATTTCATTTTTACTAACAACTAAAGCCCATGTGGAATAAAAATCTATGGCAATATATGGTAGCTTTGTCCACTTTGTCGGGCTCACAATGAGAAAGCAAAATGATAGCCCAAGTGAAGAGAACCACCAAGTCAGAAACCCACCAAAGTACTCAGCCCTTATGGCAAAGCCCAACATGAAGTCTTAACCAAAACAGCCTATGTGCAAACTGACCAAGTTGGAGAACTCCATTCAGTTCTGCCTTCAGAAGGAAATCACCTCAATAAGCAACTAAGCTCCCAAACAAAATTAGGAGCTGGCCACCTATTCCATTGGCCTCTCTGCCATTGCCATTTATGACGTGAACAGTACTAAAGGCTAGGCTGACACCAAAAACCTGAAATGTAATAAATGTCATCCTTCCTTCCTGTGTTTCAGTTACTGCTGGAGGAAGCCATGACCAAATCATCCAAGCTTCAACAACTAGTTTCTTTAGTACTAAAAATGTCAAAAACTAATCCATAAAACAAGCCCATGAATTCCTAAAGGGGATTATAGGGTGACAGGCCACAAACGCGTTGACCCCTTGTGATAATTTAGATCAATTAAATTAGCCCAGTTATTAATTAATTAAATTAACAGATAATATCATGTGGCAGCACAAACAAATCACCAAACTAAGATATGCAGCGGAAAATAAATAACACGGTGATTTGTTCACGAATGGGGAAAACCCTAAGGCAAAAACCCCACCGGGTGATTTAAGGTCACCACTCCCGAAACTCCACTATTATCACAACAAGCAGTTACAAGTAAGGAATCCCAGTACCTCACCAACCTACAGTTGAACTCTTACCCCAATACCCAATTGGACTTGTTCTGTAGTGACAATTTCTCCAGTTTAATGCACGGCTCCCAGTACGTGACTAACCAATGTGATGCGCGGATCCCAGTACGCATCTTACTCCTTTGCACGAATCCAAGTACGTGACTCACTCACCAACTTGAGGAAGAAAGAATGTTGGCTGCAAAGTTCTTCAAATCATCAGAGATGAACTAGGGCACGAACTTTGTCTCACAGATCACAATTTGCATGAACAGAGAAGAAGCAACTTGTATCTTGTGATTTCTGCTTTTTTTGCTCTTTTCTCACTTTGACGGCCCTTAAAATAATCCTTTTATATGTCTAGGATTAGGAGAAAAGAAGTCCCAAAGACACACACACGGATTGGACTTGAAACAGACCTGGAAATCTGTTTTCTTTAATTCTCGACAGATAGAGGTGTCGAGAGGTGTCGAGACAGCTGTCGAGGCTCGGGCTAAACAGCTTCTTTAAGTCTCGATAGATGTATCTGTCAAGGTATCTATCGAGCTTTAAAATCTTGCACTTCCTTGCTTGTATCTTGGACAGACTTTGACGGCTTCAACACTTAATCTTGAACCACTGTTTCTTGAAGTGTTTAACACATCCTAGATCTACCCAATTACAAGTAAAGTGCGTTTTGTCTAAGGATAAGCCAATTATATAAAATAGCAACATATGTTCACAAGCTTGAACAACTACATATGTCCTAACAATCTCCCCCTTTGGCAATCCGTGACAAAACCACAACATACAAATGACGATATGAGAGAAGTCATAAATCACTCAACTCATACTCACTTGTTACATACAGTAAAATCTATCCTAACACAAACTCTTGAAAAACTTTGCAAGAAGAGAGTTCATGGCAAGAAGACTTTGACAACCTGTATTTCTGAAACACTTATAAACAAAACACATCAAGGCATCTTTGTGTGAAACAGAAATAATAGATTGCATACAAATAAAGAAACATGTGTATAAAGACAGAAAAGAAACAACACATGAAAGGTAGGTGAAAGAAAGACATACATCATCATATATATGAAGAATATAAGTATGTCAGTACATGATCAATGTATCTCTAAAAGATAAGAAAAGAAAAAAATACATAGATCACCTCACTACATCCCTCAATCCACACTCCCCCTAACAAAAATGTCCTATACTAACACTCCCCCTAAGTATGACTACTCTCATACAAAACTACTCCCCCTTTTTGTCACGAGTGACAAAGGATAGAGTGTCAAGTAGACATCTCATCCGATGAGCTAGCATCTCCATCATCATCATCGTCGGAAGCATCATCATCATCGCCATCATCATCACCCTCAGTCTCAGTCGACGCATGAGGTGGCGGAGGAGAAACCTCTGAGGCAAAGCCGCCCATGGTCGCCTGTCGCCTGGCGATGCGACCAACACAGACATTCACCTGATACAACTCTGTGGAGAGTGTATCGAGGCGAGCATCCATGCGCTGTAGCTGCGCCATGATGTCGCTCAAGGTGACGTCGCTCGAAGAAGTAGAAGCAAAAGCTCGAGCGGATCTGGAGGTGGTCGGACGGGTGGAAGGAGTGGCAGCATCCGGCTGTCGCGATCGGAACTGTGCCTCGCTACGTTTTACGGTAGCGGCGTCTATGGCAGACATGACATGGTAGTGATCGGACGAGGGGAAGGGAATGGAAAAACGACTCATGATCCTCGTGATAGCGGAAGGGAAAATGAGCTTATCACGGGTGGCCGTATCTCTATAGACATCTATGATAGAAAAGATGAAGTGAGAAGGAAAGTCTATAGAGAGATCCTCAAGGAGGGACAACAAGAACCGAGCACGAGGCTCTGTGATCGAGTTGTAGTGAGAGAGTGGGTGCAAAAAAAAAGTCATCACCATGTTAAGGAATCTAGGACCTTTAGCAAAAGGTCTACATGGTGTGTACATGTGATCTCCCCAAAAGGTAGGACGTTCACAGAACGCCGAGATCATCTCGTCTTTGGACACAGTCCAAAGACGCTCACAGCTAGGGTAATCGGGATGATCCACCCTAGGGACATGGAGAACCTCAGAGACTAGCTCTGGGGTGACACAGAAGCGCGTACCTCGGACATTAGAATAGAAAGAAGGTACAGAAGAATCTATCCCGTGGATGTTGGAGTAAAACTCCTGAATCAACACGAGAGGAGATGTGACCAGGACGTCACACAGTGACTCCCAACCCCGAGTGTGAATGACATCGGGTAGGTCAGTGTCGGCAAAGTCTGCCAGGACGACGTGGCGTTCCGAATGAACACCGCGTTTAGAAAAGTTCTCCGAGAAGTCCTTATGGGCTTTCTCATCACGGAACCGGACAGAGAGAGGGGTAGAGTCAGAAGAAGACTGTCCCTTAGAACGCAGAGGGTTCTGGGACGGAATGGACTTACGTTTAGGAGCCATAGACGCTACTAACGCAAACATAGAAGAGGGGGAAAGAGGAGACAAACAGAAAAGTCCCAAACAAATCAATATTGGCAGAATGAAATATTGAAATGAAAAGAACATATGCATGAAAATGCATGAGCATGTGACATGCAACTCAAAAACATCATGGGCTCAGCCCAATCCAAACCTAACAGCACACAATAGATTTGCACACATCTAAATGCATGAAAATTCAATTAGAATGCTAATGTGATGCAATGCATGTGGTTTTGAAGATTAAAACTAGAAAACCAACCCAAAAATTTCATGAAAACCCCAACAATTTTGAAAACTCCCAAAAAATTTTTCAAAAATACAAACCTAGGGTTTTAAACAATGAAATGCATGAAAAAGAGGGATAATGTGCTTACCAAGAGATGAAGAACACGAAGAATCACTTGAGAAAGCCTTGAGAGAGGTTTGGAGGGAGAGGGAAGTGTTTTGGAAGAGAGAAAAGAGAGTTTCGAGCGAGAGAGATCAAGAGAGTGAACTGAAAAATCGCGAACATCCAATATATAGAGCATCAGTAATTCTCGACAGCTGAAGGTGTCGAGAGCTGTCGAGGTAGCTGTCGAGGGAAGCTATCGAGAAAAGCACGTGGACAGATGCAGCTATCGAGGTCAGCTATCGAGGGAGAAGAAACAAGCAAGAGGGAACCTCGATCGATCCAGCAGCTATCGAGGAGCTATCGAGCAAACAGAAAGTTTCTCGATCGATCCAGCAGCTATCGAGGTATCTGCCGAGACTGCGATAAGAAAGAGTCTGAGGATCTCGACAGATAGCTATGTATCGAGAGGTATCGAGGAGGTGTCGAGATGCCTTTCAAAGCAATTTTTCAAAAGAAGAAAAAACACAGACATGAATGCAATCATGCATGCAGTTCAACCAAAGATACAACCAACACATTAGGCTCTCAAACTCATCTCTCAACAAGAAATATGATGCACATGTATCTCAAAACACTCACACACACACTAAACAAGTCTAACCAATTTTATTTTTCAAAAACAAGTTAAGACAGTTTAGTGAACATACATTAAAGCATGTCAACCTTGTGATGGCCAAATCACATTGTACCTACACATGTATCAAGAATAGCAAAGAGTGTTGCGTGTTGTGTGTGAAAACATCGCAAGATTGCATAAGTGTCTCAATGTCATGACGATTTGAGATATGAGAAAATCACTTTAACTCACACACAATCACAACTGCTCGATGGGGACTATCACCTTTAAGGTACATCCTATAACTCCCACATCTCCTAGAAAACACGCTTGCAACCATATTTTAAAGCATTTTGATCTTTTTGCTTTTAATTTCTTTGCATATTTTCTTTTAACAAGCATATCATACATGGGCATACAAGAGAAAGAAAATAAACACCCAATGATGTTAAGCTTTTGACACTGCACTTTTGCTATGCCGATGCATACAGGTGTCCTTGACATTGCACTTTTACTATGCCGAAGCATACAGATGTCATATTATGATTGGCGAGTAACAGTGGTGAGATGGTTATTTATGCCTTTCTCTTAGGATTTTCTAGTTCAACCCGTCAAAAAGAATGATACGAGTGTTAAGAAGAAGAGATTACTTAACCTTACTCATCACAAACAAAGAGCTACAAAGCTCACTCGCTTAGTTGTGCAAAAGAGTGCTCATCTAAGCTATAGATGATACAAAGTTTAGAAAACTCTGTTTCAATGGCCATTACAAAAGTTTGCATGAACTAATGCACACAAACACACACTGTTTTTGTATTTTTCAATTTTTCAATTTTTTTTTTATTTTTATTAGAGAAGCAAAAATAAAACATAAAACTGAAAACACAAAAACAAAAACATGCTAAAGAAAGCAAAACATGCATAAAACTAGACTGACTCAAAACAGTAAAGAAACACACAAGTAATGCAACACACGAAAACAGGGGAGAGAAGAAAAAGTGACAGAAATCACTTAGATCCCTTTGGCTTCCACACCTTGGAAGAACCTTTCCTTTTGGTTGACTCTTGATCCGGTGAAGAGGGAGAAGAAAATGAACCGTTCAAGTTCGAAAGGAACATAAGAGCTTTTAGAATGTCTCCAAGAGGAGCGAGAGAAGACTGAAGCTGATTCTGGCTCCCAGATGCTATTTCGCCATTGCTCTGTTGAGTGGCAAGCCACTTGTAGCAATTTGGTCGAGTGTGACCGGCGAGACCACAATGATAACAGAGATGCGGCTTCTTCTGTTTGGCCTTTTGAGAGTTAGCCTTCTTATTCCTAGGGTTTCTAGATTCCCTTTTCTCAATTTTAGGGGGTGCTCCTAGGATGGACCTTTCCTTGTCTACGTTCTCACTAGCTAAATCAATTTTAACATTATTCTCCTCAGTTTTAATGTTATTAGCGGGTGGAACAAAGACAGTAGTACTAGAAGTAGGAGTATTAGAGAGAGAGAAATCATACCCCAATCCAGTACGATCCGAAGAAGATCTCTGAGCATCTAGCATCTTGTCCAGCTTGGCGCTTGACATCCTCTCCAGTTGTGCTCTGACTTGAAACAGCTCTGCTTCAAGCTTCTTGGTCCTCTCAGCCAAGAAATTGTTCTCGAACCTCAGTACTCCAATGGTTTGATTTGCTTGATCAACCTTTATGGACAGCTCCTCACGGTCAAGTTCCACATCACTGAGCTTCTTGGTGGCCAGCCTATAGAGCTTCTTATGCTTCTCCGAGAGCTTGTATAGCTTCTCATAGGCGGTATGGATATCATCTTGATCATCCATAATCTCAATCTTGGACTCCACCAATTCCTCTTCTTCATCCACTTTCTCGGTAACCCCATCAGTAGGATTAACAGTGGCAGTGAAGGCATTCAAGATTCCGTCGTCTTCATCTTCGGAATCGTCCTCTGGCTCTGTGTCGCTCAAGGTAACAGCAAGTGCCTTGCTCTTCCCTATGCTCTTTAAGTACGTAGGACACTCTTGTTTCATGTGTCCAAAGCCTTGACACCCAAAGCACTTTGGTCCTGTGGGAACAGTGTACTGACCGCCATCCTTGACATCCTTCTTCATTTTCTCTGGATTTCTGAATTGTGAAGAACTGGACTGTCTACGGTCTTTGTTGAAACCCTTTCCATTGGCATTCTTCATAAACTTCTTGAATTGCCTTGTGATGTAGGATTTCATCTTGGAATCTTCATCATCTGACGAGTCATCCGTATCACTGCTTTTGGCCTTCAGTGCCAAACTCTTGCCCTTGCTCGACTTGCCTAACCTAGTCAGCCCTAACTCATAGGTTTGCAAGTTTCCAACCAGCTCAGTCAAAGGAATTCTGTCAATATCCTTCGACTCTTAGATCGCCGTGATCTTCGCATGGAATCTTTCGGGCAGCGATCTGAGCACCTTCCTTACAATCTTGGGTTCTGGGATGGTTTCTCCAAGATTGAAGGCTGAGTTCACTATGTCCTTGAGCTTGGCATAGAACTCATCGAACGACTCATCCTCTTCCATCTTAATTTCTTCAAAGCGGGTGGTGAGCCTCTGCAGCTTTGAATCTTTGACAGCCTTGGTGCCCTCATAGGTTGTCTGGAGGATGGTCCATGCTTCCTTAGCAGTTTCTGTTGAGGATATTTTCTTAAACTCCTCATTGGTGACTGCACTGAATAAGGCATTCAATGCTCTACTGTTGAAGTTTTCCGCCTTGATCTTAGCATCATCCCAATTAGCCGGCGCTTCTGTAGGCTTGGTCCAGCCTATCTCCACAGCTTGCCACACTTTCTCATCTAAAGACTGCAAGAAAGCTCTCATGCGTACTTTCCAGTATGCATAGTTAGTGCCATCAAATAAAGGAGGTATAATAAGAGATTGTCCTCTATCCATGACAGCAGGGGTCAATGGATCACACACAATAGATTAAACCCTAATCAGAGTGTGCTTGCTCTGATACCACTTGACAGGCCACAAACGCGTTGACCCCTTGTGATAATTTAGATCAATTAAATTAGCCCAGTTATTAATTAATCAAATTAACAGATAATATCACGTGGCAGCACAAACAAATCACCAAACTAAGATATGCAGCGGAAAATAAATAACACGGTGATTTGTTCATGAATGGGGAAAACCCTAAGGCAAAAACCCCATCGGGTGATTTAAGGTCACCACTCCCGAAACTCCACTATTATCACAACAAGCAGTTACAAGTAAGGAATCCCAGTACCTCACCAACCTACAGTTGAACTCTTATCCCAATACCCAATTGGACTTGTTCTGTAGTGACAATTTCTCCAGTTTAATGCACGGCTCCCAGTACGTGACTAACCAATGTGATGCGCGGATCCCAGTACGCGTCTTACTCCTTTGCATGAATCCAAGTACGTGACTCACTCACCAACTTGAGGAAGAAAGAATGTTGGCTGCAAAGTTCTTCAAATCATCAGAGATGAACTAGGGCACGAACTTTGTCTCACAGATCACAATTTGCATGAACAGAGAAGAAGCAACTTGTATCTTGTGATTTCTGCTTTTTTTGCTCTTTTCTCACTTTGACGGCCCTTAAAATAATCCTTTTATATGTCTAGGGTTAGGAGAAAAGAAGTCCCAAAGACACACACACAGATTGGACTTGAAACAGACCTGGAAATCTGTTTTCTTTAATTCTCGACAGATAGAGGTGTCGAGAGGTGTCGAGACAGCTGTCGAGGCTCGGGCTAAACAGCTTCTTTAAGTCTCGATAGATGTATCTGTCGAGGTATCTATCGAGTTTTAAAATCTTGCACTTCCTTACTTGTATCTTGGACAGACTTTGACGGCTTCAACACTTAATCTTGAACCACTGTTTCTTGAAGTGTTTAACACATCATAGATCTACCCAATTACAAGTAAAGTGCGTTTTGTCTAAGGATAAGCCAATTACATAAAATAGCAACATATGTTCACAAGCTTGAACAACTACATATGTCCTAACATAAGGAAATGTGGTTTGGAGGGCAAAAAAGATCTCCAGTGAAGCTCCCTAAAGTAGGCTAAAAGGTTGACACCTAGCTTAGGGTGATAGCTCCTACTCCTTAAAGCTCAAATCTTAGTTGCAGCAACAAGATTCTATCGTAATACTATCGTAATACCTGCCTTAATCCCATTGGCTAAAGCCAACCACAAAAATCTCAACATTTAATGCAAGATTACCCAAATATTCACCCACGTTGGATATTGCCCAAAGAAGATAAAATACCCAAAAGCAAATCACACCATTTTTTACCAAATCCTAGGTTAGATGCTATGAATTTCAGCTCCATCTGACATTACCCAAAGGATACAAACATTCAAAAAGGAGCTCACACCATTCTTGGCAAAATCTCATCATGGATATTGTGAAAAATCTCTTGCTGATCAAACCCAACATTTTTGGCTTTTGCTGATTGCTCCCTAAGCTTCAATATAAAAGGAAAGCACCATCTATTCCGTCAATGGGGGGGACAAAATCCTTTCAAAGTTTCCATCAATCTTGTTATTTTCAGCCCTTAATTCAAAAATAAGTTCCTTTTTTAGTTCATAAAAGCCCATACCCATCAACTCACAAATATTCCTTTCCTTTTCTATCAAAACCCAACACCATAAAGGTCTCATGATTAGCTACAATCAACCTCTCACCACCGTGGTAAAAAATAGCCAAGTTCCTATAACATTTTATTTCCATCACCATATATCTACTCATCTACTCTTACAAGAATAGTTTCCATCATTTACCATACATCCTTCCACATATTTCATCACGGGCATAAGAAACTTGGTTAAATATTTGCTGCACTAAGCTAAGGGTCTTTCTTTCCCTTCATTCCATCCTATTGTAAGGGTTAGCTTTAATTCCATGCCAAATTTGATTATAATTTTGCTCAATCATGTTTACCATATATTCTATGTGGGATTTTATTATAAGGGTTGTGTGAGAGAGAGTGTGAAGACTCAAGATTTTATTAAAAACCAAGTGGATTTCGCGAGAAGATCCGCAAGAAGCTATCCCACGAAGTGAGTTGCATGCAGAGCAAGCGACTAGAATGCGAAGAGTCATGACAGCTGGTTATTGTGAGCAATTCGCAGGTAAGTCCTTCCAGAGAAATACTCACGAAACATTTTGTTTTATTATTTTGGCATATCTACTTCACTATGTCTTCACCACACTATATATACCCATATTACTCACATATTGTAAGAAGTGTTTTTCAGAGAGAAAACCCTAGCATACTCACTTGAGAGTTAGAAATTGTTATACCCACAATCCTCTATACAATCCTTTATGATTTTCTTCAAACTTCTACCTCTCCATATCCATATCCTTGAGAGATTGATAGCCCAAACACTTACCACACCTAATCTGAGTGTTAAGTGAGGTTTCGGTGCTGTTAGGAAGTATTGGAAGAAGCCAAGCATTGGCGGATGCAATCAGGCTGAATTGCAGGATCTAGGAAGCTAAATAAGACATGGTTACAAGAAGTCTTATTGGAGTAGGAGCTTAAGGGGTTTAGGTGCATTGGGTGGATTAGGCTTAAAGGGTCTTTTGCTATTCGTGTATCCCAACTTATTGTCTAGTAGATCGATTTACCGCTTAGAGGGTAGCAGAGAGGTTTTTCACCGAGTTTTTTGGTTTCCTCTTTGATAACACGTCTCAATGTTATCTTGTGTTTGCATCCTTCTACCCTACTCGTTTAGCTTTCATTTTATTGTTGATATCTATTGAATATGGCTTAAAGTAATTTTATTGTTTGCTCGCTTGCATTTACTCTATTCCGCACTTAGTTTAAGTTAGAGTAAAATCAACCGAGTAGTAATTTTTAATTTAGGGGTCTAAACAGCTCTTGTGTTTTGACACATATTCGAGCTTTCAATTGGTATCAGAGTGGGTTCACTTGTTGTGGTTTCATTACCTTAGTGTGATCCTAAACTCCTTTTGTGATGGATCGATCACAATCGCTTAATGCTCCACCATTTTTTGATGGGCACAATTATGCATTTTGGAAAGGCCGTATGAGGGCATTCCTTTGTGCTATAGATGAGACGGTATGGGATTCCGTCGAGAATGGGTATGTTAGACCCACTACCGCCAAATCCGAATGGGATAAGGCAGCTCTTGCTCTGGCAAATGTCAATGGAAAGCAATTAAAGCTATCTTTTATGGTGTGTCTACTGATGAATTTCACAGGATATCTCATGTGAAGACCGATAAGGAAGCTTGGACCATTCTTGAGACTACCTATAAAGGTACTAAGAAGGTCAAGGACACAAAGCTCCAAATGCTTACTACCTGATTTGAAGAGCTCAAGATGAGTGACAATGAGTCATTTGATTCATTCTATGGGAAGCTAAATGAGATAGTGATCGTTAAGCTCAATCTTGGTGAGAAGATTGATGATGCTAAGGTGGTGAGAAAGATATTGAGGTCCTTACTGAAGAGCTTCTGTGCAAAAGTCATAGCTATAAAAGAGAGCAAAGATTTGGATAAGATCAAGATTCAAAAACTCATTAGATCTCTCCAAACATATGAGCTCGGACTGCCTTCTCACAAGCCCAGCAAATCACTTGCTCTCAAAACCATCAATGAAAGAATGGATGACTCCTCCAAAGAAGATGATGTGGAGAAGGAGGTAGCATTCCTTGTAAAGAACTTCCGAAAATTTCTTAAGATGAAAAATAGTGGGAAGTCTTTTGGCAAAGAAAAGTTCTCATTCTCCAAAGGTGATAAGAAGGAGTTCAAGAAGAAATATGGGAAGGATTTTCAATCCCCTCAAGGAATAGTATGCTACGAATGCAACAGTCATGGATATCTCAAGAAGGAATGTCCTAACTATTTAAAAGGGAAGGGTAAAGTGTTTGCCACTACCCTTAGTGATTCCAAAAGCTCAAATTCTAATGCTAAAGGAGAGTGTGATAGTAACGGAAATTATATGGCCTTCATGGCAATTACCTCCGTTGATTCTAAGGATAATTTGAGCAACTTGGTTGACGAGCTTGGTGTGCACGGACAGTGAAGAAGTTGAAGGTTCGAATGATAAGGATGTGTGCCTCAATAAAGGTGAGAAGAACCTTCAAGAAGTCTATGATGCTTTGCTAGAAGATTGTGGCAAATACGCCAAGGTTGCGAATAATGCCGTAAAAAAGATGAAGAAAATTGAAAAAGAGCATAGGTACACCCTTGTTCAACTTAAGGAAGCAAAGTGTGAAGTAGAATGGCTTAAGGAAGAATTGGTGGAAGCCTATTCTAAAATCAAGTTTCTTGAACTTGAAATTATTCAAGCAAATGTAAAGGTTGAGCGCAGTTCCACCAAGAAACTTGATAGCATGCTATCTTCACAAAAATCTTCACATGACAAGATCGGTCTACTTTATACTAGTGAAGGAAGCTCTAGTAGCAAACCCAAAAAAGAAGTGAGGTTTGTATCAGCCAAGAATGTAGAGAAACATAAAGAGGTGAAGCCTGAGATTAAGACCCCTGTTGTTGCAAAGAGAACCATTGGTGCAAAACCAAAGGATAAAGGGAATTCATTACCCAAAAATCAAAGGGGACCTCAAGTGAAGCATTGTTGTCATTATTTTGGATGCTTGGGCACACAATGCCAAATAGTTTCAAGCTTCATGCACTCAAGAAGGCTGATTCTATGTGTGGCCAAGACAATACAAGAAGAATACCGAAGGGAATACAAGCTAAAGGAGATAATGAGGGACAACTTATTGGAGATGTTATGGAAATGTTGAAGAACATTTCATTATGCCTTGCTAGCTTTACCCCGAGGTTTGCAAGTTATGTCTGTCATACCCTTCAATCTAAGGATCTCGCCTAAAATACTCATAAAGTGTGGGTAAAGAAGGGTACTCATGCATGATCACTCGCTATGCCTATTGGAAGATGAAGACCTATACCCACAGCAAAGTCCAATCAACATATGCACTCTCAATGCTAGTATCGATCACACCCAAAAGAGAGCCAAGCAAGAGAGTCATTCTCCTTATGGTAGTTCAAGCTTTAGCTCACATTCTTTTAATGAGAAGTTAGACAACATTTTGTCATCTATCCAAGACATTAGCACTAAGCTATTTGGACTTGCAACGATCATCCAATCCCAACATGTCTATTTTGACACAAAGTTCACATATGTCCAAACTCAATTAGACCAGATTCAAAGGAAGCTAGAGGAAGATGAGAACTAGCTATTCCATGACAAAAAAGGGGAGATGATTGGTGATAGGGGAGTGTAATGATAGGGGGAGAGTAATGATAGAGGGAGAAAGGGCTAGATTGAAAGGGAAGCATTAGAGATCAAGAGCAAGAAAAGCCTACATTTGATATTTTGTTTTATGTTTATCTTTGCATTGCTTTCTTTTAAAGCTTTAAAGTACTCTAGTTTAAATTTCAGTTCATCTTTAATACTTTGTCTTTATTTATCCTTGCTTTGTAGCTTTTTAAGTACTTTTAGATTAATGCATACATTATCTTTAGTACTACACTCGTGTGCCTTTGTTGGATTCTGTATCCTTGATACAAATACCTTCTGTGTTTTGCATTGGTTATATGTTGGACATGCAATTGATTTTTGCATTGCTCTTAGTTGCATTGTGTGTCGGGTGATCATTTACTAGTTAAATATTCGTTGTAGTCATTCTTTAATGACTGTTCATGTTTGATCAAGTTATGCTTCATAGTTTATATCTTGCTTAATTCCTTGATTGCATTTTACTTGTTCCTATACATACCTTGTATTCAACTTGTCATAAGCTTAATAAAAGTTTCGTTTGTGTGCGAGTGTTTCAAGATACAGGTGTATACGTGCAAGTGCTTCACAGCTTCTTGATTAGGCATGAGTGAGTTTTACCACTGTTCCTAAACTCACGTTTAAGCCTAGAGTCTGTTTCAAGGGTTTTGTTACGAAATAGTCAAAGGGGGAGATTGTAAAGTTGTTATTTACAACTATTTTGTGTTGGCTTTAATTCCATGCCAAATTTGATTGTAATTATGTTCAATCATGTTTACCATATATTCTATGTGGGATTTTATTGTAAGGGTTGTGTGTGAGAAAGAGTGTGAAGACTCAAGATTTTATTGAAGACCAAGTGGATTTCGCAAGAAGATTCGCAAGAAGCTATCCCACAAAGTGAGCCATATGTAAAGCACATGACTAGAATGTGAAGATTCATGACAGCTGGTTTTCAAGGGTAATTTGCGGGTAAGGCCTTCCCGCGACTATTTTGGCATATTTTCTCCACTATGTCTTCAACCATTCTATATATACCTGCATTACCCACATATTCTAAAGAGTGCTTTTTAGAGAGAAAACCCTAGCATACTCACTTGAGAGTTAGAGAGTGTTATACTCACAATCCTTTATAGTTTTCCTCAAACTCCTTCCTCCCATATCCATATCCATATCCATATCCTTGAGAGGTTGATAGCCCAAACACTTACCACACCCAGTTTGAGTGTTAAGTGAGGTTTTGGTGCTGCTGAAAAGTATTGGAAGAAGCCAAGCGTTGGCAAATGCAACCAGGCTGAATTATGAGATCCGAAAAGCTAGACAAGACACGGTTCCGAGAATTTTTGTTGAAGTAGGAGCTTGGAGGGCTTAGGTGCATTGGGTAGATTAGGCTTGGAAGGTCCCTTTCTATTCGTGTATCCTAACTTATTGTCTAGTGGATCGATTTACCGCTTGGAGGGCAGCGGAGAGATTTTTTGCCGAGTTCTTCGGTTTCCTCTTTAATAACACATCTCGGTGCTATCTTGTATCTGCATCTTTCTTCCCTACTCTTTTAGCTCTTATTTTATTGTTGATATTTGTTGAATATGGATTAGAGTAGTTTTATTGTTTTTTCGCTCACATTTACTCTATCCTGCACTTAATTTTAAAGTAAAATCAACAGAGTCGTAATTTTTTAATTTGGGGGTCTAAACAGATCTTGTGTTTTCAGGCATATTCAAGCTTTCAATTACTATAATAATGAAGGTCATAATGTCTTGAATACTATGGAATTTTTCCCTTATGTTGACCTAATAATAATAAGGAAAATATATGATTTTTATTATGTAAACACATTTATTAACTTATCAGATATTACTGTTGGAGGTCTGTCATATTCACTGCTAGACCATTTTCCTATTGTGTACTTGTTATAACGAGCCCACTTTTATATTTACCGACTAAGAAGGAAATGCATAATTTTTATTATGCAAATATATTTATTAATTTTTCAAACATTTACCGCTGGACGTGCCTCTTATTTAGAGCTAAACTATTATTTAAGCACTTATTGTGGTGGGTCATCCTTTGTGCTAGTTTATCTTTGCAGAATGTATTTTTGGGACCTTAATATGATTTTTGTTGGATGTAACTTAAACGTTGAGCGAAATGGGTTTTTTAGGCTTCACCGATGGCCTTTAGGCCATATTCCAATCCCAAAGTCAAATCTCGGTTTTGACTTCCCAAATATCATATTGGCAACGAAAAACACCTCGACACAAGGCTTACTAAACTTGGCCAAGTCCAATAACTTCTAGCTAAATAAACATGATAGCCTACATTCAGCTCATCATATCCATGACAGTATTTGCATAGCTAACTTATCACTTTTGCCAAGGCTTCACTATCATGTTCTACCATGTATTTGCCTAGAAGTGTGCTCTTGCATATGTACAAATAGATAAGTTTGGCTAAAATTATAAACTCATCTTTCTGAAAGCAACGGTTAACAGTGTCCATAATTAGCATCTTTAAAGGGTTTTTTTCTCTCTCTCCAAGAAAGCTAGCCTCGTATTGTAAAATCAGATTCTTATTTTATCTTTCTATAAAATGATCTCCTATGATTTCTTAGCCACGTCAAAGACCAAGTTCCAGGACACTGCCCAAATTCAAATCAAGTAATTTCATGGAATATATTCTTATCCAGAAATAATTGAGACAAATTTATTGCCCCATATGGCCACAACTAATTCGTGAAATCACAGTTCCTTGCAATACAAATCACAAACCAATGTATTTCCCTTTTCTAACCATCAATCCATGTTATTAGAGTTTTTCAACACCAATTTTTTCTGAGGGATCTGATGATGCAAAAAATCTTCAGTAAGTCACACAGGGCTCATGTGCTCTAGACAAAAACTTGTGCAACACAAAAAGAAGACCTTACAGAGAGCACCGATGTGGTACCGGCCAAACACCTTCCGAAAGTCAAGTTAGAGAATTCTCACAACTTTAGAGTGTCATAGTTAGGGTGAATTATGCGTACCTTGGTTTGTGAGGGTTTGGGGGGTTTTGTAATAGTGTAAAGTAACATTCATTTTTTGGCGGGGAAATTCTTTCCTTGTAGGGATATTCTTTATTAATACACGTATATTGCTACATCCTTTCCTACTCCCTTAATTAGAGTTAATCATGGAGTACAAGATATTTTTTTGTATAGATACTCGTGGAGGTCAAGCAAGGCCACACTGTACTCATCATGCTTTTTATCCCGTTAGCTTCTTTACTCTCGTCGGCCTTTTTTACTCCCGTCGTCTCACATAGATACCGTCGGGTATTGAGGTGATGTCGTTGGCTTATGGCATTGTCAAATTCGTGCTACTTCACATGTATATGAAGTTGATGGGCTCAATGGACTCGTCGGCTTCTTTGTATGCAACAAGTTTATTTTGAAAATACCCTTATCAGCTACCCCCTACTCCATGGCTCCATCGGCTTTACCTGACATGTTGAGGAGTGTAGCTTTTCTTTCATTTATTATTTATTCATTGAAAAAATAAGAGTGCTTATTAATGACTTCTCTGAGCAGCTTTTATTAAATGCTAGGACATGTGGCATAGGCTGGTTGGCCTTGTTTCTGGACAAATGTGTCGCTTCGTTTCCCGCGCTCTTTTGTATTATAAATAGCTCTTTTCCTCCTCTCATTTTTCTCTGTTTCATCTTTGCAAGTCTTTAAAAGGGAGAGTTGTTGTTCTGTCACCTTTACTGCTGTCAACTTGCTGATCTTGTCTCCTCTACAGAGTCGTTAGCTAATCATGTAAGCTCTCTCCTTTCATTTCTCTTTTTTCTTTTTACTTCTGTTTTCTAGTTAGTCCTCACTTCTATAAAGAGACCCGTCAAATAGGTTCTTAGAATACCTCTGTCATTTATGGATGAATAGATGTCAAGTGATAGAGAAGCGATGAGTGAGCAATCGTCGTCAGTCCGTGAGGGAACGGGCCACGACAAAGTCTTCCCATCAAGTCATGGGAGCGAGGAGGGCTTATCCTAGTCTTTAGAGAGAGAACCGTCTACCCATTCTCCTGATGAAGAAGGGGAAAATTGTGATAGAAAGGAAGTAGAGGGAGATGTGGAGAACGAATGCGACGAGGGAGAAGAGGACGAAGTGGAAGGGGAGGATGATGGGGACAAGAGTGAGGATGGCAGGAGAACATCCTCTGAGGGAGGTTTAAGAAGTCAAGAGGACGACGGAACCATCCCTTTATTCTTCCTGCAATGTGGACGATCAGTGACTTTAACCCGAAGATGACAACCAAAATATTTAAGGAACTTCGAGATCGTTATCAAATTCTTGACAATATCCCAATCCGTCTGCCCGAGAAATTTGAAAGGTGTTACTTGGGGAAGACCGTGGACGTCGGCATGTATAACACCATGTTCGCAGCAGGATGGGGATTGCCACTAACAGCACTACACCGTCAGTTGGCCGATTTTCTAAGATTATTCGTCAGCCAAATTGCTCCCAATGCTTGGAGGATATTCATAGGGGTTGAAATCCATTGGGGTCGTCTCAGTGGTGGAAACCGTCAGCTTACTCTTGAAGAGTTCCTTTGGTGCTACAAACCCCAACAAATCGTCTCATCTCAAGGAATATATCACATTGCGGCAAGGAAAAAAGAACTTAGGCTAGTGTCAGACATTCCCGACTCCAATAGAAATTGGAAGGGTAGATATTTTTTTTGTTCAAGGGACGGATTGGGTATGCCGTTAGGAGGAGTGGGCTTCAATTCCCCACGGCTTCGACAATACTTCCCCACGGCTTCGACAATACTTGGGGTATTGTCAAAAGCTCAAGTTTAGTACTGTCAGCTTTTTCACTTTTCTTCACTTATTTGTTAAGTATTTAACGCTGTTTGCTTCTCTTTTTTCAACTAGTGTTCGCTCGTGTATAACTGACGAGCAAGAGGCTTTCATCCATCGGGTACTTAACATCCCATTTGACAAGCAGAAGTGTAGGGACCTGACCACCCTTAATATACTACACGCTTATTATGGTGGTCCTGTGCCAACACCGGAAGCCCATAGACTAAACAAATATTCTCATTAGCATAACTCCTTTAGTTTTTGCTTCCTCCTTCCGTCTGTTTTATACTTACGTCTGCTTACCCGACGCTTGTCCTTTGTCTTTTGTAGAAATAGAGGCAGCTAGACAAAGAGCTTTGGTGAGGGCGTCAGCCGCAGCGCTTAGGCAGACAAAAAAGGAGAAGGAGAAGGAGAAAGGGAAGGAAGGGGCATCCTCGTCGGCTCCCAAGGTCGTCGGCAAGGGAGCATCCAAATAGAAAGTGAAGGGAAGGACAACTATCCATTCCAAAAAATACCGGTCACTCCTACAGGTGATAAACAGTCAAGGAAGTCGTCGCCTCTCAAACCAAGTTATGGAGCTGATAAAGGCTTGATGACGGAGACAGGCCCCAACACCCAAGGAACCTCTCATCGTCTTCTCACACATAAGGGATATGCCGTTGAGATGGTTGAGTCAATCATCAAGGAGACAGACTTAGACCATTGTGCTGAGCAAGAGATAGAAGATTTGGGGGCATAAGGTCTTTCTGACCTTTTTAGGGTACGTCTCCTTTTTTTTAAACTCTTCCACTCTATTGTTTATTCGTTAACTGAAGGCTGTATCGCTTCCAGGCTCTTATGCAAATTAGGGAGCTTCAAGATAGGTGCATCACCTAGGAAGGGATCATCAATCGACTTAGGAAGCGCAATGAGACCTTAACCAATGAACAGGCACAATATAAGGGGGTCGTTCATACTTTTAACGAAAAGGTAACAGCTTTAAAGTAGAAGCTGAAGGAGGAAACTACTCTCCGAGAAAAGGTGCAAAAGGCAACAACGAACATGGAGAAGGAGCTGATGGCACTTTATGACCAGGTAGAGATGGCCAGGGCTGACACCGTAGCGGAGTTCAAGGCTTCCCAGTCATTCATTGACGCATGCGTGGTCTACTATGGTAACGGGTTCGATGACTGCCTAAAGCAGGTCGGGATCGTCTACCCAAACCTAGACTTATCCAAAATCACTTGGATGACCCATTGTCAACGACCCCTGCTAGTGTTGATTTCATCAATAAAGAGACTAACAACTCTACCCATGCTGAGCAAGGTTTGATGGATGTCGGTGTGGTGCTTGCTCAACCTACTTTGGAGAGACCTATCACTCCTATAATCCCATCAACTGAAGACCCTCCTCTTGAAGATGCCGAGAACCCTTCCACCTAGGATGCCTAAAAATCTCCTGCAAAAGATGACAAAAACCTTTCTACTCAGAACATCCAAAATCCTTCAGCTTAGTTTTCTTTTAACAATTTAACTTCCTTGTATCTTATTTTAACACGATGCTAAGCACCATTTTGTTTTTTAGCCTTTTTTTGTAAACACTTTCTTTTTATTTATGGCATCCGTTTAATATTTTACACTCATCGCTTTTAGTATGTTCTTGTTATGTGTTGATTTTCTATCTTGTGATATGCATCTGTCCGTCCACTTTTAGACTTAAGGATGAGCTCATCCACTTATAGACTTGATAAATTCAAGGCATCTCGATGGGATGAACTCGTCCACTTGTGGACCTAATGATGAATTTTTTCACTTGTGGACTTAGTAATTTCAAGGCATCCCTATGGGATGAACTCGTCCATTTGTGGACTCAGTAATTTCAAGGCATCCCTATGGGATGAACTCGTCCACTTGTAGACCTGATAATGAACTCATCCACTTATGGACTTAGTAATTTCAAGGCATCCTCATGGGATGAACTCATCCACTTATGGATTTAGTAATTTCAAGGCATCCTTATGGGATGAACTAGTCCATTTGTGGACCTAATAATGAACTCGTCCACTTTTGGACTTAATCATTAATGTAGTTTTGTAGAGACATACACACATAAGTCATATCTGAATAACTCTTCTTATTGCGATAAATAGGTGCATAAGTAAAAAATTGTTCTTGAAAGAATAAAAAGCTGTTCTTTGGGTTTAAAAAGTACTTTAGATAGTAAAAATTAACTAAAAGGAAGTAAATTGGAAATGAGGAGAGTTGTTCTTCGTGCCTTCGTCTACTGGTACTATCCTTTCAAGAGCTCCGTGTTCCATGGGCGGTGCAACTTCTGCCCGTCTAGCATCTCCAGGTGGTAAGTACCTTTTCTTTGCCATGAAATGATTCTGTAGGGTCCCTCCTAGTTAGGACTGAGCTTTCCCAAGGAGGGATCTCTAGTGGCACCCGTCACCTTCCACAAGACGAAGTCTCCAACTTGGAAGTCTCGGTGTCTAACTATGGAGTTGTAGTGCTTGGCCATGAGATCCTAGTATCATGCTAGCCTTTGTTCAGCTATTGCCCTGACTTCGTCCACTAGGTTAAGTTGTAGACGCATGGCCTCGTCATTTCTACTCTCGTTATGTTGTCTACTCTATAGCTTGTGAGTCTGATCTCAGCTGGAATAACTACCTCGCTTCCAAATGCCAGCCGAAATGGCATTTCTCCTATAGGCGTTATAGCTATCGTCCAGTATGCCCATAGTACTCTTGGCAACTCTAATGGCCATATACCCTTTGCCCCCTCGAGCCGAGTCTTAATGATTTTGAACAAGGATCGATTCGTGACCTCAACTTACCCGTTGGCTTGAGGGTGGACGAGAGAGGAGTAGTGGTTCTTGATCCCTAACTATGAGCAAAAGTCCCTGAAGGAATCGTTGTCAAATTGCTTTCCGTTATCAGAAACCAAGACTTTAGGGATCACGTACCTAAAAATAATGTTTTTCTAGACGAAACTTCGTACATTCTCTTCTGTGATGGTGGCCAAAGCTTCAGCTTTTATCTACTTGGTGAAATAGTTTATGCCGACCACTAGAAACCTCAACTGTCTCATTGCTATTGAGAATGGGCCCATGATGTCCAATCCCCATTAAGCAAAAGGTCAAGGGGCCGTCATTGGGGTGAGCTCTTCTGTTGGCTGCCTAATGATGTTTGATAGGCCACAAATGCGTTGACCCCTTGTGATGAATTAAGTTGATTAATTAGTCTAGTTATTAATTAATCAAATTATCATGCAAATTGCATGGTAGCACAAAAAAATGACCAATAAACTAAAGTATGTAGCGGAAATTAAATGACACGGTAATTTGTTTACGAATGGGCAAAATCTACACGGCAAAAACCCCACCGGGTTATTTAAGGTCACCACTCCCGAAACTCTACTATTATCATAACAAGCGGCTACAAGTAAAGGAATCCAAGTACCTTACCAATCTACAGTTGAACCCTTACCCCAATACCCAATTGGACTTGTTCTGTAATGACAGTTTCTCCTTTGATGCATGGCTCCCAGTACGTGACTAACCAATTGCGTGGATCCTTGTATGCGACTTCAATTCACCAACTAAAAAGAGTTGTTGGTTGCAAAATTCTTCAATTCATCCACACAATGAAGATCAAGAAGATACTTGGTTACAAAACCCTACAGTGCACATTACACAGCAACTTCTTTATAAGAGATGAACTAGGGCATGAACTTTGTCTCAGGTCACAAATTGCTTTTTACAAGGATGTCGCAATGCTTGTGCAACTTGTGTATATCTTGACAGCCCTTAAAATAATCCTTTTATATGTCTAGGGTTAGAAGAAAAGAAGTCCCAAAGACATAAGTACGGATTGAAATCAAAACAGAACTTATAATCTGTTTTTCTTAAATCTCGACATCTATAGGTGTCGAGGTGTTGTCGAGCAGCTGTCGAGCCTCGAGGCTGAACAAACTTGATGAATGCATGTGTCGAGACAAGTGTCAAGCTTTAATGAACTTGCACTTTTCAGCTTGTTTCTTGGACAAACTTGATGACTTCAACACTTGATCTTGAAACACAGTTTCTTGAAGTGTTAAACACATCCTAAATCGACCTAATTACAAGTAAGTGTGTTTTGTCAAAGGATAAGCCAATTACATAAAATAATGACATATGCTCAAAGCAAATTGAACCACATATAACCTAACAATCTCTCCCTTTGGCAATCCGTGACAAAACCACAACAAACAAATAAACATATAAGAGAAGTCATAAATCAATCAACTTATATTCACTTGTTGAATACAAAAAAATCTATCCTAACACAAATTCTTGAAAAATTTTGCAAGAAGAGAGTTTATGGCAAGTAGAATTTGACAACCTGTATTTCTGAAACGCTTTAAACAAAACATATCAAGGCATCTTTGTGTGAAGCAGAAATAATAGATTGCATACAAGTATAAGAAGCATGTGTATAAAGACAGAAAAGAAACAACACATGAAAAGATAGGTAAAAGAAAAACATACATCATCACATATATAGCAAATGATAACACTATGTATGTAAACAATGGTCACAAGACCTAAAGTACAAGAACAATTTATCTCTAAAAAGAAAGAAAAGAAAAGAAAAGAAAAGATACATATAATCCTCACTACATCCCTCAAAAATAGCAACACTCCCCCTATCAAAAATGTCCTATACAAGCTCTCCTCCTAAGAATAACCACTCTCATAACCCAAAACTACTCCCTCTTTTTGTCACGAGTGATAAAGGGTAGAGTGTCAAGTAAACATATCATCAGTAGAGCTAGCATCTCCATCATCATCATCCGAAGCATCATCGTCATCACCATCATCATCATTATCCTTAGTCTCAAAAGCCACATGGGGAGGTGGAGGAGAAGTCTCAGAAGCAAAACCGCCTATGGTCACCTGTCGCCGAGCAATGCGACCAACACGAGCATTCACCTGATACAACTCTATAGAGAGCGTATCGAGGTGAGCATCCATGCACTGAAGCTGTGCCATGATGTCTCCAAATGACACATCGCTCGAGGAAGAGGAGGGAGCAAATGCGGTTCGTGCAGATCTGGATGAAGCTAGACGGGAGGGAGGAGCAGCTGAATCCGTCTGTCATGACCTAAACTGCGCCTCACTATGTTTTACGATAGTGGCGTCTATGGCAACCATGACATGGAAGGGGTTGGACAAAGGAAAAGGGATGGAGAAATGGCGTAGAATCCTCGTGATAGCAGAAGGAAAGATAAACTTATCACGGGTAGCCGTATCCCTATAAACATCTATAATAAAGAAGATGAAGTGGGAATGAAAGTCTATAGTAAGGCGCTCTAAAAGAGACAACAAAAACCGAGCACGAGGCTCTGTGATGGAGTTGTAGTGAGAGAGTGGGTGCAAAACAAATGTCATCACTATTTTTAAGAAACGAGGACCTTTAGCAAAAGGCCTACATGGTGTGAACTAACGCTCACCCTAATCAGAAGGGCGCTCACAAAAAGTAGGCGTTATCTCGTCTTTTGACATAGTCCATAGACGCTCACAACCGGGGTAGTTAGGATGCGCAACCCTTGGAACATAAAGCACCTCGAAGACCAACTCCGGTGTGACTACTATGTCTGTACCTCGAACGCGAGTGTGAAAGAGAGGTACTGAAGAATCAATTCTATGCATGTTGGAGTAAAACTCCTATATCAGCACAAAAGGAGAAATGACAGGGACGTCACACAGTGACTCCCAACCCCGACTGTGAATGATATCGGGTAGGTCGGTGTCGGAGAAGTCTGCCAGAATAACTTGGCATTCCGAATGAACACCTCATTTAGAAAGTTCTTCGAGAAGTCTTGTTGGGCTTTCTCATCACAGAACCGAACAGAAGAAGGAGTAGGATCAGAAGACAACGAGCCCCTAGAACGAAGAGGGTTCTGGAACAGAATGGACTTACGTTTTGGTGCCATAGACACTACTAACGCAAATAGAAGGAGAGGAAAAAAGAGAGAAACACACAGAAAGGTCCCAAAGCAATTCAATATATAACAAATATATTGAAAAGAAAGAACGTATGTATGGGAAATGCATAAACATGTGACATGCAACATGAAAAACATCATGGGCTCAGCCTAATCTAATCCTATCAACATATAACAAGTTTGCACACATCTAAATGGATGACAATACTGTTAGAATGCTAATGTGATGCAATGCATGGAGTTTTTAAGATCAAATCTACAAAACCCATCCCAAAATTGCAACAAAACTCATCAATTTTGAAAAACCCCAAAATTAAAAAAAAAAAAAAAAAACCCAAACCTAGGTTTCAAAACATGAAATGCATGTAAATGAATGAGATTCAAAGCTTACCAAGAGAGGAAAACTTGAAGAAAGCTTGAAGAAACCTTTAGGAAGAGGTTTGGAGTGAGTGAGAAAAGTTTTGGAAGAGAGAACACAAAGATGTCGAGAGAGAGATCGAGGGAAATGAGAGAAAGGATCGCGCAGAATCTATTTATACAACCTTAGTAATTCTCGATAGATGCAGGTATCGAGAGGTGTCGAGCCATTTGTCGAGGTAGGTGTAGAGAAAAGCAACTTCGACAGATACAGGTATCAAGGAGGTGTCGAGGATCAAGGATCAGACACAAAAAGAATCTCAATCGATCCATCAGTTGTCGAGAAGCTATCAAGAGGACAGAAACTGCCTCGATCAATCCACCAAGTATCGAGAAGATCTCGAGATTGCGATAAGAAAAAGCTAAGAAGCTCGATAGATAGCCAGGTATCAAGGAGGTGTCGAGCTGGCATTTAAAAGCAATTTTTCGAGAAGAGAAAAACACAGATATGAATGCAATCACGCATGAAACTCAACCAATGATCCAATCAACATATTAAGCTCTTAAAATCATCTCTCAATAACACTTTTAAACACATGGATCCCAAAACACACACACACACACACACACTAAACAAGTCTAACCAATTTTTATTTCAAAAATAAGTCAAGACAGTTTAGTGAGCATACATTAACGCGTGTAAACCTTGTGATGACCAAATTACATTGTACCTGCACATGTATCAAGAATAGCAAAGAATATTATGTGTTGTGCGTGAAAAATATCACAAGATAGCATAAATCTCTCAAAGTTATGATGATTTGAGACATGAGAAAATCACTTTAACTCACACACAATCATAACTATTTGATAGGGACTATCACTTTCGAGGTACATCCTATAACTCCCACATCTCTAAAAAAACATGCTTGCAATCATATTTTAAAGCATTTTGTTCTTTTTGCTTTTATTTCTTTACATATTTTGTTTTATTAAGCATATCATGCATGGGCATATAAGAGAGAAAAGAAATACCCAATTATGTTAAGTTTTTTGACATTGCACTTTTGTTATGTCGAAGCATACAGATGTCATTTCATGATTGGCGAGTAACAGTGGTGAGATGGTTATTTATGCCTTTCTCTTAGGATTTTCTAGTCCTACCCGTCAAAAAGAGTGATACAAGTGTTAAGTACAAGAGATCACTTAACCTTACTCATCACAAACAAAGAGCCACAAAACTCACTTGCTTAGTTGTGCATAAGGATGCTCATCTAAGCTACAAGAAATACAAAGATTAGAAAACTCTGTCTTAATGGTCATTTTAAGGTTCATAAAAACCAATGTACACAGACACACACTGTTTTTGTATTTTTCAATTTTTTTTTTATTTTTATCTGAAAAGAAAAAAAAGCTGAAGACAAACAAACAAAAATATGTTAAATAAAGAAAATGCATAAAACTAGACTGACTGAAAACAGTAAAGAAATACACATAAGTAATGCAAAAACAAAACAAGAATGGGGAGAGAGAGAAAACGTGAATAAATCACTTGGAACCCTTTTCCTTCCACACCTTGGAAGAACCTTTCCTTTTTGCAAACCCTTGAATCGGTGATGAGGGGAAAGGATTGAAACCGTTCAAGTTCGAAAGGAACATAAGGACTTTGAGACGATCTCCAAGAGGAGCAAGAGAGGTTTGAAGCTAATTTTGATTCCCAAATGCTATCATGCCATTGCTCTGTTAAGTGGCTAACCACTTATAGCAATTTGGTCGAGTATGACCGGCAATACCACAATAATGACAGAGATGCTGCTTCTTCTGTTTAGGTTTTTTAGAGTTAGACTTCTTAGACCTAGGGTTTTTAATTTCCTTCTTCTCAAGCTTAAGGTTGCTCCTAAGATGGACTTACCCTTGTCTAAGTTCTTACTGACTAATTCAGTTTTAACATCTTTATTCTCAATTTTAATGTTATTAGTAGGAGGAACAAAAACAGTAGTACTAGCAAAAGGAGTATTAGAGGAAGAGAATTCATACCCCAATCCTGTTCGATTAGAAGCAGATTTCTGAATGCTGAGCATCTCATCCAGCTTTGCACTTGATGTCCTCTCCAATTGAGCTCTAACTTGAAATAGTTCTGCTTCAAGCTTCTTGGTCTTCTCAGCCAGGAAATTGTTCTTGAATCTCAGTGTCCCAATAGTCTAATTTGCTTCATCAAACTTAGTGGAAAGCACCTCACGGTCAAGTTCCACATCACTGAGCTTCTTGGTGGCCAGCCTATAGAGTTTCTCATGCTTCTCGGAAAGCCTATACAGTTCCTCATAGGCGGTATGGATATCATCTTGTTCATCCATTGTTTCAAACTTAGCATCCACCAATTCTTTTTCGTCATCTACATCTTCAGTAATCTCTTCAATAGGATTAAAAGTGGCAGTGAAGGCATTCAAAATTCCGTCATCTTTATTGCCAAAATCATCCTTGGGTTCAATGTCGCTCAAGATTGTAGCAAGTGTCTTGCTCTTCCCAATGCTCTTGAGATATGTGGGACACTCTTGTTTCATGTGACTGAAGCCTTGACACCCGAAGCACTTAGGTCCAGTGGGAACAGTGTCCTGACCGCCATCTCTAGTATCCTTCTTCCCTTTATCTGGGCTCTTGAACAAAGAAGAACTGGATTGCTTACGGTCCTTGTTGAAGCCTTTTTCATTGGCATTTTTTATGAATTTCTTGAATTGCTTGATAATGTAGGACTTCATCTTTGAATCTTCATCTTCTGAAGACTCATCTGTGTCACTGCTCTTAGCCTTTAGAGTCATGCTCTTGCCTTTACTTGATTTGCCAATCCTTGTCAACCCTAGCTCGTAGGTTTGCAAATTACCAACTAGCTCGGTTAGAGGAATCTTGTCAATATCCTTTGATTCCTCTATCGCCATGATCTTGGCATGGAATCTCTTGGGCAGAGATCTGAGCACTTTCTCACTATCTTGAGTTCAGGAATGGTTTCTCCAAAATTGAATGCTAAGTTCACTATGTCTTTGAGCTTGGCATAGAACTCATCGAATGACTCATCCTCCTCCATCTTAATTTCTTCGAAGCTTGTAGTGAGCCTCTATAGTTTTGAATTCTTGACAGCCTTTGTTCCCTCATAGGTTGTCTGGAGAATGGTCCATGCTTCCTTAGCAGTTTCAGTGGAGGAAATCTTCTTGAACTCCTCATTAGTGACTGCATTGAATATGGCATTCAATTCTCTGCTGTTGAAATTGGCCGCCTTGATCTTGGCATCATCCCAATCGGCCGGCGCTTTTGTAGGCTTGGTCCAGCCTATCTCCATAACTTGCCACATCTTCTCATCTAGTGACTGCAAGAAAGCTCTAATGCGTACTTTTCAGTATGCATAATTAGTACCATCAAGTAGTAGAGGTATAATAAGAGACTGACCTCTATCCATGACAAACAGGGGTCGATAGATCACACACAAGGATTAAACCCTAATCAGAGTGTGCCTGCTTTGATATCACTTGATAAGCCACAAATGCGTTGACCCCTTGTGATAAATTAAGTTGATTAATTAGTCTAGTTATTAATTAATCAAATTATCATGCAAATTGTGTGGTAGCATAAACAAATAACCAATAAACTAAAGTATGCAGCGGAAATTAAATGACACGGTGATTTGTTTACGAATGGGAAAAACCCACACGACAAAAACTCCACCGGGTTATTTAAGGTCACCACTCCTGAAACTCTACTATTATCACAACAAGCGGTTACAAGTAAAGGAATCCAAGTACCTTACCAACTACAGTTGAACCCTTACCCCAATACTCAATTGGACTTGTTCTATAGTAACAGTTTCTCCTTTGATGCATGGCTCGTAGTATGTGACTAACCAATTACGCGGATCCCAGTATACGACTTCAATTCACCAACTAGAGAGAGTTGTTAGTTGCAAAATTCTTCAATTCATTCACATGATGAAGATCCAGAAGATGCTTGGTTACAAAACCCTACGGTGCACATTACATAGCAACTTCTTCACAAGAGATGAACTAGGGCATGAACTTTGTCTTAGGTCACAAATTGCTTTTTACAAGGATGTCTCAATGCTTGTGCAACTTGTGTATATCTTGACGGCCCTTAAAATAATCCTTTTATATGTTTAGGGTTAAAAGAAAAGAAGTCCCAAAGACATAAGTACAGATTGGACTCAAAACAGAATTTAGAATCCGTTTTTCTTAAATCTCGACAGCTATAGGTGTCAAGGTACTGTCGAGCTTCGGGGCTGAACAGCTTCTTAAATCTCGATAGATGCATGTGTCGAGACAGGTGTCGAGCTTTAATGAACTTGCACTTTTCAGCTTGTTTCTTGGACAGACTTGATGACTTCAACACTTGATCTTGAAACACAGTTTCTTGAAGTGTTAAATACATCCTAAATCTACCAAATTACAAGTAAAGTGCATTTTGTCAAAGGATAAGCCAATTACATAAAATAATGACATATGTTCAAAGCAATTTGAACCACATATGTCCTAACAATGTTGTTGAACCTTTGACATTTGTCGCAGGCTTTGACATAAGTCTAGGCATCTTTCTGCATAGTAAGCCAGTAGTAGCCAACCTGAACCAGTTTGTGCACTAAAGAACGTTAACTTGAGTGGTTCCCGCGGATCCCTTCATGGACTTCTCTCATGACATAATCTGCTTCTTCAGGGCTTAAGCATCTTAGGTATGGGCGGGAGAAGCCTCTCTTGTACATGATGTCCTTTATCAAAACCAATCGCGCTATCCGAACCTTCAGCTTTCTCGCGGTCTCCTTATTGTTAGGTAGTGTGTCGTCTTTCAGAAAAAAAAACTATCGGTGTAGTCCAGTTGCTTCCTGAGTCTATTTCCTGCACATTGATGTCATCTATCAAAGGTGAGAGCTGAACAAAAGAAAGTACCTTACTGGAGGTAAGCATGTGTTCTGCTGAGGCAACTTTGGCAAGACAATCAGCTTGCTCGTTCTTTTCTCTAGGGATTTGGACGAACTTGGCATTCAGCTCACCTACTTGTCTACACACCTGCTCCAAATACTTCTACATATTTTCCCTTTTGCACTTGTAGTCACCGTTCACCTAATTAGTGACCACTTGAGAGTCACAATATATAATAACACTTGTAGCCCCTGCAGCTTTCGCGAGATCTAGCCCTGCCACTAAGGCCTTATACTCTGCTTCGTTGTTGGTCGTTGGGAAGTCGAGACGAACCATACATTCGATCTCGGCCCCTTCTAGGGAATTGAGCACTACACCGGCTCCGCCAGCCTACCTGTTAGAAGATCCATCCGTGTGGATGCTTTACTGATGATGCTCTTCTACCCCCTGGCCTTCCATATTGGTGAACTCTAGAAAGAAGTCAATGACCACTTGTCCCTTTATGGCAGTACGTGGGCGGTATTGTACGTCAAATTCACTCAATTCTATCGCCCATAATGTCATTTGTCTGGCAACTTCAAGATTACTCATTGCTCGCAGTAGAGGCTTATTAGTCAAGACGACCATAGTGTAGGCCTAGAAGTATGGCTTGAGCTTACAGGCCGTGGTAACTAAACTGAAGGTAAGCTTCTCCATTGGTGGGTATCTTTCCTCCGCACCTCGAAGTGCTCGGCTAGTGTAGTATGTGGGCTTCTACACCCTGTCTTCTTCCCTGACTAAGGTCATGCTGACGGCCTGGGATATAACCTAGTAGAGGAATAGTTCTTCCCTTGGTTTGGAGGGACTTAGCAACAGTGGTGAAGAGAGGTAGGCCTTCAGATCCTCAAATGCTTGTTGACACTTGACCGTCCATTCAAAAGACTTCTTTAGCATGCGGAAGAAAGGTAAAAACTTGTGTGTTTTCCTTGATACGAACCTATTTAGCACAGTTACCTTACTGTTGAGGCTTTGTACTTCTTTCACATTCCTTGGTGGTGACATCTCCATTATGGCTCAGATCTTGTCTGGGTTGACTTCGATACCTATTTGAGACACCATGAATCCCAGGAACTTTCTAGTCGTTACCTCGAATGCACACTTGCTTGGATTGAGCTACATGTTATAAGAGCGGAAGATGTCAAAGGTCTCCCTAAGATCCTCCAAATAGTCGTCCTCCCTTCGGCTTTTTACTAGCATATCGTTAACGTAGACATGGATATTTCTTCCCATCTAATGTGCAAACATCTTGTTCATTAGTGTCTGATATGTTGCGCCTATGTTCTTAAGGCCGAACGGGATTACTTTGTAGTAGAAGAGGCCTTGGCTGGTAACGAATGAAGTCTTCTCCCGATTAGTTTCATCCAGTTTGATCTAGTTGTAGCCAAAAAAAGCATCCATGAAGTTCAAAAACTGGAGTCAAGCTGTAGAGTCCACTAGGACGTCGACCCGCAGGAAGGGGTAGCTATCGTTATGGCACGCCTTGTTCAAGTCTATAAAGTCTGCACACATCCTCCACTTTCCATTGGCTTTCTTGACCATCACCACATTGGCCGGCTAGTCCGGGTAGTATATTTCTTTAATGTAGTCTACATCTTGCAACTTGCAGACTTCGTTTGTAATAGCTTGGTCTTGTTCTTGGGTGAATACTCGCTTCTTCTGGTGGATAGGGGGAAAAGTGGGAAACACATTCACCCTGTGCACCATGACTGAAGGGTCAATCTTGGGCATGTCTTCATGGCTCTAGGTGAAGACGTCTTGGTTTTATTTTAGGAACGTCATGAGCACCTGTCGAATTGGCGGACTAGCGAGGATGCCAATTTTGTTCGTCTGCTCAGGCCTTGAGTTGTTAAGGGGTATCTCTTCCAATCTCTCAACAGGTTCTACAACCACCCACTACTCTTCTATGTTCTTGGTCTATATTTGGTCATCCATATCTAAAATTTCTATGTAACATTCGGGTGCAGCCACTTGATCCCTACATACTTCTCCAACTCCGTACTCGGTGGGGAACTTAATCATTAAGTGATAAGTTGAAGTCACGGCCTTCTATTAGTTGAGTGTAGGTCATCCTAGAATGGCATTATAGGCAGACGAGCAATTGACCACAAGGAATGTTACATCCTTCATGATTTGTTGAGGGAAATCACCAACCATCACGGGCAATGTGACTGCATCGAGGGGATATACTCTTATTCCTCCGGACCCAACGAGCTGGGCGTTGGTCTGAACCAGCCGCTCTCTTTCAATTCTCATCTGCTGGAACACCGAATAGTAGAGGATGTCAGCAAAGCTTTCGTTGTCAACCAGGACTCGGTGTGTGTTGTAGTCCCCAACCTATATACTAACAACGAGTGTATCATCATGCGGGTGGTGAAGATGTCGAGCATCTTCTTTCAAGAATCCAAATATAGGATTGTTGACCTGCTCCATTTTTGGGATGAAGCCCATTAACTGGACGTTTTGAACCATCCTTAAGTAAGACTTACGAGCCTTTTTAGATGAGCCAGAAACTATAGTTCCCCCCACAATCATTCTTATGTCTCCTAGGGGCAGCCTAGGACACTCGTTCTCCCTTCGGGCAACCTATTCTTGTGACACATCCGTCCTTTCCTTGCTGACAAACCTCTGCAACTTTTCTTGTTTGATAAGAGCTTCTATTTGCTTCTTCAACTCGTAGCAGTCGAATGTATTATAACCGTGATCACGGTGAAAATGACAGTACTTGTCTTTGGACCTCTTACTGGGGTCTCCCTTCAACTTGCTAGGAAATGCCAAGGCTTCTTAGTCCTTGATCTGCATTAAGACTTAATCGATCGGGACGTTAAGCGAGGTGAAGCTTGCGAAGCTCCCAGTGGGGGGTTTGGAGTGCCTATCCTCCAGTCGGTCTCTAGTCTTGGTTGTCTTCCGTCCATTGTCCTGCCGAGCCTTTTCATGTCTTTCCTTCTTCTTGGGATTCTCTTCTCGGGCAAGCAATGCGTCTTCCGCATTCATGTACTTAGTAGTCCTATAAAGCACTTCTGACAGTCTTCGAGTCGTTTTTGTATAAGGAAAACAAAACCTTCCCTTTCCATAACCCATTCATGAATGCAGGCACGAATATCTTGTTGTCAATTTCATCAATTAAGAAGGCCTCTTTCTTAAAATAAGTAATGTAAGACCTCAGCGTTTCGTCCTCCCGTTGCTTGATGTTCATTAGGCATGCAGTGGACTTCTTATACCTATGCGCCCTGATAATGTGCAAAGCAAACTATGCGCTCAACTCTTTGAAGGTGCTGATGGAGTTTGGCATCGACCTACTAAACCATACCCTTATAGGACCCTTCAATGTAGTTAAAAAGGCTCGGCACATGATCTCTTTTACCATGCCTTGCAAGTACATCAAGGTTTTGAAAGACCCCAGGTGATCTAAGGGATCCTTAGATCCATCGTAGGCCACTACCTACAGCATGCGGAACTTCGACGGAAGGGGGAATGAAGCGATGGATGCAGTGAAGGGTGAATCCGTCCGATGGACCAATTCGTCGAGGTCGTTGGACACCCGTCCTCTGATGGCATTCATCATAAAGTCCATCCGTTCCTTCATCATCTGCATCTCCAAGACCATTTATGGTGGGGTTGTCTCTGCGGCGAATGGACGGCTTATGTCCTGTCGCTCTGGTCTGCTTGGGGCATTGCTACCTTCCGGCCCTTTTGGGTCCTTTCTCTCAGTGCTAGTGCCGTCTTAATCGTCCTCCTAAGTATTAAGCCCTGCGTTCCTTTGGTGCAGTTGTTCCTCTAGGTCATAGTTTTGCTTGGTGAGGCATTCCACAGCTACGGCAAGAGTTTGAACTTGTCTCTCAAAGGCAGTGGTACGTGGTTCATCTCCTTGGTTGTTGTTGGTGGTAGCCATCGAGCAAGTGAGTACCATATAACTCTTTGTCTAGGAAGTAGTAGTATGGCTTTTACTACGGTGTTTTCCACAGACGGCGCCAACTGATGATGCTGAAAATCATCAGTAAGTCACAAAGTGCTCACTTGCTCTAGTCAAAAATAAACACAGCACAATAAGACCTTACGGAGAGTACCGGTGTGGTACCAACCAAACACCCTCTGAAGGTCAAGTTAGAGAATTCTCACAACTCTAAAGTGCCAAAGTTAGAGTGAATTATGCGCACCTTGGTTTGTGAGGGTTTGGGAGTTTTTATAGTAGTGTATAGTGACATTCGTGTCTTGACGAGGAAGGTCTTTCCTTGTAGGGAAGATCTTCATTAATAAGCGTACATTGCGGGATCCTTTCCTTATAAGGACTCCCTTGATTAGGGTTAATCGTGGGATACAAGATATTGCCATGTATAGATATTCGTGGAGGTCAAGCAAGGCCACACTGGACTCATCATGCTCTTCATCTCATCAGCTTCTTTACTCCCATTGGCCTTTTTAACTCCCATCGTTCACATAGATACCGTCGAGTATTGAGGTGATATCGTCAGCTTATGGCGTTGTCAGATTCGTGGTACTTCACACGTATATGAAGTTGATAGGCTCAATGGACTCATCGGCTTCTTTGTATGCAACGAGTTTATTTTGAAAATACCTTTATCAGGATCAATCGTCAACGCTTGAAAAATTGGCAATTATCCTTACATTCTTCTTCTTTTTATGTCTAGATATTTTTTTTTATCCCTTATAACTTGTATTCTCTTAGTTTTTCAAATTTCAATTTAAATTGTTATCGGATTACAAGTATTTGGACTTGATTGTTGATTTTAATCTCTTCTCATTATTACCACATTCACAATATTAGTAGACTGACATGTAAGAATCTTGCCATCTTGATTTCATTATTGTTTGAAGTATAATTAGCAATTTTAGGAGGAATCACAGCAGACGTATTCTCGACACAATAGCTGCTGATAGAAGCGTTCATAATGAGAGGGAGAGCCCATGGTTATATATTTTTATATTGGATTTGTGTAACAAGTAAGATCACAAATCCAGCTTTCAAGTTCTTGTCCTTCCTCTGCTTCAAAATGGCCACATCAGAATTCAGAAAAGCCTCATGTTGGCTGCGGCGTCAGTAAGAAACACTTCTTCACGTGGCAGAATTATATTTTGATTCTTTAACTCCTATGTAAGTGTGGCTTTGTCAAATTTTACATTTGATAAATAAATATGAGGGTAGTCCATAGCCATTGTCCACAAATTAGTTTAAAGTAGAATTTTGTTAATGATATTTTTGCCTAAAATGAAAGGTTAAACTATAGTCATACTACCATATCATTTTTTTTTATTAACTGAAAACCTTTATTGAAAGCTTATCAGGCAAAACAAAACAGTTGAGGGGCTGTCAATAACTTATTGGAACGCCTCCTCCAAAATTACATTTATAAAAGCAGTAGGGCTATTCCCTAAATCAAAAGTTACGAAAACAGAATTAAGCATAGACCATTTAGCTATGGAGTGGGCTGCTTTATTTGCTTTGGGGTTAACCTAACTGAAAGTGACATTTGCAAAGCTCTCCAACAGCAATCTCACACCAGCAACAAAGTTTCTAATTCTCTAAGGAACTGCAGCACCACCATCCCTTAATTCCTCAATAAAATTTCTGAAGTCTCCATCAAAAATCATATTACCAAAATTTTCATAGGAAGCTAACTTCATTGCCTACAGTATTGCCTTAGCTTTTGCTTAGACAGGGTGTTGGTGTCTACCTTTCTTGAGGCCAGGGGCAGAGCCAGGGGGGTTCGAGGGGGGCAGTTGCCCCCCTTGGTCAGCCCAAAAAATACCCCTTAGTACTTAGCTAATACTTATTAAAAACTCTTGCCTACTTTTTCTTTAGATAGAAATAGCAATCTAGATCAAAATAATACATCAGCTTGGACTATCTTCCTTAACCTAGGAGGAATTTCATCTAACCAAAAGTTCTACTCACTCACCGTTAATGATAATTTAGCCCACTAAAACTCCACTCTATTTCTTTGGTCTTGAAATAGAGCATAAATCTACCTTCTAAATGAACCAATAAGCAACTATAAGTCCTCCACTAGCATGCCTTACACATAAGTTTTAGTGAGTCCCTACCCTATCTTAGCAAAAAAGCCCTAATCAATCCCTTCAAAAATGCACTCTTGTATACCAACGTAGAAATCAAAGTGCACCGCTTGGAAAGTCACAATCCATCATGAACCTTGATATAGCCCCTCTGTACTTAGCTATTATAATATTTGAATTTTTTAAATCTTTTTCTTTTGTGAAAGTTTCTTGTTCATATAGTTAATTATATATTAAAAATTTTTAAAAAAAATTAATTTCTATTACGATTTAGAAACTAAATATATATATACAACATTTCTTTATTTTTTTGATAGAATTTCAACCTATGGCGTCCGCTCCTAATGATAGCTCTTTATCATCAAACCAAGACACTAATCAGTTTTTGGTGTAAGCGGGGATTGAATCTCAGATCTCTTATACAACATATTAAGGAAACAAAACATTATTGTTTGTTTTAAGATAATCTAAAAATGGTAATATGATCTCATTTTCTTATAATAATTTACTCAACTTTATAAAAATTTGGGTATAAATAATAAAAAGTAACATAAATTTACTAGATAAATAGAATATGATGAATAATTGAATATGTTTTCTTATTGTGAAGATGTTTACATAATTACATTAAAATATCACTTAGTATCCAAATGAATAATTTTAAAATTTCAAAATTGGTTTCCAACATTATATATTCATATGATGTGCATATATCATATACATATTTGCCCTCCCTCAACTCAAATCCTAGCTCCGCCACTACTTGAGATTGCAAACACCACCGACTCTCTCCAATCTAGCAACAACACAAGGTGTCCTTGTGGTCAAAATACGATTTAGGCCTGATGGTTGTTCTTACACCAAGGGAGGACTCAAATCAAAGCCCAACAGTTCTTCTGCCTAACTAGACATGGCAAAACGGGTAGGTCGGTTCGGGTCGGGTCAATCGGGTTGCGGGTCGGGTTGACCCGTATTGACCTGTATTTTTCACATGAATTTTATATATATATATATATATATATATATATATATAAAACAACATGTATTTGTCATTTGAAAAGTTATGCAACAAATTATTTTATGTAAAATGCATTATTTTGACTTCACCACTTATGCCAAGAATGAATTCAGTTAAATTTATTAATACTTATTCAATAATTTTAAAATTATACAAATCCTAACATTGCTATCTAAAACAAATAACACAAATATAAGTAAAATAAATACACATGTTTTATTTCTACACAATATCAACATTCTAAAATATAAAACAAAATTACAAATAACTTATTGGATAACTCATTTGATAAAGAATAAAAACATATAATAAATTTACAATCTTGAAAATTAATTTTATAATCTATTATCAATTGCGATTGGCACTCTATTTCAATTTGAGATATACATTAAAATTGGATTGCTTATTTATTTATACATGGTCTCTTTTATGAATATCATATCATTGTTAAGCAACACACACTCTAGGAAATATCATAATTTATTTTGAAAAGCCGTTTATTTTGGACATAAATTGTTAAAAAATGAGTTTAAGCATTCATAATTTATGCTAATTTGATACTTTGGTTTCACTATTTTTAAACTTGTAAATGTTTCTCACACATGTCTACAATTTTAAATCTATATTTTTAACTCTTCTGTAACCATATTATCTTGGCATGTACTTTGTTATTTAATATCTAAAAATCTTTACTCATTACAAAATGCTCAACCTTTTATCTTTCAATTAATTTGCATATGTAAATATATCAATTGTTTCCTTAAAGCTCACAATAAACAATTAAACTACTATTGTCTTAATTTTACTTTTTTTTTTTTTTACCAAAAAAAAAAGTTTTAAAAAAGTGATTCGGGTTCGGGTTGGGTTGCGGGTCGGGTCGGATCATAGGTCAACCCGTTTTTGTTTCGGGTCAAAAAATCAGGTTCGGGTCAAGTATTTTTCGGGTCGAGTCGGGTCAGGTCAGAAAATTTTGACCCATTTTGCCATGTCTATGCCTAACGCCCAAAAGAGTTAGAAAATTTTCTTATGGTCAAAAATATCCCATCACTTAACAATATAAAAGGTGAATAATTTAGGTAAAGAAAAATACTAGAAAAATTTTATTAGGTAAAGAAATGAATCTTCATATTATTATATTATTATATTTCATAAAATCAAATAATCTAATAAAAATGAAATCATGGTGTATTATTTCAATATCCCTTTCCTCGCATGGGTGGGATAAGATGGAGTAACCTGCGGAGCTTAAAATTCAACTTATTTGGTTTACAATGGACAATATTTCAAAAGCTGACAACTTTCTATATCTCATTAAGACATCAATTTTCAAAAAAATGGACCCCGTACAAATTCCGCGTTAAAAATAAGTGGAATAAATCAAATAAAACAAAATAAAGTTATACCGAGTAGATACTAAATAGATTCCATGCTTGTGAGGTGGGGTGGTGAAGAAGTAAGTTTTGTGGACAAATTTTTCTCAAAAAAAAAAAAAAAGTTTTGTGGACAAATCATTTTGTCTAAAATCAAACTCTTAATATCTATGTAAGATATTAGAGGACCTTGAGACAGGATAAGGGTATTTTATAAGAACAAAACTAACTTTATTACGAAGAATTTATAAATTGAAATAACAAATTTATTTTGATAACCAATTGTAATAACAACTTAAGTGATAGGAGTATAAAAAATGTAAATAAATTTCGCAATTATTTATTCTATTTTGTGTTTAGATGTTAAGTGATACTGAGAATATTATGATATTCTTAATACATAAGTATTATAAATTCTTGTGCCGGATGTTTAAAGTTAAATACAGGACCAACTAAAATGCATACTTAAGTGGTGCGACACGGCTTCTCGCATGTCCAAGAAGCTTCATGTAAATTGTTGCGGGACAGAGAAAATGATACTTCACCAACCATCCTTAATTGTTGGGGTGATAAGAACATTAAGGAAACTTGTGGGGGATAAAAACGCCAAAACACCATATGGGCCTTGGGCCTAGTCCGAGGACGTGAGTTCCACTAAAGGGGTCGTGTGTCAGGAGCAAGGCCATCTAACACTAGGGCCCAAGGGCAGCCGACCAAGTTGCCAGCCTGTCGGAGATGAGCCGAGGATAGAGTCTCCTCGGACGTAGGTCGGGAACAGAACATGGTGGCAAATGCCCAGGGGAGGGCCCCTGAGGCTCGGCGAGTCATCCTACTTCTCAAACGAGATGCCGAGGTGGGAGACAAGGGAGACGTGCATTGCATGAAGCTCCTGCCACCGCATTAATGACTCCTCACCTACCCGCCTGGCCGCATTAATGGGGAAATGACTATTGAGAGGACGGTGAACAGCCTTAAGGGCATTGGGGAGCGTTTTCAGGGAAAAGACAGATGGGAACCAGGCATGGGAAGTATAAATGAAGAAGGGAGGACCACGAAGAAAGGGGATTTTTTGGGTTTTGGGGAGAAGGGGGAGAAGAAAGACTCTTTCTAACTCCACTGCGAGGACAAGCAAGGGAAGGGCCCAGACATACGCTCTCGGATCACTTCCGAGGAGAGGCACAGGTGTTCCCCCAATCTCTGGCACAACAGCTACGGACCTTACCCGCACTCCATAGCCTTCTAGAACCCCAAGAAGTCTAGGCTTTAAGCCCATCCTCTACAAATTCTATTGTAAAGGCCACTTGGGCCGGCCCAGCCACGGATCAGGGCCTAAGGCTCAATTTGTGTCCTTACAATTGGCGCCGTCTGTGGGAAGCCAAGACAAAAGGGACTGGAAGTGCCATGGAAGGTTCAGGTTCACGTCATGCGGAGTCCAGGGGGTCCCAGCGCGAGGACCATTTTGTGCGGTCAGAAAGAGAACGTGAAGCCAGTGTCCACACGGAAGGTACGCGCGGTAGGAGTCGTGCACGTGGTGGTAGTAGGGCCTCCAGCGAGAAAAGTGTTGAGACCCTGCAAAGGGAGGTTGACCATCTAAGAAGAAAGCTGCGCCGGGAAAAACGAAGGCGTACGCCCTCTCCTTCAGACCGGTCTTCAGCGGATGTCAGCAGTAGCTCCGGTAGTTCCAGGTCGAGGACTCCCCTTTGCGAGTCCTCTTCCCAGGAGGACAAGCACCGTCGCCAACCTAAGGACAAGAGGACGTCCTCCAGAGGCCTGGCCAACAATGCACTAAGCAAGGCGCTCTACCAGATTTCCAAGTCGCCCTTCACCCAGAGGATCAAGAAGGGAAAACTCCCAAGAAGGTTCACCCAGCCAGCCTTTACCGTTTACAACGGGAGAACGGACCCAGTGGAGCACGTGAGCCACTTCAGCCAGAGGATGGCAGTGCACTCGAAGAACGAGACCCTGATGTGCAAGGTCTTTCCTTCCAGCCTAGGACCCGTCGCGATGAGATGGTTTAACAGCCTAAAGGCAGGCTCTGTCAACTCTTTCGCGGAGCTCACCAGGGCGTTCGGCTCGCGGTTCATCACGTGCAGCAGGATCCCTCGGCCGATAGATTCACTGTTGTCCATGGCTATGAGAGAGGGAGAGACCCTCAGAGCCTATACCGACAGATATTGGGAGATGTACAATGAGATCGATGGAGACTTCGACGAAGTTGCCATAAGCACTTTCAAGGTCGGCCTACCAAACGAGCACGACCTGAGGAAGTCGCTGACCAGGCGGCCTGTCAAGAGTGTGCGACGGCTCATGGACCGCATTGATGAGTACACGCGGGTAGAGGAGGATCAGTTACAGGTGAAGGCTAGGGCGAAGGTTATCCCTCAGGAAAGGAGGGATTTCAGGTCGGACGGGTACAGCAACAGTAGGCCGAGGAGAGAGTTCATCGGGCAACCTCGTCGGGCGCCAGCGCAAGTACTCGGCATCGCATTTCGCGAGCCCATACAACGGGTGTTTGAGAAAATCCGCCACGAGCCCTATTTCCGGTGGCCCAACAAAATGATAGGCGATCCCTCGAAGCGAAACCAGAACCTCCACTGCCAGTACCATCAAGAGCACGGCCATACGACCGAGAACTGCAAGAGCCTGCGCTTTTACCTTGAACAGCTGGTGAAGGAGGGGAAGTTAGGACAATTCGTGCACGGCCATAAGGGGAGGAGAGAGCACCATGGGCCGGCAGGCCAGGGCCACCCTGCCCCAAGACCTCCCCTGGGAACCATCAACGTCATCCTTGCAGCTCTTGGGAGGACTGGCTCGCGCCCTCCTAGGGTGATGAATGTGACACGGGCCCATGCTGGAGGCTCTGGCTCCGAGCCGAAGAGGATCAAAGGCGACGAGCCGCCCACACTGGCCTTCTCGGAGGCGGATAAAGAAGGGACCATCCAACCCCATGATGACGCATTAATCATAACGCTGAGAATCGGAGGATACGACGTGAAGAGGGTGATGGTGGACCAAGGGAGTGGCGCGGACATCATGTACCCCGACCTGTTTAAGGGGCTAAACTAGAGGGAAGAGGACCTCTCGGCCTACGACTCGCCTTTGATAAGCTTCGAGGGGAAGACAGTGGTGCCGAAAGGACAGATTAGACTGCCTGTACAATCGGGCCTGGCAGTGGTGGAGGTGGACTTCATTGTGGTGGACGCCTACTCTCCTTACACGGCCATCGTGGGGAGGCCTTGGCTGCACGCCCTAGGGGCCGTCTCCTCCACTCTCCATGCCAAGGTGAAGTTTCCTTTTTGCGGCCAAGTCGAGGAAATCCTGGGAAGTCAGTCCGCGGCGAGACAGTGCCTGACAGCCGCAGTTCTGCACAGACCGGAACCCGAGCCCTCGGTGCCGCTGCTCCAACCCCATAGCAATATGCCCCTTCTGCCACGACTAGAGGGGTAGTGGCAGAAGGGCCCGGATGCGAGGGGTTGGACAAAGTTCTTGTCGGCGACGACCCAGAGAGGTTCTTCCAGATTGGTGCTCAATTGCCAACGGAAGAAAGGGAAGAGTTGGTCGCTCTCTTGAGAAGAAACCTCGACGTGTTTGCATGGGACGAGCATGAGATGCCTGGGATCGACCCAAACTTCATCTGCCACCACCTGAATGTTAACCCGGCGGCAGTGCCAAAGAAGCAATCTCCTCGACGCTCTTCCGCAGAACATTCTGAGGCCGTAAAGGAGGAGGTCATCAAACTCAAGAAGGCAGGAGCTATCAAGGAGGTCTTCTATCCTGAATGGTTGGCGCACCCAGTCGTGGTGAAGAAGAAGAACGGGAAATGGAGAGTGTGCGTGGACTTCACAGACCTCAACAAGGCCTGTCCCAAGGACCTATTCCCGATGCCACGCATAGACCAACTTGTAGACGCGACGGTCGGCCACCCTCGCATGAGTTTTCTGGACGCCTTTCAGGGGTACCACCAAATACCTCTGGCCTTAGAAGACCAGGAGAAGACCGCCTTCGTGACCCCCACCGGCAACTACCACTACAAGGTGATGCCCTTTTGTCTGAAAAATGCAGGGGCCACTTATCAGAGGATGATGACCCGGATGTTCGAGGCTCAGTTGGGGAAAACTGTCGAGGTATACGTGGACGACATGGTTGTGAAGAGCAGGGCCGTATCGGACCACGTGGCTGATCTCGACAGGACGTTCCGGACTCTGCGGGAACATAAGTTACGATTGAACGCCGCCAAATGCTCCTTCGGCGTGGGATCGGGTAAATTCCTGGGCTACATGCTGACTCACAGGGGTATCGAAGCCAACCCCGAACAAATCTCCGCGATATGTAACCTGCAACCACCTCGAAACCCGAAGGAGGTCCAGAAGCTGGCCGGAATGACAGCAGCCCTCAGCAGGTTCATCTCTCGCTCGGCGGACAGATGTCGGCCGTTCTTTCAGCTGCTGAACAAATGGAAGGGATTCGAATGGACCGAGGAGTGCTCCTCGGCGTTTCAGCAGCTGAAGGAATACCTTTCTCGACCACCCATCATGTCTCGTCCCGATCCAGACGAGGTGCTGTTTGCGTACCTGGCCGTGGCTGCCCACGCGGTTAGCCTGGTTCTAATACGAGACGACGACGGCATACAACGGCCGATCTACTACATTAGCAAGTCTCTGCAGGAGGCTGAGATCCGGTACTTACCATTGGAGAAGGCGGTGCTGGCCATAGTGCACGCGACGCGCCGGCTCCCACATTACTTCCAATCTCATACGGTTGTCGTATTAACCCAACTCCCACTCCAGTCCGTGCTGCGGAGTGCTGACTACTCTAGTAGAGTCGCCAAATGGGGAACCTTCTTAGGGGCCTTCGACATAAAATATTTACCTCATACATCTGTAAAGGGGCAAGTCCTGGCCGACCTAGTGGCGGAATTCACGGAGCCTTCCCCGGAAGAAAACTTGGGGAGATGGGGCGCAGGTGGAAAGCCAGTCGGCGCAATCTCGAGCGAAACGCCTCCGATGTGGAAGCTCCACGTGGACGGGGCGGCGAACCAGAGGGGTTCAGGCGCGGGAATAGTCTTGACGTCTCCTGAGGGGATCATCGTGGAAAAATCCTTGAGGTTAGCGTTCTCGGCCACCAACAACGAAGCTGAGTACGAGGCTCTGCTGGCCGGGATGGACATGGCACAAAAAATGGGGGCCAGAGGGGTGCTAATTTTCTCGGACTCACAGCTGGTGGTCGGCCAGGTGGAAGGGAAATTGGAGGCTAGGGAGCCAAGGATGCGGGACTATCTAGCCCGCGCGAAGCACCTACAAGCCAAGTTCAAGTCCTTCGGGTTGTCGCATGTTTCTAGGAGCGGAAACACCCACGCTGACTCGCTCGCCACCCTCGCTACCACCTCGGCTCAGGGGCTCCCTCGGATCATTCTTGTTGAGGACATGCTCAAACCAGCTGGGCAGGAATGTCACACCCCTCGGATCCAGCAGGTCAGAGTTGGGTGCAGTTGGATGGACCCCATTGCGTCCTTCCTTAAACACGACATACTGTCGGAGGACAAGTCTGAAGCCGACAAGATCCGCCGGAAGGCTCCATGCTTTTGGCTGTCCGAGGACCAAAAGCTTTATAAACGCTCCTTCTCGGGGCCCTACCTGTTGTGTGTACATCCGGAAGAGACGGAGCAGCTCTTAGAAGAACTACACGAGGGAATTTGCGGTAGTCACACGGGCGGAAGGTCGTTGGCTCACAGGGCCCTCACGCAGGGGTACTGGTGGTCGAACATGCAAAGGGAGGCGCAAGAGTACGCGAGGAAGTGCGACCAATGTCAGAGGTATGCTCCCAACATCCATCAACCTGGCGGCGTTCTTAACCCATTGGTCAGCCCATGGCCGTTTGCACAATGGGGCTTGGACATTGTGGGATCGTTTCCAAGAGCGGCGGGCAACAAGCGATGGCTGCTTGTCGGAACAGACTACTTCACTAAGTGGGTAGAAGCCGAACCCCTCTCGAATATCCGGGACGTGGATGCGAAGAGGTTTGTTTGGAAGAACATCGTTACCAGATTCGGGATACCACGCACTCTAATCTCGGACAATGGACTACAGTTCGACAGCAAGGCCTTCAGGAAGTACTGTGGGGACCTCGGCATCACGAACAGGTACTCCACTCCGGCCTACCCGCAGGGGAACGGCCAGGCTGAGGCGACCAACAAGTCGATAGTCAACGGACTCAAGAAGAGATTGGATGATGCGAAGGGCAGATGGGTGGATGAAGTACCCCATGTGTTGTGGACTTACCGAACCACGCCAAGGAGGTCCACCGAAGAGACTCCCTTCGCAATGACGTACGGCGCCGAGGCCGTAATACCTGTAGAGATGGATTTCCCAACGATGAGGGCGCAGTCATTCGCCCCAGACGCCAATGATAGCATACTACTAAAGGAACTGGACTTGGTGGAAGAAAGAAGGGAAAACGCTATGGTCCGACTAGCTTGCTATCAACAGAAGCTCAAACAAGGATATGACTCTCACGTACGGTCTAGGCCTCTCGCTCCAGGAGACCTTGTTTTGAAAAAGGTCGTGGGGGCAGTAAAGGACCCATCGTGGGGGAAGTTGGGGCCGAATTGGGAGGGACCCTACCGGATAACCTCAGTAGCCGGTGTGGGGGCATATTATCTAGCCGACCTAGATGACAAACTTGTAAAGCGACCGTTTAATGTAAATAATCTTCGAAGGTATTACTACTGATGAAAGGCGTGTCCGCCATATTTCCAGATATCATTGTCTTGTGCCAATTGTTAAATACTATCATCCCTATCGGTGCAATTTATTCCTTTTTTAAGTGTTAAATGTCAACTGGGGCTAAGCCAGGTCCTTAGACCTTCTGCCTTAGGAAGATTTTAACACACTTACAATTTATCATGTTAATGTTAATCTTGGTTAAGCCAGGTCCTCGGACCTTCTGCCTTGGGAAAATTTAATATGCAATTTATTCCTTTTTTAAGTGTTAAATGTCAACTGGGGCTAAGCCAGGTCCTTAGACCTTCTGCCTTAGGAAAATTTTAACACACTTACAATTTATCATGTTAATGTCAATCTCGGCTAAGCCAGGTCCTCGGACCTTCTGCCTTAGGAAAATTTAACATGCAATTTATTCCTTTTTTAAGTGTTAAATGTCAACTGGGGCTAAGCCAGGTCCTTAGACCTTCTGCCTTAGGAAAATTTTAACACACTTACAATTTATCATGTTAATGTCAATCTCGGCTAAGCCAGGTCCTCGGACCTTCTGCCTTAGGAAAATTTAACATGCAATTTATTCCTTTTTTAAGTGTTAAATGTCAACTAGGGCTAAGCCAGGTCCTTAAACCTTCTGCCTTAGGAAAATTTTAACACACTTACAATTTATCATGTTAATGTCAATCTCGGCTAAGCCAGGTCCTCGGACCTTCTGCCTTGGGAAAATTTAACATGCAATGTATTCCTTTTTTAAGTGTTAAATGTCAACTGGGGCTAAGCCAGGTCCTTAGACCTTCTGCCTTAGGAAAATTTTAACACACTTACAATTTATCATGTTAATGTCAATCTCGGCTAAGCCAGGTCCTCGGACCTTCTGCCTTGGGAAAATTTAACATGCAATTTATTCCTTTTTTAAGTGTTAAATGTCAACTGGGGCTAAGCCAGGTCCTTAGACCTTCTGCCTTAGGAAAATTTTAACACACTTACAATTTATCATGTTAATGTCAATCTCGGTTAAGCCAGGTCCTCGGACCTTCTGCCTTGGGAAAATTTAACATGCAATTTATTCCTTTTTTAAGTGTTAAATGTCAACTGGGGCTAAGCCGGGTCCTTAGACCTTTTGCCTTAGGAAAATTTTAACACACTTACAATTTATCATATTAATGTCAATCTCGGCTAAGCTAGGTCCTCGGACCTTCTGCCTTGGGAAAATTTAACATGCAATTTATTCCTTTTTTAAGTGTTAATGTCAACCTCAGTTAAGCCAGGTCTTCGGACCTTCTACCTCGGGAAAATTTAACACGATTCAATTTTAATTAAGTGTTACATGTCAACTGGGGCTAGGCCAGGTCCTTAGACCTTCTGCCTTAGGAAAATTTTAACACACTTACAATTTATCATGTTAATGTCAATCTCGGCTAAGCCAGGTCCTCGGACCTTCTACCTTGGAAAAATTTAACATGCAATTTAGCCTTTTTTAAGTGTTAACATCAACCGAGGTTATGCCAGGTCCTCGGACCTTCTGCCTTGGGAAGATTTAACACGGTTTAATTTTTCTTAAACGTTAAGCGTTAACTAGTGCTAAGCTAGGCCCTCATACCTTTTGCCTTAGGCTGATATAACATGGTTCAACCAGTTTTTATCAAGTGATAGGATTGAAATTAAACGATCAACCCTGCTAAGGGTTGAAATCCTCTCGTGGCCGAACCGCACCTATCCTAGTTTCGAACGTGCCCAAGGGCACTAAGCTGCTGCCACGAATGTAAGTTTGTTTAGCAATTACACAATAAACGCAATACGACAAATAGATTATGCTATAAAGGAAAAGAAACGAAATTCATAGATGATAAGTTGTTCGGTACAAAGTTGGAGCAAAAGGAATTACAAACAAAATGAGTAGAGCCTACATAACAACAATTCACAAAAACGGGGCCCGACGCTGCCTATCCCCGGATCTTCAGTGGCGGCTCCTTGGTCTTGCCTTCAACCTTGGTTTGCTCTGGCGCGACCTCGGACGGATCTTGAATCTCTTTTCCTTTGTCCTTAGGATTGGGAAAAGGCAAAGCCTGGCCAGCTGGCTCGCCCAACTCCACCACCGGAGCACTGACCTCTTGGAGGGGCAGGACCTGGTCCGAGGAGGAAGGTGCCGAGATAAGGGGAACGTCATCGATGGGTCGGATATCTTCCGGATACCAGACCTTCTCCGCAGCCCTTAACTCGGAGCCGGCAGGAACACCCGCAGCATTCAGGGCTTCCGCCCAAACCTGCTGGCAGTATTCCCTGCACAGCTCGCCCAACTCCTCCGTCAAGCGATTCTCAGTGTCCTCAACCCCCTGGTTGTACGCAGCCTTAGTGGCGGCTTCCACGGTCTCTCCGACGGTCTGAGCTGCTTCCTCCGCCTGCGCGAGCCCCCTCTTTAAATCTGAGACCTCTTGCCCCGCCTTGGCAAGGGCCTCGTCCTTTTGATGCAAGAGCTTGCGCTGGGCTTCCGCCTGCACCGTCGCCGACTTGAGACCAGTGTCCAAGCTCTTCCTCTCCGTCTGCTCCAAGGCCAGCTTGGCACCCAGGTCGGTCTTCTCCGCCTCAACTCGGCCAAGGTCCTTCTCGACCTCGGCCCTTGCTGCCTGCTCGGCACCGACCTAGGTCTGGTAATGCTCAACCAGGGCATCGGCAGCAAAGGCCTCCTGGATGGCCTGTGTAAGGGGCACCAACAGAAACGTGTTAGATGCATGTGCCCCGCGCAAGGACTAAGACAAACAACAGTGTTCGGTTCTTACCAGGCCCAAATTCCTCTTAAGGGAGAGAAAGAGGCGCGTGCGGCCCGTCCTCCCCAGCTCCTCCATATCCCTTGGCAGAAGTAGGGGTCTCTCTAGCGAGCTGGCCAGGTGGAAGGCCTGACCTCTCTGGTAGTCTCGGAGGCTCGCTTGGGTTGAAATGGGAGCCCCGTCCACCTCCAGAGGGGGAAACCAACTCGTCTCCCCTCGGCGGACCTCAGCCTGCCCGCGGATTTCCCCACTTTCCACGGAAGAGGCCCGTCCTCCACCTCTAGCAACTTGCTGCTGCTGCTGCTGCTGTCTCAGGTGCTTCTGTTTTTTCTCTCTTTCCCTATCCGCCTCCTCATTCTCGTTCCTTCTTTTCTTTGGAACGTTGGGAGGAGGGGGGAGTTGTTCGGAGGGAGGAGGAGGCGGAGGCGGGGGTATCCTCGGCTGGGACCCCGAAGCATCATCCTTGGAGACCTTGGTCCCCCTCTTCTTAGCAAAAAGTTCCTTCAAGGACGACATGTCGTCGTCTTCGTCAGAGGATACCTCTGGTATTGCAACTACGAAGCCTGGAATACCAGAGTGCCTGTCCGAGGCGGTCTCCTCCTCGTCTGAGATATCGACCACGTGGCCCGCCAACGGTCTCTCGGCCTCTTCTAGATTGAACCTGTCAATCTCGTCGCCGAGGGATGAAGAGGAAGCCGCAGAATCTTCTTGGACCACCGCGACCTCTTGGCTCTTGCTGCGCGGCTAGGGGGAGTGCTTCGATGGGCTGGCCGTACAAGATCGTGAAAGGCGCGTTTGGCAGAGCACGAGGAGCGAGGAAGCCGTCGTATCGAACGTCGATCCAAGCTCGCCTCCGATGGCCGGCGAGAATGGCGTCTTCAACCTCGTCGAAAGCCTTAGATATGGGGTCGTATCCCAGTATCAAGTGGGGGCCCTCACCTGAAGATCTTCGTTCACAAAAACCTCGGATCTCAGGACCTTGTTGAGGTCTGGGACGTTGACGTTTCCCAGGTGAGGAGATGTGTGTCGCTTATCTGCAAGAGAGAAGTGGAGATGGCAAACGGAGTTAGACACACACCGCGGGAACAATAAGAATGACAGCAAACTGACAGCAAAACGACTAAGGGAATTGAAACGGGGTAGAATCTCGCAAACTAAAGCTCTTAAATCCTAGGGAGCCACACCTGGTTGCCCCGTTCTCACTGGGCAATGGAGACCGTCATGCCACCTCCCTGTAACGAGGAGATAGTCGTCCTTCATGCCCTTGTTGGATTTTGGCAGACAGGAGACAAGCCGGACCGCGCTAGACCTCGACTTGAGGTAGTAGCCTGCGTCTCTCAGCCGGTGGCACTCATACATATAGACGACGTCATGCCACGTAAGGTGGAGGCCCATTTGCTCGTTAAGAGCATCGACGCTACCTAAGATCCTAAACACATTGGGCGCGCACTGGTCTGGACATAGCCTATGGTTGCGGAGGTACTCCCTAGTCACCTCCTTCATGGGGAGTGTCATCCCGCCCTCTAGAAAGGCGATTATGGGAATGACGACTTGCCCCGCTTGCCTAGAGCCCGCCACGGCCCCCGGGGGACAGTATTGCAGGCCCACATCGGAAGGGATGTGATACTTGGCCCGGAATCCTTCCATACCGGAGGGCGTATCCACTAGACACTTAAACCTACCCATAGAATTGAAGCTAGAGGCGTAGACTCGTAAAGAGAGGGAAGAAAAGTTGACAGCCGAGGAGAAACTTACGCAAGAACAGTCGTGCGCACTTTGGGAGCTTGTTGGGAGAAAGATGGGAGTTGGATGGCTCTGCAGCAAGTTCGCTCTTTGGAGGAAATGATGAATGGCGCGTCTACTGAAGCATTTTATATGATTGGGAGACGACGGTTCGTGGGAAATATCCCGCTCAAATTTTTGAGGGCGAATCTATGCCGTAGGATCCCCATCCCACCGTAGAACGTGCGCGACAGGGAGTTACTCAGCGCATTTAATGCGGGTGTAACGTATTGCGAAGCGCCAAGGAAGCGTCCAGGAGGTGCGGGCGTACTCCGCACGTGCGACAGTTTAAATGTCACGTGGAGGGAGTATTCGTAGGTCAAAAACCCGTCTACCTCCTCGGATTAGAGTCAGACGACTTTTTGAGGGGCTATTGTGGGGGATAAAAACGCCAAAACACCATATGGGCCTTGGGCCTAGTCCGAGGACGTGAGTTCCACTAAAGGGGTCGTGTGTCAGGAGCAAGGCCATCTAACACTAGGGCCCAAGGGCAGCCGACCAAGTTGCCAGCCTGTCGGAGATGAGCCGAGGATAGAGTCTCCTCGGACGTAGGTCGGGAACAGAACATGGTGGCAAACGCCCAGGGGAGGGCCCCTGAGGCTCGGCGAGTCATCCTACTTCTCAAACGAGATGCCGAGGTGGGAGACAAGGGAGACGTGCATTGCATGAAGCTCCTGCCACCGCATTAATGACTCCTCACCTACCCGCCTGGCCGCATTAATGGGGAAATGACTATTGAGAGGACGGTGAACAGCCTTAAGGGCATTGGGGAGCGTTTTCAGGGAAAAGACAGATGGGAACCAGGCATGGGAAGTATAAATGAAGAAGGGAGGACCACGAAGAAAGGGGATTTTTTGGGTTTTGGGGAGAAGGGGGAGAAGAAAGACTCTTTCTAACTCCACTACAAGGACAAGCAAGGGAAGGGCCCAGACATACGCTCTCGGATCACTTCCGAGGAGAGGCACAGGTGTTCCCCCAATCTCTGGCACAACAGCTACAGACCTTACCCGCACTCCATAGCCTTCTAGAACCCCAAGAAGTCTAGGCTTTAAACCCATCCTCTACAAATTCTATTGTAAAGGCCACTTGGGCCGGCCCAGCCACGGATCAGGGCCTAAGGCTCAATTTGTGTCCTTACAAAACTCAAAATATATAAATTTTGAGTAAGTTCATGTGTTCGCTTATAATGAGAAATTAATTCATGTAAGGATAAAAAAATAATCAAAAAAATTTATACTATATAATAAAAGTTGGACTTAGGAACCGTAATGATGCCAAGTGAATACTCTCACTAATTAATAAATTAATTTTCTTAAATTAAGATATATTTCCTCAAATTAAGGGATAATATTTAACAACTGTTTAACTTGGGTAAAACTTTATCATTTAAATTTCAACAAATTTAAATTTATTCAAACTAAGAGTCTATTATAAAAAATTTTAAAAAAAAATTATAAACTTAAATCTCAAACAATGATCCACATTTTCTTTCTCTAGAAATAAAAAAATAAATAAAAAAAAAACCCATATTTGACTTCTACTCCGACTAAAAATCTATTCACAATATTTTAATAACAACTAATGGGTAAATCAATTTTATACATTTAAATTTCAACAAATTCAAATTATATCCAAACTATCAGAATTTTCTAAACTTCAATATTTCAACAAATTTAAACCCTATACAAACTAAAAATTTATTATAAAAAAATTCTAAACTTAAACCCCAGAAAACAACCTACATTTTCTTTCCAAAAAAAAAAATCAATATTTTGACTTCTACTCGAAATTAGTCTATTTTTATCAACATTTTACGAACAACTAATTATTAAATTAATTTATATTATTTGTTGTGATACAGTACCTTAAATTAAGGGATAACATTTATCAACTATTTAATTTAAATAAAAGTAAAAAGTCTATCATCAAAATTTTCTAAACTTAAATCCCACACAACTCACTTTTTTGTTTTTGTTTTTTTCCTCAAGTTACATTTTATTAAAATAATATTTTATTTGAATATTAAGCTGCAAGACTCTTGACTAATGGATAAAATTTAACAATAATTTAGTTTAGATAAAACTTTATCATCTAAGTTTCAGAAATTTAAATTATACTCCACCTAATAGTCTATTATCAAAATCTTCACAAATATATATATATAAAGAGGATTCTGTGTTTGGGTTTCATCATTTTGAGTACTAAAATATCCTCACACAAATTCTTAAACTCTCTAAAATTCCCATACCTTTTATTTAGATAATTTTAAATTTAAAAGCATAAACTGGTTAAAGAATAATTTACTAGTATTTTTAAAAAAGTTCCTAAGTTTTAGGCTTTTAAACTTTTATCAACTCTCACGTAAAGAAAAATCCTAAAAATTAGGGCACTATCTATATCTCATTTTTTTAATGTTATTTCACGAAACCCAATATAAGTAAATAAAAAAGTCTCATCGCACTCAAAAAGCGCGTGTGATGAGGCTTGTGTGTGTGTGTATTAAGTCACGGCTTTTCGATATAATCTCTCTTAACCAATAAAGTCATCTCTATAATTAAATCCCCCACAAAACACCCCCACGTGATTGTATTTTTTTCACTTTTTTTTCCCAAGATGCAATGCTTATATTTTAATCTAAAAATTCATATTATTTTGTTGTTTTTTGCTTTTAAATTTGCGTGCAGGATATTATGCGAAACGAAATTTACTATAAAGAAGCAAAACAATGAACACTCATTTAAGTTCTTGGTTCTCTTATGTAAGTTTTAATTTTTTTTTTCTTTTACTCTCACTAATTTCTAAATTAATTTTATATTATTTGTTATGATATATTTCCTCAAATTAAGGGATAATATTTAACAACTATTTAATTTAGGTAAAACTTTATCATTTAAATTTCAACAAATTTAAATTCTATTCAAAGTAAAAGTCTATTATAAACAATTCTAAACTTAAATCCCTAACAACCCACGTTTTCTTTCTAAAAAAAAAAAAAAAACTCACGTTTTGACTTTTACTCCAACTAAAAGTCTACTATCTATATTTTAAGAACACCTAATTAGTAAATTAATTTTATACATTTAAATTTCAACAAATTTAAATTATATTCAAACTAAAAGTCCATTATCAAAATTTTCTAAACTTAAATATTTCAATAAATTTAAACTCTATTCAAACTAAAAGTATATTATAAAAAAATGTAAACTTAAATTCTAGACAATAACCCACGTTTTATTTCTCAAAAGGGGGAAAAAAAAAACAAAAACAAAAACAAAAACCTTTTGACTTCTACTTCAAGTAAAAGTCTATTATCAACATTTTAGAATAACTAATTAGCAAGCTAATTTTACATTATTTATTACTCCCTCCGCCCAAATCGTTTGGCCTATATTCCATTTTGGATTGTCCCAAAGTTATGTCCTGTTTGAAAAGTCAAACACCATTAATTTATTAATATTCCCTTTATGCCCTTAATTTATTTGTGGGAGCGTTTTTTAATTTAAAAAAAAAATTAAAAACCTAAATTTTGAAATCCACTATACATGCCATCTTTATTGAAATTATAAAAAATAAAAAAAAATAAATAATTTTTTGATAAATTTGTTTAAGGGTAATTTAGGAAATTTATAACTTTTTTTTTAAAATATAAAGCAATTAATGATGTTTCCTTAAATAATTGGGTTTTTCTAACTAGGCCAAACAATTTGGGATGGAAGTAGTATAATATATTTCCTCAAATTAGGGGATAAAATTTAATAACTATTTAATTTAGATAAAACTAAAAATCTATCATCAAAATATTCTAAACTTAATTCCCACACAACTCACATGTTTTTTTCCCTCAAGTTGCATATATATATATATATATATATATATATATATCCCTTAACCAATAAAGTCATCCCTATAATTTTTTTCCCAATATGCAACTTACACTTATATTTTAATCTAATAAATTTATCTTCTTTATTGTTCTTTGCTTTTGAATTTGCATGCGGGATATTATGCCAAAAGAAATTTACTATAAAGAAGTAAAACAATGGACACCCATTTAATTTCTTGGTTCTTTTATGTAAGTTTTTAGTATTTTTTTTATATTCTCAATTTTGAACTCTTTTGTGTATGTTTTGATTTTGGTTTTTGGTTATTGTATTTAATTTTTGAGTGTATTGATTTTTTTTAATTAGACTATCACTTGAAAAATTTTGTGTTGAGGAACTATTTTGTTTATTATTGTTTATGTTGGCTAGAGTATAGATTAAACATAACCCGAAAAGGAATGACCAAATTCATTCTATATCTTATGTTAAGAAATTAGCACAAAGCACAAAGAGAATTTTCAAATATAAAAATTGATTAACACTAATAAAGTCCAAACTCTAAGCAATTAGAACTTAAAATAATTTTTTATTAAAATTATTTACTTATTTTATAATTTATTGTTACTATTTATTTAATTATTTTATTTTAATTATTTAAAAAAATAACTTACATATAAATTTTCATTAAACCCTGCATTGCAAGAAAATAATATTAGTAAAAAAAGAAAAATTCATGTTACCAAGTCATGTTAGTGGTGGAACTCCCTGAGCGCGTTACTCCAATCCAAAGGGCATTTACATAGATTTTTTTTTATAAAAATTTTTAGAATATTACATCAAAAACACTTGGTCGCGACCGTTTAATTATGACACACTTTGGACAAATCCACGTTAGTTGCATGTAAGTTGCTTCTAAGTATAGAAGTCACTCTCTCTTTCTCTCTCTCTGTATTAGCACCATTGGATTTGATAAACGCCTTGATTTCAAAAAAGTGCTTAACTTCTCTTCTTCAAAGCAGCCTCTACTCCATGAATTTGAACCAAAATTACTATACCCCAGAATATGCACTTGGCTAAGCTCCTCCACTCCATTGAAAATGATCTTATCCTGCCATTGCTAGACCGGTGTTCATATATTTAAGGTAGGACAAGGAGCCAAACTAATGCTAGAAAATGAGGGCCATACTGGCTAGTATGGAAAAATGTTCTAAACACTTCTCAAGTTCTCATCAATCACCATGACTCTTTAAAGCATTCACATTAGAGCTCTTATTTTTAACTAAAAAGATATAGACAAAATTTAGCTACAAAATTGATTATAGCCTAAGACTACAACCTTACTCAATATCTTTTTTATTTTAGGTGAATTTTGACAAATCTAGCATTGGATTACATCATCTTTTTATATCCTCCATTCTTGCAAAATTTCTAAAAAATTAAAGATTAATAACTATGTCATTAATAAATTGTTTAATTGCAAGTTTTTCTAGTTAAATTATGCATAAAATATAAGCTTATAAATCATATAGTAAATGATATCCGATTGATACAAAATTTAACATATGTATTAAGTGCGTAAAGAATATGCAATTTAAAGGTTAGATTTTCAGAATATGTAAAATTATTTATTTTATTGAGTAAGATTATAGCCTTAAGTTAAAATTGATTTTGTAGTTAACTTTGTACAAAAATATTTTATCAAACAACCAAAAACCATGTTTTATTATTGGAGTTGCTATATCTAATTTTTGTTTACTATCTTGCTACAATAAATTGTGATCTATAGAGGTAGGACAAAGAGTCAAGCTATAATGCTAGAAAATGAGGGCCATACTAGCTGGTATGGAAATATGGGCTATACACTTCTCACCAATCACCTTGAGTCTTTAGAGCACTATACACCTCTCACCAATCTCCTTGACTCTTTAGAGCATTCATGTTAGAGCTCTTATTTTAACTAAAAAGGTATTTTAACTCTCAAACAAACAAAAACCATGTTTTATTAAAGTTGCTGTATCTAAATTTTTTTACTATCTTGCTACAATAAATTGTTATCTATAGTAGCTAGTTACTAATTGAAAAATATCTTTTATACACATTGTATACACTTTTTTTAACTAAAATCGTGACTTCATATCACGATTTCTGTGCACAAGTGATGTGTATGTATAGTATGTGTAAGTGGATGTGTCATGTGTGTAAGCCCTTTAGTTAATGAGTCTACATCTCAATCTAGTATTTACATGCTTGCCATTTCTTAAGAACCAAATTATTAATTCAATTGACCCTTAAAAAAATTATTAATCAATTTTATAAGGTCTTGTTAACGAGTATCCTAAAGGCACAAGTTAAAGATTAATAAATACTTAATTATAAGTTGCAATGCACACTTTTTTAAAAAATAAAATGCACATGTTAATAAGTCATTGGCTTACATGCACAAATTTATTAAATTATGTATGTTTTTAGATATATGTGTACAATTTGACTTTAATTATATTTTAAAAAATTGTATAAAAACATTTTTAATGATTCATTAATTAAATGCACATTGATTAATTCGTTAACAAAATCCTATTTTATATGCAAGTTGATGTAAAAGTTTCAAGGGCGAAAATGGGCAAATGCCCATTTCGCGCAAAAAAAATGGGTAAATGCTCCATTTCCTAAACTAATTAGAGAAATGCCCCTTTTTTGAAACTCGATTTTCTTAAAATTGCGTTTCAAAAAAAAAAATATATATATATATTTGGAACCTTATAGCGACGTGTTAAGGAGCCTATAATGACGCTCTAAAGACCTATAGCGGCATTTTATAACTTGAGCTCCAAGAACCCGAGTTCTATGCAAGTTTTTTTTTTTTTTTTTTTTTTTACCTATAACTCAAGTTCATGGAGCTCGAGTTACAAAACACCGCTATAGATCTTAAAAATGTCGCTACAGGGCTTAACTAGATTTTGAGAAAATCGAGTTTAAAAAAAGGAGTATTTCCCTAATTAGTTTGGAAAATGGCGTATAATGCTGTTTTTTTTTTTTTTTTTTTGGCGCGAAAAGGGCATTTGCCCATTTTGGTCAAGTTTCGAGGCTTAGTAAACTTGGCCAAGACCAATAACTTCTAGCTAAACAAACATGATAGCCCAAGTTCACCTCATCATATCCATGACAGTATTTGCCAGAGCTTCACTATCATATTCTACCATATATTTGCCTAGAAGTGTGCTCTCGCATTTGTACAGATAGATAAGTTTGGCTAAAATTTTAATCTCATCTTTCTAAAAGCAACAGTCACTTTGTCATAATTATTGTTAAAAATACCAAATGAATGTTATTGTATTTCTCAAGTAATAAAGTATACATGAATGCATTTATATAGGAGGTAAAGTGTATAGTACAAGTATGTGTGTTATACAAATAAACAAGGCAGGCCTAGGGTCTACAGCCTATTACACGTTAACAGCCCCCCTCAAACTCAAGGTAGGTGTGAGACTAACTTAAGGTTGTCAACTAAAACACGAAGGTGCCCCTTAGGATGTGACTTGGTAAAAATATATGCAAGTTGATCTTTAGAGGAGACCAAGATCAGCTTGAAAACACCATAGATAAGATGATAACGGATAAAATGACAATCAATCTCAATGCATTTAATCTATTCATAAAATACATCATTGTAAGCAATTTGATTGTTACAATAAAGAGAAGTAGCAGAGGATGTAGACATACCTTAATCCTTATGAAACCATTGAAGCCAAAGAAGCTCAGATATGGTATCAGCAAGGGCACGATATTCTGCTTCAATACTAGAGCGAGCCACAACGGTTTGTTTCTTGTTTATCCAAGAAATCAGAGAAGAACCAAAAAGAAAGTAATAACCAATGGTTGACCTTCGATCAGTGAGATCTCCGACCTAATTAGTATCAAATAATGCACAGAGAATAAGAAGAGACTGAGTAGAGTAGAAAAGATCATGAAAGAGAGTGCCCTTTAGATATTAAAGAATGCGCAAGATAGCAGCATAGTGAGTCGATCGTAGAGCAAACAGATCGATACTGACTCACTTGGTGAACAACATATAAAATGTCTAAACAAGTGACAATGATAAACTAGGTTGCTAACTAATTGTCTGTAAAGAGAGTGCTTAAACAATGGTTTCCCCCTTGAGGGAGTTAAGTGTGCATTAAGTTCAACAGGCGTGTCAACAATTTTGCTATCAATGAGTCCAACTCGAGACAAAAATTCAGAAGCATACCTGGCTTGAGTAAAATAAAAGCCATCTATGGAATGAGTGATTTCAAGACCCAAGAAGTAGCTGAGATGTCCAAAATTTTTCATCTCAAACTGCTAACTGAGAAAATTCTTGAGTTCTTAAATGCCATTGAGGTCATCACCAGTTATGACCATATCATCCACATAGTTTAAAGTAGAATTTTGTTTATGATATTTTTGCCTAAAATGAAAGATGGAACTATAGTCCTACTACCATGTCATTTTTTTTTTTTTAAATAACTGAAAACCTTTATTGAAAACAAAACAGGCAAAACAAAACAGTATTACTGTTACGCCTCCTCCAAAATTACATTTATAAAAGCAGCAAGGCTACTCTCTAAATCAAAAGTTCCAAAAATAGAATTAAGAATAGACCAGCTAGCTAATTAAGGAGTGGAATGCCTTCATGGTTAACCTAATTAAAACTGACATTTGCAAAGCTCTCCATTAGCAATCTTACCCCAACAAGAAAGTTTTTAATTCTCCAAGGAATTGTAGCACCACCATCCCTTAATTCCTCAATGAAACTTCTGGAATTTCCATCAAAAATTACATTACCAAAATTTTCTTGGGAAGCTAACTTCACTGTCCAGAGCTGCCTTGGCTTCAACTTGGACTAGAGTGTTGCAGGGCTGTAAATGAGTCAAGTTTTACCGAATAGTGTGTGTTTGAGCTTAGCTCATCAATAAAAATCAAATGCTCAAACTTGGCTTGAGCTTGAAACAAGTCTAAAAATAATGTTTGAACTCGAGCTTGTGAGAGTGCCAAAAAGCTAAAGCTTGAGCTCAGCTTGGCTTGGCTTGATTAATTAGTCAAGTCAAGCTCGAGCTTAATATCAAGCTCAAACTCGAGCTTAATATCAAGCTCAAACTCGAGCTTAAATCAAGTTTTTTAGCTTGGGATCCAAAACAATTGCATCATCAAATGCTTATATCACCAAAAATAAAGTAAACAATATATCTATATATATATATATATAATATACTCATTGTCTTATGCTTCTAACACTCGTGATTTGAAATTTTTTAAATTACAACTTTACATGATTAAATTCATCCATCATCATTCATTGTCTATAGCTTGAGTAATTATTCAAAGTACAATTTTTACATCCACATTTGTCATTCGTGTAATTATAATCTTCACGAATCTAAATAAATTAACATTTCAAAACATATATCAATAAACAAGCTATAAATTAATATTTCAAAACATTGTAATGTCATAATAATGAGTTTATTTAGTAAACATATATCAAGCTATAAACGAGCCTAAGCTCGGCATGTTTTGTATCGAGTTCTATTGTTTATGGGCTTGTTCATGAACAAATGTTTTTGCTTAAACTTGGCTTGTTTATCAAACAAGCCTAAAACTAAGGCTCAAACTTAGCTTATTATAAACAAACGAACATGAACGAGCTTTTTATCGAGCCGAACTTGAATTGTTCATAAACAACTTGGTTCATTTACAGCTCTAAGTGTTGGTGTCTACTTTTCTTGAGGCTGTAAACACCGCCAACCCTCTTCAATCTCGAGCAACGACTATTACTGGTAGCAAAGCTTGAATCCCCAAAAATTGCACCACAATTCAACTTGAAGACATTTTGAGGTGGCTTTGACCAGCTCAAAACCGTGTCATTTCTTTTGTTCTTTTAGAATTTTTGGTGAAGTTCAAAATGTCTTTGTCAATGAAATATCTAAGCACCTTATTCCCTAAAACCCAAAATCAACAATGCCACTATTTGAAGAGACTTTGCATTCCATCGATAGACCTTAACTTTTTTCGTGCCAAACAGAACCACTACTCAATTTAGTCCAAACCCGACAATAAAGTTATGAGCAATTCTACCTAAACGAAAATTTCACAACAATGATTTGGTAATCTTTGATTTGTTCTTATAAAGAGGATTCTGTGTTTGGGTTTCATCATTTTGAGTACTAAAATATCCTCACACAAATTCTTAAACTCTCTAAAATTCCCATACCTTTTATTTAGATAATTTTAAGTTTAAAAGCATAAACTGGTTAAAGAATAATTACTAGTATTTTTAAAAAAGTTCCTAAGTTTTAGACTTTTAAACTTTTATCAACTCTCACATAAAGAAAAATCCTAAAAATTAGGGCACTATCTATATCTCATTTTTTAATGTTATTTCACGAAACCCAATATAAGTAAATAGAAAAGTCTCATCGCACTCAAAAAGCGTGTGTGATGAGGCTTGTGTGTGTGTGTATTAAGTCACGGCTTTTCGATATAATCTCTCTTAACCAATAAAGTCATCCCTATAATTAAATCCCACACAAAACACCCCCATGTGATTGTATTTTTTTCACTTTTTTTTCCCAAGATGCAATGCTTATATTTTAATCCAAAAAAATTCATATTATTTTGTTGTTTTTTGCTTTTGAATTTGCGTGCAAGATATTATGCAAAATGAAGTTTACTATAAAGAAGTGAAACAATGAACACTCATTTGAGTTCTTGGTTCTCTTATGTAAGTTTTAATTTTTCTTTCTTTTACTCTCACTAATTTGTAAATTAATTTTATATTATTTGTTATGATATATTTCCTCAAATTAAGGGATAATATTTAACAATTATTTAATTTAGGTAAAACTTTATCATTTAAATTTCAACAAATTTAAATTCTATTCAAAGTAAAAGTCTATTATAAAAAATTCTAAACTTAAATCCCTAACAACCCATGTTTTCTTTCTAAAAAAAAAACTCACGTTTTGACTTTTACTCCAACTAAAAGTCTACTATCTATATTTTAAGAACACCTAATTAGTAAATTAATTTTATACATTTAAATTTCAACAAATTTAAATTATATTCAAACTAAAAGTCTATTATCAAAATTTTCTAAACTTAAATATTTCAATAAATTTAAACTCTATTCAAACTAAAAGTCTATTATAAAAAAATGTAAACTTAAATTCTAGACAATAACCCACGTTTTCTTTCTTAAAAGGGGGGAAAAAAAAAAAAAAAACCTTTTGACTTCTACTTCAAGTAAAAGTCTATTATCAACATTTTAGAATAACTAATTAGCAAGCTAATTTTACATTATTTATTACTCCCTCCGCCCAAATTGTTTGGCCTATATTCCATTTTGGACTGTCCCAAAATTATGCCCTGTTTGAAAAGTCAAATACCATTAATTTATTAATATTCCCTTTATGCCCTTAACTTATTTGTGGGAGCGTTTTTTAATTTAAAAAAATTAAAAACCTAAATTTTGAAATCCACTATACATGCCATCTTTATTCAAATTATAAAAAATAAAAAAACTTTTTTAAATAATTTTTTGATAAATTTGTTTAATGGTAATTTAGGAAATTTATAACTTTTTTTTTTTAAATATAAAGCAATTAATGATGTTTCCTTAAATAATTGGGTTTTTCTAACTAGGCCAAACAATTTGGGATGGAAGTAGTATAATATATTTCCTCAAATTAGGAAATAAAATTTAATAACTATTTATTTTAGATAAAACTAAAAATCTATCATCAAAATATTCTAAACTTAATTCCCACACAACTCACATGTTTTTTTCCCTCAAGTTGCATATATATATATATATATATATATATATATATATATATATATCCCTTAACCAATAAAGTCATCCCTATAAAATTTATCTTATTTATTGTTCTTTGCTTTTGAATTTGCATGCAGGATATTATGCCAAAAGAAATTTACTATAAAGAAGTAAAACAATGGACACCCATTTAATTTCTTGGTTCTTTTATGTAAGTTTGTAGTATTTTTTTTATATTCTCAATTTTGAACTCTTTTGTGTATGTTTTGATTTTGGTTTTTGGTTATTGTATTTAATTTTTGAGTGTATTGATTTTTTTTAATTAGACTATCACTTGAAAATTTTTGTATTGAGGAACTATTTTGTTTATTATTGTTTATGTTGGCTAGAGTATAGATTAAACATAACCTGAAAAGGAATGACCAAATTCATTCTATATCTCATGTTAAGAAATTAACACAAAGCACAAAGAGAATTTTCAAATATAAAAATTGATAAACACTAATAAAGTCCAAACTCTAAGCAATTAGAACTTAAAATAATTTTTTATAAAAATTATTTACTTATTTTATAATTTATTGTTACTATTTATTTAATTATTTTATTTTAATTATTTTTAAAAAAAATAACTTACATATAAATTTTCATTAAACCGTGCATTGCAAGAAAATAATATTAGTAAAAAAAAGAAAAATTCATGTTACCAAGTCATGTTAGTGGTGGAACTCCCTGAGCGCGTTAAGTTACTCCAATCCAAAGGACATTTACATGGATTTTTTTTAATAAAAATTTTTAGAATATTACATCAAAAACACTTGGTCGCGACAGTTTAATTATGACACACTTTGGACAAATCTAATACCAACACCCGTCGAAAGAATCAAACGAAAGAAGGTAGGTGTTGTCATGCATCCACATTAGTTTCTTAAACTTCTTTAGCAAATGCATGGATACTAAATTTAAATTCTTTGTATTGATTAAAGTAGAAATAGATTAAAGTACCTTTTATAACTAAAGCTAATCTCAAACTCAAAGTCTATATGGCATCAAGATCTTAGAGTACTAGTTTGGATTTAAAACTTCATTATTTTCAGCCCCTATGTCCATGAATGTGGAATTCTTCATTTTTCTCTGTAATGAATAACGGCAGATGAAAATGCGGAGAGAGAGAGATAAAGATAACATATACGTTCGTCTCCAACCCAACCACCAATTGCATCGTTGGACAAGTTTAGACTTCTTAACTCTTGAAAGGCCATAACAAGGAATGTTAGGAAACGTTGAGAACCAAATTTTGATAGCTTTAAAAGGCAAACCCTCAAAAGGAATTCGATCGTAGATTGTTGAGGGAGAGCTCGATTACGTGACCTGTGGTGAAGTTGCATGTAAGTTGCTTCAAAGTATAGCAGTCACTTTCTCTCTCTCTCTGTATTAGCACCATTGGATCTGATAAACGCCTTGATTTCAAAAAGTGCTTAACTTCTCTTCTTCAAAGCAGCCTCTACTCCATGAATTTGAACCAAAATTACTATACCCCAGAATATGCACTTGGCTAAGCTCCTCCACTCCTTTGAAAATGATCTTATCCTGCCATTGCTAGACCGGTGTTCATATATTTAAGGTAGGACAAGGAGTCAAGCTAATGCTAGAAAATGAGGGCCATATACTGGCTAGTACGGAAAAATGTTCTAAACACTTCTCAAGTTCTCATCAATCACCATGACTCTTTAAAGCATTCACATTAGAGCTCTTATTTTTAACTAAAAAGATATAGACAAAGTTTAACTACAAAATTGGTTATAGCCTAAGACTACAACCTTACCCAATATTTTTTTTTTATTTTAGGTGAATTTTGACAAATCCACCATTAAATTACATCATCTTCTTATATCCTCTATTCTTGCAAAATTTCTAAAACATTAAAGATTAATAATTATGTCATTGATAAATTTTTTAATTGCAAGTTTTTGTAGTTAAATTATGCATAAAATATAAGCTTAAAAATCATATAGTAAATAGCATCCTATTGATACAAAATTTAACATATGTATTAAGTGCGTAAAGAACATGCAATTTAAAGGTTAGATTTTCAAAATATGTAAAAATATTTATTTTATTGAGTAAGATTATAGCCTTAAATTAAAATTGATTTTGTAGTTAAACTTTGTCCAAAAATATTTTATCAAACAACCAAAAACCATGTTTTATTATTGGAGTTGCTATATCTAATTTTTGTTTACTAGCTTGCTACAATAAATTGTGATCTATAGAGGTAGGACAAAGAGTCAAGCTATAATGCTAGAAAATGAGGGCCATACTAGCTGGTATGGAAATATGGGCTATACACTTCTCACCAATCACCTTGAGTCTTTAGAGCACTATACACCTCTCACCAATCTCCTTGACTCTTTAGAGCATTCATGTTAGAGCTCTAATTTTAACTAAAAAGGTATTTTAACTCTCAAACAAACAAAAACCATGTTTTATTAAAGTTGCTGTATCTAATTTTTTTTACTATCTTGCTACAATAAATTGTTATCTATAGTAGCTAGCTACTAATTGAAAAATATCTTTTATACACATTGTATACACTTTTTTTAACTAAAATCGTGACTTCATATCACAATTTCTGTGCACAAGTGATGTGTATGTATAGTATGTGTAAGTGGATGTGTCATGTGTGTAATAGACGTCGTCCTTTAGTTAATGAGTCTACATCTCAATCTAGTATTTACATGCTTGCCGTTTCTTAAGAACCAATTTATTAATTCAATTGACCCTTAAAAAAATTATTAATCAATTTTATAAGGTCTTGTTAACGAGTATCCTAAAGGCACATGTTAAAGATTAATAAATACTTAATTATAAGTTGCAGTGCACACTTTTTTAAAAAAATAAAATGCACATGTTAATAAGTCATTGGCTTGCATGCACAAATTTATTAAATTATGTATGTTTTTAGATATATGTGTACAATTTGACTTTAATTATATTTTAAAAAATTGTATAAAAACATTTTTAATGATTCATTAATTAAATGCATATTGATTAATTCGTTAACAAAATCCTATTTTATATGCAAGTTGATGTAAAAGTGTGAAAATGGGCAAATGCCCATTTTGCGCAAAAAAAAAAAGAGCAAATGCTCCCTTTCCTAAACTAATTAGGGAAATGCCACTTTTTTTTAAACTTGATTTGCTTAAAATCGCGTTTCAAAAAAATATATATCTAGAACCCTATAGCGACGTTTTAAAGAGCCTATAGTGACATTTTAAGGACCTATAGCAGCGTTTTGTAACTCGAGCTCTAAGAACCCGAGTTCTATGCAAGTTTTTCTTTTTCTTTTTCTTTTTCTTTTTTTACCTATAATTCGAGTTCATGGAGCTCGAGTTACAAAACACTACTATAGGTCCTAAAAATGTCGCTATAAGGCTTAACTCGATTTTGAGAAAATCGAGTTTCAAAAGAGGAGCATTTCCCTAATTAGTTTGGAAAATGGGGTATAATGCTGTTTTTTTTTTTTTTTTACGCGAAAAGGGCATTTGCCCATTTTGGCCAAGTTTCGAGGCTTACTAAACTTGGCCAAGACCAATAACTTCTAGCTAAACAAAAACGATAGCCCAAGTTCACCTCATCATATCCATGACAATATTTGCATAGCTAACTTATCACTTTTTCTAGAGCTTCACTATCATATTCTACCATATATTTGCCTAGAAGTGTGCTCTCGCATTTGTACAGATAGATAAGTTTGGCTAAAATTTTAATCTCATCTTTCTAAAAGCAACAGTCACATTGTCATAATTATTGTTAAAAATACCAAATGAATGTTATTGTATTTCTCAAGTAATAAAATATACATGAATGCCTTTATATAGGAGGTAAAGTGTATAGTACAAGTATGTGTGCTATACAAATAAACAAGGTAGGCCTAAGCTCTACAACCTATTGCACGTTAACAGCCCCCCTCAAACTCAAGGTGGGTGTGAGACTAACTTAAGGTTGTCAACTAAAACACTAAGGTGTCCCTTAGAATGTGACTTGGTAAAAATATATGCAAGTTGATCTTTAGAGGAGACCAAGATCAGCTTGCAAGCACCATAGATAAGATGATAACAGATAAAATGACAATCGATCTCAATGCATTTAATCCGTTCATGGAAGACATCATTGTAAGCAATATGAATGGCACTTTGGTTATCACAATAAAGAGAAGTAGCAGAGGATGTAGACATATCTTAATCCTTACGAAACCATTGAAGCCAAAGAAACTCAGATGTGGTACCAGCAAAGGCACGATATTCTGCTTCAATACTAAGGCGAGCCACAACGGTTTGTTTCTTGTTTATCCAAGAAATCAGAGAAGAACCAAAAAGAAAGTAATAACCAATGGTTGACCTTCAATCAGTGAGATCTCCTACCCAATTAGTATCAAATAATGCACAGAAAATAAGAAGAGACTGAGTAGAGTAGAAAAGATCATGAAAGAGAGTGTCCTTTAGATATTAAAGAATGCGCAAGATAGCAGCATAGTGAGTCGATCGTAGAGCAGACAGATCGATACTAGCTCACTTGGTGAACAACATATAAAATGTCTAAACAAGTGAAAATGATAAACTAGGTTGCTAACTAATTGTCTATAAAGAGAAAGATTAGACGATGGTTTCCCCCTTGAGGGAGTTAAATGTGCATTAAGTTCAAGAGAAATGTCAACAGTTTTGCTATCAGTGAGTCCAACTCCTGACAAAAGTTCAAAAGCATACTTGACTTGAGTAAAATAAAGGTCATCTATGGAATGAGTGATTTCAAGACCCAAGAAGTAGCTGAGATGTCCAAAATTTTTCTTCTCAAACTGCTGACTGAGAAAATTCTTGAATTCTTGAATGCCATTGAGGTCATCACCAGTTATGACCATATCAGTTTAATGAAGAATTTTATTCATGATATTTTTGCCTAAAATGAAAGATGGAACTATAGTCCTACTACCATGCCATTTTTTTTTTTTAAATAACTAAAAACCTTTATTGAAAACTAAACAGGCAAAACAAAACAGTATTATTATTACACCTCCTCCAAAATTACTCTTATAAAAGCAACAAGGCTATTCTCTAAATCAAAAGTTCCAAAAATAGAATTAAGTATAGAACAGCTAGCTAATTAAGGAGTGGAATGCCTTCATGGTTAACCTAATTAAAACTGACATTTGCAAAGCTCTCCATTAGCAATCTTACCCCAACAAGAAAGTTTTTAATTCTCCAAGGAATTATAGCACCACCATCCCTTAATTCCTCAATGAAACTTCTGGAATTTCCATAAAAAATTACATTACCAAAATTTTCTTGGGAAGCTAACTTCACTGTCCAGAGCTGCCTTGGCTTCAGCTTGGACTAGAGTGTTGCAGGGCTGTAAATGAGCCAAGTTTTACTGAGTAGTGTGTGTTTGAGCTTAGCTCGTCAATAAAAATCAAATGCTAAAACTTGGCTTGAGCTTGAGACAAGTCTAAAAATAATGTTTGAACTCGAGCTCGTGAGAGTGCCAAAAAGCTAAAACTTGAGCTCGGCTTGGCTTGGCTTGGCTTGGCTTGGCTTGGCTTGACTTGGCTTGATTAATTAGTCAAGTCAAGCTCGAACTTAATATCAAGCTCAAACTCGAACTTAAATCAAGTTTTTTAGCTTGGGATCCAAAACAATTGCATCATCAAATGCTTATATCACCAAAAATAAAGTAAACAATATAAATATATATATATATATATATATATATATATATATAATATACTCATTGTCTCATGCTTCTAACACTCGTGATTTGAAATTTTTTAAATTACAACTTTACATGATTAAATTCATCCATTATCAATCATTGTCTATAGCTTGAGTAATTATTCAAAGTACAATTTTTACATCCACATTTGTCATTCGTGTAACTATAATCTTCATGAATCTAAATAAATTAACATTCCAAAACATATATGAATAAACAAGCTATAAATTAATATTTCAAAACATGTGTAATGTCATAATAATGAGTTTATTTAGTAAACATATATCAAGCTATAAACGAGCCTAAACTCGGCATATTTTGTTTCGAGTTCTATTGATTATGGGCTTGTTCATGAACAAATTTTTTTGCTTGAACTTGGCTTATTTATCAAACAAGCCTAAAACTAAGGCTCATGCTTGGCTTATTTATAAACAAATTAACATGAACAAGCTTTTCATCAAGCCGAACTTGAATTGTTCATAAACAATTTGGTTCATTTACAGTTCTAAGTGTTGGTGTCTACTTTTCTTGAGGCTGTAAACACCGCCAACCCTCTTCAATCTCGAGCAACGACTACTACTGGTAGCAAAGCTTGAATCCCCAAAAATTGCACCACAATTCAACTTGAAGACATTTTGAGGTGGCTTTGACTAGCTCAAAACCGTGTCATTTCTTTTGTTCTTTTAGAATTTTTGGTGAAGTCCAAAATGTCTTTGTCAATGAAATATCTAAGCACCTTATTCCCTAAAACCCAAAATCAACAATGCCACTATTTGAAGAGACTTTGCAATCCATCGGTAGACCTTAACTTTTTTCTTGCCAAACAGAACCACCACTCAATTTAGTCCAAATCCGACAATAAAGTTATGAGCAATTCTACCTAAACGAAAATTTCACAACAATGATTTGGCAATCTTTGATTCGTTCTTATATCGACTTGTTACCAATATCATTTTTTTACCTATCATTAATAATATGGTATTCGGAATTTTAAATTTTGACTAAAAATGGTTTTGGTCAGATGGAAAATATTTTCCAACTGTAAATACTTTTAGGTGAAAATATTTTCTGGAAAAAATTTATCTTAAGTATTTGATTACATTCTTAAAATTATTCTTAAAAATATTTTTTAATATTTAGTTGTATTCTTAAAAATGCTATGAAAAACATATTTTCTATTAATTTCTTACATTTTCTCATCTCCTAAGCTTGTCTATAGTAAAAAAAATTAATTTTAAACAAAAAATTGTAATTCAAGGGCCATCGGTGGTGGCAACTTGCAACAGTGATTGACCATCGAAAAGTGGGGACATTAGTGGGGGGGGGGGGGGGGGGGTAGTTAGGTGACAAACATAAGAAAGTGGAGTTCTGGTTAATAAGTCTTTTTGTAGAACATAAAATGATTTATAAAAAATAAAAAGCTAAAACTAATTTCTATGTCTTTATTTTCCAGTAATCCGAAAAACAATTTTCGTAGGTCAATTTACTTGCAAATGCAAAAAATATTTTACAAAACTCATTTTTGTGGAACCAAAAAGTTTGTAATCTTACATTCATTTTTTTCTGCCCATATCTTTTATTTATTTTACGTACAAGACAATACAGTTATGAGTTAAGCCAAATCGTGTAAACACGCATTTTAATAGGGACAATCTTAATCCAATGTCAGAGGAATCAGACCGCAAGATTTACAGCAGGAGCAGGCACTTCACAATAAAGTAATCATAGTCTTGGCAACATCGTATTCAATACCTAAAAACGAATCCTAGCCGTTTGTTTTGTCAGACTCAGACAACAGCACCGCTTACTTCCGGCCTCAGTCTGTCACTAAGTCGAACGGCTCCTAGCTTTTAATTCTACAATTTAATGCTCACAAAAATTGGAGAATCTCAATTTAATCAAATATATATATATCACGCGCCGTTTAACACGTGCAAACGCGATGGCTCGAAGAAGCAATCCAAGTCGTTCGATAATTAAGATCACAAACCCCCCCTACGGTGGAGATCAGTATTTTACATCAACGGTAAGAACAAATTAGTCCAAATTGTGAAAAGTATATGGGAACGAAACAAGGCGTATTCATTACTCTTGATAAATTTACGGTTAAAAATAATAGCTGCACAGTACGCACTATGACACACGTACAAGAACAAAATAGAGTTGTCTCATGTCCCATTTTCACAACAAAATAAAATAAGAGTTTTAAGCATCCATTAGAAAACAATTTTAGAAAACATTTTATAGATAAAAATTAATAGCTTTTTTAAGTAGTTTTTTCAATACTCAATAAATTTTTTTTTTAAATAGGTGATTAATGTATAACATTATTTATATTTAAAATGACTAACTTTTTATTATTTATAATTTTTAGTAAATTTATTGTGAACTTGTGTACAGCATTCTTGTGAGAAATAATTTTTAAAAAAAAAGTAATGGTAGATACAAATTATTTTATAAAAAAATTTGCAAAACTTCTAATTTACAAAACTACTGATTTAGTGATAGTTACTAGTAAAATAAAAAAAAATTAATAGTTAGTCTAAATAAAAACTAATTAAAAAACTATTCACAATATTTAACAAAAATATTGTAAAGTAATTTATATTCATAACATTTCTCTTAAAAAAAATTATATCTCATATTCTCAATTGACTATCACATCTTATTTTTAGGAAATGATCCTCTGTATCTCAATTGATTAACACATCTGTTTTTTAGGAAATGATAATCACATCATTTTTTTTTTTTTTAGAAAATAATAACCACATCTTAACTGCTCCAAATGAGACATTTAAAATTAAAATCGTCCCAATCATCGTCAAATTATATAAAAATAATAATAATAAAATTGAGAAACCACGCACAACAAAAGCGCGTGTTGAACAATGCAAGCACCAACAAATTCTTCAGACACTCATAAACCCAACCCACCAATTCACCAAACATTGTACTGCTACTACAGATGAACACTTACAATTAAAGGGGAATGTTAATTAAGATTAGAAAATTAAATCCACAATAAAATTATAGATATAAAATAAATTTATAAGTGATAATGATTATGTTACAAAATTAAGAAGGAGAAGAAGAAAGATTATGAATGTTGTTATTGCTAATGGTTTGTGCAGTAGTAGGAGAATGGAGAGGAAACAAAGGCAGAAGCTCAGGAGGGTCAGAGCCACGTGGAGTAGTGAGTGGACTTGGATGCAAATAGAACCCTTTCTCAGCAATTGCTCTCTCTTCTTCTTCCTCCACTACTTCACGCGGCGTGCGTGGACTTCCACGCGCGTAGAGCTCCAGCTCAAACGGTGAGACTGGGGAGAAGATCATGGGCCTCACGTAAGGCCCAGACGGAGAAGATGAAGATGATGGTGATGGGCCAAATGGGTTTAGGCCTGGGTTGAACTTGAGCTCGAGCTTTTTGGTGGCGAGTCTGCGCTCGTGGAGTTTGAAGGTGGGTTTTCTGGGACCCATTTCGGCGGCGGAGAGGTGGTGGGGTTTGTGGTTGAGAGGGAGCTTTTGGGCTGATGGGTCTTCCGGGGCTCCGGTTAGTTTCTGGACCACGGCTCGGAAAGTTGATGGGTCCGCCTGGACGAAAGTGGTGTTGGGTGAGGTTGGGTCTGATGACAAATAGCTTGGTGAGCTCATGTTGTTGTTGTTGTTGTTGAGGTTGTTGTTGTTGGTGGAAGCCATGAGAGAAAGAAAGAGAGAGTTAATGTGTCCTTGTGAGTGAGGGAATGCGAAAGAAAGCGGGAATAGAGGCCTGAAAGGTGAGAATTTATATTCTACCAAAAGAGAGAGGGAGAGAGAGAGAGAAAGAGAGAGAGAAGGGTTTTGCTTTTTTCATTTTCAATTTGTTTTATGGGGATAAATTTGTGTCTTTTTGCTTTCGTGTACTTTTCTTTTTGTTTTTGTTTATAGAGGGTGTTGTATGCTTTATAGGTTACTGTGTGTGTGGTGGGAAATGTCAGAGAGTCGGGTATGTGAAGTATATGCATGTAGTAAATACTCGGTACTTTTGTGGAGTTATTAATTTTAATAACTACTTGGATTTGTTGCTTTTTTTTGGCAAAAGAAGTGTCCCAATGCACTTCTTCAGTTTAGCGTCTATTTGGGTGTTTCTGTTTCATATTTTTTCGGCAACTTATTTGCATTATCATACAAAAGTTATAATTTTTGGTAAATGTTACTATTATTGACCTCACTCCTCAGATAAACGTTTTTTTTTTAATATTCTCAAATTAGAAGTTACTGCAAAATCATAATCTTAAACCCGTGTAATCAACTCTATAATATATAGCAAATTCGTATGTTTTTTTCATCAAAGTGTTATTAAGATATATACTTGGATGAACCAAATAGAAAGTTAATTCAAGAGTGTCAATAATAGCAATTCCACTAGAATGAATAAGCAATTAAAATACAAAAAAGAAAAACCGAGAAAGATTTGCTCACATGCAAATCAAAGAAATATGAGAGGAACAAGTGGAAACTAGAAAATGCCACAGTTGTTTAAATTTGAAAACCCAAAGAGAGAGAGAGGGCAATGAATTATGAACAATGAGCTGGCATTGAATGATGAGAGATGGAAGAGTCAGCGGGGCAATGAAACAAGAAACGAGGTGAAAGACTACACAGCCGGCAGCAGCAGCAACAGATTAAGGTCTGTTAAGTCAGAGTCTCAGAAGACCTTCCTTCCTTCCTTTCTTACTCTCTTTTTCTTATTTTTTGTTCGTTTGTCAATTTGGTGTGTGGGGGGGTAAATTTCATTCTATTTTTCCTCTCTCTTTCCTCTCTCTTTCTATGCTTTTTCCCTTTAAGTTTGCGTGGGGGTTTGCACTTTGACGTTTTGGACAAAAAGTTTTTTCTGCCTTATTTTAGGTCCACTTTGGCTTCGTTCGTTGCAGTTTCTTTGCTTTACTCTTCCTTTCTTTTTATTGCTTTGCTAAGAAGGGTTGGTGTTTTTGTAAACGTTTTTTGACATTTGTTACTTTCTTGCTTTCTTTACGAGTTTCGTTCTACTTTCTGCCAGTTTTCCTTGCCACTTCTCTTGGTTTTTTTTTTTTTAGATCAATGGAATTATTGGGTTACAATTTGGTCAGTTATACAATTCAATTACGGTTTCAAACATCCCATTGGTACAAATTTTTTGTTGAAATCTGATCCCAGGAACTTTCAAATGAGTATGATGTCAATGGATGTCTTTCACACACAATTGTGTGCGTTTGGTTTTTTTTTTTTTTTCCTGAGTTTATTTACTTATTTAAAATTTGTACTCTTTTCTAGAGAGAACTATATTTAATAACTTATATTTGGGTGTTTTCATTTTAATCCCTTATATTTGAAAGTTTTCATTTTCATCCCTTTTAAACTATTTTCAAAGAGGTTCTTCCGTCCATATTTATTATTACTATTATTATTATTTTTTTTTTTTTTTTTGAGAACTAAACAAAAACATTCACAAGGAAGAGAAAATGGAGTTCTAACATAAAAATATACCACAAACTCTACTCAGAAGTCATTGCAACCTTTAAGGATAGTTTCTCAAGTATCTTTATTAGTGACTTGGATGTTAAGTACCAAATATTTTCAAAACAAAGTGATTTTTTAATAAAACATTGTCATTTGAATATTGTTTAAATCTAGAGTTGACACAATGACCTACGGTCAACCCGGAATGCACAAGCATTAAGTAATGAGTCTTGAAGTGTTAGAAAACCAATTTTGGTTCCAGTCTCAAGTCCCACGATTCTTAACCTGTTAAAACGGACTTAACTAAATATTAAATTAAAAAAAAAATAGATAGATTTTGGATTAGGTTTAGGTGTCACATTCTCATGGATTGGAAATCCAACCTTATAACTTTGGATCACGATCTCAAGTTTTCTCTCTCTCTCTCTTTGCACCATCGTCATTGACTTACTGCATGGATTGAATGTCTCTCAATCCCCAATCTCTCTCATATATGCTTTGAAGCTAAACCCAAAATCGCAACTATGTTGGAACCTCCTCTAATCTTGTAATGATGGGTAAGTTAAAAAAAAAAAAAAAAGTAATTTCCACCATAAGATCTTGTGATGGATGTGACTAAGGTGGTGGTGTTAGTTGAGGTGAGGAAGGTGGTGGGGGCACTTAGGGAAACGATTTTGGATCTGCAATTTCAAAGATTAGAAGTGTAAATGATGAAACAAGAAGGAATTGGAAAAGTTTTTATGACCCGCTCACCCAACGATTCCAACCCACCCATGAATCAATTCTCTCTCTCTCTCTCTCTCTCTCTCTCAAACGTTGACGGTGGAAATTTGCTATGGCAACCTGATGTTTTGGGAAGGGGGGTTTGGCGATGGCATGATTTGGGTTTGTGACTGCAGCTCAGTGTGAATTTCAATCCGCAATCCAAACATAACTTAAACCTTGTATTCAAAGTGGAATTCAAACCAAATCCTTTTTTCGTTTTCCTTATCTCCACTATTGTCACATCATACTCCACGACGTTAAACCTCAAATCTTTTATCAACGCATCAAGATTATAGTCATTAAAGGCATCACCAATTGGTTGGCTTTAATAGTATAATGAACCATGGTCCATGACCATGAGTCATGACCGTTGTTGGGAGCAATTGCAACTTGCAAGAAAACAAAATTCAGAAGATTTTAAACATATCATCTACGATTTAGTTTTTCCTTTTCTTTTAATGGCTAGATAACTGGGGTTCTTTCACATATTATAAAACCTTTTTTTTTTTTTTTTAACTATTTTCTATCACATTCCCTTTTTGACGTATATGTCCAAGATTTTTCTTATAAAAGGATAACTTTACGTTTTTTGGGTAAGTAATATAAACTTCACAAACTAGGGAAAATTAAGCTAAGGACAATTTCTGACATTAAGATTAATGAAACACAATATAAACGATGGGAAAAAAAAAAAAAAAAAGCAAAGCAAATTTTAGGAAAAATTTCAATTTATCCTATGTGGTTGGTATTGTCTTGATTTAGTCCACACAAATTTTCAATTACTGCATTCGAACCCCCAAAATTTCACTTAAAAGAAAGTGTTAGAGTTTTGTTCAATGACAATTAAATGATTTCATTTTAACCCAAACTTTAAAGGATTAACATGTAATAATTGAAAAGATTGTAAAGATTTTTTTTTTTTTTTTTTTTTAAGAAAAGAAAAGCCAGTCCATTTTATTAGCTAATAGTAGCAAAATCTTGAACAAAACAGTCATAAAGATCAAGAGGAACAGATTCCATCTAAACCAATATAAGAAAAAAAAAAAAATTTACTCTTTGGGCTAAGACATGAGCTAGAGTATTACCTTGCCCAAAAAAAAAAAAAAAATTTCTGTAAAGACGTAGCATAAGACAACGTGTCTTTAATGATATGACCAAACCAAGAATGCTGCAACTTTCTGTGGCGTGACGCATTTATTGAGATGGCCGAAACACCTTCAAAAATTAACCCACAAAAGTCAAGTTCATGAATGAACAGTATAGCTCTTCTAGCCACCAAAGTCTCCAATAAAACAACTGAAGATGGCATGGGGATTACTTCGGACAAAGCCGCCATAATTTCCCCTTGAGAGTTTTTCACTACTACCCCGATACCTACTTCTTGCGAACTTCCAAACACAACTCCATCAAATTTTGTTTACAATATATAAAATTTGTTGTTAGGACAAAGCCTTAATAATTTTATTTAATCTAAACTTTTAGGGATCAACCGATCAAATAATTGAAATTGTAAGAGAACCTAATGGTCCAAAGCACAGTGAGTAAATTACAATTTTCTCCAAATTTCAAAAAAGTCCATCACCTTCAATTCTTCAACATTTTCTTTTTCTCTCGGTTTCTTATTTTCTTTTGTGAAATTTTAAGTGTCAATTTTTTACTTGGCTTGAAAATGCTTTAATTTGTATCACGTTTTCTACTGTTCCAAAAAAAAAAAAAAGAATAAAGAAACCTGATTCGTTGAATTTGTTCTTAAAAATATCCTCCCCACTAACGAGTTTAACAATGTTCTTCTTCTTTTTGTTTATAGATTGCATTTTAAACTTTATAGTTTAGAATTAGCGTCGAACTAACCCTAACATGCAACTTTGGAGTTTTCAAACTAAGCCTTAAATTTTAATAATCATTTTAATTCAAACCATAAACTCATTATTCTTGTAACCATTACTGAAATTTTTTTAAAACAAAGTGATATTGTGTGGCTTAGAATGAGGTAATATTCAAATATAATAGGCACGTGTATAAAATTATCTATCAAGTGTCATTTTGTTTAAATCTTTTTCTTTAACGATATCACCATAAATGAGTTTATAGTTTAAATGGATACGTTTTTGAAAGTATAAAGTTTAATTTTAAAAATCCTAAAATTTTGAGAATTAAAATGTTATATGCTCTTCTTTTAATAAAAAAAATATATATCCAAATATTAATATAGATGTTGAAGATAAATATGCAAGCCCTTTTTTGCTTTATCACCGCCTCTCATTGAAAAAAAAAATTCTAATAACACAATTTTCATTATTATTATTATTGTTATTGATGTGACTTATATGTGTTAAAAAAGAATTATCCTTAGATACCATAAACATATATGCCTCTAGTACATTTAGTGAAAGGAATGGTTTTTTTTTTTTTTTTTTTTAATAAAGAATAAAACCTCTTCTGCTCTTTAATTTATAATAAGAAGGTCTGAAATATAACAATCATGAAGATTCAGAGAAACACACTCCATCCAAGCAAATGTTTAATGTTATATTCAGCACAAAAAGAAGAAAAACAATGCTCCACATTGAATTATTGAAATGAGAATAAACTATCTTGTTTTGCCTAGAATTCCCATATTTAGTATCCCCCACCATACTTTTAAAGGGTCAACGTACAATATTATCAAGCACCGACCACGTGCCTATATCATGGCCAATTGATTAATTAATATGCTCATAATGAGTGCCTTCTAATATTCAGAAACACAAAACAATTTCATTTTCTTCTTTCCCATAGTCAAAAAGTCACTTATAAAATGTCATCTGTTTGGATTCCTTGAAAATAAGGAAGATGCCAAGGGAACACTCAATCATATGAGTCAGCTATGGAGGACAATATGATTGCATAATAGACTATGTTCCAAATATATATATTAATGGGTTTTTAACTAACTAAGAAACTTAATTTAATAGCTACAATTAATCTTAGGCAACCAACCCACTTAGTTAAAGTGATTACTAAATTGTACGTAATTATTAAAGTAATAAGCTAGGTTTTATGTTCTCTAGTGGATCGATGACTATTGCTTTGGAGACAAGTGTTGGGTGTCCATCATAGGAGCATAAAAAGTCATGGGTATTTGGATTGTAATGAATCTTTGAAGAAAGGAAGATTGACCTTTAAGGATAAGGCAACAAATACAACTTGTTGTACTTGTATTCTTCTATTTTCACATTGATGATAATTATAAAAACGAATGGTGAAACATTGGCACCTTATTCTCTATATGATATGAACCAACCATAGTTTGGAATTCCAAACTCCTTTCGATTTCTTACTTTTTTGAATCTTTTTTTACTAACTTTTTTTTTTGAGCATATAATCTTTCATAGTTTTGTATATAGTTCCCCTTAAGCCTACTAATGTCCATTGTCCTGGCTTGTGATGGTGCCTTTTTGCCTTTCATTTGGGCTATACCCAAGGAATAAGAATTCTATCATCTGGGGAGAAATTATTCCACACGTGGGATTTATCTTTATGCAAGAGGAGGGTATAGTTTTTTTTTTTTAAATGGGAGGGTATAGTTTAATTAAGTGCATAAAATAATTTCACGACATTAATAGCTACTTTAGTGCTATTAAGGTTTTTTTTTTTCACTAAAGTATACTTTTTGGTCCTTCAAGTTCGGGTTACTTTCATTTTGAGTATTTTCAAAATTTTTATTTTAATCATTCATGAATGATTTCGTTTACATATTGGGTCCATTGTCCATTTTCATTAGTAATCTGTTTGGCATTTCCTAGGAAATGTGTTAACAAAAATAGACTTATGTAGGTGACATATCTTAATGGATGATGTTTATCTAGCACTTATTAGACCAAATTACTAAAAGAAATGGACTCATTAATTATATGGGTGACATATAGCATTTATCTGCCAATAAATGGACCAAAACACTAACAAAAATGGATGGCATGACCAATATATACGAAAACATAGTCAAATATTAACAGCTAAATAAAAATTTTGAAATATGAAGGGTTAAAGATGAAAACAACCCAAACTTTAAGTTTGAAAACTATACTTAAATTTTTTTTTTTTTTTCTATTACTTGAATAAACCTATCATGAGAGAGAAGATAACAAAAGAAAATGAGATATTTCAAAGTACAAAACCGTTCAAAACTATATATATATATAGAGAGAGAGAGAGAGAGAGAGGTACCTATAATCTCTATTGTAGTGGTAGTATTATTGATCAAAGAGATTAAAAATTTAATGAAAAAGGTAAAACGAACATTTTATTAGTAAGCATGTATACTTACTACTAGTTAGAGGCTATTAGCTTTCAGGCACACAATGCTGTTTGAAGAGCATAGGGACTGACCTCATCGACTGAGCCCACCTACAACGTGGTCACTCAGTAGAGGAGGACAACCCTCTTCAACTGAGCCCTACGAGTCTACAACCATGAAGCTTATTTGGTTGAAGCAAACTTTCTCACATAGTGAGGTCAGAGAAATAATCAAATTAAGAGCTATTCTTATTCGATTAACAGGCTAATGTAGAACTCGGTATGAAGTACAAACCTACTCATTGTTGCATTTAATCCTAACAACTATCATCAATCACATTTAAAATAGAAGTGAATTTTGTTGATCTTTAGGCTTGTTTGATACGAATTATCTCATCGAACACATATAAGCACATGTTTATTCATGGATTGTGCTGTGATTGCTTGTAAGGTTCAACAGTCACCATAACCAATCTCTAACATTAACAATATGGATATCAGACAGGAAAAAATGATATTTTTCTGAACTCTTTTTGACTTCTTCAACATTATGTATTATGCCTTCAGTGGGTATTCCCAGCTCTTTGGACTGGACATCAATAATGACCTTGGGACATAGCTACAACACCAGTACGCCACCGGGGACAAATGAGCGTTTTAATGCAGTTTCTAGGTTGTTAGGGTTTCTAGATCTAGCTAGCTAGCGTCTTGTTTTCCTTTCCCACTACTTAAATACTGCTATTGTCTTGCATTCACTTGTAGCCTAGGGCTACGAAAGATATTCAATAAATGATAACTCTTTCTTTAAACAAATAGGTTTAGTAAATAACACACAAAATTTCGCAATCTTTGTCTCAGATGTAAAATAAGGTTATTTATTAGTAATTTACAACTTTTCACCTTACCAATATGTAAACGATTTGTGTACCTAACAATATTACTAGAATGTTTCTCCTTTTATAATAAATGACATATTAACTTTTTCTGTTGAATCAAAAATAAAATTGCTTTGGTCTGGTTTCTCACCAAAATATATATATATATATATATATATATATATATTTCTTCTCTTTACTTTTTTTTTTTTATATATATACAAAATAGAAATTCTACTCTAGCATAATCTTTTTTTTTTTTAGAATCACTCTAGCCTAATCTAATAAGTGTATACGTGTGTGAATCTCTCTTCTAAAAAATTAAACTCCAACCTTTACCTCTCACACCCCATAAATAATAATATTGCACTAAACATTTGTGCATCACCCTTCCATTCCATAAGTAGAATCCACTAACTTTTCTTTTATTTATAAAGTGAGAGGTATTACTCTTTATTACCAAGTGAGAGACACTTTCTTCGGATTTATATTAAATAAACGTACTAGATGCTAATAAATCCATTAATTTCCTGTCATTCTATACTTGATTATCTTTTCACAATTGATAAAAAAAAAAGATATTAATTAAAAAATTATGCCATCTGAAATCTCAAACTAATGATGCCAAATTATGATCGTAATGATCACTTGCTCTAATTTCACCTTCAAGCCATTCTACAAAAGTAGAAACTCAAGATGATGTTTCTACTTTTGGGCATTTATATCTTATATGATTAATTAAAACTATTCATAAATTTAAGAGGCATCACAGCAGTTATATATAGTAAATTAACAGTAATTTTGCTCTGCCGTAGCATGTCTATCTTTGTAAAGGTGTGTTACGTACGCATCTTTTTGCTAGTCCATGAAAACAGACCTTGGGTTCTAAGCCAAGTTTCCGGTCTATATAATAGTTTTCAAAAATATATATTTGACAGCATAGTAATATTTGAAAATTATTTTGGAATTTTTGAATCTAGTCTTCTAGAGAGACAAGAGACACAATGCTCAAGAGAGATTTAAAAATGGTTATGTCCTCAAATGCTTTAAAACAGTACTCCTAATTAGCAAAATAATTTTTTTAAAATAGTGTTATTTATAAGTAAAATTGGCCAAAGATGATATAATTCTTTTTGATTTTTCATTTTATTTTTCTCTCTCTTGACAAATTCTCAAGTTGGGATTTACATGGGGTCAGAGGGAATATGTATATCTAGGACAAAATTTAGTTACAAAATTAGTTGTAGTCTAAAACTATAACCTTACTGGATATCATTAACATTACTATATATTTCAAAATATAATCACTAGATTACATGTTCTTTATGTTTTTATTAAAAATGTCAAATTTTGTCCTAATTTGACATAAGTATTAATCTTTAATTTTCTAGAAATTTTACAAGTAAGGAGAATATAAGAAGAAAATGTAATTCATGGGGAATTTGTCAAAAATTTATCTCCAATAAAAAGATATTGAATAAGGTTGTACTCTTAGGTTACAACTAATTTTATAGCTAAACTTTGTCCAATATATCTATACTACTAAATTACTAATAAGAGGATTTTTTTTTGTTTGACTATCATCATTTTTCGTACTAAAATGTTCTCACACAAAGTTTTAAACTCTCTAAAATACCCCTACCTTTTAGTTAAATAATTTAAAATTTAAAAATATAAACTGGTTAAAAGGGTAATTTACTATATTTTAAAAAGTTCCTAAGTTTTAGACTTTTTCCTTTTTCTTCTCCAATTTGATTACCAATTTTTATTTTAAGCTGAAATTTCCTTAATTTTATCACAACCAAAATTAAAGGGATAATTGTTTCAAAAATTAAAACTGTTTGAAACTTCTCATCTATTTAAGTTTTAATTCAGTTTCTCTTATTTTTTTTAAAAAAATATATTTGCAACAATTATTACTAAATCTCCCTCCCTCCACCTTTTTTTTTTCTTTTGCCAAATTCAAAAGTTAAAACCACATTTAAAAATTTATCCAAAAAAAACTCTCCACATTTTTTCAAAAACCTTCACATTTTAAACTATTACCACCACAATTAGATAGGATCATTTTTTTATAAGAAAACGACTGTGCCCAAAACAATTTTTTCCCTCTTCATTGCGCTATATCTCCAAGTTTTCATTAATATTTACTTTTCAAAAGTACTATTTGATGGAAATATGCATGCATGTATCGCATACAAAACATGCGCAGCGGAAAATAAACGGATCTATTTCATACATAAATGTTAACATGCACTATGCAAGTTTTAGAATTTAAGAATAAGAGAGTGTACCTTGGTGCGATGGATTTCAAAACCGAAGATCATAAGCACTTAAGAATACTTTTAATCTTCACTCCAATTCCACTAACGCCCAAGATGTGTGGTCTCTCAATTAGTTTTCCAAAGGGAGAATGTTAAAGTGTCTAACACTTCTTACACACCATTTCACAATAGTGTTCTTGCAAAAAAAAAAAAAAAACAAATCTCTACAAAAAATGCTATATGTTTCTCCCTTTGTATCTAACTGATTATCTAATTAGGCTAGCCTTTTAAGCCTTTTCAATTGGGTTTAAGTGTGTGGCTTGAAGTGGGACCAAAAGGGACTAATAAGACACTAACTCCAATGGGCCTTGTACTTTTCTGTCAACTCTTGACAAGTCTAAAGTTACTATTAACTATATTTGATGGGATATAAAAAAAAAGGGCTAACTCCAATGTCGTCCAGGACAAGAACGCAAAAGGGAAGGTTATAAAAACCTCGTCTGTGTCAAGCTCGTCCATATAGGAAGATTCCTGGACGAGCTCCACATAGCCAAGTTTGACAAAACCACTCCGTCTCGTCCAAAGAGGCCATCCAGAATAGAAGATGCACTCCATATGAGAAGGTCGTCCATATAAGGATAACCATCCATGAGAAGGTCGTCCGTAGGAGAAAGACCTTCCTTGGAAGCAAGGTACGCTCGCTAGGGGGACTCTTATACGAGCCCCTAACACTTGGGGAAAATTCCCGATTCAATGCTACAACTCCTTGTCACATGCATAACTTCCATTGACAATTATATGAAAAAATGTAACTCCTAAACGATTGTGGAAATTATTCATGAACCCTCAAAGCTCCTTAAATATAGGGGAGGTTACAAGTCTAATAACTATTTTTAGGACACTATAAAAATGATCATTTAGACTAAAAAAATGTATGTTTTTACATTTCCTGAAAACTTGAAACTCAAAAATTTAAGAGAGAAAAATAACTTTGCCATCAAAAGGTTCTTGGCCAGCAACCCCGGTCACTTTTGATCATCGTTATTTCTTTTTCAGGCTCTCAAGACAGTCATCATACCTTTGAAATTCAAAGCATCCAGCCTACTAATTTTCTTCGCATCATCAATATTTAATACCATTATATAAATATAGTTGCACTCTAGGTCTTATTTATAAATTATATAACAAGACTTTCTTGTACATGCAACCTCTTCATAAAATATTCGTAGTAATACAAAGTCATGAATGTAGACTACCACTTTGTAGATTACTACATCTTAGTTCCTTGAGTACCCAGTATAATCCTTTAAGTTATTCATCATATATTTATGAAATTCAATTCCATAAATATATACTTTAGTAACTTCTTACTAAAGTGGTTAGGCCTAACTCTCTGAATAACCAAACTCATTAAACTTATTTCAAGGGAATATTTTGTATCTCCGTTAAGAGACTATAAATTCCATATTGAGAATATATGTTCCATCAACACTAAATGTGGTTGCCCAACGTACTGAGGTTTTGACCGTAACTATAGATCTCACTCCTGATATATCAAAACAACCTACACTTCATGATCAGGTCCATTACCCTCTCAGGATTAAGAGTTCATGTAAATATAAGTCGTGAGTTTATTATTCATTTGACAGTCGTTAGGAGAATAATAAATCTCACAGCGGTTCAGTTCAATATATTTTAACTCTTAAAACATATCAACATACCAACTAGAAATCTTCATTTCCATGATCAAGACAAATCATCTTAGTTGATATGTTATAATCTTCGTAGATAAAATGCCCAACTTCATCACCGAAAATGAACTAAAATTTTGAGTTTACAAAGAACTTGTGATTTATATCTTCTGTGACTTTTCACATAAATCATATACTATGCATCTTATGGACTATATGATAATGTCTCAATATTTATGTCACCATTATTTTAAATAATAATAAAACAATTTTATTAAACACAACATTAAGTCATACATAATGTCATACATAGTATCATACAATAGAATTTAAGGGCACTAATCCTAACACTATTTAAGTTTTTTTTTTTTTTTTATACTAATATTTAAAGAGCTTTCCCTATTTGAACTGGACATTTTTTTTATTCCAAAATACTCCTATAGCTTACCTTTAAGTAGGGGAAAAACTTGAGGATAATATTGTAAAAATTTATTTCTAACTCTCATCCAAAACATTTCCTACAATATAGGATCACTCATCCACTAACTCATTTCTTCAAAGCAACTATATGTTTACTTTTTTTAATAGAAAAACATGTTAAACAAAAAAATTTAAACAAACCCACGTTGCTATTTTTTTTTCCTTTTAAAAAAATCAGTCTCACATTTATCTTCCTATTAAAAAAAAAGTTTTTTTAAACATCCTCAAGCTTATCTAAAAAAAAAAAAAACTAAATAGATATATACATGTTTGATTACAGTTTAAACTGTTTTTAACTTCTTTTTAAAAAAACTAACTGCTCTTAACTTCTAATATCTATCTATACTACTATTTAAATGGATTCCCCAGTTTGAAATCCTCAATTTCGATACCCAAAATATAGGGTCAAACATGTAAAATTGCTAATTTAAAAACTCCTAAATTTTTGATAAATTTGAAAAAACGTTGCCTACAAAATGGGAATACTCCCACTAACCCACTGTTTTAAACAACCGTACAGTCCGAACCCTTTTTTTTTTTTTTTTTTTTTGGTTCTTTAAAAGAAAATTAGAAAAACAAGTTATAAATAACACATGAGTCTAATATTTTATTTAAAAAAAAAAAAAACATCTTCACGTTCAAAAAAAAAAAAAACAAAAAACACAACCTACGTTTAAGGGGCTTCTCCTATTTTCAAAAGTACTATTTAAGGTTTTTTTTTTTTTTTTTGGTTCCAAAATACACATATAACCTACGTTTAAGTAGGGGAAAATTTTGAGGATAACATCATAAAAATTTATCTCTAACTCTCACCTAAAGCATTTCCTACAAAATAGGATCACACTCTCACTAACCCACTTCTTATTGTTTTTTAATAGAAAAACAAGTTAAACAAACAAAATTTAAACAACCCCACGTTGCTTTTTATTCCTTTTAAAAAAAATCGTCCTCACATTTATCTTCCTATAAAAAAAAAGATTTTTTTAAATATCCTCAAGTTTATAAAAATAAAAATAAAAATAAAATAATAAACTAAATAGATATATACATATTTGATTACAATTTTAAATTTTTTTTAACTTCATTTTTAAAAAACTAACTGCTTTTGACTTGTTATACTTATCTATATTACTATTTAAAGGGTTTCCCCAGTTTGGAATCTTCAATTCCGATATCCAAAATAATAGGGTCAAACATGTAAAATTACTAATTTAAAAACTCCTAAATTTTAGATAAATTTAAAAAACACATTGCCTACAAAATAGAAATACTCCCACTTGCCTACTTATTCTAAGCAACCGTATGGTCCATACCCTTTTTTTTTTTTTTTGTTCTTTAAAAGAAAATTAGAAAAACAATTTAAATAACACACGTTTCTAATATTTTGTTTAAAAATAAAAATATCCTCAGGTTCAGTAAAAATAAAAATAAAAAACACAACTAAATAGATATGCACATTTGCTTTCCACCTTCCTTCATTTAATTCAAGTTTCGCTTTTTTGTTAGTTTTTAAATTCAATTTAAATTTCAAATTAATTCAATGAACAATTTTAAAATCTTTTTTTTTTTTACAATTTGTTTAATTAGCGGAGGATTCTAAATTTCTAATAGCCCATTGCCCACTAACCAAAACCTCTCTAAACTCTAATTACGGTTTTTCTTTTTTCTTTAAGAAAAAAACACGTTTTTTTTATACAGTTTTTTTAGTATAGATTCTAATAGCTCACTAATCACAACTTCTCCTAAACTCACTATCTCTAATTTGTATATCTCACACAATTTTCAAAAAGAAAAATATATCTCATACATGTTTGACACATCTTTTTCTTAAAAATTAGCATACATTATCTCTAATTAAAAATATCTCACACATCAACTTCTCTACACAAGTTTTTTTATAAGAGGTGTGCTACGTCCACAACATTTTCACAACAAATCATAGATGATTAGTTGTTATTGGTTCAAATTTAAACCTATCACTAAGATTACTTTTTTATCCCAATAATAACAACCAGTAACAATCTAGCTATCACTTAGAATTTGTTGTAAAAATATTGTGGACATATTATTTCTCTTTTTGAAATTGTCTCTCCATTTGTTCTCATCCTCATTTCTCTCTATTGCTAAAGCAGTGTTCTACAAAATGGAATCAATTTTTGTCTTTGGTTTTGTTTTTTGTGAAATTTATAATAGCAATTGTAGTATTTAATTATGGGTTATTTTCCTTCCCTTTTTATAATTTAATTTTTATGAACAAGTTGTGAGTCAGTTTACATTGCTATTGGAGTCTAATACAATACACCATCATCAAAATCCAAGAAGAAGAAACTCTATTTACAAAAGCAAAAGACTTCTTTATCACAGCTATTGACAGTTTGTCTTGTGATGGAGATTTCGCAATTCACAATTAGTTTTTGTTGAATATTGGTACGTTACTTTTACAAAAACATTTACATCATGTTGTCAAGCTTTGATATTTATTCTTTGTTAGGAATATGTTATTTTAAACATTATCAAGTTTCGATATTTATTCTCCGTAGAAATGTGGTTCTTTTCTCTTCTTTTTTTGGACTATTGTAGGACTGCAATGATTAATGAGATTGAATATCTTACTTAATTACGAAGTAACAACAGTGCAATACCAATGTTGCCTCCTATTTAATGTTTATTGTTTTTCTTATTTTTAATCCTTACTCTTTTTAATTTATTTTGGTCTCTTTTTTAGGGTCACATATCAACAATTGTTTTGGATTGCATACTAGGCATATTAAATGAGTTTGGATAAGAGACTTTACAAAAATACTGTATGATTCAAGGCTCATATAAAGTGGAAGTTGGTTGTTTAAGACCTTTTTTGTAAAAAATAAATAAATCATCCTATCTATGTCTACATTTATCAATTTGTGCAATTCTACATTGGGTTCAATTTATTAAGTTTTGGAATGGTAATGTACATATCATTATTAATTGAAACTCCTATAGTTTAGCTTTATTTTTCTCAATCATATATCTTCCATATGAAATTAGTTGTCCCTAGCAATTATTGTTGCTTTCACTACAACTTCTTTTCATTTTTTACAAGAAAATAAATTTTTAAAATTAATTAAAAGATAATATTTCTCACATGCAAGCATTTCTCATAAAAAAATTAAAAATAATTTTTTTTATTATTACTATTTGATTTTTTAAGCATTTAAAACTTTTGTTATGGATGCGTACTTATTGGCTGCATTTTAGGACTAAGTGGCTACCTTTTAGGATTAAAAAAAAAAACTTGGTGAGAGGCGATCTCATAAAAAAAAATAATAATAACACTACTATTTAAATCTTTTTTGTAGGCATTTCAAACTTTTGTTATAGATGTGTACTAAGTGGCTATATTTTAGGACTAATTAGCTACCTAAAAAAAACCTTGATAACTCTCATTAAAAGAATTTTTTTTTTTAAAAAAAAAATTCACAATCATGAACCTTTCTTATAAAAAAAAATTAATACTACCTTTTTTTTTTTCTTTGTAGGCATTTGAAACTTTTGTACTAGAATTATTGCAGTTTTAAAAAAATAAATTACTTTTGGGCTTGGGTTAAAAAAATAATAGATGCACCATAAAAGAAATATGTGGCTTGATATTAAACTTTGAGTATAGGTGGCCTTCTCAAACAGTATTCTTGGTGTTTTAAAAAAATTTATATTTTTAAATTTTTTGTTCTTTTTAGGCAATTGAAACTTTTGCTTTGGAATTGTGCCAGTTTATTAAAATAAAAACAAACAAACAAACAAACTTCTTGCCCTAGGATCAAAAAAGTAATAGATGCACCAAAATACAAAAAACAAAAAAAAAACAAAAAAAAAAATTATGTGACTTTATTTTAACTTTGAGAATGGGTGGACTTTTCAAATGGTATTCAAGGTGTTTAAATAAGTTTAATACAATTTTAAAGATAACTTAACAACTTCCATCACACACACACAAACAAAAACCCTTCATAACATGAGAGCCTTTCCAATAAAAAAAAAATACTATTTAATATTTCGGGTTGAGAAATTTCAGCCAAGCAACAAGTAAAATACTAGCCTCTGAACGAGTGTGCTTAGAGGTTTTTCTTCTCTCTTTTTTCTTTTTTCTCTTTTTGGTAAAGGTTAATAATTTGCATCAATTATAATTTTTGGATTAGTAAATTTTTCAATAACAAAAAAAAAAAAAAAAAAAAAACTAGAGGTGTAATGAACAAATTATTTTACCCACAAATGCATAATACTCTCATCACACCCCTAGGTTTTTTTTGTGATTGAAAGACTTTGTAATCTCAAATTATAATAGATGCAAATTATTAACCTTTAAAAAATAAAAATAAAAGAGCCTCTAATTAATGAGCATATTTGACCCCTTTTTAATTTTATTTTTATATGTTCTTAGTTACTCTGATTCTGGAACCGGATACGATGTTGTTGGGATTAGTATACCTTCACCTCAGGAAAAAATTTGTAAATAACTATAAAATGTAAACAATATTATTAGTTAGGCAACATTTGAAACATATTGCGTTTCTAACAAATCGAGTCCAATGAACTCGATTTTGGGCTGATAAATCGAGTGTTTTGTACTCGATTTTTATATTGTGGCACCTGCTGAGGTGAACCAGGTGCCCACGTAGATATAACAAATCGAGCTCATTGAAGTCGTTTTAATAAATCGAGTCTATTAAGCTCAATTTCCGTTCAGCCGTCCACGTGTCCACATACTCAAACTCCCAGATCAGATCAGTTCACTCTCAAAATCACAAAAATTTAAACACACTCACTCTCACACCGTCTCTCTCAGCCTCTCATTCTCACACCGTCTCTCTCTCGTCTCTCTCACAGTCTCTCACTCTCACTATCACAGCGTCCCTCTCGTCTCTCTCACAGTCTCTCACTCTCACTCTCACTCTCAAGCACCCAGACGCCGACACCGTCTCTATCATTCTCCTCTCATCGGCGGCTGAAGTCATCGGCGGCTCAAGGCATCTGCGGCTCCACTCATCGGACTCCTGTCCTCATCGGCGGCTCAAGGCATCGGCGGCTCCACTCATCGGACTCCTGTCCTCTTCGGCGGCTCGGCCTCATCGGACTCCTCTCCTCACAGGTATGTCTCTCATTCTCACATCTGCCTTTGGTACTGATCGCTTCTTAACCTTGGGTTTTTTTTTCCCCCATATTTGCATGTATATGTTTCTGTGATTGTCACTCATTGTCTTCATTGTCTCTTAATTCATTTTCACTTTGCTGAGATTGTGCAGAGCACAAGTTCTCCTTGACTGCCGTAGATTTCGTTTGCAATAGAAGTAGATTTGAGTGGCCAACAAAGTCAACAATTCAGAAGGTGGGTAGTCTGGTAGAGTAGGCACCAATTTTTGTTTTGTAGGACTAGAAGGAACTGGCTAAGCCTTTGCAGCTTTTCTTTTTTACAACAGTTATTACTCTCTTTTTTCTTTTTTGAAGGGACAATAATTACTTTTTAGTATAGACATTTTTTAGTTCTCTCAAAAGCTGTAACCAGAGATGTTTGCTGTCCATGTGTGTTTGGAAATGGTTATATTGGATAATTCCATTGTAAATCTCTCAGACATGTTTGGAGTTGTCCTAGGATAGGATGTAAAATGCAAATCCCTTATGTTTGGAGTTGTCATAGATTTCTAAAAATTTTCATTTTAGTTGTGAATGTTTGACATTGTTTTAACTAGAAACAGGGAAAGCTTTTTTTTTTTTTTTTAAAGATAAAGTTTAGATTTTTAATACATCATAGGTTTAAACTTTTTTTCTGATCCCATGATAGGAATATTTAGTTATTGAATCTAAAGATGAATTAATGGGTATATTCATATTTACTTCTAGTTTCTGCTTTCCTTTGAGAAACAGGCCCTCCTTTTGAGTGATGGGTTCTATTGTCCTATCATAAGAAAGCAAAATTTGTAGAAGAAATAGTTGTGTGTTGTAAGAAGTAGAGTTGTGTGTTCTATTATCCTATCGTGAGCGTCATTATTTTTGGTTATTGCTAACTTTTAGTTTCATTGTTGAACAGAAGTAGAGATATTTGTTACACTTTCCATGCAAGTTGTCCTTAGGACTACCCATAGCCTTGAGGTGATCACAAGTACTTTTCGAAGAATTTGATGCCCACTGAGGCTAAGGAGGAAGAGATGGAGTCTGATACTGAATCTGTGTTAACCTTACTTCTTTACCTTAAATTTTCATAATGGGAATTTGATATGTACTTTAGGTTTGTGAATTTTGTGTACCTGAATTCAGTAATGGATGTTACTGGTTGTTCAATATACTTTGGGCTTGTTCTTTCACAAAATTTTGATTAAGTGTACTGGTTGAGTTGTAGACTCTGCTGATTTTTTACATGTCTGTTTTGGTTATTGAATTTTCTATTTATTTAGTAAAACAGTTAAAAAATTGAAATGGGTACTCTCTCTCTTCTTGCTATCTTACAAATTTGTCATCATTGTGAATTTGACTGCATAATTTCAGTTATTGACCCTTTTGATTATTTTCAAGCATGTTTTAGCTCTTTGATTCTTTTGGTTGCTTATTAACTGAAATAGTCAAAATGTATGTGGGCTTCTTATCTGTTTTGGTTTAGATATGCATTAAGTATTGAGATATTGACCATTTTTTTTTTTATCTTGGTATGCTCAATGTTCAACTCTAGCAGATAATTTTATTTACAAAGTTTCTAAAGTTTAGTGGCTTCCAAAGACTGGCTTTAAACCAGGAAAGGTCTATCTTGATATTTTTTAAATTCTAAGGCTCAACATAGCCAGGTGTAAGGCTACGTCTTGTTTTTTGGCCCAACTTCTTACATATGTTTTATGGAGATAATTTCTTAATGGCAGCTAATAATCCCATGATCACATTGTTCTCACTAGTATATATTGTTCATATTTCAGAGGTTTTAAAGCAGGTGTGGGACTTAGCGGATTAGGATAATGATAGCATGCTTTCTCACAGGGAGTTTTGTGTTGCTCTGTATTCGATGGAGCGGTATAGAGAAGGCACTCCTCTTCCAGCGGTGCTCCCAAGCAGCATTATATCTGATTTGCCTACCCCTGGCCAACCTATGACCAACTACTCCAATGCAGCATGGGGACATGCACCTGGTACTCTTCCACACCATGAGTCTTTTAGTTTATGGTACCAGCTGGCGCAATTTATTACAAAATAGATCCTGTCTTTACCCTTTTTTTGTTCAAAGGTTTTCAACAACAACAAGGGATGCCTGGTCTTGGTGCTCGGCACATGGCAGTAGGAAGGCCTCCGAGGCCTGTTCCAGTTCCTCAGGCTGAAGGGTCACAGGCCAATCAGCAGAAGGCAAAAGTTCCAATGTTGGAGAAGCACCTTGTAGATCAACTCAGTACCGAGGAGCAGAACTTGCTCAATTCAAGGTTCCAAGAAGCAACAGAGGCTGATAAAAAGGCATTTATTCTTACTCTGTTTCTTGCATCATTTTTCTTTAGCCATTTGATCTTTTTGCTGGATTCCCATTATTTGCTATATCTTTTTGCTGGTTTATTTGCTATAACTTCTTCAGTTATTTTGAGTGTAGTTTAGTCCATTTTAGGGGAGCACTGTACTTAGCAATTGGCTATAATTTATTTATTTGAGTTTATCCACTACTTTTTTCTTCCTTTTAAGGAGTATGTTGTTTCATTATTGAGCTATATATGCAACCATAATGTGTGAATTATAGCTGCTCTGCAGTATGCTGCATACAGTTTGATATAACTGTATGGATCACTTTAAACTGTCAAACCATGATCTGTTCTATTCTTTTGCCGATATTGCATATATATATATATATATATATATATATATATATTCTTAATTTTTTGGCCACTCTGCCATCACTTTTTCCCTCCTTGTGGATGCTTAAACCAAGAAATCAATAACTTTCTCTAGAGTATCTGGACATCTTTTACAATAGTACCTATCCATATTACAAATCATATTTTTATTCCTACTGAGTGCTGCCTAACTAGAATTCTGCTCACTGTAAAGCATCTCACAACTCTCCCATTTCATATTGATATCCCTGCAAAATCTGATAAAAAACATGCACTGTTCCTGTTGTTTATTTATTTTTGTTTTTAATTTAACCTCCCACTTAGGAATTTAAAATATTAGTTGAAAAAGAAATCAATGTAGCCCAATTTTGATATTTAAGAGAGTTGCAACTAGAAATTTTAGTGAAGAAGCAGCATATAGAGATTCTAGACAAAATGTTTTTAAAACAGTATTATGGATCACATAGAAAATGTAAGATATTTATGTTTATATGCCAGTTATAGCAGGTTGATACTAAGTAGACTGCTTTAGGATTCTTACCTACTAATAATAGTTCAACATCTTTTCATTGATTCCATTAAATATTTTTTACCTTAAAGATGAAAATAATCTAGAGTAAGAGTGCTTAAGTCTAACGCTATTTGGAAATTTTAATGGACAGAAAATTACCCATTATTTATTTTGTCACACACACACACACACACTACCTCTCCCCCACCCAAGCACACACACACAGCAACAGAAGTGCTTGTGCTACTAGTGTAAATATTATTTGCAGGATGTAGAGACACAGAAAGCTTGAATTGAAAAGGAGTTAATCTTAAGGAGAGTTCAGAAAAAATAAGTAGTTCTATGGTAGATGTATCAAAGTACTAATAAAAAGATTTACTTTCATATTTTGATATTTCAACCTATAAAATGGATTAAAAAATCTAGTTAGTCTTTATAAAATAACTAAGAAACCACCTCTGCTTTGTCAAAACTTTGAACCTCCCAGTCATCAGTCTTGTGCTCTTGCTCCTTACTTTGCTTTGACGTACAACCCAGCCTTTTTAGTATAGAAGGTGTTTAGTATCAATTTTATTCTATGAGTAATAAGGTAGTTTTTCACTTTTTTCTTTATACAACAGTTCTTTTTGTTTTTATCAATAAGTTACTGTGTCACATGCACGCTTGGTGAGTCTTGAACCCACGACATCAGTGTACCTTACTTTTTACACTGGGGGAGATGCATTGCCTTCATACAAAAAATGCTATTTTTATACTACATTTGTTTTTCTATTTGATGCATACTAAATTGAAGGCTCCAAATGTTTGAACTTCCAATATATTTGTTTGTTTACTCTCAACTCCACACCAGCTTTATTCTTTGACCCAGTAAAGATAATTTCTTTAGCATGAGCTCTAGTTTCAAAAGAATGTTGCTCTGAAAACAATTCTTGCTTTCTTTTTCTATGTTTTAATAGTAGCATATATAGATTTTGATATAACTTTAATATCGGCAGGTAGTGTGAAGCGAATATCAATATTTCTATTTATACAGATATATTTTCTAACTCATAAGAGTTTTACTTGAGCTATGCAGGCTCCATTTGGTCCACCTTTTGCAGTAATACAAGGTACACTTGAAGCTATAGGAAGCAGTTTTAAGGATATTCCTATGGAGGCCTGCCCAACCATAAGAAGAGGATCAGTTGCATGGGTTGGTTCTGGCCCAGAATTCTTTATCAGCTTAGCTAACCACAATGAGTGGAAAAAAGCTTACACTGTGTTTGGTTCTGTTCTTCCTGAAGATATGGAAATTGTGGAGTTAATCGCACAGCTTCCTACCAAACCGGAGGTTTGGAGTAACATTAATGTCTTTGTCTTGGAGAAACCTGTTGCCTTCCAATTCCAAAGAATCAAGACAGGTCTTGGAAACCTGAAATGATGTAAACATGGATAGAGAGTCAAGTGGGTCATAGAATTTTGTTCCATTATGGTTCCAATGATTGAATACAAGTTGTGGATATTGGAATTCAATGCAAGCATAGGTGAAGATTCCAAATGGTATCAGAGAAACCTGCTCCATTATGGTGGCAACAAATCATCTTATGGCTCGCAGTTTACCAGAACTTCTCAATGCCATCAGATTTTGAAATAATGTATATAAAAGGCTTCGATTTCTTGGGAAAATTATCTATAGGTCCATACTTGTAATTGGTTTTGAAAGTAGTATAGATATATAGCCATTACATTTGTTGATACTTGGGAAATCAGAAATGAAAATAAGATCAATTTTTGTCCTAATTGAACTTGTATATTAATTGTTCCAAGATTCTTATGAAAATGTTTGTCTTAATTTCATTTTCTTCATTAACTCAAAGCTAAGATTAGATGGACAAAGGTTTGTGTACATTTTATGGATTTGATGACTTTGGTCTTGCTTTTTTGTTCTATGGTTGTTAAAATGACGCATTTATATATTTATATATTGTTAAGGGATCCACCGTAGTATATATTTATATAGAACATTATTAACTTATAGATCATCAAGTGCAATTGTGTTAGTGACAAATTTATAACTCTCAATCACAAAACTTTGCTTATACTCATCTCAGGTCACATACAAAAATAGTCATTACCAATTTCATATTCTTTTCAAATTCCAAATCATTCTACGTATCAAACTTAAATATTATACCAACCAGTTATCCATTGAAATCTCTGTTACAAATCTTAAACAAATATATCTTCAAATAATTTATGCTAAAAAGAGTACAAATATTATCTTAGGTATCAAACTCATAATCCATTTCATACCCATGATAAAGACCTAAAAGTACAAAATATTCCTAACAATTGATCACAATATTTAGTACTAAATATTCTCAATAATTAATCCCAATATTATTTATTTAAAAAACCTAGCATATTATTATTAATCACAATATTTACACTAACAAAAAAAATATTCCCAATATGTTGTAACAACATTATTAATCACAATATTTGGTACTAAATATTCCCCCAATTATTTTCCCCAATAATTTAATCACAATATAATTTTTTTAAAAAAAAAATTAGCAAATAATTTAATCACAATATTATTTTTTTTTTTTAAAATAACTTAGCAAATAATTTTAATCACAATATTTACACTAACAAAAAATAAACAAATATTCCCAATAATTAATCACAATATATATATATATATATATATTTTAAAACTTAGCAAATAATTTACTCACAATATTTACACTAACAAAAAAAAAAAAAAACAAATATTACCAATAATTAATCATAATATTAATTTAAAAAAAAAACTAGCAATTAATCACACAATATACTAACAAATAAACTAATCACAATATTTTCACTAACAAACAAAAAGGACCACGTGAACTGCTGACACACATGGAAATCGAGTTCATTGAACTCGATTTCCTTTAAAAATCTGACAGACATGGAAATCGAGTTCAATGAACTCGATTTCCATGTGTGTCAGCACGTGATCCAGTGCTCGTGTGATCTGACAGGCAAGGAAATCGACTCCAATGGACTCGATTTTTCTTACCCAAAATCGAGTTTATTGAACTCGATTTCTATGTCTACGTGGACTCCTCGGCCAGGTCAGACGGTTTAACGATCACGAAATCGAGCACAATATACTCGATTTATAAGGCGGAAATCGAGTCCACTAGACTCGAATTGTTAGAAACGAAATAAGTTTGAAACGTTGGTTAACTAACAATATTGTTTGGATTTTTTGGCTGTTTATGAAAAAACGCCTTCACCTCACGTTCACTGGTTTTGGGTTTTTTTTTTTTTTTTTTTTTGTCATTCTATCATTCATTTTTGTACAATTACTCGTCTCCTTCCTTTACCAGTTTTTTTCCTAGTATATATGTATATTGCCTTGTAACCGTGGAGACTAGGATTCTCATAGTGAAAAGAATCATAAATTCTAGGAATTTAACAGTAAGAGTAAGAGTTGCCCTTCTATTTTTTTATATTGATAATTGCAATCAACACAAATTAAATAGATAAAGCAAAGAAATAGAATTGGTACGCTATGCAGTGGCGACGCCGCTCAAAAGCCAGGGTGTTCCTAGGAACACCTTGGCTTGAATTTTTTTTTTTTTATATATAATAATTTAATTTTTTTTAGCTGTTTACCCTTAAAAAAAAAATTGGAACACCCTCAAGTAATATCACGAACACTCTCAAAAATTTTATGCCAAACAAATTTTGAACTAAAAGGCATGCAGAGGCAAGGGTGTGTGCACACATGAAGTGTGTGCTAACGCACAGTGGGGTGTGTGCTAGATTCTTAATAATTAGTAAAAAAAATGAATGAAGCAACAAAACACCAATAATTAATAATTTAATTAACTAATACATTATAAAAGACAAACAAATTAAATTATGTTAGGCTAAACAACAATTAATAATTTAATAATTAATGAAACAACAATACAACAAATTATAATTTATAAAAGAAAAATAAATTTATGAAACAACTAAATAACAATTATTAATAATTTTATTAATATTTCAAATGAACTTATAGTTTATTGTACCGGTATCTTTATTCATTAATTTCTTTTCTTTTTATTTTTTTTAATTTTTTTTCCTTTTGAGGTTTTTCGGTGTACAGAATGCAAATTTGTTTTGGTTTTAAGAATCTTTTTTTTTTTTTTTTAAGTATAAACTTTATGCTTGCCAAATTTTGAATTTCGGCCAATATTTACCAAAATGTCCCGAAACACCCGAAATAGACCGAAATAACCCAAAATTTTTTCAAAGTAGAATAGGAACACCCTGGACAAAATTCCTAGAGTCGCCACTGACGCTATGTACATAGATGTATGTAATTTATATCTATATGTAATTGATATCTATGAAGATAGATATTGTGGATTGATCTATATTAAACCTCTATCTTTATACAGTAAAACTTTATATACTACAATAATATAATAAGTATGGTAGAAAGAAATATATGAATCTTTCTACCATACTGATAATTCTAGTCCGCTTGTTTCATTTAAGACATGAAATTGGAATACTTTTAATTTTTATTTTTTCTTTTCAATCATTGATATAGTAATCATCTTATCCTCCATTTTCTTTAACATAATGCGCACATAGTGGGCAATTGCCGGGCCCTCCAAATTAACAAGCATAATTAATTTGGTACAACTTGATGGTTTATGTCCATAACGAAAAAGCTTTAAACAACTACATTTTTACTATATTATATTGTTTTATTATAATGATGACATTAGGAACATATATATATATATATATATATATATATATATAGAGAGAGAGAGAGAGAGAGAGAGAGAGAGAGAGGCTCACCTTAATCTAATCATGTACCAATTCTAAGATTATTTTAATTACACCATAAATAAGGTTACTGCAATATGTTTAAGATTTACTTTACTTGTACTAAAAGTAGGTCCTAATAAAATGAATCTAAATTAGAATAACTAGCATTATCACACACACTTTGCGCGTGTGATGAGATTTTTTTTTTTAATGGTTCTATTTTGTAGAAAAAAGCTGTATTTAATTATTTTATATATATATATATATAATTTTTTTTTTTTGAAAAAAAACGATAGAAAACTTTATTGATAAGAGTATTTTAACTACAACCCAATATACATGAACAAGGTACCAAACAGATTGGCCTCCAAAAATCTTTAACCCCCCAAAATAACAAAAGAAAACACCGAGTCTCAAAGGAAAGAAAGACACCCACATCCACATTCATACACACTCAGACAAAGACCCATTGCCCCATTAAACCAAACTACAAAATAATAGGCCCACTACCACGTTATACAACCTATAACAAAACAAGCGACTGTAATCTTCATCGAACCTTATACATTGGCTTGAGAAACCGCAACCTATTGATATGTGTCCGGTAACATCAATGCCCCATCCACAATTGTCTTCGGCTGTGCTTGTGCTTTCTCAAAATAAACTTTGTTTCTTGCATTCCATAGAGCCCATGACAGAGTAGCCCACTGCTCCAATTCCCTCTTTGTGAGCTTGTCACCCAAATATTGAAAAAGATGGAAAAAATCCAACACTTCATTACTGCACTTTTTTAGTCAGCCTTTCATCAGTGCCCACACATTTCGAGCAAAAGGACATTCCCACAGCAGATGAGCACAAGTTTCTCTCGTCTATCGACATAATTCACAGCTTGGATCAATTTGTAACTTCCTCCGAAAAAGATTATCTCTTGTAGGGAGAATATTGGAGCAAGCTCGCCACAAAAAAGTTTTAACTTTAGGAGGTACTTTCAAAGCCCAGAGCATATTCCACCATTTTCTATCTTCACGTGTCTTTGAATGTTCAGCTTCGACCTGCTGGTGTAAACGAAGGGCTACCTGATATGCTGACTTAACAGAGAACTCATGCCTCCTATTTTCCTTCCAAATCAAACAATCCCTTGAACGGCTTCGATTAAGTGGGATGGCTAAGATTTCCTTCGTAGTTCTAGGTGCAAAAGTTTCACAAACCTTTAATCTATTCCATTGCCATGTGTTTGTATCAATGAACTCAAACACCTTAGCAGATAGCATTTCTTCTCCCCTGAATACTGGCTTATGGGATAACCAACGTGAAGACGACACCTCAATCATCATACCATCTCCCACCCACTATCGTGTGCCTTCAAGAATGACATCCCTAGCAGCCAACAAACTCCGCCAAACATACGAGGGTTGATATCCTAATCCAGCCTCCATAAAAGAGCAGTTAGAAAAATACCTTGCCTAATAAACCCGATAAAATAAAGAATGTGTGTTGTGCATCAATCTCTAGGCTTGTTTATCAAGCATCGCTAAATTAAAGGCATGTATATCTTGGAAGCCCATACCTCCTTTTCTCTTTGGTGCACACAGTTTCTTCCAATTTATCCAATGGATCTTTGTGTCATCCTTATTCTGCCCCACCAATATTTGGCCAAGATAGAGTTGATAGAGTCCCCTATTGCCTTTGGAATTTTAAATAGGCTCATAGAGTATAGTGGAATAGCTTGTCCAATTGTCTTGATCAATACCTCTCTTCCCACTTTAGAAATAAGCTTTTCCTTCCATCCCATAACTCTCTTATTGATTTGGTCATGCAACTCTTTAAAAGTATCTACTTTTGATTTACCACATGCCATTGGTAGTCCAAGATATTTTTCACAGTTAGTCATAACCCTTGCTCCCAATAATTGCTGTATCTCCCTCTTAACTTCTGCATTTGTATTTGTGCTAAAGAACAAAGAAGTTTTTTGTCGATTAATGGCTTGACCAGATGCCTCTTCGTACTGACCCAGGATGTCTAGAAGGCGTTGACATTCTCCAATTGATGCTTCACAGAATAACAAGCTATCATCAGCAAATAGTAAGTGAGAAATATGAACTCCTCCCCTACATGATAAAACACCATGTAAATTTCTATTTTCTGAAGCTTTCCTTATCAGTCCAGATAACCCCTCAGCACAAAGAAGGAATAGATATGGTGACAAAGGGTCGCCTTGCTTTATCCCTTGGGTTGGTTGTACAAAACCCTTAGGTTCTCCATTTACCAATATAGAGTAAGTGGCTATACAAACTGTTTGCATTGCCAATCGAACCCACCTTTCATCCAAACCGATTTTAATCATCATTTGCCAAAGAAATTCCCATTCCACCCGATCATAAGCCTTACTAATGTCGAGTTTGATTGCCATCTGCCCTTTTTTCCCTTTTCATTTATTTTTCATCCTGTGTAACACCTCAAAAGCTATAGTAGTATTATCATTGATTTGCCTACCTGGCACGAAAGCACTTTGAGCATCTGATATCACATTTGACAAAATCACTTTCAACCTGTTTGCCAAAACCTTTGAAACAATTCTAGATATCACATTTTCTAAACTAATTGGACGAAAATCAGACATATATTGTGGTTCATTCTTTTTAGGAATGAGGACAATATGTGTGTAATTCATTTTTCTTAGAAAATGACCAGAATGTAACACAGACAAGATAGCATTTGTAACATCCCTACCTACGACATGCCAGTATTTTGAAAGAAGAAGGGAGACATACCATCTGGACCAGGTGATTTAGATGGGTGCATCTGAAATAAAGCTCTTTTAACCTCTTTCGCTGTATATGGTTGGGTAAGATAGTGATTTATTTCCAGAGTGACCACATGATCCACAGCTTCCAAGACACCTTCAATATGAGATGGATGTACCAAAGTGAACAACTCTTGGAAATAAGCTTCGCCCACCCTTGCAATATCATCCTCATCCTCACACCAATTTCCTCTACTATCAAAAATTCCATTGATATGATTCTTCCTTTTCCATTGACTAGCTCTTTGATGGAAGAATTTGGTATTTTTATCCCCTGCTTGCAACCAAATAGATCTAGATCGTTGCCGCCAATGTATTTCATCTTGACACAAAATTGTATTGATATCATCTTTGACTCTTCGAATTTCATGATAGTTGTCGGCCACATTGGAATTGTACAATTCTTGTGGAATTTGATGTTTGGCTTTAAGCTGAAGTGATGAAGCACCAAATGTGACTTTACTCCAATCCACAAGTGCCATCCTACATTGCTTGACTTTTTCAAAAAGAATAAACATTGGGCTGCCTGTTGCTCTCACATTGGTCCATGCATGGTGTATTATAGCTTCACAATTTGGATGGGTTGCCCACTTTTCCTTAAACCGTCTAGGTAGTCTTCTAGGCCTAACATGAGGTTGGTCCACCTGTGTATTCAAAATAAGGGGCACATGATCAGAATAAGATACTGGAAAATGTGTTATGTTACGGTAAGGAAATAGGTCCCTCCATGCCAACATTGCACAAGCTCTATCAAGCCACTCTTGCACATAATCATCTCCCCCACGACCATTTTCCCATGTAAAAATATTTCCAGTGTAACCTAAATCAATCAGTCCACAATGCAATAAAGTACTTCTAAACTCTTGCATAAGATGCATTGGTTTAGGTAGCTGCCCATTCTTTTCCGCAGTAGACAAGATCTCATTGTAGTCTCCAATACACAACCATGGAGTTGAAGACCGTGTGCTCAAATGTTTGAGTAAAGGCCAAGTTTCATGCCTCAAATGTTCTTCAGGTTTCCCATAAAAGCCAGTAATCCTCCAAGACAGATTGTGTTCAATAAGAATGAGAGCATCAATGTGGTTTTGATTGTAAGTTTGGATAGTCAAATGCACTTCCTCTTTCCATAACATTGCCAAGCCACCCCTCCTACCCACACAAGGAACAGCCAGCATAGCATCAAAATGTAACACATTCTGAATCCATTTCATTTTATCAACGGTTCGTTTTGTCTCCATCAGAAACAAAACTTTGGGAGCTTTTTCTCTTACTAAGTAAGAGAGGACCTCCACTGCCCGTGGGTTCCCAAGCCCACGACAGCTCCAACTTAGGATAATCATTGCTCTCGGCGGAGCTGGGTATCAGCCTCCGCAGTTAAGAATAGACTTGTGTTAACATCCTATGTTTTTGGTTTCTTGTGTTTCGCCGTTTCCACTTTGACTCCAGGTTTATATTGAACTGGGTCCCTCTTCTTTCCCAAAGTTGGCGAAATGTCCTCTACGTCTTTTGTAACAAACTCAACTTTTCGATCAACTCTTTTCCACTTTGTTGTTTTAGTGGTGCTCCCAGATACGTGGTTCCTACTTAAGGCCTCATTTACTTGCTTAACATTATCAACTGCCTTTGAGTTTGAGTTTCAAATGGAGTCAAGAATAGGCACGTTGAATAAATTATCTCCAAGAAAGTCGAGATGACGCAAAATCGCAATATTTTTTTCCTTAATCACCAATGCCCCTGCCTTATCAAAAATTTGCTCGTCCGTTTTATTAGGAAAAGAACTGCTATTCCTATTAACTTGCTCCTACACAACATTATACGTTGAGAGGTCCATCGCAAGACCGTGATTTTCGGGGTTGCTAATGTTGAGTCCCGAAACATGTGTTGGTTTAGTAATAGCATCTAGTGTAACCGTGTGAGCGGTTTCTACCCTGGTCGCTGCTTCCATAGGTTTGTCTTGCTTCCTGTTTCGCTGACCTTCCTCTATTCGCCGATACCCAGCCTTCTGCCATTCTCCATATTGGAAGGCCTGCATTTCCTCGTGTCTCGGTTTATCGCAAGTTTTAACTTCATGCTCGAGTAACCCACAGTGAAAGCAGAAACTAACTAGTCGTTCATATTTGAAAGCCACCCATACTATATTTCCATCAGGGCTCTTAATCTGACTACCACGACGAAGAGGCTTGTCTAATGGGATTTCGATTCGAATCCGAAGAAACCTGGCTTGATCATAATTTAAAACGTTGCAGTCAACTTCAACGACCCGTCCCAATTCCAAACCGATATCTTGTCCTACTTCTTCAGAGAAAAGATCAAATGGAAGTCCCCATACTTGAACCCACATTGGGCAATGAGTGAAGGAAATATTACCCGCTATCAGGCCTTGTTCCCATCTTCACAAGAGCAAAACATGGTTATCAAAACATCATGGTCCATTATGAATCACCCACTGCAATTGGCTGTCCATGGTAAACTTGAACTGTAATAACCCTTCCCCAACTTCAATAATCTTTAAATCTGCCCCAAATTTCCAACTATTCCGAAGTAAATTCTTAGCCACCCTTAAGTTGAGTTGTTTAGACGTTAAAAATCTCCCAAAAAGGCTAAGCGAGCATTCTTCCAGTATCTTTTCCCTTTGGGTAGAACGGACTTGGATAACACGACCCTCCTCAGATGTTAAATTAACTTGTTGTAAACGTTCAATAATCTCGCGATCCATTAAAACTGAAAGTAGTAGTAAGGAAAAAAAAAAAAAAAAACCACTTCTGGAACAGTAGTGGAGGGAAATCTCACCCTATGTGAGAGAGAAAACTCCTTCCGTGAGGAGAGTTTTTTAAACTAGTAATTTTTCTTAATACAAGCATCATTTTTATTTTAAAAATCTAATTTATGAGTGAATAATTCAATTTTGAAAATTAATAGGAGAGTGGCTTTATTTCTTAGGCAATGTTTTAGTAGGAGTTAGAGTTGCATTTTTACCGAATTGTCCTTTAGTTTTGCCTCTACTTAAACATAGGATTGTAGGAGCATTTTTGAATCAAAAAATAAAGAATCTAAACAGATAAGCTCCTTAAATAGCAATATAGATATATAAACTTAGGCCTATAGCCCCTATAATACAATAATAGGCATAGGCCTTAACTATGTCTATGATTCAGTCTTGATTTCTCTAACATTCAATCAAACTCAAGATGGAAGTTTATTGAGTGCAAAATGATCAGGCGATTGAGGCACTTCAATATAAATTGCAAGTTCTTTTTACCCTACCAGCGAACGCTGTAGTCCAAGTGGTATCTCCCCAAACCATAGTACTTGGGGGTTGAAGGTGGGGTAGGGGTTTAGGTAATACTAGAAGCATTTCCCATTATAAATTTAAAAATAAAATAAAAATAACCTTTCTCTTTACCCTACTGGTAGAAAATAGTTAAGGATAGGTCTAACGATGGGAATGTCCGATTTGAAGCTTTGATTTAAAAAATGGGTCTTAGACTATTACAATTACTTGACATGACACGATGAATTGAAGATTTCATACTCCTGAGTCCTGAAAGTCATAGCCATGCATCAAAGAAATGTCAAGATATTATTATTGATCAGTGTTGTTCTTTTGAATTTAATAGGCCCATTTTTTCTTATCTTTGAGTTACTGATCAATAGACTCTCTTTCAATAGTACACGTGGAGGTGTTTTTTGGGGGGGGGGCGCGCGCACAGATTCATCAAGCTTATATCCTGTTTAGTTACCCAAGTAAGAATAGATGAAATTAGAAAACCATCAAATTCTTGATCATTGCAATATCTGCACTTTTTGTGATTTCACTGCTTGGGATCTACACAGTTTAAAGCTGAGTTGCCTGTGCCAGTTAAAAGTAAAAAGTTTATGCAACCTCACAAAATTGCCTAGGCTAATACCATTTCGGCAATGATTTGTTTCCCACAAAAAAGAAAACATGAAGTTATGGAGCATTGGAGACATAGCTTGTACTAAATACATCAGTTGTAGCGCAGACTATATAAAAAGTATGATAATCACACAATTATAGTTGCGACAAAGTTCTCCTAAATTATGTGCAACTAATGTGACAGGAAATGTAATTTTAGCACTCAAATTTATATTTATATGTATGTATATATGATTCTCCCAAATATTTTAGTTAAAAATCATATTAATATTTTCCTAATTACTTAATTATTTACTTCCATTAAACAGGTCAGAAAATGAAAAGTGGCCATGCAAAAGTTACTACCTTTCTGTGCAGAAAAAGCAAGACCAACAGAAATAAACAGAGATCAGCTTGCATTTTAGTACGGATAATGATGCTCTAGGGAAACCTCCAACCTCTCCTATAATGCCTCATGGTGAACGTCCGTCCTCTAGTAAAATGGATCCTATGTTATATTAGTATTCGGAGCAACAATGGACTACAGTCTATATTGAATTGTCTCATTTAAGATTTCAAATTGACAAGAATCTGCATCATGATCAAGCTATGTTAAAGTAGCCTCGGACATGCTTTTCATTGCAGATTCTCTCTATTGATCTGCATCTCTGTGTGTCACTGTGTGTGTGTGTGTGTGTGTGTGTGTGTGTGTGTGTGGAGAGAGAAGAGATCAACACTTCAAAAACTGTCTTTGTGAAATGCAAACAGAACTTCTCTTTATTGCAACGGACACAGAGTGACCTGCAAAAACATTACCAGTCCCAAGTTTATAAATTCTCAGAAACAGAACTTAAAAATAAACAGTAGCTCAGTTTTAATCAAAGCATGGACGGAGTTGGAATAGGTTAAAATTCCACTTCAGATTATAAATGGAGAAATCCAAACAAAAACACACCAACATACGCAGTGGCGACACCACTCAGTAGCCAGGGTGTTCCTAGGAACACCCTGGCTTGAATTTTTTTTTTTTTTAATATATAATAATTTAATTTTTTTATTTGTTTACCCTAAAAAAAAATAGGAACACCCTCAAACAATATCAGGAACACCCTCAAAAATTTTATGCCAAACAAATTTTGAACTAAAAGGCATGCAGAGACAAAGATGTGTGTACACATGAGGTGTGTGCTAACGCACGATGGGGTGTGTGCTAAACTCCTAATAGTTAGTAAAAAAAATAAATGAAGCAACTAAACACCAATAATTAATAATATAATTAACTAATACATTATAAAAGACAAATAAATTAAATTATGTTAGGCTAAACAACAATTAATAATTAATGAAACAACAATACAACAAATTATAGTTTATAAAAGACAAACAAATTTATGAAACAACTAAACAACAATAATTAATAATTTTATTAATATTTCAAATAAAATTATAGTTTATTGTACCGGTACCTTTATTCATTAATTTCTTTTCGTTTTTTTTTTTTTCCTTTTGAGGTTTTTTGGTGTACAGAATGCAAATTTATTTTTGTTTTAAGAATTTTTTTTTTTTTAAGTATAAACTTCATGCTTGCTAAATTTTGAATTTCAGCCAGTATTTACCGAAATGTCCCGAAACATCCGAAATAGACTGAAATGACCCAAAATTTTTTCAAAGTGAAATAGGAACATCCTGGACAAAATTCCTAGAGTCGCCACTGAACATACGGAGGAACAATGGAAGTATTAGCCAATTAGCTTTTTATTGATAAATCAAAATCTCTGCTATAAGAGAGATATTACATTGGCGTCCCAAGTGAACTTATAAATCAACAGGGGAAAAAAAAAACAATTATTACCAAAACTTCACTTTCAATCATTTCTACACAATGCAAAGAGATTCACGAACTAGGAAATGAACATGCAATGCCATCCTGGTGACTTCTTGATGATGAATAGCAAATGAAGTCCTGGTGATTTTAGTTCAGGTCACCCCCAGTCTTCAACAAACAGCACAGATAGATTGCTGATTGTACAACCCAGTTTACCCATTTGACTTCTTGATGATGAATAGCAAATGAACTCCTGGTGATTTTAGTTCGAGAGGTGCTACGTCCACAACATTTTTACAACATTTTCACAACAAATCAGAGGTGGTTAGATGTTATTGGTTTAATTTAAACTTATCGCTGAAATTACTTTTCTACCCCACTATTAATAACCCGTAACAACTTGCCACATAGGATTTGTTGTAAAAATGTTGTGAAAATGTTGTGGACATAACATTTTCCTTTTAGTTCAGGTCATCCCCACTCTTCAACGAACAGAAGCACATATAGATTGCTGATTGTACAACCCATTTACCCCATTTGGAAACCTTTGCCTGTTTCTTTTCCTCTTTGTGACAGTTATGAATCCTTCACTATCACCATTTTTATTCTTATTTGCATCTGCTTTCGGCTGCTTACAATCATCAGATTGAGAAACCAAGTCCTTCCCTTCATTCCCATTGAGAATTTTTATAATTGCACTGTCATTTGCTACCGCATCTGAAGAATTTTCTGAACAATCCAAATTTTTCTCACTAATTGCAGGCTCACTCACATGTTCCATATTATGCTGGACTGACTTTACAATGAGGCTAAGTAGTATCTGACTTGCAAGCTCCGACTTTTCAGACGTGGAGAAATTCTTTTTCGAAGCCGCATCTTTAACTTCATTATTGGATTCATCACCCAGCTCCTCCTCTGCACTACTCATTTCAAACATAGAATTTGACTCATTTTGAATGTGAGAATTTTCATCACCAGGATATGGTTGCCTAGCTCTCCAAGGTACAAACTCAGGTGCATCTGGGTTCATTCTTGGAGGCCCAGATCCACTTCTTTCCTTGATAAGGGTATGATGTCTCAAAAAGCCATGTTTCATGCGGAAAGAATAATTGTTTCTGTAATACAAGGGTGATCTAGGACCGCAAGGAATCCTGGCAGCAACTGGAGTAAGAACAGGCTCTGCAAGCATGCCTTGACTAACATTTACATCATATATACTAGTCGCTGCAACTGAGTTTAAAAGGTGTGGCATGGGTCCTGGATTAAATGGTTTAGCTGCAGCAGAAAGCTTACTCCCATTTGTTTCTACAGGCTTTACCTGATCAGTAGAACATGCGGCCTCTTCAACTTTCGGTGTAGTGTCTTCCTTTTGAGTGCTTTCTTCATGAGTTTGCTCGATTTCATCATCATTTGGGATTGCTTCAACTACAGAGCCAGTGCTGCTTTCCTCATCCTTTAATGTCTCATGAGGAATGTTGTACATCTGAATTTCAATTTTTTCATCATCTATTTTTTCAACTCTCTCCATTGATGGTCTTAGAATGGTACCTGGCGGTGCCAGAGCTACTTCTTTGTAAGAAAAAGATTTTGAGGCCAAGGAAGTAAGATTTGCTGGACTGGGGGTAACCTTGGAAACAGGACCTTTTGCCTTCAGATTAGTTGAATCCTCTGCAGAGCTCAAGCTACCATCCTTTGACTGTTTCAGAGGAGACAACTCAGTTAAAACAGTCTTTGGAGTTGTTTTTTGCACTGGTGAAATGAGGTCATGCCTATAGCTACTTTCTCTGAAATTTGAATATTCAGAATTGTTGACATTCAACTTTGCAAGAATGGGTCGCCTCCGGCCAAACTTCCTGCCAGAAGTTTTCCCTGACCGCCCTTTGGAATTGGCTTCTTGCCACCCTGCATCTGAAGTAGATTCTTCAACAACTTCACTTGCAACTGTCAGCCTACATCTAGTAATATCATTATTTTCTTCAGGTTCTTCAGATTCTTCAGGATGAACCTTGTTGACTTTTACTTCTGTATTTCCATTTGTTGTATGTGCAGTGTTTTCTGGGCCATCATAGAGCATATCATCATCCCCTATAGCATCATTTTGTGCTTGATGGGTTTTATCACTTAAATGCAAAACCTGGAAGTTATGGGAAAAATCAAGATAAGCATGTGCAAAAAAAAAAAAAAAATTGTTCTGTTTTTCTTTTTAGCAGATTCATCAGATGAATGATTCTAGATATGCAGAAAAGATGAATTTGGTAGATATCTTTTTACTAGCATGCTCTGAGAACATCTTTGAAAACTTGAGACATGTCAAGGGTTCAAAAAGGTCATGCTCTAGAATTTCTAAAGTTCAACAAGACTCACATTGATTAACCTTTGAACAAACTCTAAAAGAACAACAAGCAGAATAAGACCACCCTTTACCTACCCACCAATAAAAATCCTGTTTCTCAAAAACATCCCATCTGCTTCAGATGCATTGGTTATTTCATATGAGGGGCAATTCATTCCACATAAGAATATTGTAGGAGCATGGAACCTGGTTCTGCTAAGGTCTTATTGATTAGAAAATTTTCACTCTCTTTTCATGGGCAATTTGAGAAACCAAATGGTTGACTGCACTTGGATAGATACCTCCATCAAATTCTGGACTATTACAAAATTTATAGCATGCGTGAGCATGATGCAGCCAATTCAACCAAAGTTAAAAATCAGCTGGCACTATATTTCATTTCCTACCCATGCTCCATAATAACAGGAGTGGAAATTATAGTAGTTGAGTTGAATGATGGTGTTTGCAAGTCATGCAAAGAAATCTCACCAAACCATATCAATTATAGGCACTAATAAAGCTTAATTTAACCTACTCTTTGTGTCAAGTAGGTGGTTATATTAGTGCAAGGGTAATACATGGTTCACAAAACAACCCTAGTATCAAATGTTATGAATTTTGACTTCTTGCTGATAGGACAGTTAACATAAACCAATATGTTCCTAAACCCCAGTAAAGAAAGAAATATCCACCTACCTTTGCACGCCGCTGTTTCCTCTGTGAATCACTCCCTTTCAAATCTTGATCAGGACTTATGTAATCCAGGAGATCCGAAACACTGCAAGAAAAGGCCAAGGGTTTGGGTGACCTGAAGTATAATAATTCAATTTATAACCAAGTAATTTGGGAATACCATATCAATACCTAAGGTGACCTTTGCTTGCAATGGATGCATCTGGCTTTGGAGTTCCAGTTCTTGCTGCTTCTTGCTGCTCCAGAGCTTTTGATTCAAAATATTCAAGCCATGCAGCAGCATCCTGCAATTAACAACATACAGCATTTTTATATGTCAACTCCGGAAAGAGCATCCCCCATTGACAGATTGGCTGAAAACATCCTTGAGTTCAACCTGTTCTGTATTGCAAAATTATCTTCTTTAACAAATTTCAACAGAGATACCAAGATTGGTTGTGTTGCAAAATTTTACTTCTTTAATGAATTCCAATAGAATAGAATTGAAGAAAACAATACACGTGGCAACCCTAACTAATATGTTGACGATCCATAGCCGACCCCAAAATTTTGGGACTAAGACTTCACTATTGTTCGAACTCCAGTAAAGATACCAAGATTGGAAATACTTTCCGATTGTAAAATTAATGAAATTAAACAATAGTAAAAGATATGTCACCTGAGTACGAAGATCTTCTAGACCAAGTTTGGCTTGAAGTATTTGAAGAGTAGTTTGTTCATGTTGCACACTCAGGGAATAAGCTTCCATCAATGAAAGAGCTATGGCTATAGCATGATAACTTGCAGCTGTCTGTAAGGTAAAATAAAACATTTAACTTATGAGAAGATTGCATGTAATATGGGTGTTTGTGCTGGAAGTGCAAATACAATTTTATTTTATTTTATTTTATTTTATTTTTATTTAATTTTGGAATTAACTTGTACTTTTATTGCTCAGTTGGATTTTATTTGAGGTTTGATTAGTTAATTAGGCTGTTAGTGTTTTTATTTAATTTCCTAGTCCAACCGTTATTTTATTTTTGTAACTTATCCACCAAAAAAAAAAAAAATTTGTTTAAGTCAACTAGAATTAGGGTATATAGTTTTAGTTGTCTATATAAGCATGCAATTCTACTCCTATGAAGACACATTTGATTGATTAATAAAATTTCTCTTTGAATTTTTCTAATGGTCTGGTGCTGACTCTAGCCAACCCTAGGTGTTGAATTTAAGGATTGTTCTCTCTTATTGTTGAATCCAAGCAAACCAAAGTGATGACTCCTAGATTACCTATATTTTATCTTTTTGTTGCATCTGCTTTGGTTTTTCCTGAGTCAGTATTCATAGGGGAGAGAGAGAGAAAGAGAGAAGAGATCAAAACCTGTATGTGATCCTCTCCTAATAATTTTTTGTTGCATTTTAGAGCTTCATGCAAGTATCTGAGAGCAACATGGACATTTCCCATGCCCTCTTCCATCATAGCCACATTTATATATGTTGCTGCTGTATTTGGGTGAGACAGTCCGCATGTAAAATGAAGAAGGAACAGAGCACGGTTTACATACCTGAAAATTACCCAATTGGTTTAATCGAGAGAACCAATAGAAGGACAAGGAATAAAAAAACAATAAGAATAGTGGAAATTTTCTGTTGAAATTAATTAGAATTTCATAGTTGGGTAAGGTACAGATTCAACAGGGAACTCATTTATCAGAATGTCAGTATATAATAGTATACAGCACAATAATCTAGAATGAAGAGAGCAAAGATAATTGATTTGACAAAATATCAAGTTTTACAATATGTTGCTCTAACTTACTTCAAAGCCAATTCAATGTGTTGAAGGCGATAGTAGAAAACAGAAAGATCCCCATAGCTTTTCATTGTATCTGGATGGTCAAGCCCAAGTTCTCTCTCATTGATATCCAAAGCCTTTTGCTGATATATAGTTGCCTAGACAATGGAAAGGAACTCAAACTTCAGAGCATAAAAAAATATAGTACTATCATACAGTAACAACCAAAGTTTAGACACAGAGCTACAAGACCAGTTGGCAGGCATGGATGGTCTCACAAATTGTAAATGGTTCACATTATAAAAAATAAAATTAACAAAACAAAAACAAAAACAAAAGATTCTAAAGTGCATCATCGATTTAAACATTTAAACACATTGGCCATCAACTCCACCTGTGTCTGTGCTTGGTGTCATATATTTCATTCACAAGTAGTCCCAAGTTTGGCAAAAGACAGAAGGTTGTGGTAGATTGATGGCCAACATAAAATTTAGTCACTTTATTGTGAATGAGTCTACTACAATTCATTTGGTCGACCTTAATAAGTCTGTTGAAAATACATAGCTGACCCCAAAGTTTTGAGACTAAGACTCAGTTATTGTTGTTGTGGTTGTTACAAAGCATGTTTCAGTTTGACCAGTTTGTATGGTTATTGTAATCTGACCTCTGCTATAGATTGAAATTGAGAATTATACATTTTATTAGCACTAGACACAATAGGGTCCTTCAATTTATATAATGAAGATTAGTACTCAGCGTCAAGAAATAAAAGATAGATTCTTGGCTCAACTTCCCACAAGTAAAGCTAAAAGATCAACTAAAGATTTTGTTACCTGATTGAAGTCTCCAGTGTGATAAAGAACAACAGCTAGAAGACTGTAAGCACTTGCAGTGGTTCGATGGTAGGGACCACATACAGCTATCATCTTCGCTAGTGCCTTCAAATGCAAGTATTACAGTGAGGTCAGTTTCTATTTTCTTTCTAAGAAAAGTGCACACGCCTTTATTATATGGACAGAATGGGAGAGTACCTTTGTTCCATAATTAACAGCATCCTCTAACTTTCCTTTATCAAGAGCAACTTTAGATGACTCCAACAGATTCCGTCCATCTGCTGAAGAGCATCCTACATGCTGTTCAACAAAATTTTTTTTAAAAAAAAATCAGAGATATTTTGAAGCCAATTTTAGCTGCCACAATGAGATGATAACTACAAATCAAAAACTTAATTCAAAATCTAAGCTATTTTAAGTCACTATTATCTGGCGCAAAGAGATGGTAACCATCAAATCAAAAACAGTATAGATGAGGGATAGAGAGAGATTCCCACCTTACACACAGGAATCATGCTGATGATATCGTATTTCCTGAATGGGTAAGGGCACTCCAAGTCATAATCTCTGGAAACCAACTCCAATCCAAACTGGGAGAAGAATAACAAGTATAAAGAATGATCATGCTTTGAGAAAAAAATAGTAGCAAGAGCAATCAAAAGCAATAATTACCTTATGGCAAAGACCTCGGAGAATTGATAACTTTCTCACGTGGCGAAACTCATCTTTAAGTGTCCAACCAAATCTTCTGGCTATAAACATTCTTAACCATTCAAATCTAAGAATATGGTCGTCATTCAATTCTTTGTCATTATCTTCCATCTCGCAACTTCCAAGTAAAAAATTTAGAGCCGAAGCTATTGCTGCCGGTAAGTCCTCTACTTTGTCAACAGAGGCAACAACTGCTTTAAGTAGATGCTTGAAAGCTCGAGTAAGCATCTCATGGACACAAAGTGACTGTATATGGGGAAGTTTTTCTGCAAGTTCAACCTGGTTTGTACAATGTGATTAGGACCAACAGAAACAAAACACTGCACATTTACTAGTTTTAAAATCCTCCCCCTCCAGGTTTTCTAGAGACCAAAGTCAGAATGGCTTTGACCTAGAATGTTGTTAGAGGAGGCAGGGAGGAAGAAAGAAATTGAGGGATTGTTCCTTACCACTCGACCCAAAGAGCGCATTTGTAGTCCCCTTAAATGCATGAAGTCAGTTAATGTACGGCCATCAACTGGAGAAAGTTCAAGTGACCCAAAGTCTGTTACCTAAGAAAACAAGAATCTAGTTCATAACCCCGCATATAACCATTGTAAACTTAAGTGCATAGCAAAACTCACTGTACTAAAAGAATATTACCAGTTTTGGTAGTGCAACTTCATCATAATACTCATGTGCCAGCCTGATCAGCTCATCTATAGACTGTTTGAAGAAGCAAATTGAAACGGTTAGTCCAAAAGATAACAAGAAACAACATTGGCACCATAATAACAACATAACAACAACCAAAAATTAAACAATGAAACATTCTAACAAGAAGAGGTAAGAATAAAATTTGAACGAAAATTCACTCCAAATCAGTTTGGGACAAAGTTCTTTCATCCTTCTAAATGGCGATTCACATAATCATCTATGTATACTTTTAATCGCATGACTTATTTAATAGTCATGTGACTTCTTTCTGTTTTTTATACATACAGTAGGATTTGATACCTAAGACATCTGCTCTATGATAATTTCTATTGAGTATCAGGCCAACAAACAAATGTGTTTCTTTTTGGTGTAGAAGAATTCGAGCCTAGGTCCTTCATCCAACAATAAGACACTATACTAGTTGAGCTAATTAGAACCAAGTAGTCATGTGTCCTGTAAAAATCACTTAATAAATCATGTGATGAAAATACACATTGATGGTCATCCACGCCACATAATGGGTTTAAGTAGTTTCCTCCAACCCAATTTATTTTTAAAAGAATTTCAGTTAAAATGAACAAGCAAAATAGCACATATGTACTAGAAATTGAATCAACAGGTTCATAATGTAACAAAAATTATTAGAGTTCCAAAGAAACCTTTAAATGAAGACCAGTCCCAGTTTCTTTCAGACTCAAGAAGGCATCTTCAGAAATTAGTTTCTCCAGTTCTGCTATGCCTTTGAGTTCACCATTGCTTAGCTCTCCCAAATCAGTTTCCGAATTCAGATTGCCAGGTCTAGAATCATTTTCTTCCTTATCAGTGCTACTTACACAACTTTCTTTCTTTTCCCTCTTCTTCAAAAATTTAAATTGCTTTCCAAGACCTTTGACCAAATGTTCAGCCCCATTATCATCATCTGGGCTTTTAGACTTGTTTCCTGTTGGACTTTCCTGCTTTTGTAGATGTTGTACCCAACAAGAACCAAGTTCCCATCTTATAGACCTCTTAGAATCAATGGGCATCTCCTTTAACTTTTTCAAGCTCTCTTTAACTACTCTTCTGACCAGACATCTGGACGCTTCCAAGCCATCCAAGTTAGACTGAGGTGACCAACATCCTCCTGATGGTTCAGCACTAAACTTATGAAGCAGAAACCTCAAGCTGTAAAATAGTTTTGTATTCAATCAGTCCATAGGGTAATATGCATGTAGCAACAGTTGGCCTTTAAAAATATATCTTAAACTCTCTAAAGCACTTCAAAAGTACTTGATCATTACTATTGAATCCAGCATAAGGGAACTGAACTAAATCCATTGAGAATTGTTTTCAGAGCCAAGTAATCTGCACTTCCACATGCATATTATTGATTTAGAGGATCTAAACCTATGCATTACAAGAACATGCCTAAGAATCCTTTTTAACAACTTTTATATTTGTATTACCAGTCATTCACTTACAAAGCACATTAACTTAACAAGTCTGATTATCATTCTTTTCTTTCTTTCTTTTTTTCCTGTTTTCAGTGAACGTCCTCAACATCATTAATATATGATGCAGCTGAGGCAACCTGTATGTTGTTAAAACCTACCAACGGTATTGCCTAGCATGTGTGCAATATATGCATGCAACTACAAATGGATCAAAACCGGACTATTTAATAATGAGGGCATTAGCTTATGGATCAAACCTGTTAACGTTAAGAGCATTTGCCCCACCATCTGATTGATCATCAACTTCAATATCTTGAGTGTGAAACTTTGCCTTCTTCACATTACCAACAACCTTTACAGTGGCAGTGTATCCACAATGCCTTACATTGACAACGCCCAAGGAGGATGTATCCTGCAAAAGTATCAACCATTTGAGAAAGTTTGGACATATGCAACTGAGATCAGTCAACAGCATCAGTTAGGGTGATGACTTTTCCATGTTAAGAGCATTACAAGGACAAGGAGAAGACCAAAGATAATGGGTAATTAGGAAGTGGAATAGACATATTGCCTTTGATATCAAACAAAAAGATGACTCAATTTCAATGAACAAAATTGGACCTAGAATTAGTGTAGGGACAACATGCATATGCTCAGTATAGATCCAAAACTGAAAATGCTTAAATTACTAGGTTTATATCTAGACAGATCAGCCGAGGAATCAGCGACAGTCTACTGCAATTGAATACATAGTATCCAAAATTGTAGAAACTAGAAAGTAGCCTTCACTTATATTTTTAAACTTATTTAGATACATATTCCTCACATTTTAAACATGCATTCATATATAATCTTGCAGCACAGGAGAAAAGTACTTACATGAACCACTACACTCTCGTCTGCAGTTAACCCCTTAAGCAAATTCCGTTGAGCAGCTTCCTTGTCAGACATATTGGATAATTGACGGCCATCAGTTTTTATATCATATTTTGAGCCTGCATCAGTCGTATCACGTTTTACAATAATGGACAGGTCTCCCACACGATCCTCATGCAAGACTGAGTCTGGTTTACTGCTTATTGTATTCTTCGCTTGCATATTGGAATCTATGAGATGGCGTATTGCTGCAACAGCTTTAAAGATTGAGACATCAACAAATTGACTATGAAGTAAAAAAGCCTTCCGGTCTCGAACCACCCTCTCCTCCTCAGTTTTACAAGGTAGGCAAGCCAAAATTGCAAAATCAGTTGCCCATGGTCGAAGATCAAATTCACCATGTGTTCCCCAGCCACCACCATTGCCACCCCAATTTTCATCTTCTGTTGGTAGTAATGGGAAGTCCGATGGAGAATCAGCAACAGATGGAGGAGCAAGCCATGTATTTGCTCGAAATCCATATGGAAGATTACCAAACTAAGGGAGGGAATCAGAAGAACACAATGAGTTATTTAAAAAGCTTATGCATTTTTGCTGTAAATAAGATACGTTCTTAAATTGAATTGTTTATTGAGATAGAATATCTACCTTATTATGTTCTACAAAAGCTTTCATCAAAGATTTGTATGCCTGCATTAATCACACATTTGTTAGTTACAAACTAAACAAAAAAGTTCAAAACAGATCAGCAAAATAGTATAGCAGATGAAAAACATGAGACTCCAGCTAACTCTTGACCAAGTCACCAAATGAAATAAATTTCAGCAGAATCCAATTAGAAAGATTAGCCGAGACATTGGTGTCTTCAACTAGCCAAGGTTATTCTGCAAATCAACAAATTTGGTTTGGTATACAACCTGATTAATTTGAATATAAACTCAGATGGAAGAATTTAACAACTCCTCTGAAAATATAGCTTTTCAATCCAGAAAAGAAACCAAATTAGAACACTTCCCAGAAGTAAGGTTAAATTTAAGCAAATCATAACAAATTCGTTAACGACTATGTGGTGATGCAGTTTGCCATTTATAAACTAAGTTTATGTGCCGCTTTATAAACCATCAAAAAACAATTACTACAATTGGCCTAAACTTAGCAATTTGCACTCACTGTGATGTGATTGCAAGGAGAAACAGAGTGGTTCATATGCAACATATGCAAACTAGTAAATAGATTTAAAGAAAGCAATATATATATATATATATATATCAAAATTCAAGTAATATATAAAGTACCCACATTGCCAAAACCTCGGCTAAGCTGTTGTAGAAGATCCACCAGGGAGTGGCTTTGTAGAGACTGTTTTTCCATGGTATAAAACCCTTTCAAGGATGCTACCACTCGTATTAGCTTCCCATTGCAGATCTTAATCTGCACGCATTAATTGCATTTTAAATATCTTCATTTAAAATGGAAAAAGAAGTTTTTTAATAGGATTTAGTCAACTTAAACTGCAGAAAGATTGAACAAAAATATCATGAAGACAGGAAAAATGTTAAGAAATTTGTACTAATTTCTTGAAAGAGGCACATGTACTCATAAAGGAACATAATACATAGCATGGCATGAATGAATTGATGTTCAATTTTAATGATCAAACAAATAGTTGTGAAGTTCTGTACTTCACAGGAAAAATAGCATGCTCTTTTTCCAAAAGAATCTAACTTAATCAAGAACAATTTCTTGTAAGTTACAAAATGACATATTATAAAGCTGTTTTGAAAATTGAAGATGGGCATCTAGACTAGAAAACACACTAGGCTGCTAATGTTCAGCTCAAGATCTAATTGGTAAGTTAGCCACCAGTTTTGCGCTTATGGCAAATGACCCAATGTTGAACAACCTCTTGGAAAAGGCCCTAATGAACAAAAACCATGTCACTTAGCTCAAATGATCAGCTTGGGAAAAGGCCTGTTCAGTATTTGCTAAAAGGACAAAACGGATTTTAATAATCTAATGCTTTGCTTTACTTCACTCAATAGTGGTTTTATGAATAGATATTTGGATCAAATATCACCCTCAGACAAGCTACAAGGTTTAAGGATGGGATGAAAAATAGTACCATAGGCTCAGTCAACCGTCATTGAACCATAAGACAAAGATAGAAAACAAAATGGAGAATAGCAATAGCACCTGAATTTCAAAGTAATCCCCATCACGCCTTTCTTGTACATCCCTCTGGTCGCATCTCCTTAAATCTGCAAAACAAAAATTATATAACAAAACAATCAATTTGAAAATTTGTAAGAAAATTCTCCGAATGTGAAAATTTAAATGATCACCCATGTTTGCTCTTAATCATACAACCTATTTGACATTCATGTAACTCGTTTAAAAAACTTATAGAGTTGTGTGAATAAAACATAATGGTCAACTAAATTAACAAAAAATAGTTTGAAAGAGATTACTCTAATCTTTATCCAATTATACTATATAATTTTATTAGGCATGTGGCATATTTAATCACTTCTATATTTGATAACGTTGGTTTACACTTATAACATGACACATGGCCAAGAGTCTTTGTATCTCAATGGCATTGCCTACTCTCCTTCTATAAGCAAATCAAGATTCAAATCTCCTCTCCAGTCTCCCCCATTGTTATAACTATCAGATTATTAGTATAAAAAACAAAGAGAAATATTGCACAACCTTTTAAATAACAAACTGACACCTGATATAGACACTTAAAAGTTTGGGTTATTTTCATTTTAACTCTTCACGTTTCAAAATTTTCATTTCGACCCTTTAATATTTGATTTCGTTTTCATATTGGCCTTTATCGTCTATTTCCATTACTAATCTAACCATTAAGTGCATGTCTAACTACAATGAAATACTAGCTCTAAATAATATAGAATGCAGGAATGCCATTGTTGTGCAAACAACCATACTTTAAACCCCAAGAGTGAAAAAAATTAAATAAAAAAAAATGGGAAATTCCTACAATAAATAAATAAATAAATAAAATCCTACTGCCCGGTAACAAATTAAGCCATGAGTGTTTTTCTATTGTGACATTTTAAACCCTATGAGTGTTGTCTCCGGAGTTACCAAACATTTCTAATTTTCCTTTATATTTTCTGAGGAAGCAAACAGAGCAGCAAGAATTGAAGGAGAAAATAAAATACTCACTTAGAATAGGAGGAGAGAGGTGAGAGAAGGAGAAGAACTCATAGAAGTCGGAGAGCTTCGGGGTTGGGTGAATTGCCACCATCCCAACGTTCTCCGAGATCGCCGCCGCCGCAACCGACTGTGCTGATGACGGGGATCCTGCTCCATCGGACGGTGTAGGTGGAGCGGAGTTACTACCACTCTTGGGCTGGGCCTGGGCCTTACTCTTTTTGGACTTCAGCTCTGATGTTGATGATGGGCTTCGTCTGGGCTTCGCGAATCTCGTGGTGCAGGCCACTATGTCCAGTAGCCTTCGCACGTGCGATACCGCTTGGGCTTCCTCAATGTAGTCCTCTGAAAAATACATATGAAATGGTATTTTTGTTAATAACTGAAAAAATATTGGGCAATGGACTTATTCACACAATACTATCCCAATTCCAACCTGGAGGTCTTTTTTTTCTTTTTCTTTTTTCTTTTTTTTTTGCGCGCGCATACAAGTGTTTTTTTGGGTGCCTTTAAATAGTGTTGCAAGGGCACACTTTAAAGATTAATAAATATTCAATTATAACTTATAATATATAATTTTCAAAAATAAAAAATAAAAATAACTTTATAATTGAGCTAACTGAAATTCAAATGTTCACTCTCACATATTACATGTGAAAAAGTGACATGACATTAATAGCAAAACTGTTTTATGATTGGTACATCCAATATCAATTTTTCACTTAGCACTTATGGTGGTTCTATGCGTAAGTGTTATAATCAAAATTAACATTCAAGTATGTTGTGATCCAATCAAATTTTTTTTAAGTGATGCTACGAGAATACTACACATTTTAGATTTTACTATATAATTTAATATTTTATGTGCCTATCAAAGGAAAATTCTTAGGTACTCCCAGAGCACAAAGAAATGGTGCTCCCACCTCTCACATTCATAGTGGACCCCACAATGAATTTAATGAGTAGACCCCACCTTGAATGTGAGAGGATAGAGCATCATTCTCTGTACACAGAGAGTACTTAATAATTACGCCCTATCAAATACAAAACAAATAATTATAATATTCATTAATTATTTTTGTATCTAGTAATCATATTTATTGTCACATTAAATTATAAATACTATGTAGCAATATTTAATAAAGCTGGGGACAACAATTTTACATTCATAAAATAGCATATCACCTCATACATGAACCCTCTACAATCTTCAATTTAAAATGTTTAATGGCTCATTTTTTGAGATGGTAAGCTACGTTAAAATGTTGTGAAATTTTTATTGTGTCCCTAAATAAACTCAACAAAATTTGTGTTTGGCAAACAATTAGTCAATGTGAAAATCAAAGGTCTTGGGTTAGTTGCGAAATTTGGTTAGGCTAGAAGGGAACCAAACGTAGGTCTAATAAGTTAACTAAGAGGTGTGGTCAACCATTAACTCACGGTCCCCTATTTTAAAGATGGTACATATGATTAAACGTTACCGACGAAGCTGATTTGACCATTAACTTTAACTCATTAAGGCCCATTTGGGGATGAAAAAATAAAATAATAGAAAATTGTGAGATGAAAAATGTGAATAAAAACAATTGAAGTTTGCCCTGATATGTGTTTGGATGAGGTAGAAAAGTAGAGTAGAAAGCTCTTTTGTTTATTTGAGAAAAAAAAAATGAGAAGGTAGAAAATAGAATTTTATAAATTTACTTTTATACCCCTATTACCAAAAAAAAAATACTAAAAGAGATCAAAAAAAAATTGAACTGAGAAAAAAAAAAAACTAGTATGAAAGGGATAATCTCTCTCTCATCTTCTCTTTTCACAAAAATGTGGACAGAGAAGAAAACAACTATCCTTCCAAAATCCACCCCTCCAACCAAACATTCATTTTCCCTTCTATTTTGTATTCTCCCTCTCCCCCCACAAATCACTCGCCTAAAGTCCTCAGCAGCTAGATCCTCCTTTTGAAAAGCGACCCATCTATTTCAAATCTTCGATGTAGAGCATGTTTCATTAGGTAGGAGTAGGACTAAAAGAGTACCATATAGTACTATATAGTTTGATCTAAAATAGAAGAGTCCTACCTAGTCTATATATTTACTATATAAGAATATAGGACATGTAGCGCATTAAGATTCTGTTTGGTATTGGCTTAGAAAGTCAATTTTTTTACTATTTAATTTATTTTTACTATTATTCATAAGTTTTATTGCACTTTTAATACTATTTATGGTTTTGTTGTATTATTTCAAACACTTTTTAATTTTATTTATAACACTTTCAGCAAAAACATTTCAATTTTAACTAAATAAGTCGTGCGAATCCAACTCTAAATAATTTTAACCTTCTATTCAGCAAAAAAAAAAAAAAAAAAAAACGTTTAACCTTCTTCTCAAAATAAATAAATAAAAAATTAACTTGGTAAAAACACACAAAATAAAAAGGTTCTTTGCCTTTACATCTAATGATATGAAAAGTTTCATAGGGGTACAATTCTGGATCTTTGATAATGAAATCTTACAGCTTACGCCGGGGCATGACGACGAAACCAATGAGCCTTCAAATTTTTTTTTTTTATTAATTTTTAACTACAACTTTCTATCTATTTGCTTTGTTATATTAACACCTAATCTAGGTTATACCCAAAAAAAAAAAAAAAAGACTGAACAGTGAACACTCAGAGTTAGTACAAAAAAAAATAAGGGTCCAATTAATGTGTGTCCTAATCCATTCATTTTTGAAAAAAAATTTTCGATAATTAAAAAAACTGTCAAAACTTTTTCAATTCTCAAGAAAAACTTTTTAAAAATGATAAATTATTATGTGCCCTAAGAGCACACATTAGTAAAATCTAAAAAATAATACCAAGAAGCTGATATTATATTGGAATAGTAACAAGTGGTGGGAAAAAAAAAACCAATCAAACGCACAATTTGTACATGTGACTCACCAGTTCAATTTTTTTTTTTTTTTTGACTGAAAGTTCAAATATTGCATAGCAATTGTGTAGTACTAATATATTTTGATTTTAATAATAAATATATAATTGAATGAGTTTACCTAGAACAAAACTAAGAATGCATGTTTAAAACAAATGAATTTAAAAAAACAGTGCACGCTCACACAAGAGACAAGGGAGACAAGTTCTTCACCACTTAGTTATGCGGTGGGATAAAACAATGAAAGTCTAGAGTCTAGACTGGTGAATGAAGATACTTATGCAATTTCTCTCTTTCTTTTTCTTGTTTTTTAATAAGAATGGTTGTTGGGACTTTGGGAATTGTTAACTCTCTCTTCGAAAGACTCACCTAGTTAGCCAAATGTAAAAATAAAACATAAAATAAATTTTGTGCCTCATTGCAAACATGTGCACTTTTTTTATTTTTTGATAACATGTGTACTTCAACTAACTCTCAGGGTGCTTTTTTTTTTTTTTTTTTTTTTTTGAATACTCTCAGGGTGCTTTTTGTATAATTTATTTGCATTGATTCATTTTATTTAAATAGTAGGTTCATCAAACCAGACCCAAACATATTTATTATAAATAAACTTACCAAAAACTACACCAAAACTTATCATTAGAATTGGTAACTTGGTATTGTTACTACTTTGAAGGAAAAATACATTATTATAAAGTTGGTGAAAACAACAACTTACTAATTTGAACTAATTTGAAATGTGACTATATGAGTCTTACCCAACTTTATACATATTTCCTTAAAATTTATTGTATTTCTTTAACTGAAATTTCTAACGCGTCTATGTTGTTTGTATTAAATCCTCATTCCCTCCACACTCTTTTTATATTAATTAATGGGTTCATGTATCTCCATTTGAGGAATCATTTTTGGCACTCTTTGAATAAATTAGAGCTTTTGGTTTATGTTTTCTGCATACAACAAATAAACTAGAACATGATACATGTGATAAGTAATAAGGTTAAGGAAATCATCAAAATAGTAATAAGACAAGAAAGCAAGATTTGGATTCCACCTAAACATAGCAAATTTTATTAGACGAGTAATGAAAACGTGACCGACATAAAGGTTGATGCTGAATTACTAGTAAGAATGCTTCACCTACCTTCAACCATTCTCAGAATACATGGTTTCAAAGTAACCACCTCGGTCCTATCATTCAATTTCTGGCCTTTGACCTGATAAAGAAGATTAAAAATTTAATTTAGCATTCATAAACTATAACCCTGAATGTTAGATAAATTAAGAGAGTGTCTAACTTTATAAGAAATAAATAAAAAAGGGTCACCTCATGAGATAAAGAATAGTTTGTAAGGTGGCACGTTTCTACATTCACAGCTAAAAGCCTCCTTATATCGAGTATCTTGTCAGTGGAGATTGCCTTCAAAAGATTTTGGTTGGTCAGCCAAAACAAAATTTAGTTAAGAAATTAAGAAAATACATAGATAAAATAAAATAGTTGAAGAGAAAAGCAAAAAATTTAAATAAATAAAAAAAAAAAACGCCAGTACCTTGAGAATAACTTGTGTATCATATGGTGTGATGACAGTAATGTCAAGAACAGTAGGCACTATAATAAAACAAGAAAAAGGAAAGTAAGGATTCAGTAATCAAATTTCCCACATAGAAGAAGTAGAGACAAAACAAAAACAAAACAAAACAAAAAAAACATATAGGAGCTTCTATTTAAGTCAAGTAAAAAATGGAATCTAATTAAACCTTTTTCTTCTTTCCTCTTCTTTTCTGCCTTGGTTTTGTTTGCCTTGCCTCTGCCAGACTTTGGGGCCATCTCCCTCCTCTTGTAACTTCAAAAAGAAAAATATATGTATTTGGAGACTCAATTTCAAAAAACCAATTCAGAAATCATTGACAGCTATAATAAATAAGAGGGAGAGTAAGAGAGAGAGAGAGAGAGAGAGGAGTTTTTGAGAATGAGAAGTCTTTAAAAGTTGAAGCAAAAATATAGTGAAAGGTGTTGAAGAGGATAGGATAAGGAGTTCGAAGTTTCAACCTCTTCTATGGATTTTTGAGAAATCCTGGCCTCACCTTCTTGCTAACGAGCTTGGTTTTCTCTCTCTCTTTTCTCTTTTCTCTCTCTCTCTCTCTCTCTCTGTCTGACTGTTCTCAATGTTAACATGTGATGTGCATTGTACTCTTATACGAGCACAAGAGGCTCTATGCACTGAGAGACAAAGAAAAGACTGGTGCGGTTGGGAAGGGTGTCCTCTTAATGAGTGACACGTGGCAGAGGGTGATGTGGCCGTTCATTTTTGTTTTATCATATGTTTGGGCCCTAGCCTTAGCCTTAGATTTCCACATCACTTTTTATGGACGGTTAATTTAGCATTAGAAGACCATGGAGAATCTCTTTTAATTATTTTTTGGTTGAATCTCTCTTTCAATTATGCTACCTACATTATTGAAACCCAAATTAATTTGTCACATTTTTCCTTGCTAATTACAAGCCGTTGGAACACATGTGGGTCGGATCGGGTCGGATTGGCCCGTAAATTTCACATGATTTTTTTTTTTAATAAAAAAAACATGTATTTGCCATTTAGAAAGTCATGCAACAGATTACTTGATGTAAAATGTATTATTTGAATTCACCACTTATATCAAAAATGAACTCAGTTAAACTTATTAATACTTATTCAATATTTTTAAAATTATACAAATCCTAACATTACTATCTAAAACAAAATAACACAATGATAAGTAAAACAAATACACAAGTTTTATTTCTACCCAATATCAACATCCCAAAATATAAAATTAAATTGCAAATGATTTATTGGATAACTCATTTAACAAAGAATAAAAACATATAAGATATTTACAATCTTGAAAAGTAATATTATAATATATTATCAATTGTGGTTGGCACTCTATTTTAATTTGAAATATACATTAAAGTTTGATTATTTACTTATTTATACATGGTCTTTTTGATGAATATCATATCATTCTTAAGCAATACATATTCTAGAAAATATCATAATTTATTTTATAAAAATGTTTATTTTGGACATAAATTGTTAAAAAATAGGTCTATTGAATTTGTTTGGTTCACTTTTTCACACTTGTGATTTTTTATTTTAAATCTATATTTTTAACATGTAACCAGTTATTTTTGTATGAATATTTAAAAATCTTACTCATTCTTAAGCAACACATACTTTGCTAGGTAAATGTCTTAATTGTTTTCTTAAACTCACAACAAACAATTAAACCAATATCGTCTTAATTTTATTATTTTTTTTACCAAAAAAAAAAGTTTTTAAACATGGTTCAGGTTCAAGTCGAGAGTCAGTCGGGTTGTCTCGCAAAAAACACGAGTTGGGTCACGGGTCAACCCGTTTTTATTTCGAGTAAAAAAAAATCGAATTTGGGTCGGGTCAAAAAATTCTAACCCGTTTTTCCATGTGTAATAAGTACTACTACTTTTGTCCCAAATTGTTGTTTTTGTATTCTATTTTGAAACTAGCATGTAAACACATGGATGCATTTGAAATTAAATACAATTTTTATTATGAAATATAAATAATTAGTCAAATTATTAAAAAAAAAAGAGCATGTAACACGTGCATATATATATATATATATAGATACATTTAAAATTAAACCCAATTTTTATCATAAAAATATATATAATTAATCAAATTATTATTTTTTAAGTAAAAATAATTAGTGACATATCAAAATTCTTACTAAATTTAATACTACTTATGATCATTTTTTTCTAATTTTTAATGAAATAGAATATGTGGAGTCTGTATGGTGATATTGTTGTGTGGTAATTTTTATTGAGTATATGTGATTGGTTTTTAAAAAAAAAAAAATTTATAATTCATTAATATTAGGCTCTTAGTATTTTGCATTCATTAACTCATTTAGCACAAAGATTAAAAAACTTAAGTGGACACATGACACAAACTTAAGTGGATAATTATGGTGTAGTTCTCACATAAATTTAAACAGGTGGCGCAAAATTGGATTCTAACTTCAAATTCTAATTGAACTTTCTCTGAGTTTTGTCTATTAATTTATATATATAGATAAATAGACTAATGTGTAGCTCTATGCATATACACAGGTACAATTAAAAACAATCACAATTATACGGTTCAAATTATACATTTTTTTAGAAGTTGTTCAAATTATACATAGTATTAGCTTACACTTTTTTAAAACCATACATTTTTAAAATATATAATGGTTTCTCATTATATATATATATATATATATATATATATATATATCAATGATTTAGAATTTTAAATGGTTTTAGACTCTTTGGCTTTTGCACCCAATAATTCACTTGTCCCGAAAATTAAAAACTTAGATGAATACATGATGGAAAATTAGACTCTAATTGAATTTAATTTAGAATCTAATTGGATTTGAACTCTTCAATTTTTACATTCAATAATTCACTTAGCACAAATCTGATTGAGACATTCAATAATTCATTTCAATTAACATCTAATCCAATTAACATCTAATTCGATTTTCTCTAAGTTTTGGCTATTAATATATACATGTAAATAAATGTCCCAAAATTTTGTGATATTTATAAAATTTAAAGACATTAATTAATTTTCTATAAAAAGTGCATATATAACATTAGCCTTCCTCTTCCCACCTAATATCAAAACCATTAGGATATGGTCTTACCATCGCAGCAAACTGTTAGGTAAAAAAATACAATATTATTATATTTTTAGAATATTGTATAATTACCCATAAAGAATGACCACAAAAGTTAGATTTTCCTGGAAAAAAAGAAGAAACAAGATTAGATATTGTATTCAATGTCCAAATTAATGGATTTCATGCATCTAACTGTGAATTAATTAGATTTTTGGGAAGAAAAAAAATTAAGTAGATTTCATACAATGTCCATAAATGTTCGGTGAATATGAATAGAGCATTATGTCAGATTTTCTCAGATAAATACAATTTTTTTTTTTTTATAATTTGATAATTGCAATGAAAAATAGGAATTTAAACCATGAAAGTCTTCATTACTAGCTAGTTGAGCTTTAAAGCTCTTGCCAAATATATGAATACAACTCTAAGGAAATAAAATATCTGTAATACATTGATTTTATATCATTTTATACAATTAAATTTCTATTTCAAATGAAGAACCCATTATAGTTGTTCTCAACGAGTTTTTATATTATGAAAGTGTTACATGATCGCCCCATCGTCAATGCTACCAAAATAATAATTCAATCGAAATTAAGCATTTTTAAAATATAAAATCATTTTATTTACTAAAAATACTACCAGACATGAATTTTATAATATGTAATAAAGACTTCAACTAAACTTATCAATACTTAAACCAATATAATATCTAAGAAATTAAATTTTCAGAAATAATTAACAAAGGCCTTAAAATAATCAATTTTGATTCTCCATAAAAAAAAAATTGCTAATTGAAATTTTCAATTAAACTAACTAAATTATTAGAGGAAATTCTAAAATTATGATAATATTGTCAAATAGGCATCAATATGTCAAGACAACCAAACAATTAAATAAGCAATAAAACTAAGATCACAGAAAATAGTTTAAGATAATTTTACATCCCTTAATTTTCCTATCACTTCACAACTAGACCCACCATAATGTGCATTTTCTTTACAACTCAACTCTCATTTAGAGTCCTACCAGGAAGGTGCATTCTAAGTAGTAAGTAACAAGTAATACAAAAAGTGATTTAATTTTTTTCATTTATATTGTTGGGAATTGTTATGCTTAAGAGAAACAAAAGTGAGAAATTGTCTCTCTTTTTTTCCTCATTTTGGGTTCACTTTTTTTTTTTTTAATGATTATTTTATCTGTCGATAAGATTTTAAATTTGGAAAGAGTACTCATTTTGTATAAATTCTCTCATAATTGATCCCACAATTTCAAAACTCTAATATATTCACCTGCTGACTCGTCTCATCTAAATGAAGCAAAATTTATAATTTTTTTTCTTTGAAAAAACAAAGTTTTAAAACTTGAGAAGTCATATCCAAATGTTTAATATACAGCATCATTTTCTTTAGCTAGCCACGACCTTATGAATAGGCAATTTGGAATTGAGATGATAAAATGTCATAAGTTATGGAATAATCTCCAGG